>JAZHEH010001544.1:0-1200000 GCA_036589455.1 Ateles fusciceps
GTTTTTTTTTTTTGACATATGGCTATGTTATGTCTAATTCTACTTGGTTGTGTTATGTCTGCTTCGCATTAGTTACGTATTGCTGAAAGATTATAATTAAAACCTGAACGTAGTTCATTGACTGGGTAACACAACAGTTTGAATCCTCTTCCACTAAAAGGAAATCAAAATCCTTGCTGGGCTTCTTTGAATCTTGGAGGCAATATATATCTAGAGTGACTTATTTACCTGAAACTTTTTCAAGTTCATGTCTGTCGTCTTGATGTATTTTAAACAATTCTTTCATTTTAAAGTGCCTGGGCTAGGACAACAGATTACATAGTGCCCTACTCTGCCATATTTGAGTGTGATTCTCTATCCATGTACCAAGAATATGTAAAGCTAGCAGGTGTGAGTGGCATCAAGAGCAGGAGAATGCTTCCTAGCTAGGTCAGGCACGATGTGGCTCTCATCCTCAGGCTTTATGATTTACAGATCTAGTGATAATCAATATGTCTGCAGTAGAAGAAGAGTACTCTATTGAGCCCTGGGCAGACTCATGGGAGAGTTGCAGTTCCAGTTACAGTGTTTGAAAGAAGCTATACTCTCCTAACCAAATAGCTAATCTCCTCTTGAGAAACAGTCCCTAGATTTTTACTGGGTCTGAGTGGGGGACTAAACACTTGATTATAGGACATACAACTGATCATATGATTCAAACTGCTCATTATGAACTGCCCATTATGATGTCACCCAAGCATCACACATTTGGACATTATGAAGCAGCACTTCAACTTCAGACCAAGTGCTCATATGCTGAGGCACAAGCAGGTCCTGAAGGCACAGGCAGGGTTCATAAGAAGCGGCTCAGACTTCCTGATGACCTGCCCATCTCCTTCATCCCTCTGGTCTCATTTTAAACTTCCTTCTGCTGGTTATAGGGATAGCTATGGCATTACGGCCCCACACAGGGGTGGCCCTGAAGGACACTGGAGAAGGAATCTTGCCAGTGGGTAGAACATCTAGCAGTACATGTGTTGTCTAACTTAAATGAAAAGAGAAGTCAGAGGTGCATATCTATATGGATTCATAGGCACTGGACAATGATTTGGCCAGATGGTCAGAGACACGGTAAGGAGCAAGATCAGAGAATTAAAGACAAGGAAGTTTGTGCAAGAGATGTATGGCCAAACCTCTTAGAATGCACGGAGTGAGGACAAATTAATATTTTACATGGATGTTTGCCAGAGGGAGCCCATGGCAGAGAGGTTCTCACTAGCCAAATGGAAAAGATGACTCACTGTGTAGATCTCAGTGAATTACATCTGAGGGGTTTGTGTACAATGTGGCCATGGTGGCAGGGCTGGAGATTAGGCATCCATTGATATTGACACTGTGCTGATCTGACTACCACTACCACTGCAGAGTATCCAACCTGCTAACCCCCACTGAGTACCATGTGCTAAAGGGACCAGCCAATCTCCTAGTGGCTGATTGATTGCACTGGACTCCTTACATCATGGAGAGGGCAGTAATTTATTCTCATTGAAGTAGACACTTATGCTGAATATAGATTTGCCTTTCCACCTTGCTCAGTCACTAGATGTGGGCCATGCCCAGAAGGGCATGTTTTCTCTGTGGCATCTAGCCTCTCCATCCACGGACTTTCTGTGTGTCTTATTCACCATCATGTTATTCCTTACAATGTTGCATCTGGCAGAAATTTATTTTACAGCAAAAAAATGCCACAATATACTCAAGGAATTCACTATTCTTACACTAAACACCTCGGCTAGAAGTCATCGGTCCTGTAGAATGGTAGAATGGCCTTTTGATAACTCATTCATAATACCAGCTGGGAGATTCACAAGTGAAATTAGGGTTTTGTCCTATAGAAGAGCCAATATATGGTGCAGTTTCTCTTCTTACGGGGCATAAGCAGAAAAAAATGGGTCCAAGAATCAAGGGGTGAAAGTAGGAGTGGTAGCTACCACTATGACATTTAAGGGCTCACTTGTAAAATGTTGCTTCCTATTCTGTGTTGTAGGTCCTGTTTCATTTCAGGCCCGACAAGAAGGCAGGCTTCCAGAGGGGACTCAGCAATGGGTCCAGTGAGACAACCACATGGCCATTGTGGCTTTTGATGCTAGTGAATCAACTGGCATGAAGTGGAGGTGCTGTGTTTGCCGAGGTGAGTGCTCCTAATTAACAAGTAGAAATAGGGTTATTGCTGCACTTCGTGGGCCGAGAGGGGCTCCACCCCCAAATACCTGGAACTTGAGTTCTTTCCTAATACAGCTATGACTAGAGGTAAAAGTTCATGAAAGACCAGCTATTTGATCATGACATTTCAGCTTCACTCAGCAGGGGCCATTGCTTTTTCCATGCTTCCCAGAGTCATTTTAGCACCCTGCAGTAGGCATAGAATCCCCTTATCTTTGTGTCTCCTGTTTCTTCCAGAAGTCTCAAACACCTGGCACGTCACCTCTACAGTGCATCCCTTTCCAGAAGCCCACTCTCCTGATTCACCACTAGTGAAAGTTTAAACAATAGAAGCATCACCTGTGCAAGGTGTTCACATCGCTAGCTGGGCAGTGGATGATTAAGCTCCAAAATCCCATTTGATTGCTTATTCTTTCCAGACACAACTGCAGCAAACTGGATTGTCTAGACACAGATGACGAGACAGAGTTTAGGGTGCAAGAAGCTAACTAGGTGTCAACACCTGTGAAAGGAAGTAGGCGGAAGTGCTATTGCAGTGGAGGAGGAGGAGGAAGCTTGAACTGCCATGTAGGTCAGACAGAGCCTTGCCAACCCAGGGGAACTCGGAGGAAGTCCTGCCTGACAGTTTCCCATGTGGAGCCGAAACAGTTGTGCTTTCATCTCTCCACCTTGCTCAGTCACCACATGCTGGCCATGCCCAGAAGGGCATGATTGTCTCTGAAGCTCAGACTAATGTTAGGAGCCGGGAGCTGGAAGCCACCTGCTGACTACACTCCCTGCAGCTGGTCAGCCCATCCTTCTCCAGGGGCATTGAATGGCATCTTCGTCAGGTCTACAATTTTATGTACATGCCACATTCTCCTACTGATGGACTTCTGGGCATTTCCCACTTTGAAGCAATTATGAATTATGAATGTTAGGGACACTTTTATACAAGTTTTACTGTGATGAGCTGCTTTTGTTTCTCTTGGGTAAGTATCTAGGAATGGAATTGCTGGGTCATAAGGTAGGTGTGTGTTTAGTTTTATAAGAAACTACTAAGACCAGGCCCGGTGGCTCACACCTATAATCTCAGAACTTTGGGAGGCCAAGGCGGGCGGATAGCTTGAGGTCAGGAGTTCAAGACTAGCCTGGCCAACATAGTGACATCCCATCTCTACTAAAAATCCAAAAATTAGCTGGGTGTGGTGGTGTATGCTTGTAATCCCAGCTAGTCGGGAGGCTGATGCAGGAGAATTGCTTGAACCCAGGACGTGGAGGTTGCAGTGAGCCAAAATTGCACCATTGCATTCCAGCCTGGATGACAGAGTGAGATTCTGTCTCAAAAAAAAAAAAGAAAAAAGAAACTACTAAAGTCGCTATGCCATTTTACGCTCCCACCAACAATATATGTTAATTCTGGTTGCCCTAGCTCCTCGCTGAGATTCATAGTTGTCAGTCTCTTTAATTTTAGCTCTTCTGTTGGGTATGTACTATCCCATTTTTGTTTTGCTTTGCAATTCCTTGATTTCTGACGATGTTGAGCACTTTACCAAATACAGTCATGTGTCACTTAATCGTGGGCCCGAGAATTGCGTTGTTAGATGATTTCATCACTGTGTGTACATCACAGAGCGTACTCACACACACCTAGATGGTATAACCTACTACACACCTAGGCTAGATGGTGTAGCCTATTGTTCCTAAGCTACAAACCTGTACAGCATGTTACTGTACTGAATACTGTAGGCAATTGTAACATAATAGTAAGCATTTGTGTATCTAAATATAGGAAAGAAACAGCAAAAGTACAATATAAAAGATAAAAAACGGTATACCTGTACAGGACACTTACCATGAATGGAGTTTGTAGGCCTGGAAGTTGCTCTGGGCGAGTCAGTGAGTGAGTGGTGAGTGAATGTGAGGGCCTAGCACATGACTGCACACTACTGCAGACTTTAGAAATACTTTACACTTAGGCCACAGTCAACTGATTAAGTAAGATTTTTCTTTCTTCAATAATAACCTTAGCTTACTGTAAATTTTTTGTGTTATAAACTTTTAATTTTTGAAAACTTTGTAATAACACAGCTTAAAACACAAACACATTGTACAGTTGTTCAAAAATATTTTCTTTATATTTTTATTCTATATTCTATGACTTTTTTTTTTTTTTTTACGTTTTAAATTTTTTTGTTAAAAACTAAGACACAAGCGTAACACACAAGCCTAGGCCTGTATGGGATCAGGACCATCCACATCACTTCTTTCACCTTCACATCCTGTCCTGTTGGAAAGTCTGCAGGGGTAGCAAGGTGGGGTACCCCCTGCTACCAGCCTGGACTGTTCTACAGTTAAGTTTTTTTTTTTTTAAACAAGTAGAGAGTACACTCTAAAATAACAATAAAAGTATAGAAAATACATGAACCACTAACATAGTTGTTAATTATCATGATCGAATATTATTCACTGTACATAATTGCATGTGCTGTACTCTGATATGACTGGCAGTGCAACAGGTTTGTTAACCCCGGCACCGCCACAAACATGTGAGTGATGCCACCACTTTGAGCCCTTGTGAACATGTGTGAGGGGAAAAGAATGAACAGGGCGGGGATAAGTCACTGGGTTTACTCCCTATACAATTCTTTTTTCTTTCCAGATTATTTTTTATTACAAAAGTTATATACATCTATATTTTAAGAGTATGCATAAAAGAAAAGAAATGTATTAATAATACTCTTGGCTGGGCACGGTGGCTCATGCCTCTAATCACAGCACTTTGGGAGGCTGAGGCAGCCGGATCACTTGAGGTCAGGAGTTTGAGACCAGCCTGGCCAACATGGTGAAATCCTGTCTCTACTAAAATAAAAAAATTAGCTAGGTGTGGTGGCACATACCTGTAATTCCAGCTACTTGGGAGGCTGAGGCAGAAGGAGAATCACTTGAAGTTGGGAGGTGAAGGTTGTAGTGAGCTGAGATCACACCATTACACTCCAGCCTGGGCAACAGAGTGAGATTCTGTCTAATTAATAATAATAATAATAATAATACTCTCCCCTCTCACCCCAGAGCCAGCCACTGCTGTCAGTTTGATACATATAGTTCTATGTATTATATGTACATAGTTGTATGTACATAAGACATCAGTTTGTCCTTATAGTTTTGAACCATGGGCACATTATTTTCAAAATAAAGTTATTTTATTTTAAATAAATGATTTAAGTAGATGTATATGCTGCTATCATTCGGATATCTGACCCTCCAAGCCTCATGTTGAAAGGTGATCCCCAGCATTGGAGGTGGGGCCTAGTGGGAGGTATTCTATGTATGTACAACTAGGCCATGCCCTCCCACACATGCAAGTGCACACACAAACACTTAAGAAATCACACACCAATGGGGTCATATTTTGCCTAAAGTTCTGCAGCTTGCTTTTTTCACATAACAATACATCATTTCCATCAAAATGCATGTATCTTATTCCTTTGTGTGTTGCTATAAAGGAATGCCTGAGTAATTTATTTAAAAAAGAGGTTTATTTGGTTCACAGTTCTGCAGGCTGTACAAGAAGCATGGAGCCAGCATTTGTTTCCAGTGAAGGCTTCAAGCTGCTTCCACTCATGGCAGAAGGTGAAGAGGAGCCACACGTGCAGAGATCACAT
The DNA here is from genome assembly GCA_036589455.1 of Ateles fusciceps. Classification (NCBI taxonomy): domain Eukaryota; kingdom Metazoa; phylum Chordata; class Mammalia; order Primates; family Atelidae; genus Ateles; species Ateles fusciceps. The sequence goes on from JAZHEH010001544.1 coordinate 5,847, forward strand.
GTGAGAGAGGGAGCAAGGAGTGGGAGGTGCCAGGATCTTTCTAACAACCAGCTCTCATGGGAACTAACAGACTGAGAACTCACTCACCATCCCCACCTCCTAGGGATGGCATTAATCTATTCATGAAGAAGCTACCCCCATGACCTAAACACTGTCCAGTAGGCCCCACATCCATCACTGGGGATCAAACTTCAGCATGAGGTTTGGAGGGTCAGATATCCAAATGATAGCAGCATAATATACTTAATTCATTTACTTAAAATAAAATAATGATTTTCAAAATAATGCCCATGATTCAGAATTCAAATGGAAACAGCAAAAATAGAGGTCTGCCTTCCACTTCCCATTCCCCACTCTGTTTACAGTCTCTTGAGTATTGGTCCAGAGGTATTCTATGCAAAGAATGGTATGTGTATATCTGTATACAGACATATTACCATAATCTATACAAATATGTTCCATTTTCTTTTCTTTTTTTTTTTCCTAAGACAGAGTCTCACTCTGTCACCCAGGCTGAAGTGCAGTGGTGCAATATTGGCTCACTGCAACCTCGTCCTCCTGGGTTTAAGTGACTCTCTTGCCTCAGCTTCCTGAATAACTGGGATTACAGGTACACACCACCACGCCCAAGTAATTTTTGTAATTTTTTTTTTTTTAGACGGAGTCTCCCTCTGCTCTGTGTCCCAGGCTAGAGTGCAGTGGCATGATCTCAGCTCACTGCAACCTCCGCCTTCCAGGTTCAAGCAATTCTCCTGCCTCAGCCTCCTGAGTAGCTGAAATTGCAGGTGTGTGCCACCATGCCCGGCAAATTTCTGTATTTTTAGTAGAGACGGGGTTTCACCATGTTGATCAGGCTGGTCTCGAACTCCTGACCTCATGATCCACCCGCCCTGGCCTCCCAAAGTGCTGGGATTACAGGCGTGAGCCACCAAGCCCAGTCTAATTTTTGTATTTTTAGTAGAGATGGGGTTTCACCATGTTGGCCAGGCTGGTCTCAAACTCCTGACCTTGTAATCTGCCCACTTTGGCCTCCCAAAGTGCTGGGATTACAGGTGTGAGATACTACAACCAGCCTATTTTATTTTCTTATACAAATGGTAATGTTATACATACCATTCTGTATCTTGCTATTTTTCTTAAAGTATCTAGGAGCTTTTTTGTTTCCCCCTTTTAATCCTTGCGTAATGATTATAGTAGCAAAGGTTTTTTGGCTACAAGCAATAGAAATCTACATAATAAATTTAAGCACAAAAGGAAGTTCTTGGAAAGATGCTGGCAAACAGCTTCCCAACCAAGCTTTGGAAGGGACAGGAGCAGGATCTGTGGGGAGCTTAGCAGCAGGAACACAAGGACCATGTTCTTTAGACACTTAACATCCAATGACTTCAGCTCCAACTGCCTTCTCTCTCTGTATGTTTCTGTTTAGGTTCCAAACTCCTGAGAGAATCTATAGGCCTCATCTGAGCCTCCTTTGGTCATATCCCCATCTTTGGATAAACGCTTTTGGCTTCAGGTGTGAAGTAGTCTGTCTGGCCCAGCCTGGTTCACGTGCCCACCTCAATGGCAGGGGCAGGTTCCATTACAAAATGAAGGCTGGGAAGAGGTACTGGGCAGAGAAGTTATTTCAGTCCACCCGTATACTGTATATACAGACAGAGACACACAGAGTTCCAAAAATATCCCAGTCTAATCCAAGTAACTGTCCTACATACAAACTCACTTCATCATTGGCAGAATCAACATCACACCCAATGACTGCTTCTGGAAGTGATGTCATGGGACTGCTGGGCTCCGGTATCTCAACTGATTTACTTTACTTCTAGTTCGGTCTCAATTCTCCACTCACATCTATGGAATAAAAGATAAACCAAACCACAGTATTGAATATACAATAGTAAGGGAAAGGAGAAAGAAAGATCAAGAAAAATAATTTAAATCATGAAAAGTTATAGTCTTCGTTTCTTTAACTGGTTATGACAGCATAGCTGGTGTTTCTGAGTTCTCTCTCATTCCATGAATCAGTTGCCATCAGCTAGCACCTTAGTTGACTGGGGCTCTTTAGCTAATGGGATAACCTAAACTTTCATTCATGAAGTAAAGTCCATGGCAGGGCTGCACTTAGAACCCTAAGTGATGCAACCTGCACAAGGGTGCCTAGATGTGAGTGTGAATGGAGGCAAAAATCCAGCTTGCCAATGCATAAAGCCTCCAGAATTTAGCCACCCAAAGCGAGCACCTTGCTCTCATTCACATAAAGGTGCTACATGGGCAAAGCATGCCCCTGGTCTCCATGGCATGGCTACTTGATACTTGGTCTTCCACTAACCTTTACCCCTGAGCATGATCCCACATGGAATTATACCAGGAGTTTTCTTAAGCTTCCTCCAGCTTCCAAGATAGAGTGCCAACCCAATTTTCTTTTAATATTCCTGCTCAAATTCCCCATTCAAGAGTGTCATCCTAAAGAGGAGGTGGAAATTGCCGTGTGGCAGATGTGGCAGTCTTTTCTTTTCCTATAGGTTATTGGAGAACAGGTGGTGTTGGGTTACGTGAGTCGGCTCTACAGTAGTGATTTGTGAGTTTTTGGTGCATATATCCCCTGAGCAGTGTACACTGCACCCTATTTGTAGTCACCTCCTTCCCACCTTTTCCCCCCCGAGTTCCCAAAGTCCATTGTGTCATCATTAAGCCTTTGCAGCGTCATAGCTTGACTCCCACTTATGAGTGAGAGCATGAGAACATACGATGTTTGGTTTTCCATTCCTGAGTTAATTCACTTGTATGTATATACATAGTTTCTTAATCCACTCATTGATTGATGGACATTTGGGTTGGTTGCTATGTGGAAGTCTTCACTTTTTTTTGTATCCAGATATTTTTCTTTTTTTAAAATAAGGACACCAGTCAGATTGGATCAAGGTTACCCTAACAGTCTTTTACCTTAGTGACTTCTTACAGTCCCAGTCTTCAAATACAGTCCCATTCTGAGATACTGGAGGTTAGGGCTTTGGCATATACATTTGAGGAAGACACAATTCAACCCATAACAGATACATACTGAAACCAAAAACAAAACCAAACTGCGAAAGTCTTAGAAGAAAGAGTACTTTGTCAAAAAAAGAGAACATTTTAAAGATTTCTGGAAATACTGAGCCATTGTACCCTCACAAATTTTTTGAGAGTATCTGCATTACCACACTTTTGTCAGCAGAATTACTTAAAATGAAAACAGCAACAACGAAAACAAACACCTCAAAGTCTTTGCTAAATTCAAAGGTTAAAAAAATTGTTTTAATTTGCATCTTTTTGTTTCCTGCTGATTTGAACCTTTTCTTCATGTGCTTATTGGACAGTTGTATTTTCTCTTCCATGAACGTTTCATCTTCACCAATTTTTTATTGTGCTCTTGGTGTATTTCTAGTAGTTTTACATGAGCTGGTTATATATTATATGTTGCCTGCTGCGTGTGCTGTTAATACTTTAGAGATTCACATACATATTTTTAAGATTCATGAGATGCATGTTTTTAGAATTCATCAAAATGAAAATTTCGACTCTTTAACAAAATGAAAATGAAGGAATCTGCACTGTTTTTGTGCTGATGAAAAACTACCAAGTGCTTCCCCAGTATGAAAGATCAGAATAACAGCAGGCAGGGCCAAAAAAATTTCAGGAAGCAAATATTGTACTGAACAAATACTCCATAGCTTTAAATACGGAAGACATGAGCCTGGCCTAGATTTTGGAAATGGGGGTAGATTGCCCAGGTCTGGTCCCAGCATGTGCTTGTCACAATCCCCTGACTCTCTAAGTGTTGACTGAGTGGGAGAATGAATGAGTGCACCAATGGTTTGTTCTTCATGCAGGCTATAGGATTAAAAATAAGTCTTGTGGGGTTTTCTTGTAAATTGGCACTGAGCTTTTAAAGAAGTATTCAGCAGCCTAAGGAGTGTAATTTGGAGTAGATAGGGGCTTTTAATTAGACAATATGTGCTAGTTCATCTTAAGGGAGCCACCACTGAGAAATTAATAAGAAAAAAGAATTTAGGAAGGACAAGGGACCACCACTTAGGGCAGGCTATACATTTATGTGGAGGAGCAGTGTCTCCCTCAGGCGTTTCATATGATGTGTTATGTCTGGTAATTGTTTCACATAGGGAATATTTATAAGTTATCAAAGCCTAAGGTGAATATTACAGGACTATATGAATGGGAGAAATAGTTCATCTTTCATCTTACCAACTATAAATGATGCTTCAAAATCCATGTTTATTATGGGCCTTTTCATGGTAATGCTTATTGAGATAACATGGGTTACCAAGTAAAAATTTATTTATAAGTTGACTTTGAATTCTGCTTACATAAATGTTGTCTTGCCAGTTTAATGGGGATTAGTTAATTTACTTTCCTCCTTATGTGTATTAAAGGGCATGCTTCCTGGCAATCTTTTCCATATTGAGAACATGAGTTTCCACTTAGCAAACTAGCCTTCTAAGTATTAGACTCAGAAGAGCCATGGGTGGGGCTCAATCTATGATCTGCTTATATGCCTTTCCAAGAGGCAATTTCTGATATTCCTTGGATTATGGAATGTTTTCATGGTATCAAAGAGACCCTTTCCCAAGGATTTCTTCCCTCCCAAATCTCACTATTCTTACAGATGGAAGAAAAATCCAAATATGAAAGACCCTAAAATATTGGCTTCACCTGAGGTTTTAGTTTGCCACAGCTATATTCCATTGGCTGCCATTTAGCCATTTCATGAGAGCCGTGAGAGTTTTTCTCTTGGATTCTAATCACTGTCTACACTGGCCCTGGGGAAAGAGTTCCCTGTACAAATGTTCTTTGCTGGGGCTTCCACGCTCAGATCTATAGGAATATATTTTGGCCCGTAAATTGAGGTGATTATAAAAATTCTTTAGGCTCTGAAATTGGGAAGACACGGAGCATATATACCTTGAGATGACCCTCCAGTCCTGTGTTTTGAGGTAGCTAAGTTTGGATTAAGTTTGGCATAGGGCACAGGAAAGAGTGTGGGATTTTGATTCAGACTGTCTTAGCTTTAGCTAGCATTTCTGCCTCCTCCTAGCTCTGTGATTTTGGGCAAATTTTTTTAACCTATCCTATTTCCCTTATTTGTAAAATGAAGGTGGGTAGCATCTCGTCATAGGATTGTGGGATAACTACATAGACACGGGTAAAAGGTACAACAGTGTTTGGCCACAGGTGAGAGACAATCACTGTTACTAGCCACAGAGGTCCAATACAGCCTATCAACACCTTGGGGAGAATATGGGCTTCCTAGATTCAGCTCCTCTGGGGGAGGGGACACAGATCACTCTGGATCCCAGGACACAGAACACTTCTGAGGAAAGTGGTGAGGCTTCACTTCAAGAACCCATCACGTATAATGTCTATAAAATAGGCACTGCTTATCCACCAGATACTCTTTATAACTCAAAGGTGATGGCATGACCTCTAGGAGTGACAAATATGTAACTACTTATAAAAATGTAAGTGCCATGCTAAGTCACTTGAATAATCAATGAGAGAATAAATTCTACCCAGTAGATCTGAAGCAGATGCGCCCATGTGCCCCCTCTGCCAACCTCCCATCAAAAAAAAAAAAAAAAGAAGTCCATAGGTAAACTCACAACTCTACAGCCATCTTCCAGAATCAGCCCTGAGGAAACGTCCTTTAGTGCTTGGCCCACTGAGCCCTAAAGTAAAACCCACTGAGATTTATAACATGGGTCTCCAAATAAAAATTTCTAAATTACCTACTCAGAGGGACCTACCCTAAGTCCCTCCCCCTTCATGTATGGGCGATTCAGAAAGACTAGCCACCAATAGATGACCAGATATGGCTGGGAACCATAGCTTTTCGCTTACGTTTCTTAGATACTATGTTTCCTAATATGAGGTAAAACAAAAAATTCTGTCAAGTTGCATTTGCGTTTAAGTCTTACTGTTTCTAGTAGAACCATGAAATGCAGTTCCTAAAATGTAGGGCTATTTGCACTTCTTTTTCTACTCGTTGAAAATTAGAGACTCACTCCAAACATCTTAGTTTGCAGATGAAGAAAATGCGGTCCAGAAAAGTGACCCAGGTAAGGCCTGAGGCTAGCCAGAAGCAGAGGCAGGACTAAGATTCAATTTCTCTAACCTCTATCCCAGGCTTTGGGATCTCTAAATGTAGTTACAATGGCAATCAGATAGTAACACAGGTGGAAGGGAGCCCCTGGCAGCACCAGTATATTAACCACAGAAACAGAAGGTGGCTGGTGCATGCATCTCTTGACCAATCCTTCCCCTAACAGTTATTGTACAGATAGGGAATAAAAATGGATAATCTGCTCTTGACACTTTTATACAGGATATCATGGCTGCTCCTGACAGAAGCCTAAAGAGTTCAATAAACTTTTCTGAAATAGAACAGTGCTTTTAAAAGGGAAAATGGTTTTGTAGGCCACTTGTCCTTTAACACAACTCATAGAAGAAAGGTAAGTATAGTTAGGCTAAAAAGCGTCCCTTAATTTTGAGTACAAAAATGTGTTCATTTCAGTCATTTCCTTTTAAAGGAGAATGAACTCGTTAGTGTGTTATAAATACAGAATGCAAGGCTAGGTGCAGTGGCTCACGCCTGTAATCCCAGCACTTTGGGAGGCCGAGGCAGGCAGATCACCTGAGCGCAGAAGTTTGAGACCAGCCTGGGCAACATGGTGAAACCCTGTCTCTACTAAAAATACAAAAATGAGCCGCACATGTTGGCACACACCTGTAACCCCAGCTACTCAGGAGGCTGAGGCAAGAGAATCGCTTGAACCTGGGAGGTGGAGGCTGCAGTGAGCCGAGATCACACCATCACACTATAGCCTGGGAGACAGAGCAAGACTCTGTTTCTAACTACATAAATAAATAAAAGATAAAAAAAATACAGAATGCATAGACAAATGACACAATTCAGCTTTATTTTACTTAACAATTTTTAAAAACTTCATGACTTTGTGCTATTTCTAATATTTAAATACAAAACATTTCAAATTTTGCACAAATAATTTTGGCTAATGTATTACTATATTTGAATAAAGTCAGATGAAGCAATGATTCCTCCTCTTTGTTTGAAAGGAATGAGTGTGGTTACAAAGTCACAGAATGAGTCCCTGGGATCTGGGGTGGGAGAAGGGGTGGATTAAAATGCTTTGGGTTTGTCACTCCCTAGCAGGCTGAGGGTGTGGCATGGCAGCTCGGTGGCGGAGAAGTCTATCCTAGTTTCTAACACCCCAAAGTTAACTTTTCGGATGTATTTCTTTCTAGCATGTAGAAAGGGCTTTCCTTGGCTGCCAGGAAGTGGGGGAGCAGGGATGCGGCATGGTGGTGATCTTGGGACAACCAGGCATATGCTCAGACACTTTGGAAAACTGGGGAGGGGGAACAGGGAGACAGAATCTTCATCTTCTTCCTTTTGTGGACTGGGGGAGGAGGGTGCTTGGTGACAGTTTCCTGAGTGTAAAGAAGGAATACAGGTTTGAAAGGTTTGTAATTATATGTTAAAACAGGTACTGAAAACCAATACTGGGGGGGTGGGGGGGCAAAACGCTGTAAACACTTCTATTTAAAATGAAGATTTCTGGAACAGCTATACTAACGGTATCGTTAAGTCTTTAGCTGGTAAGATCTAGCACTGAAATAACTGCTAATTTTTTTAACTTGTAAGGGATCTTTTTAAAGCACCACTTAAAACCTATATATTAAAAAAATTAAATATAGAAAAATTGTTCTAATAAATGAGTTTGAGAATGCACAGAAAACAACAGAACCCATTTTTTAACCTCTGGTAACTGAAGTGGAGCATGAAATTCAAAGCCACTTTAAGGATGTCCTACATTGTTCACCTGAAGGGAAACAAATGCAGAGCTATCAGAGTTTCTTGATAAATTCTCAGACCTTGGAGGGCTATGGCTTTTCATAAATATGGTCACTGGACTGATGATTTCTAAATTTTAAATTTGATAACCCCAAAAATTAACATATACGATTTATAAGTGTTTTATTTTTTTATGAAATGACCAAAAAATTGGAACTAGTTTTAACAATCTCTGAAAACTTTAAATTCTACACATATTTTGAAACGCACTTCCAAACAAGATAGACTAACAATAATACATATGTCTACTACACTGCAGAAGTAGCTTAAACTTGCCAAGACATCCTCCTTTGTACTTGTTTTCTGGAAGAGTTGCTAGGTCATACTTTGCCGGTGGCCAGCAGCCTCTTTCAGAACAACAAAGGACCTACTGTAAAAGTTACTCTCAGATGTTTGCCCTGCCAGCTAATGCCTTCTCTGCACACCGCACCCGAAGGAGCACGGAGCCCGCAGGGCTGCCTGGCCCTGGCTCTGGCCTCACCGCCGGCTGGGCCGCCTTTCGTACTTGTCCTGGCTGCTTCGCTTCCGTGGTGGGGAGTAACTGACGGAACCTCGGGCACGGAAGCTGTGCTTGTAAGGATGGCTTCTGTGTTTCTTCGAGTTTTCTTCTTTCTGGGCCTGGCTCTTCGCTGGTTCCTTATCGCCCTCTTTTGTTCATGGTCTTGCTCTTTATGAGAGGGCAATGTGTTTTTAATTGTGTTAATTAGAAACCTTTTATTGGTACCAGCAAGAGGACACTTCATCCTGGGGTTGCAGGAGAAAAAGAAAAACCATCACAAATCAAATGGTAACTCCAAAGCTGGACCCACTATCGTGATTAGTACCAAAGAATCCTGCTCCCACAGAATCGAGTTTCTGAATTTGTTAGCTTTCCTTGCATGCCACCTAGTGTAAACTCTGAGTACCAGGGGAAAAAAAAAATCAAGACGATTGCAATTCTTGAGACAAGACTGCCTAGGCCCTGTCTGAACACTTTAAACCTTTTTCCTTCCTGGGACTAAATTTCCTACTGAAGTTCATATGTACCAGTATTGACCACACTGTGAATTAACAGAATCACTTAATATTTTCTTTCAACTAGTAGGTGCCTGATTTGACTATAATCTGTTTTGGATTAAATTTATTCTGTGTTGCATTTTATTACCAGATAGTGAAAATTGCTCCTTTCCAAGGAACCAAAAAAGTATATTCTGCTGTATCTTAAATACGGGAGCTAAATGGTCTACTCTAGAAAAAAAAAATTGTGTAAATAATCCATAAATATGCAATAATCGTTTACTTAAAACAATTCTTACACTTCTATTTCAGGATGCCAGGCTATGCTCTGTGGAGGAGAGCTTTATTCACTCTCCTGCTCTGGTGAATTTCAGTACAGGATATATTTAAGTAGCTTCATGATTCAAGTTCACCTAGGAGAGGCTGCAACCAATCAAATTGCTAATTTACATGCTTAGAGATCTAATAAGATCTTACATACTATTTATTTTCTTTTTCAGGTGTTAATCTTTCATTTTCAAAAAGATGACCCTACACAAATGAGAACTTGCATTTCTCTTGGCCTTGAAGTATCTGCCATATAATGGGCTACTTTAGGAGTATGCTGATCCCCCAAATCATGTTATTCAGGGTGGCTGGTATTAAACAAAAATGAAGGTAGAATAGCCACCTTTCTATACATTTTGATTGAGAGAGAACCTCACACAATGCTTCAAAATCAAGCCAACAACATTCCACCGTAGGAACTGTGTGGACTAGTACTGTACAGGGGGAAGCATAAGCAGTCATTCATCACTTACAGAGTTCAGACCAACTCAGAAAGCCAAAATGGCACTGAATCTGGAAGTAAAAGGAAGACAAAAAAGAAAAGGCCTCCTGCTGCAAGTAGGTAGCTCTTGAGCCTTCAAGGACAGAGAAAATATTTGAGAAGAATCAATGTTTACTCCCAGTGTGCTGTGCCTGTGTAATGGTCAAGCCAGAAAAGTGACAAAGGAATGAACTAGAACAAGGAGGAAACTAAATTTAGAGAAGGACAGTGGAGTGCAATAGAAACAGTGGGAACATTCAGAGGTGGTGACAGCTCTGGAGTTAGAAGCCCCAGTGAATGAGATGAGGGGGCAAAAAAGAAAGGCGATAACAAAGGAAAAACAGTTCTGCAAGTACTGCTGGGTACGAACTATAGAGCTTCATGGAGCTTCCAGAAAAAGTACACCAGCATCATGCTTCCTTAGCAGTTTCAAGGTAAAGACACTTCTACCTCCTGGGGGCATGCTGGCATTAGGACACTCCTGAGCAGGAAGGCAGCCACGTGATGAGAGGCAAGCCGAGTTCTCCTGCAGGGTCTGACGGTACTACTCGAATGCAGGTGCTGCTTTGGTGAAGTCAGACAGTATTATACACTGGCATGTTCCAAAACAGCGTAACACTGAGAGCCTACAGGAAAAACTGCACTTCATCACAGAAAGTAAAAAGCTTAGAGGGCCCGTCTGTGGCAATGGTGACCTGGTGCTTACTATAGAGGCAAAATCTTTTTTTATAGGCAAATGAACTACATATGTCTCTTGGATATATAGGGATAGGAAGAGCTGGTGAAACATGCCCAGCTACAGAAGAATTCTGGGGTATTTTCACTGAAGTGGGCCATCTCAGTGGTGGTAAACTGGCCAATTCTTCTCTGCATTAAACAACAAGGAAAGGTACTTTCCTCACATGTGATGGTCGTCCAGGATCTCAGAATGAAACTTTTGGTAACTACTGGTGAATTCCGCTCTATTTTGCTATCCGCAATGTCAGATCATCTTTAAAACCAAATGCTTCCTTGAGGGGAGCAAAGCCCCGCTACTTAACTGCAGCATTCATGCCGAGAGGCAGAGGGGGACAGCACCTATCTTCCAACTGCTAGTGTAACCCACTGACTCAACATAGTGACCCAAAGAGTTAGTCAGAGAATGTGATGGTTTTCTAGAATAATTCCACAAGAAAACTGGCATTTACATCTCTTTTAACATCAGAGATGCAGTTTTTAAATGTTGGTTATGGCTGAAATTATATTCTAGGTGAAAAGCCAAGGGTGGCTTGAAGGGATCTTGGTTTACTGGGGTGGGGTGGAGGTGAGGTTTGAAAGTCAGACATCTCCCAGGCATGCCAGTGCACATTTTAGAAGTGATGACAAGTGCTCATCCACACTCTACTAATAAATAGGGCAGGGCAATGAGATACAGTAGTTGCAAGCAGATGTGAAGGTACATATAGTAAATAATTTTGTGTAAAGAAATTCCAAAATCTGCATTGAACAGATTCAAGTATAACAAGGCAACATCAAAACCAATGTCTGAGGGAATCGGTGGGGAGAGCTTCTCTGGCCTTTAAGGTGGAAGTTAATTTTGCTGACTCTCACAGCCAGTTGTTTCATTGCTAAGACATCATACTACATGAGACAGTGGCTGAGCACACATGCTCTGGAATCACACTATCTATCAGACTGGACTTTGAGCATGTTATATAATCTCCCTGCTGCCTCTTAGCTGCTAAGTGGGGGATAATAATGGCGACTATCTTAAAGGGTTGAGTTGCATGCAGATCAAATGAATGAGAACATATAAAGTACTCAGAACAATGCCTGACACATACAGGCACTTAGTTAATTTCAGCTTTGGTTCACAGACTACTATTTAATTCGCTGTGTGATCACAGGCAAATTACTTAACTCCTGTTTGCATGCATTTCCCCCACTTGCAAAATGGGAATAACAGAAGTATCTACCTTACAAAGTTATTGTGAGGACTTAATGAGATAATGCATAAAGCATTTAGCATAATATGTGGCATATAGCAAACTGCAACAAATGTTATCTGCAGGTCCACAATTTCTTATTCCTAATTCCAAAATTTAAAAACCCATTAAAACCAAGTTATTTTTATAACACCAAAATTTGTTTGCCAGCAAAACTCGATCTGACCCAATCCTGGGCTATTTATATAGTCTTTCTCCCACTTAATATAAACATTCATATGTTTTGCTAAAGACATGATACCATTTGAACAAGTACAGGGTAGTGGTGGTGGGGGGTGTAGTACATGCTATCTGTGCTGTAATACCTTTCTAAAATGTGAAAATATCTAAAATTAGAGACTTATTTAGATAGAAAGGTTTTAGACAAAGGATAGTGGACCTATATTGTTATTTATTCTCTCTTCATAAGAAAGAGAACATACAGCTCTCAAATAGGCTAATACATCCAGAATTTTTCCAAGATGGCAACTCAAAATATCATCCCAAAGCCTGAAATCACCTGTGATATTAAGTTAATCAAGAACAGAGTAGAATATCTGAAGTTTCTCTATGAAAGAAAAGATTAAGAAAAAAAGCCATAATTAAAAGTTAATGAGACATTTTACATAAGTTTCCAAAAAAAGGGTGAAATTTTTAAAAAGTTTTGGTACTTAAAAAAAGGGTTAGAATTTTAAAAAGTTTTGGTACCTAAAATGGTTAATTTGTATTTGTAGAAGTCTCAGATTCCAGGCTATCTCAATTCTGCATTGCTACAAGGATCAAGGGGCTACCACATACTACCTTTGAGTTGATCATTTGTATTTCCAACTGTTCCACAAATCCTCTAGGCTTTTGTCCTCAGATGTAAAACTAAAGGTTGAAGTAGGTAGGACTCTATAGTCCCCTCCAGTTTTAGGATCCTCTACTCATGCTCTGTATGTTAACTCTTTAGGAAAGTTCTCTCTTCTCATTCATCATATTAGGAAACTATTTCTTACTGCCATTTCCCGCCTCCCCTGAACCCCCACAGTATTTGAGATGACATGATAAGCTGGCATTAGACACTCCACCATTCCCTGCTTTTCTCATATCAGCTTGGAGGTAACCATCTGAGCCCTGCAATCGAGCATAAGATCACAGGGCCACAGCTGCCTGCTGTGTTGCACCATCTGTCACTGACTAGGCCTCAAAGGTGTGCTGGAAAAAGGACTGGAGGAGGCCACAGGACAGGGCAGCTGCTTTCCTGCCTTAGCTCTGATTGCAGGGTGACTTTCTCACCCTGGCTAGTTATTTTTACATGTAGTTTATTTTTGTTTCTAGAAAGTTATGCTAGCGCACATGGTAAGAGCCAGATTTAAGGGGCTAACAAAATAAATGGATATAAACCCTAAATATCATGAGACTGGTTAAGTCTGCTTTGGAAAGTACCAATGACACACTGTCAGATTTGAGATCTGACATTCTATGTTAAACTTTAAAAGGAAAGCAATTTCCTTCGCTTTCAAAGCTGTGGGCTCAGAAGCTGTGAGGAAGACTTCCACATGCCATGGGAAAGGCTGACTGCTCGAGAATCTGCCACTGGAGAGATGAAGACTGGATTAGACACTTTTCATCTTTTTTGTCCCTCTTGCTGAAGGAGGGGAGGTAGTAGTATCTAACTTTCCACAGATTTAGACCTGCCACCTTTTGCTTCTAAAATATTTCATGAATAGGACCTGAGAGTGACACAGGATCACTAGCCAACAGGGTACACTGGAGACACAATTACCCTGTGCTATTCCATTACCAGTGTTGCCTCATTTCATCTCCACAACCACTATCAAAAGAAAAGAAAAGAAAAAAGAAAAGGTAAAGCACCTATCCATATCCCAAGCTAGTGAGATGTGCAGCCAGACTGGAACCAGGGAGGAGTCTGGAATGGGGCAGAGGGAGTGGAGCAGAGAGACTCACTGCAGTCTAACCAGATGGCCAATTAACAGAGCAGTCAAGAAAGAAACCGCAGGTGAAAAGCTTGTCAGCACACTGTAGCTGAGGCTCCTCATCAAGGACAGGCATGAAGCAGCAGATGCACATACAGTGACAGGTCTGCTAAGAACAGCAGGCCACTCAGGAGCCCAGAAGAGTCACTGACACGGCCAAGGACAAAGGTGGAGAGTCCCTTAAACACACCTGATTCTAAGACGTGTTAAGTCGAACAGGCATGGGAAATAAGGAGTCATAAAAATGATTTTTATGGTTAGGGAATAGACACCATGGAGTCATGGAAACAAGGTTCCATGCAGTGTACTTCAATTCATTCTTTTATTCTGTGGACAAGTCCATTCCTACACCAGCAAACAGCACATCTTCCATTCCGGACATGTCTTTGCACTCTCATGGATGTAGGTCTGGAATAATGCCTCTAAAAGGACTGAGGCAGAGGCCTAACTCCATTCCCAACTCTCCATGAAACAAGGGGAAGATTTGTTATCTTGATGCTGTGGTTGATTACAACTCATTTTGCTGTTCAATGCTGCCACAACTACCATAACCACCCATGGTGCTACAGTTTACAATTTGGCAATCAAATGCCTCAGCATGTGGCCACCTGAAAAATGCTTTTATGGTGTTATAATCCCTATTAGTAAACTATTAACCCTTAATTACTCTGTGTACAACAGTCCAGAGGCTCACAGTGGGTGTTCGACGACTGTCTCTAACCCTGTACCTAAAAGTAATGAAATATCATTGACATGTTTGTCTGTATGTATATGTATATATGTGTGTATATATGTATTTAAATATCTATTGTGTGCAAAGCATTATGCTAAGCCCTATAGCAAAGATACATACCAACCTATCTGTTTATGTGTCTGTGTCTTTGGAGACAACCAAGAGGAACAGAGGTAGGGGAAGTTGAAGTTCAGAAGCAGATATGTGAATAGTAGCACACTGAGACAGTCTGCAAGGCTATAATCTCTCAGCCTCCAGTTCTCTCAGCAACGCAAATCATTTACATAGATATGTGCTCTAACAGTAACACATTCAGGGCTCTCTCACTTACTTTCATAACTGGATATGAAAGGAATGTGGGAAGCAGGGGCAGTAAGCGTTGGCATTTCAGCATGTTGATATATCAGACAATAATCCACAGAGAGAAGTGATGTCGCACAAGGAGTGTTAAGTGACAGATAGGAAAGCCAAGTTATAGTCCCATCAGCGTCTAAGTAGCCAGGGCTTTAGGAAACCTCTTTGGGCCTCACATTCTTTACGTAAAAAGGCTTTGGATCTCTGTGGTCTTAAAATATTGGCAACAGCCTCCTCCATGAATTGTCTGAGACGTGAGCCCTTGCTCCCCCTCCTCCTCACTGTTCTAACACAGTCAGCATGGCGTGCCACACTGTGATCACCCGCTTGTTTATCTGGATCCACCAGTGGATTAAAAGCTTTGAGGCCAGGAAAGTGAATCTTCTTTACTGCTGTTCATGATTGGCCTCTTAACATACCTACTGGTGCCCAGTGAATGAATATTCACATAAACAAATAAACACATTCTGGATAAAGACTGGAGAAACTATTTGCTTTCCAAGTTGATGAACTAGAAGAACAAGATGGGTGAGTTTCTTCCATATCTCTAGATTGACTCTCAATCCAAACAGAAAAGCATCAAAAAATGTCATTCTCCTTAAAACAACTGGGTTAAGGGAACTCAAGAATCATTTTCTCTCAATTCAACCTTTAGGGTTTATTTTGCCAAAATATAAGCTTTCCCACACATAAGGCTGAAGTTCCACAGGCACTAGACTCAGAAACTATATTAGGCAGTAGATAAGCTAAAGTGAATGTGATCAGAATCAAAACAGCTTTGTAGACAACGAAGCTGAGCAAATTTCTGAAATTTATGCTTATAAATTCCTTTATGTTGACTAAAAGGAAGTCATATGAGCCAGTATTTCAGCTTCTCTAAGGCCTCTGTCAGCAACAGCTTCTGAAGAGATTCTTTTGCTGAAATGCATCCAAGGAAGAATATAACACCAAATGGTCTCTTTCTTTATAAAATAAAAAATGGCATCCCACTTGCATTTTCTTTAGCTTAGCAATCTCTTTCTGGCATCTGCTCAACCATCTATTTCTTACAGAATATCCAAAATGAAAAATAATATCACTCACTCTAGTTCTATTTTAAATTTTAAAGCAGATAAAAGGTCTTTCAGATACTTAGAAAAAGACAGGCCATGGTCACTAGTGAACAACAGATTGCTACTCTTTAAAGAGCTGTCCAAGAAGGTCCACTCCACAGCGACGGGATTGAGACTCTTGTGGCTGAACACCTGGTCAGTCTACCTAAGTGCTATTTCAGCGCAGAGGAGCTGTCTGCCCCTGGCCAAGGTGTAGGATTGTTCTGGATTCTGCAGAGTAGGCTGGTATTATTCTTTTTAATAAAAAAGGGATTATAAAAATGTTCTTCAAATTTGTGTGCACTTTAGAATCACCTGGGTATCTCTTTTAAACACCAAAGCCCAGGCTACACCCCAAGCTCATAATCACTGAGAGTGGGGCATAGGCATTGGTATGTTTTGAAGGTTTCCAGGTGATTCCAAATGTGCCGATAAATTTGGGAACTAATGACTAGTGGTTAAAAGTTTCTCACACACACTTATTAAATAAATGGAAACCAGGTGATCTTCCAGGATGAGCAGATGGAGGGCAGGTGCCCTTTGGCCCAGCACCAGTGAGTAGATGCAAGCCGTGGTTATCACGGGTCCAGACCTCCTTTCATAGCCCATATCTGTTTGGGTGTGCTGAACTGCTGGACTAAACACTGGCTAGGAAAAAACAGATTGCCCTGGAGTAACCAAGTACCCAGAGATTCCTGCTTCCAGAGCAACACAGATAAAAATTCAAAATGTAAACATTACAAAAGAGAGAGAAAGAGAAAAGTAGATAAACTCTTTATTTTTAATGAAGTCAAGTCTTCCATGGGATTGACTTGCTCAATTGTTCAGAGCAGTGTTTCCCAAACTTAGCTGATAAGATCTTCTGGGAAGCTTTAAAAAAACACACACACAACAAAAAAAACCTGTAGGACCGATCTTAGACTTCTCTGTCAGAATGTCCTAGAATGAAGCAGGGAAGGAGATCTGTATTTCTAAAAACCTCTCCAGATTATTTTCTCATTAAAAAAATCTCTATTGGGCCAGGCACGGTGGCTCACACCTATAATCCCAGCACTTTGGGAGGCCGAGGTGGGTGTATCACGAGGTCAAGAAATCGAGACCATCCTGATCAACATAGTGAAAGTCCGTCTCTACTAAAAATACAAAAATTAGCCGGGCATGGTGGTGCACGCCTGTAGTCCCAGCTACTTGGGAGGCTGAGGCAGGAGAATTGCTTGAACCCAGGAGGCAGAGGTTGCAGCAAGCCGAGATCGCGCCATTGCACTCCAGCCTGGGTAACAAGAGCGAAACTCCGTCTCAAAAAAAAAAAAAAAAAAAAAATCTCTATTAAGAAGTGATAAATAGAACACATATTTGTTATACATTACTGTAAAAGAGCCCCTGGCAGAGGATCACAGTGGAGAGCATGCCCCCTTCTCATGCTTCCCTTAGCGCTCACTGTTTAGCAGGCCTGACTTCTCACAGATTTTATGCATTACAGGGTTCCACGGCCTTCCCTGACCTGGCCAATAGAGGATTATACATATTGGTCCACAACTCGGTTTTTCACATACATACTAGACATTTTCTCACAAGGATTCATATAATGCTGACCAATTCTTTTTAGTGACTGTGAAATATTCCATAGCAGGATGTACCACAGTTTATTTAAGCATTTCCTTATCTATGGACATTTGGACTGCTTCCATTTTTTTTTACTATCAAAAAGTGCTACAATAATTTTGTACTTAGGTCTGCGCACATTTATGAGGTTCTGTGAAAGAGAGATTACTGGGAGCAGAGATTCTGGGTAAAGAGGCACACAGAACTGTGACTCAACATTTTGCCCATGGCCCTGCACAGAGCAGACCACACCACTGCCTGCAGTGCACACAGCACCCCTTTCCACGTCCCTTCACATCCAGTCACTTCCAGTGGATTACTGCCTCTTTCATTTCTGCCAATCTAATGGGTAAAACTTAAGTGCTATTTAAGAGGAATATAAATACCTACGCATGCACTCCCACCCTCATTAGAGTATAAATTCTAAGAGGGCAGGAATCTTTGTCATTCTGTTCACAGATACATGAGTATCAAAATAGTGCCTAGCTCTGCTAAGTACTCAATAAATGTCGTTAGTATGTTTATTTACTGGCCATTTGTAGTTTTGATACACACACACACACACACACACACACACACACACAGATATGGTTTTCTTTTATAAACTGATTTGTAGAAGGTTTTACAGTATTAAGAATATTAGTCCATTGTCTGTTATATGTGGCAAATAATTTCAACCAGTCTACCACTTGTCTTTTTACAAGTTAACTTTTTGTGTGGTACCTTTTTCTATGTAGAAGTTCACTATTATTATCACATGGTCGAATCTGCCATGTCTCATTCATAGCTTCTAGGTTTTGTGCCTGGCTAAGGAATGTTTCTACCCTATCTCTGCCAATATTATACAAAATTAGCCTGTATTTTCTTCTGTAAGATTCATACTTTGTATGTTTAGTTTTTAATTTTCAGTATTACAGATGAATAGTCAATTGTATTAGCACTACTTACTAAATAATCCACCCTTTCGCCACCAGTATGAACAATGACCTTTTTCCACATAGTTAGTTCATATACATATGTAGGTCTCCATTCTTTTTTGGTTTTCTTTCCTTTTCTGCTCCCTTCCTTCCTCCCCCTCTTTTTTCTTCCCCTGGTCTCTATTCTTGGTTCTCTATTTTCTCTCACTAATGTCTTTAGTCTTACACTAATGTCATACTAATTACTATAAATTTATAGACCATTATTATATCTGAGCATGCAATACTCTCATCTCATTCCCCCCAAAAATATCTTGGCTGAAAAACTGCACCTTTATAATGGAGAGATCTGGTAGTCACTAGCTTTACGAAGGGCAACCTGACATTACGTCCTCCTGACCTGTTGTAATTAAGATGTATAAAAACATCACCTGTAATATTGCTTCCAGTCAAACAAGTTTAACCTGAATCTAATCAAGAAAACATAATCAGGCAAATCCAGTATGTGGAACATTTTTGCCTGGATCCTGAATCTGCATCCCAAACAAAAAAGCAATCACTATAAAAGACATTTTTGGGATGTTAGATGATGATATGAAATTATACATTAATTTCATCGATACTGTAATTACAATGTGATTACGTATGAGAATGTCGTTGAGATCTGCATGCTAAGAATTTAGGGCTGAAGTATCAAGAGGCCTACAATCAATTTTCACATGGTTCAGCCAAAAATTAATACATTTGTGTATTACATGTGAATATATTACACAGATCACACAAACATATATATTCACACAATTTCCTGTTTTCTCATTATATTTTCTAGTGGGCTATTGACTGTATAAGCAAGGAATTGATTTTGAATGTTCATCTTGTGCTGAACCACTAAGAGTAGACATCGTATCTTCAAAAAATGACCCTTTGCCGCCTCCTTTTTTCCTTTCCTATTGTTCTTGTTTTGCTGCATTTACTTGCTGGCACCTATCTAAGCAGCAGTTCTCAACGTGTGACCTGTGAACCCTGAGGGTCCTCCAGACTCATGAGGGAATCTACAAAGTCAAAGCTATTTCCATAGTTTTGATATAATTTGCTTTTCTTCACAGGGTTGGAGCAAAAGCAACAAGTAAAACAGTGGCGAGAATCAAGGCAGTGGTGATAAACTGTACCAGTGGACACTGTACTCTTTACCACCATGCACTTCCCGTTAAAAATGGCCAGTTTTACTTGAGAATGTCCTTGATGAAGCAGTAAAAATTATCAATTTTGTTAAATTTTGACCCTTGAGCATTTGTCTTTTTGATAATGTATGTGTATAAATGGGAAATACGTACAAAGCACTTCTGTTATTTGAGATTTATGACGGCTGTGTCAAGGAAAAGTACTTGTGTGACTGAGTGGCAAAGTGAACTAGCTGGTTATTCAGACATCAGACGTGGGTGAGCCTGTCACTTCAAGGAAAACAACAAACAGTATTCATTGCCAATATACAACTGGAGCTTCCAGATGAAAGGAAGTTAGAATTTTGGTAAACTGTGAACTTGACAGGTTTCCTTGAGACTTAAAAGACTTATCTGATGAGATTAGTGATGATATTTACAAATGTGATTTAAAAAATATTATATAATGACATGTGTCAACATTTGGAAGCTTTATAACTCAGTGAGCCAGTATTTCCAGATGACTGATGACAATGTTACAAAATCAGGAATAAGTAGAAGATCCAGCCAAAGTACAAGGATATTACAAAAAGGGCTTTTACTGTAAAATAGGAAAAATTCACATTATTAAAAAGAATATTAAGAAACTACTACTTGGAGTTACTTGCAAAGTTCTGATGTAGTACCAAAGAAGAATATCTACAGTTTTCTGAAAAAATTACTGAAATACTTCCTTTTTAAAATACATAAGGTAAGTAAGGTAGTATTTTCTTCATATACTTCAGCCAAAATAACATATTACAATAGATTGAATTCAGAAGCAGATATAAGAACCCAGGTGTCTTCCATAAGTCAGACATCAAAGAGGTTTCCAAAATTACTGTATTTGATACATTTTGTTTTGCAAATACTTTTTTTTTAGTCTAGATGTAGACATCAGACTAAATTCTGGCTAATGGAGTACATGTAGAAATGGCACATGCAGGCTGGGTGTGGTGGCTCACACCTATAATCCCAGCACTTTGGGAGGCCGAAGTGGGTGGATCACAAGGTCAGGAGTTCAAGACCAGCCTGGCCAAGATGGTGAAACCTCATTTCTACTAAAAAAATACAAACATTAGCTGGGCATGGTGGCAGGTGCCTGTAATCCCAGCTACTCAGGAGGCTGAGGCAGAGAATTGCTTGAACCCAAGAGGCAGAAGTTGCAGTGAGCTGAGATCACACCACTGCACTCCAGCCTGGGTGATAAAGCGACACTCCGTCTCAAAAAAAAAAAAAAAAAAAGAAAGACAGAAAGAAATAGTACATGCAACTTCTGGCAAGTTTTCTTTTCTTTTTTTTTTCTCTCTCAAGTAGCTGGGATTACAGATGCATGCCAGCATGCCTGGCTAATTTTTGTATTTTTTTTTTTTTTTTTTTTCAGCAGAGACAGGGTTTAGCTACATTGGCCAGGCTGGTCTCAAACTTCTGACCTCAAGTAATTTGTCTGCCTCAGCCTCCCAAAGTGCTGGGATTACAGGCATGAGCCACCGCACCGGTCATGGCAAATTTTCTTAAAGGGAAGGGGTGTTCCTTCTTTTCTTCTTCCTTCCTGCTAATTGAAATGTAGACTCAATGTCTGTTGCTATATTAGACTATGCAGAAAAGAGTCATGCCCTATGATTGGGAGATTTGGAAAACTGGAAGGAGCCTGGTCCTTCCAGTAACTCTTGGAACTGCCAACCTAACTGCTGTTATTCCCAAAGAGTACATCAACGTCCACACAAATCTCAAGACAGTCTGGTGCATACGGTAACTTCCCCCAGGGACAGCAGAACTAGCATTGATAGGCTAGTTCTTTTACTATCAGAAAGTTTTACTAAGCCAATAAGTGGTACTAAAGTTGTCAGGATAAATGACATCTATCTGGAGAACTGGCTAGAAACAACCAATCCCCTTGAATGCTTCTTATACAGCAACAACTATGATTGATATTTTCTACTTACTTATAAACTGAGTGATTTTATCTCTATGCTGAATCTTTCTAATAGGTATTAGATTAGACCAGTGACTACTGTCATCCTGATGAAGGTCCAGCCTTATATCCAAAACCAAATCACCCTGTGCCTAAAAAGTTTGTACTAATCTGACTCACAATAGTAGAGCCACCTTATTTCTGTAAAGGACAGAGGAGGGCTGGAAAGAAGAACAGATTTAACTAGTATTTACTAACTAACTGCTACGTGCCAGGAACTGTGTTGGGTGTTTTCATACACATTATCTCACCAGATTTTCACAACCATCCTCCCACTTTCCCATGAGTCTATCAGACAAGAAAAATATTTTTTTCAATTGTCTTGTAATAATAGTTGTTCTTAAACTTTGTGGTCTGAGGGTACTTTACACTCACACTCCTAAAAATGATTGAGGATACCCCAGAGAGCTTTTGTTTATGTGGGTTATATCTATTAATATAAATATTCAAAATTAAAGTTGAGCATTTTATTTATTCACTTCAAAATAATATATCTATTATTTACTAGATATATTACTGAAGCTAAGATGATTCCACATGATAGACTGACGCATTCACATTAGATTATTTCATTATATAATTTCATCCATAAATATATCACAATATATTTCTAAAAGATCATGGCTTTTAAAAATTAAAATAACAGAAATACTATCACACCTAAAAAATTAACATCAGTTCCTTAATATCATCAAATACCCTTAATTGTTTCATGACTTTTTATAGCTAATTTGGATAAAGATCCAAACAAGTTATCCATTTTATTTGATGTTCCTCAAATCTATTAATTCATAGGATACTCCTCTTTCTTTTCTCCTTGTAATTCCTTTGTTAAAAAAACTGAGTTCTCTGTCCTGCAGAATTTCTCACATTTTGGATTTTTGTGATTGCAGCCTTACGGTGTCATTTAACATGTTCCTCTGTCCTCTGTCATTTCTTACAAACTAATAGCTCTAACTAGAGACTTGATCAGATTCAGGTTCAATTTTTTGACAAGAATGCCCCAGAGATGGTGGTTTGCTCTTCTTGCATCTTTTTTGTAGTATGAGGATTGAAGAATGTGTTGAAACTCAAATGATGATAATATTATTCTATAATCCTTCTATAGGTATTAGTTACAATTCTTCTGTAAAGTTATCTTTCGTCAATTAATTAGTGACTTTGAAGTATCATTTGTACAGGGAACAGGGTAATAAATGCTTACTTCTTCCTCTTTATCAGTTTTGTGAATAGTGATTTGGTTCCCTAGCATCGTACAGAAGGGACTACCAGGTTTCTCATTGATATCATTATGACCTTATAGATTTTAACACATTTTAGGTATTTTAATAATTTGTTTTTTAAATCAAATTATCTCATCTTTGACTAGTGGGAGACCTTTCAAGAGGGTCTTGAGTCTTTCTGACGTGAGTATATTGGTCTTTGACAGTTTCTTTGCTTTCTGGTATGACAAGATTTTCCAGCTTCTCTTACACATTTCCTGCCCATGTAGTGAAAAGTCTGGTCTGGCCCAAAGAGAGTGCTGCCCTTTGTCTTAGCTTCCAGAAAGTAATCTATGTCATACCTGATAGAAATGTCTTTGTTTAGGGTGGAGCTGGCCACACCAGAACGACTAACCATGTGACTTAGGGTGAGAGCTGTGGGTTATGTGGTATCAGTCAATCTGGAAACTGAGATCAGTCATGTAATCCATCCATCCATCCACCCATCAGTCAAACCTATGTAATGAAGCCCAATAAAAACGCTGAATGCTGCAGCTCAAGTGAGCCTCCTTGCTTGGCAATATTCCATGCCTATTATCACACACCAATGCTGGAAGGGTCGCATGTCCTGACTCCATGGAGCAGAGGACAACAGTGGCTTCACATTTGGACTCCTCCCAGACTCGGATCTTTGTGTCTTATTTTGGCTGATTTTAGTTTGTATCTTTTCCCTGTATTAAACTGTAACCACAAGTATAACAGATTTTAGTGAATTGTGTGAGTTCTTCCAGCGAATTACTGAAGCTAACGGTGGTAGTTTGGGGGAATCCTCTGAACTTGCAGTTGGTGTAAGAAGTGAGAATAGTCTTGGGGACTATAACCTCTAACTTTGCAGTTTGGCTAAATCTGGGTACTACCTTCAGGTCGGCAATTGGTTCTTACTCTAAGGATCTCTGTCTCTTTCAGTAAGAAATGATATTTACATAACACAATTTTGGCACCAGGGGGTGCTCACTGCTATTGGGTGGGTAGTCATTGTTTCTAGGCCTTTTCTGTGAACAGAGCTAGAAAACACTTTTCTCTCTCCCTCTCTTTTTTAAGAGAAAATCTAGTACAACCTCATACTGATGTTTCCGATTCAAATTTAGGATTATAGGTAGGTTTTTATGTCTTAGATTTTATATTTGTAGCTTTTTAACATGGAAAATCTTGGTATTTATATATAGAAAGTATTGCTTGTTTTATCCTACTATATAATATTTTCAGAATAGCAATACCAGTATTATCACTAACAGTATGATGACAGAAAACAATTTCTTTGTAGTAATTTTTTGTCTTTTGGAAATATAGTCAAATTCTAGATCACTTGAAATAGTTTCTTTCTATGTAGCTAAGCCACCTACTCAAAGGTCCATGTTGTATTTTGCTTGATTTTTACGTATTATCTTTTCCCTCTATTTTAATTTTTGTTTTGTATTTTAGGTAAACCATGTGCATGGTTCAAAGAGTCAAACTTACAAAATGAGCTATGTTCAGAAGTCTAGCTTCTACTCTTACCACATTTTTACATTTTACTCTGTTTAATGACCTACCTTATTCCATTGCAGTACATTTTTAACTGTAGATAAAAAATTCCGCCAGGCGCAGTGGCTCACACCTGTAATCCCAGCACTTTGGGAGGCTGCAGTGGGTGGATCACCTGAGGTCGGGAGTTTGAGACCAGCCAGACCAACAAGGAGAAACCCCATCGCTACTAAAAATACAAAATAAGCCAGGCGTGGTGGCATATGCCTGTAATCCCAGCTACTCAGGAGGCTGAGGCAAGAGAATTGCCTGAACCTGGGAGGCAGAGATTGCGGTGAGACAAGATCGTGCTACTGCACTCCAGTCTGGGCAACAAAAGCGAAACTCCGTCTCAAAAAAAAAAAAAATCCAAATTCAGCATATTTATCAAATGCAAATAGCATCACTAAAGTAGTGCCTAGAAGGGTAGAAGTCAGTCTTTTTTTTCTTTTTTTCTTTTTTTTTTTGGTAGAGATGGAGTGTCACTTTGTTGTCCAGGCTAGTCTCGAACTCATGGGCTCAAACAATCCTCCTGCCTTGGCCTCCCTAAGTGCTGGGACGACAGGCATGAGCCATTGTGCCCAGCCTATATTAAGGTTTTTTTTTTTTAATTTTTTTTATAAAATTGATCACCAATGGCCAATGAATTATTAAGTTTTAACGAGCTCTATTTTGTACATAATCTGCAAAGGTAATCTTTACACGGCTGAATTGTCCATAATCAAAATGCTTACAGTTAAAATTAATTTCCTAAAATAACTTTTAATTTACTAAGGACTATAAGTAAACTAGAAATTCTTAAACAATAAACACCAACACAATACTACTCTCGCACAGGTGAGTTTGGCCACAGTAGTATCTAAATACCTCTGGGGGACTTGTGAACTAAAGGGACAATGAACTCACACTGCATATCCTCCATATGCACCCGCTGCCCATTTCTTCATGTTATTAGAGTTTCTCAATATTCAGTTTTCAGCAGTGTCTTACTCTACACTCATCTCTGAGTGATTTCCTCTGCTTCCATAGTTTCACCTTTCCTCTATATGCTAAAGATTTACGTATTTATATCTCTAGCTAAGACTTTTTTCTTAAGTTTTAAGGAAGATTACTCAAAGAACTTACCAACCCATGGGTCCCATTGTTTCAGCTCTAGTTTTTCCACGTTTTGCCTCCTTAAGCAGTTCTTCTATGGCTTTCCTGATAAGAAAAAGGAAAACATTTGAGAGGCAGTCACCCCACTAAGTTCTGAAAATCAATTCATTCCAGGTCCATGATCTTGGGAAAGGAACTAACTTTTGAGGCATGATTGCTGGGCAAATTGTTTTCTAAATGGTTGGCAATTTTGAACATATAAATTAAAAAGAAACTATTAATAAAGAGAAGCAACACTGAAGAGAAAAAATTACAAACTAAAAAAAAATTTTTGATATGAGACAGATAAATAATATATCTGTAATATAAGAATGTTCTTTTCTTATTTGAACAATCAACAGACATGAACAGCTGAATATGTATATATCTATATTTTTTCAAATTGACTGTTATTCAAAGGAATACCAGTGAACTCAACAAGGATAAATGTTTCTGCCCATTAGTTAGTGAGGGGGTAGAGAAATGGATACCTTCTTCTCTCCTAATGGGGACTGAAGCTGATTAACATTTCTTGAGGACAATCCAGCAACATAATAAAGAACCTTAAGAACAGTACATACCAGTTGACCTAGAAATTTTACTTTGCCTTATAAAAATATTCAAATAAGTATGCAAAACTCTAGTTACAAGGATATTCAAACTACTTGTTAACAATTAAAGAAAAAGGCAGAAAACTTAAATATTTACTAATAAAGGACTGGCTAAATAAATCATGACATATCCACATATGCAGAAGATTAGATAGTCATTAAAAATGAAGACAAATGAATTTTTGGCACAGAAAGACATTCATAACATATATAGTATATAAAGCTGGTTAAAAAAAGAGTATGTGTAGAATAATCTTAGTATCAAATTTATTTACATATGTATGTTACATAGAAAAACATTTGGAGAGGGCTGGGTGTGGTGGTTCATGGCTGTAATCCCAGTACTTTGGGAGGCTGAGGTGAGAGGATCATCTGAGGTCAGGAGTTTGAGACCTGCTTGGACAACCTAGCAAGACCTGGTCTCTAAAAACAAATAAAAAATAAAAAAAAGAAAAACATTTGGAGGGATGTTATCAAAACAGCAAGATGAGTTTTAAGGTGATTTTTTTTGTTATAATGACACTATTATAATACTACCATATACTATTTAATCTTCAAATGATATTAACATTCTGTTTGTTTACAAGAATGTTTTATTTCATGTTGATTTTTATCTTTTATTTTTATTGCATTTTAGGTTTTGGGGTACATGTGAAGAACATGCAAAATTGTTGCATAGGTACACACATGGCAGTGTGATTTGCTGCCTTCTTCCCCATCACCTATATCTGGCATTTCTCCCCATGCTATCTCTCCCCCAACTCCCCACCCGCTGCTGTCCCTCCCCTATTCCCCCCCGATAGACTTTTTATTAAAGTAAAGCATGCACATAACTTAAAAAGACAAGTATTATTTAAAAGACTTAAAATACACCAGTCTTCTACATTATCCTGCCCTACCCACCAAAGAAAACAATTTCAACTTTTTTCATCTGTTTCTCATTTTTTACCTCCATATTCTTAATATTATGCTTTAAAACTATTTCACCACTTCTTAATCTTCACAAATACATCTGCTTGATTTTACCACTTTTAAATAAACTCTTACTGAGATCTTTGAAAGATGTCTTTTCAATGAACTCAGCAGCCTGACACTTTCTGATCCTTCCTGGGAGGGCCCACTGCTGCGGGTCAATGAGGAACTGACGTGCTTGTCTATTTACCGACAGGTGTACCTTCTTACCCTCTGGACTTCCTCAATCACAGGTTTCACAGCCCAGCCTTATGGAATCACAAAGAGGTAAGTGCATCTGATGACCACATTTGCTGCTTCTTCCAGCTCTTTAGAATAATGATACGGCCAGCTGAAATAATCTGGGGTCTTTGTCTCTTACAGTAGTTCAAGAAAAATTATTATCCTAATTCCAAAAGAGATCCTTTTTCACCCTTATAGATTTAAGTTAAAAAAATTAAAGTGTATAAATATTCCAAATACGCCTCTTCATTTCCCATAAATTAGTGTGGTAGTTTCAAAATACAAAGAGATAATCAATCATACTTAGATCCACCTATGTGCTCTCCTTCTGTCAAAATAAATGGTCAAAAACAATCAGGAAAAAAAAACTTTTGGGGGCAGTTCCCCAATTATGAACAAAATATATATCAGTTATAAATAAACTAGAATGTATTTTCCCATAAAAACTATGTTAAAATGTTTGCCTAGCTTTCTGGACCAGACTACAGAAGCTTATTTGAGTCAGAATCCAGCTGAAATGCTATACATCTAACTGCAGAAGATACTCAGTAAAGATTCTTGCAGAGATCCTGGAGGCATATTCCAGGTGCTTTCAAGAGCTATGAAGTTTGACAGTGACTCTTCTTTAGTTTCAATTCTACTTAAAACTGCCTCCAGCACTGTTATTAACTTTACCTGGCACACTTAAGGATGACTTCTGGTCTACAAGTACAATCAAAGAGAAAAGAAGGTATATGTATGAGAAAGACTGCCTGCGGTGAAACAGATTCACCAAGGATGAAAGACCATAAAAGGAGAAGTAGAGACTGGGAAGGAGGGCGCTCAATCAGCTGGTCTGCAGTGTTACCACAGGTACAGGGGGCTTAGCTGCTGCCCACAGCCAACATGGTGCAGAGTGACCCATTTCCATGGTTGGGATCTACCCAAGTTAGGTATCTGCAATTGGTTTAACAACGACTAATGCCGATATAGAGCTTTAAGGATACCAAGTACTATCCTATGTAACCATGATAACATAGTTATTACCACCAGTTTACAAATGTGGAAGTGATATTCAGGGACATTGACTAACTTGCCCAAAGGAACACTGCTAATGATCAGGGAGAAGGGCAACCAGGAAGAGGAACAAAGCAAACAAAACTCAACCTCTGTTTTTAAGGCTAGGTATCATCTGATCCTTCTATTAGACCATCTCCTCCACAAACATCTGCACAGCAAATCCTGGAGAAATCGTTTATCATTAAAAGACAAAAAATAAAATAAATGGGAAAAAAAGGCCTAACAGAGTGTCACTCCTGCATTCATTCAAAGAGAGCTGGAGGACAGGCTGATACACATTATCAGTGCTGGAGAGGTGGGAGGAATGAAGGAAGACTGATTACTATTTTCTCCTAAGAATGTTGAGCATTCGCTACTTCCCACCCAAAATTCTCCTGAATAAGCTCCCTCTACAGAGCTTTACTTCCAAAGAAGAAAACAACAATTTCTAGCAATCATGTATTCTGACCTTAAAACAGTATCACTACCTTCAAAATTAAGAGGAAAAAGTAGCAGCTTCTCCACTACTGTAGCCTCTGTGGTTTCCTCTAGAAATCTCATTAATGAATTATTGGGTAAGGAAATTAAAAATCCAGTTTCTACTCTACATTATCACTGAGACAAAATACTTAAATTATTAAAGATCATGAAACATCAATGTGCATGAAACAAGATGGTTTTTAATGACAATGAAGGAAGTGTAAACTGTAATTAAAATATAGGAAAGCAAATAGAATACAGAACTAAGTACATACAGAACCTGAACAATTAAAAAAGTATTCAGATATAAAAAAAGGAAAAAAAGAAAAACAAAAAAGACAAAAAAAATTATTCAGATATAAACTTAGTTCTTGGTATGCTACTTTTTTATAGTTGATTATTTTCAATATCTTGAAGGTTTCTTTGTAAAACCAATTAATTATATTAGAATACTAAGTTCCATGGAGACCCAAGAGAGCTGGGTCATTAAGCAGAAGGTTTTCTGGGCACAGGAGCAAACCACAATCAATTTTCAATGATCCATGTGTGTATTATCTCCAGCCAATTTTCCATCCTAGCCCAGCTTCCCCAGGCCTGCCTGTTCATTCCATTAGCCAGCTGGTACATGCTTAAGGAATGTCAACTGATCATAATAGCAGCTTAAATAAAACCCAAGTGGGAATGCAAATCTGGTACAAAATCATCTTAAAATCCAAAGTCAAACAAATTAGTTTTGAGTTATCTGGGTCTGTTTCTTTTTAATCACTTTAATCAACTGAGGGTTAACTGTTCCAGTATACAGAAGGGGATAGGAAGAAATTGAAGGCAACTGAAATAAAGCACCAGAAATTGAGAGGCAAATTAAATAATAAAGAACGTAGGAAAACGAGAATTTTAAAGAAAATCAGAGACGCTAAATCTCAAATAACTGCTCAAAAAAAAAAAATAACTGAGTCAGTCAGATGGAGCTATACGCATCTTCATGCAATGGTGAAGGAAACTTAGGAACATAAGGCTGAAACTTTTCCTCATTTGTCTCTGTCTTTAAAAAGTCTCCTTTGATCAGCTAACTATAGAGTACAGTATCTGTCACATGATGGACAGAAAAACAGGTTCAAAACAGGCAATACATCGTTTGATAAGACTACTCTCTTCTTGCTGTGTTCAAACAAGCATGACTTGGTGACAAAAACAGAGACTTCTTAGAATATTGGTAGAAATGACTACAGCACCATTTGCTGCTGTTGACTGGGAAGTCATCTAAAATGCCCAACACATTATCAGTGCTGAAGGCAAACATGTTTATGTTTGTGGAGCTGTTCACATACATGTAAAAGAAACCTCACTAGGGCAATCTAAATTTCTTCTCATAATGGAGTGATAAAGCTTAGAGAGAAAAATGGAACTATCTACTTGATCTTCAGTAAAGCTTTGATGTCAGATCACAGATAAAAAAATATGGATAGATGATCAAATCACTCTGACTTGACAGTAGTAACTAGTGGTTTAGTAGTCACAGGATCTGTAGAAACCTCAGGACAAAGTTTGGGTTCTTTATGACTTAGTATTTTGATTACAGACATAGACAAAAATTTAGAAATAACCTTATTTAACTTCAGTAAAATATCAAATTGTCTGGGGTCATGTATCAGCTCTAAAGAAAGGTAAAAAAAATTCAAATTGTGAAGAGGTTTTTTACAGACAAGGTAAAACTCAATAGGAACGCTGAGGTCATCTGGGAAATGAAAATAATTATTCACAGACATAAACTAGAGGCAAAAGAAATTAATCTGTACATTTCATTAAATTTAACTAATCTATATCATGCACTTGCTAAATATAAGATACTGTGATTTACATGGTGAACAAGGCTCTTCCCTGAAGAGGCTGTTAGGGACTGCATATAAAATAAAGAGCCACATATGTACTTTGAAAGCAAATAATGGATTATCTAGGAGGGGAGCTCCAATATTCATTTATACTAAAATCATGAGAAAAGGTGCCGAATTTTTAAGAACAACTTATGCTGGTAAAAGACTGGAAGGTGACAGAGCAACATGAGTTTGAAAGGAAGATTAATGAAATCCTTTGTTGATTTCATGCCCACATGAACTAAAGAGATAGAATAAAGTAGTATTTTAAGCACTGGTGGAAAAATAAGACAAAGATACTGCAGATTGCTTTTTGCAATCTGGCCCTCATGGGGTTGTTATGAGGGTAAAATAAGGTATTTGATTTGGAATCAAGTGTTCTGTATTTTATAAGAAGCACAAGAAACATGATAGCTATTTTTTACTTGACTATACTCCTAGAGGTCTAGGAACTTGTCTTTTTCAACCTAGTTTTCTCTATGCCTGGCACATGGTAGGTACTAAGTTAAGATCTGGGGAATAAATGAGTTCTGGGTATGTGTGGGACATGACACAAATGCAAGGATTTAAAAATAAAAATACTGCATCTGTAGCCAGAATAGATGATGATGGGTGAAATGTAAGAGGAGGAAAGACAAAAGAGGTGAAAAGAAGAGAAAAGAGAAAAAGATAGTATGTCACTGGACAAATAAATGTAATGGAAAAAAAATGAATAGCTACAGGCTCCTGACAGAGCAATCCCCTGCAGTGGCCAAACAAACAGAGGCACAACAGCAACACGTATCCTTAGTGTCATCAAACATTAGGGCAGACTGGGAAACCACAGATACTGACCAAAGACACAGAATGAGGCAGAGCTGGAATCTTTTCTGTCAGGATTGAGGA
Organism: Ateles fusciceps; assembly: GCA_036589455.1. Taxonomy (NCBI): domain Eukaryota; kingdom Metazoa; phylum Chordata; class Mammalia; order Primates; family Atelidae; genus Ateles; species Ateles fusciceps. Next base: position 37,370 of record JAZHEH010001544.1, read on the forward strand.
CTTTGATCTTTTAGGGCTGCCTGAAAATCTCAGGAAGGTTTCAGATCTAGAAAACACTTTTCCCTTTAGTGAGCTACTGATCAGAGATAAATGGCCTTTGTTTAGCTTCCAGTATTATTCTTTTGCTTCATTATGAGTGGGCAAAAGCCCACTTCATTCATGCATTTTAACATCCTCTGAACTCAATTTCTTAGTGGAGATGCTAATTGTGTTTCGAGATGACAGTGCCTAGTGTTGGAGTAGAGGTGCCACCACAGAGAGGGTGAGATGTCACAGTGGGCCTATTGACCTGTCTGTGCAAGGCCTTGTCACACAGATGCTCTGTGGGATCACTACATCTAGGGCCTTGGCTCTGGCAGTCCAGAGACCTAACATGGCTTAGACACCCCTACCAACTGCAATACTACATTTGCTGTTACATGCATAGGGGGAGCTTTGCTCGGGCCACGCCCTCTGTCCAAATCACTCTCCACTCACAACCTTCTCACCAGACACTTAGCTTTGACATTACTCTCTTCACCAAGCCTTTCCCGATCTCGCTGTTTGCTCCCCATCAATAGATGTAACCGCTCCTTTTTTATAGGCCCACTGAGGGGCAAATAAAATCCCCATACAATATTTCCAAATATGTAAAGGTTATAAAATAAGCTAAAAAAATTAAAATATATTCCTTCCATCTTGACAAATATGCCTTCATTACAACAAAAATAAAAAATATTTATAGCCATTTTTTGAAATGGCTGAGTCAGCTAAGTATCAAATAACAGAATTAACTTATTGCATATATTGATTATTCTGTTAATGAGTCGGTAATATTTGGATTAATATGGAAAGGCAGAAATAATTTGTATATATTTATTCCATGAAACTTATTTTCTTGCATTGATTTTAATAAAGTCCCTAATTATATTGTTATAATCAAGATTTTCATATAAATTAAACACGGTTTCATTCCTTACAAATTATAGGAAAAGGAGCCTTGTAAATACTTTGACTTGGGCTTATCTAGGAACACCGGATGTGTAGGAATTAATATAGAAGTTTAGCATATGGCCCAATTGCTATCAAGCAAACGCTAAGAGAGAATTGTGAATTTAGGGATTCAGTATTTCACATGAGATGTAAAAATATGGTTCGGGCATCTGTATTGAAAAAGCATTGCCTGTTTTTTGTAAGCATAAGAGTACACAGTTGGCCCTCTGTATCTGTGGATTCAACCAAACATGGATTGAAAATATTTTTTTAAAGAAGCAAAAAAAAAAAAAAAAAACCAATACAATGAAAATAACATAAATAGAAACCAATATAGCATAAGAACTATTTACATAGAATTTACATAGTATTACTAGGTAATACTAGATTATACCTAGTACAATGTAATATTAGTAATAAAGGATTACATAGGTTATCGGCAATCTAGAGATAATTTAAAGTATACAGGAAGATGCATGTAGGTTATATGCAAATACTATCCCATTTTATATCAGAGACTTGAGCGACTGTGGGTTTTGGTATCCACGGGGGTCCTGGAAGCAATCCCCCCAGGGATACTAAGGGAAGACTGTATGTCTATAAACCATAATAGTCTAAAAGTATTAAAAAACAAAATGTAACATAAGAAAATAATCTATGAATCAGTGTCAAATTTCTTGTATGTTCCACATAGACCTACATATATACAAATATAAGTGTAATATGATTTAACATTGCAAAATGTTAGTTTCCAGGTGCAACTATTTCAAGTACTGTGTTAAATCATGAGTATCTTCACAACCATGAACTGAAATACTACAACAAGCAAGAAAATAGAAGCTGAGCACTAGTGAGAAACAGTATTTTCTTACTGAAGGATCTATTGCATTCATGGCAAGATGAAGGATTTGACAAGTTAATGTCTTTTTTCTTTTAACTTTTCTGCCACTCAAAACCTTTCCATACTCTAAAGTAGTATCCACTGGAAAGTCAACATTGGTACAATCTTCACATATTTAAACATAGTTTCCTTTAAGGATGCAGATCAAAACATGAGGAGGGTGTTTCCTGGGTTATGAATTGCACTGAGCACTGGATCTCCACTAACAGAGGCATCTATATATTTGCGATATATAGGGCTAGCCTCCTCATCCAGGGTCCAGGCAATTTTCCTTTGAATACCGTTATAATATGCATCACTAGGATATGATGAAAATTATAATGGTAACAATACTTATGTACCATGTACCTTACAGCTAATTCTCACAACTCTGTAGCTACCATTTCACAGATAAGGAAATAAGGAGAAAATAAGGAAAAGCCAAGAAACTTAACTAAGGCCATAACAGCCAGTAAGTGATAGGGCCTGGGATGTGAACCCAGGCAGTCTGACTCTAGGTCCCAGGATCTTAACCCTTACACCACAGCTCTATTAAAAGGATGATCCCAGTCCTCAAGAAGCTCAGTCTAGGGAAAGAGGCAAGTAAAGCAGCAATATTTAATGGTACTTATCATGACAAGAACTGCTCTGGCAAAGACAAAACTCAAGTCCCTTCACCGGGACTTCAACATTCTCAAATCTACAACTATCCATTTACAGATGGCCTCTGCGAGTGGATTACCATTACAGAGAGGTGACTTCTTCAGCTAAAATGTGGGTTAATTCTTAATGTTTAGCTCCTAGGGAAAACATATTTCTTAGTTCATAAGACACCTACTTCACTTCTACTGACCTCATTTTTAAAGCAGCAAGTATTTTTACAAATATTTATTCTTAAGTTCTGATACAGAAAATACAATGATTCTTTTTCTGTTCATATTATAAAACCTGAGTAAATGTGACATAGTAAATTTTTATATGAGCTACGAAGAAAAGCATCTCTTACTGAAAATAACTTTGTGGGGTGGTGGTGACAGGGTTACTTAGGAAATAGTAAACTCTGAACAGAAAAGCCCATGGACGATACAATAACAGGAAGAGTAGATCTGTCGATAAGCCAAATGTTAGGTTTAAAAATATACAGTCTATGCTCTTCTGAAATATTACTTGGGGGGAATAAATCCACACAGAGAATATAAGGTCAAATAATTCTTGAGCTCTTTTACTCAATAAAACGTATTTTGTTATCTCTTTAAGAGAACAGATACTTTGGAGAACAAAACTGATGAAAACAAAACTGCAAAAGAAAAAGGGATTTAAAGTCTAGAAAGATGGGCGTGGAAGGGAGCCAATATCCAAGCAAAGAAAAGCTAATATGGCAGCTGCTTGAATTTAGTGAAGGATAGGAAAAATGCCAGAAGACCAAAAGCAGAAATATAAAATAAAATTCAGACTCTCACCAAATAGCTGTTCAAAATGTAGACAGGAAAAATATCATAGAAATTGAACAAAAGAAAACATTACAATATAAGCCTCTAAAGTTTGCCTCTACAGCACTTTTTTTTTTTTTTTTAATGAGGGAGAAGTTTGGTAGGTATACTGTGCTTTGACAAAAACACCACATACCAGAAAAACCATCTCATCAAAAGCGGGGTCTGTAAATCACTCTCTAATCCTAAAAGAGCTTTATTTTATACAGATCATCTGCAGTTCTCTGTAGACTGTCCTAAACAATACCTCAGAGTTCTTGGATCTCAGCCCAAGGATGGCCTGTTCAGCAGAAAGTCTGGTCAGCCCTGAAGCTATTTTCTTCAGTGTGTCAAGGCTGCAGTAATCTGCTAGAAAACAAACTGTCCACCCCTTATAGATTTCAGTCTCTGATTCATCAAATGATTATAAATTATACTCAGAGCTAAGAGCCAAGGAATAGGAAAAAAGAAAAAAAAAAAAAACATAAAAGAAAGTTCTAGAATATGTAGGATTTTGGCATCTTATTTCATGCTCTTTAAAAACTGTTTTCATTTAAAAACACACATAGAAATTAGTGTCTTGAAAATGCTATTTCAAGATAAATAATTTACCTGTCATCACCTGAATAAAGCAATTTTTAACCCTAGGAAGAAAACATATGTATACTTATAATTCTTAGAAATCCAGCAATACACAATGAGATGGGAAGAAGAAAAAGCCTGCACTTCACAGACAGCATCACCGGTTCAGTGACAGTACAAGGTAGAGTCCTGCCTTAGAGACAAGAGATGATGAAGCAATGAAATAGAGGGTGTAGCTCACTTTAGAGGGAGTGTGCTTCCCTCCTGCCTTGGGGACTGCCGGACCAGGCCTCATCTTGATCACTGGGCATTTTCTGTCTTTCACACTCTAGGCATCAAACATGGCTTTGAGGAATTATGGTGGTTTCCTCTACAAAACTGGCAGGGAGAGATTTTGAAAAAATAGTACATATATACACAGACAATATTTTCTACATCAATAATTAACTACAAAACTGTACTATACAAAAAAAATTTATGCCAGTAGTCCCAGGTACTCAGAAGGCTGGCACATGCCTGTAGTCCCGGCTACTCAGAAGGCTGATGTGGGAGGATCGCTTGATCTAAAAAGTTTGAGGTCAGCCTGGGCAACGTAATAAGACCCTATCTCCAAAAAAAAAAAAAAAAAAAAAAAATTAATGTATTAAAACCCATCAGTAACTTCTTAACTCTTTAAACCCTGTACTGTCAAGTTTCAAGTTGTTTTTCTGGTGCCAATTTATATAGCAACGAAATTAAGTAGGACAAGGTAATTTTAAATCCCATTTTACAATTAAAAACAGCTAATATATACACAAGTGTTTTGGGGGAAAAACTCTATATTTATATAAAGGAGTAGTTAATAGAATTAAGTGGTTAAACATACACATAAGCCTCACTTTGAGAGCAGCATCCCTTGAAGAAAAACGTTTACAAAAGTTCAAAGTGATGAACTTAGATGATCCACTGAACAAGTGGGCAACTGTGCAAATAAGGTTTTATATTGTCATTCAAAGATCCCAGAGATGCTTCCTTCTTAGCTGGCCAAAGCTGTAGAGCTCTGGTACAATGCAAACACATTCCTACAGATGCTGAATTCAACAGCACAGGAGGAACCACTAGAAAGGCTGCAGAGATTAACTGAAAGGAGGGAAGCAGCTCATGGAGACTAATCTCTATAGGAGACAAACCCAAAGCATGGAAAATTCCATTACTGATTAATCCAACCTTTACTTTAGATCATACCACATATCATACCAACAACACATCAGCTGCCAAAAGAAAGAAACAACAGAGTCATATAATTGATGATTTTGGCATCAGAAACCAGCTGCAAGACAACCAAAACCCAGCAAACTTTAACATCACACTTTATTATTCAGAGGCTTATAAACTATACATGATGATACAACCAAGAAGGGAAATGTGAAAGCATGTTCTAGAGCCAATGTTTATGCACTGTTTTACAAAATATCCAAAATTTAAATATAATCTTTTCTTGTCCATGAATTAAAATTATGCTTTAAGTAGCCATACATATTAGGACCATCTCATCCACTTAAACATAAACAAACTTTAGGGATGGAACAGCAGCTGCAGTTTAATTGGATGGAGCAATGCTAACAAAGAGTTTAGAACTAAGTTAAAAATAGAATAGGTACCCAATTGAGACTGCAGGGGAAAATTCTGAGAGACAGATCATGCTGATTATCCAAACAGCACAATTTGGCTTCCTCCCAAAGTCTAATACACCCTTACGCTTACCAAAAAAGGGGCACTGCAAGTACAAATGCTTGGACCATACTTTCACATCTCATTTGAAATATCAGACCCCTAAATTTACAATTCTCTCTTAGCGTTTGCTTGATACAAGTTGGGACATACACTATATTAATATTAATTCCTATATGCCTAATGTTTTTAGAAAAGTTCCAAGGATCTTTTCACTATAATTTTCAAGGAAAAAAAAAACAAACCAAAATGTTCAGGTAAAGACCCACTAAATACAATCTATGTTATTAAAAAATATAAGGGAAAAAATTCTCAAATGTTATACTTAGAGGCCATCTAGTTTAACTTTGTCATATAAAGCCAAGGAAATTATGGTTTAGAGAAGTTAATAACTTGTTTAACACTAAATAATATCTGGTTTTTGAAAATTTAACTCAAAATTGTTAACATTTATTTTTTTCCTCTCAAAGCCTAGATGGCATGTATAGTCACCCTAGGGAGAAATGATGAGGAGACAGATTATAATATTTTAGCCCAGCATCATTACCTTTAGGGGACAACACTGTAAGTACCAACACTAACACCATCCCAATGCTATGTGATGTGTCTATGATTATTGTGATCTGAAATACACAAGCTTCAGAGCAGAATTTCTTACCTGAAAAATTCAGACTGAATAGACTTACTCAGTAACTTTCTATCTTTATGTAGTCCCTACAACACCTCTCAATGCTTTTAGAAGACAGATTATGCAGTTCTTCCTTTATAGTTTTAAATCTAGGACACCATCAAGTCACCTTAAGAGAATAAGAAAGCAGCCACAACATAGTGGTGAGAAAGTGAGTCCTAGTTCTGCACCTACTAGCTCTGTGATCCTGTGATATTCAAGGTCACAGAGCTATGCGATTAAAATAAAGATATTTCTACTACCCTTCCAGAATTCTTATGCGGATTAAATACAATTATATATATAGTTACTTTGTAAACTATAAAGCACTGAACAAATCTAAGTTATTATTTAAAAAAATTTTTTAAATAACCATTTTATAGTTATAATTTCAATAGTAATCATTGATATACTATTAATAGTTATGTATATTAACTAAAATAATATCACATGCATGGCAATTTATAGAATAATATATATTACCTCACTGAGTCTCAGAAGAACCCTGGGAATTCCTGTTTCCCTTTTATTGGTTAGGCAACCAAGGCTTAGGGAGGCTGCCTTGTCTGAGGTCAACCAGTAAGGGGCACAGCTGACTCTACCCCAGAGCTTTCTAACTTCATATCCAGAGTCCTGTCAAATAACACATACCCTTATTTTATTCAATCCATGAATAAAAGTTTCTGTATTTTGAGGATGATCAAGTGCTGCTTTGGCACAATATAGATGAAAAAGTTAAAACAAACATATTTAAAGATAATGCTAATAAGGTTTAATAATATGGAAAATGGTATTTTCACGAACCAAACATTATCAGTAGATCTTTATCTGGGTTCCTAACGAGTTATTCTTTCATGTATTTGATTCTTCTCATGTTTAAGATTTATAAAGAACAGCCCCATTTCCAACATGTCTCAGCTAGGCAACAATTTTGTCTCTTCAACTGTCCTTGGAACATATGCTCTGGCAACGCTGTTATCTTCATATGAGTCCAAGGCAGGTAACGTCGACATCACGCCTATTAAAAGTTGAGTTTGGCCAGGCGTGGTGGCTAATCCCAGAGCTTTGAGAGGCTAAAGCGGGTGGATAGCTTGAGCTCAGGAGTTCAAGACTAGCCTGGGCAACACGGCAAAACCCCGTCTCTACAAAAAATACAAAAATTAGCCAGTCTTGGTGGTCTGCACCTATGGTCCCAGCTACTCAGGAGGCTGAGGTGGGAGGATTGCTTGAGCCCAGGAGGTCGAGGCTGCAGTGAGTCAAGATCACGCCACTGCACTACAGCCTGGGTGACAGAGTGGGACCCTGTGTCAAACAACAACAACAACAACAACAAGCAGAGTCTAAGGAGTCAGGCCATCCTGGGTTCCTATCTACTTACTAGTCATATAACCTTAGGCTGGTTACCTAACTTCCCCAGGTCTCAGTTGCCTTTTCTATAAATGGTAAAAGACACTATCTACCTTGAAGGAGGATTAAACTGGTTTTCCTACCTGGTGAGGCAAATCAGTCTTCTTACTTTACAGTCATAGTTACGTGTCTGTTAGGCTGTCTGCTTTTGGCCAGGAATAAGTCTAGTTGGCTTCCTCATGTTCTGGCTTGTTCTGATCCTTCATTGCTCTCTGATGGGGACCAACTTATTAGAACCAGCATTTAGGAAGGGAATCCTCCGCTTGCTGGCTACAAGTCTGGGCAGCAGACAGTGACACACCTGTAAGCTAACACTTCTAAAGACAGACATTTTCAGCACAACAGTTGCTCATCATAAACCCCTAGAATCCCTATGTTTTCCAACCATTTAAGGACAAAGTGCAATCTTTGCTTATGATTAGAAACAAACTAATCATAAGTTTCTAATCATAAATCCCTAGAATCCCTAATATTTTCCAGCCATTTAAGGACAAACTGCAATCTTTGCCATGTAAACAAACCAATAAACAAAAAGCAGAAGTAAAACTAGAATAAAAAGTAGAATCAAGTCTAGAAGGCTTCGATGACAAGGTCTGATAAAGAACATAAATCCAACTCATTTACTCTGACAAGAACAGGATGATGGTACTCTTACTCTTCATCTTCAGGGCTGAATGAGGTGATAAACGAAGCTTATATTACCGGTTTTATTTTAATCCCGTTTGGAAGCAATGACAACAACAGAAACCCCTTGTTAAGTATTCCAAGCACCAGTACTTATGTTTTAGGTATGCAGAACAGAGGAAAGAAGCAAATCAGGATCTGAAATAATGTTAGACGAGGGATCGCAAAGTCGGGTGATCCTTCACTTGAAATTTGAGTTCCAATGACAATTTATTTGTAGATTCCACGTAACTTATTAACAGTTGAAGACAAATGCTCATGAAGACCCAAGGGAAAAGTGCAAGAGTCTGTTCATCTTATTGTGGAGCTAACATGATAAAAATGGCACAAGAGACATCAAATTACTGAATGCTTTAAGTCTTTGTTTTATTCTTTGAGTGCTTTAGGTCACCAAAATAAAGACTGGGATTTTGGGCAATTTTCCACTTAAGTGAGGGAAAGTCCATTTCACAAAGCAAGGGCAAAATAAAACTTAAGCAATCCCACATCCTTTCACCCCATTAGATTTTTTTGAAATATTATTATAGGTCTGTGAATTCCCCAAATCTGAAACCACACAGTAGGTATATGGGTAGAACAGGTGCTCACAAAACCGAGATTGCCAGCCTTTGCGGGGGGGTCAGTTCTCACTAATGTGAGATACAATGCAGCCAAGTTTGACCTTTTAGATACAAAGCTCTGCCTTCTTATGTGTGTATAAACAACATGCCCAGTTCTTCTTAGCTCTGGAGTCACCTACCTGGCAATAACTGTCAGATCTGCTTGGTTCCTACTGCATAGCCTACTCCTCTGGCATTCTATCTTTGCCTGTTCTGGTCACCCTTTGCCTAAATGAACCTCTAGGTCTGACTCCTTCTGGACAGGCCTAGTCTCTTGTCATCTACATGTGACAGACTATGGAGTTGAAGACACACAACCACAAATTTGTGGTTCTCAACTAGAAGCTTATAGAATAGTTATTTCCATTTTTAAATTCAAGTTCAGCTTTTGGGGTATTTAATAAAAAAATAATAGAGTCAATCTTCTCTTCATTCACTTGATAAACATTTTTTGAACACCTGCTACAAGCCAGGCATTGTTCCAGGGGCTATGGATACATCAGTGAACATTCAAACAAAAATTTGTGCTTTCATGGAGCTTATGTTACAGTGTGTGTGTTTGAGGAATAGAGGGGAAGGCAATGTATAATGAATACAATAAATAGGTAAGTTATATATATGTTAGAAGGTAAGTGCTACAGAAAAAAATACTACCAGGTAAGAGTGCTGGGTGGAGGGAGGGGGGTTGCAATGTTAATGAGGTGAAAGAGTTGGAATAAATGACACCTGTTCTTCAGGAATACTACACAGCTCTTTGGTCTAGTTGGATTGCAAACTCTATGAAGGTAGGCACAAAATGAAATTTGTCTTTGCATTCCTGGCACCTGGAAGACAAAGGAGGCTTACATAGCTGCTGGGAAAACAAATGCATGCATTCTGTTATTTTTTCAAAGCAATGCTATTTGTAGTAAATGGCACAGATTTATGAGATAGCTGGTTAGGAAATGAGTGTACTATTTGGCATTGAAAAAACAGCATACCTTGGAATCAGATCCTTTCAGTTCCACGTCATGGTACTCAAAAAAACAATCCTACAGCTTTTTCTCTACTAGGGTTCTGTGGGGATTTTCCCAAGGAAAATCCATATCACTCTCCCATAATGCTGTTGCGAAGTAAAAATGTCCATCAATCAACTTCAAGTGGGAGATACTCTACCTTTTTAGACCAATAGGGGACAAGATAACAGCTGAAGCATGGGATCAAGGTGGTGAAGACAGCAGTGTTAGAGGCTCTTGAGGACACAGAGAAGACAAAAATGAAACAGAATATAAAGCATAACCACCCTTATCAAGGCTCTCTATGATGCTTAGCCCCTACTCCCCCCCAGCTCCTCCTCCCACTGAAGCCAAAAGATAGGCATGGTTCCTTGTCTCAATAATTTTTGGTGTTCTTGAAGCTTGTTACAGAGGTGGCTTTCTGAGTTGCAAGTGTCAGCTGGTAAGTGTACCAAACAACGTCATGACAAATCCTCAGTCCTTCTCCTATTGTGGCACTCATATTCTGACACTGATATGTAATCATGCATACATTCATACACTTTCTGAATAAACATTAATGAAAGCCTACTGTGTGCCTGACCCGATTTTAAGTGCTGGGGATTCAGAAGCAAACAAGGACAAACCCTTGCTGCCAAGGAGCTACTTTTCAAGTAGAGTTAGACAATAAATAGATGAATATATAATATAATGTCAGTTGACAATGCGTACTATGAAGGAATACAGCAAGGTAAGGGAATAGAGTGATGGAGGTTTGTATATGGGTGCATATGCCAATTTACAGAAGGCGACGGGTAAGCAGCCTCTAAGATGGTGCCAGGGATACCTACATCCTGGTATTCAGACCCTCATGTACTCCCCCTCCTCTTAAGTGTCGGATGGACTTACCGATTCATGTTTAACCAACAGAATAGAGCAGAGGCAAAGGGATGCCACTTCTGAGAGCAGGGTATAAAAAGATTGGCTTCTGCCTTGGGTTCTCTCTAACTCTGTCAGGAAGCCAGCTACCATGGCATGAAGCAGCCCCATATGAGGGAGCTTGTGGGTAAATCCCCTCCCATGCAAGCCTTGAGACTGCAGCCTGGATGACATCTTGACTACAGCCTTGTCAGACACCAAGTCAGAATAACGCAGCTAAGCTCCACTCAGATTCTTGACCCACAGAAACTGAGAAATATTTGTTGCTTTCAGCCACTAAGTTTTGGGATAATCTGTTATGCAGCAATGGACTAATATGCAGTCAAGGATGGTCTCTCTGAGCAAACAACTTTGGAAAGGGACAGGGCATGTGAAGATTTAGGGGTAGAGAGGTTCAGGAAGTAAAGGGCAAGTGCCACGCACTGAAATGGTAATGTTAGGCTTATATAAATAAAATAAGTGAGAAGGCCAGCGTGGTAAGAGTCGCAGGTGATGCTGTGGGGTGGCAGGGGGTTGAGGGGCAGCTCATGCAAGCCAGCCAGGAGGGCTCCTATGGATAATGAAACACAACCTGTACTATGAAGACTATTAGTTTAACTACCACTAACTGGCTTGAACAACAACCATATATATCAATAGCAGTAGCTAATGTTTGAGTATTTAAGTGTACTAGAAATTGTGCTAAGTGCTTTATTTCATTTATTTTTCACAATAGCCCTATGTAGTAGGTGTTATTATTAGCCTAATTTTATAGTTAAGGAAACTGAGGCTCAGAAAGGTTAAGTCACTTGCCCACATTCATAAGACAGGAAGTAGAGAGCCACTAGGCCCTCTGACTTCAGAGTCCCTACCTTTTGCCTCTACACAATACTGCCTTGAAAGAGGTCAGTAGAGAAAAAGAATGTCTCTCCCACCCATGAAAAAGAAAAACAAAAATTGTAACTCCAAGCTGTTGTTTAAGCCAACTAGTTCAGCCTCTGCCTGATTAGATGCTTCAGGCTGCTGGATTTTCTCTTGGAGTCCTTTTAATAGAATGGGGGGGCGGGGGATATTATTTATGATTTTTTTGAGGTTTGACTCAAGTCAGGAAGCTAAAACTTGGAAAAGCACCAATGCAGCTTTTCTTTTTGAGCTATGCTAAATGCCTTGCATAACAGGGAATATACTGAAGAACAGTACTAGATTTAAAAAATCGGGCTGGGCGTGGTGGCTCACACCTATAATCCCAGCACTTTGGGAGGCCCAGGCAGGTGGATCATGGGGTCAGGAGTTCGAGACTAGCCTGCCCAATATGGTGAAACCCCATCTCTACTAAAAAATACAAAAATTAGCCAGGCGTGGTAGCACACGCCTATAGTCCCAGCTACTCAGGAAGTTGAGGCAGGAGAATTGCTTGAACTTGGGAGGTGGAGGTTGCAGTGAGCTGAGATCACATCACTGTACTCCAGCCTGGGTGACAGAGTGAGACTCTGTCCCACAAAAAAAAAAAAAAAAAAAAAAAAAATCAATATAGTCTTTTCAATGCAGTTTTTACAATCAACTGACCTAAATTGAGCCCTGGCTTCCTACCAATCTTCCAGATACCTGGCACCAAGCCAGGTATCCATCTGCTATAGAACTTGCTTTTCTTTCTGCTTAACCTTTATCTTAAAGCTTAAGGAAGATTATGAATGTTCCATCAGAATCTTAATTTCTTTTTAAAAAGAGAAACACAATTCGTCTATGATTTTTCTCTATCCTATTAATAAGAATGCTATTTTAAAGTATTTTTCTTAAAAGCTATGGCTTTAACAGATTGATAACCTTCCATACAGAGGTCCTCAAATTCATATTCTAGACTGAAGTAAACAGAAAAATAACAGATTTTTTGTTTCAAAGTTTTCACCTTGAAGAAATATAAGCCAACCTAGCTTGTTCAACATCAACAATATTACAATAATAACATTAATAGATAACATTGATTGAGAGCATGCTTTACAGTTCAGGTACTGTCCCAAGCACTTTGAATGTATTATCTAAATTAACAGTCATAACATCCCTATATGGTATTATTGTTATTCCAATTTACAGAAGACGACACTCAGGCACAAAGAGGTCAAACAGTGTATCCAAGGTCACATGGCTAAAGTCTAGAGCCAGGATCAAAACCCAGGTAGTGTGATTCTAACAGCTCTTAACGCCGATGTTACACTGCCTCAGTTTGCTATGCCTATGCTTACTGAAAAGATACCCAGGATCTCACACCTATCAACTTCTATTCCTAAGGTAGGTCTGTTTTGGCTGGGCATGGTGGCTCACACCTATAATCCTAGCACTCTGGGAGGCTGAGGCAGGAAGATCACTTGACTCCAGGAGTTTAAGACCAGCCTGGGGAACACAGTGAGACTTTGTCTCCACAAAAAAATAAAATTAGCCAGGCATGGTGGCACATGCCTGTAGTCTCAGCTACTCAGGAGGCTGAGGTGGGGGCACCGCTTGAGCCTGGGAGGTCGAGGCTGCAGTGAGTTGAGATTGTACCACTGCATTCCAGCCTGGGTAACGGAGAGACTGTCTCAAAAAAAAAGAAAAAAAAAAGTGTACTTTTCTGAAAAAGAAAAGTTCCATTAAAATAAGCCCCTCCAATATACATACACATATCAACCAATCAAAAACACCTCCAGTATTCTACATATCCTTCTTCCCACAGAGTAGTTCAATATTCTTTACTATAATTGTTAGGTAAACACATATACAGATTAAACACAGATGATAAAAATTTAGGCACTAATAAAAATCACAAACACACACAAGGCTGAAATGTACAATTTATTCCTCTAGAAAAGTTCATAATTTTGCTTTCATTGCTGAATAATCTAAGCTCAAGTTTTAAAAAAATTCTGGGCTCATTCCCTTTATCCTTGGTCTCTCCCTTCTTGTATTTCTCTGCTCAAATGTCGCCTCCTCAGAAAGGCCTTCCGTAACTACTCAATCTATGTTTTCTCCTTGTCATCATTCTTTTACTACCTGAAATTCAATTTGTTTGCATTTGTTTCGTTATTGTCTAACTTTGCCATTAGAAAATAAACTGCATGTGGGTCAACTTGTTCACTGCTGTATCCTGGTCCCTAAGCTGTGCCTCCATATACTATGTGTTCAATGATCTTTACGGAACGAATAAATGAAAACATTCCCTGTGAAGCAAGCAACTTGGTGAGCACAGACAGCTAGAGCCATGCTGTTCGCTGCACTGATCTCCTCTCCCACTTTCAATTTTCACATCTGTAGCCCTGGCTTCATATCCTTGTAAAAGACATGAATTCTTCTGACATGGGTCGGGGAAGGAGGTAAGGGTGGTTGCACCCACTAACTCCTATTAGTAAGGACAGGTTGGAAAGAAGAAATGACAAATCCTGCCTTACTGGTGTTTGGTTGTGAGGGAGTGGTAGGATAAACAAAGGGGTAAATGAACCTGGACATGGGGCCTTTGGGGTCATCTGCAACTCTTCTATGACCTTCATCCCATATAGAATCTGTCTCCAAGTTACTTCTTTTAAGCATATTTTAAATCCATCCTTTTATCTCCTCTCCTACAACTATGCCCTCCTTACATTATACCTGGACTATTACAAATGTCCCCAACACACTACTGTTTTCCAGTTTCCTTCCACTCACCCATTCTGCACATGGCATGGGACAAAAACAAAAAATCTAAAAACTTTACGGCAGTTCTAGCTCAAGAATCTTTAACAGCTCTCTTACGCTGGGAAAAAGGAAGCCATTTATTCCAGCTATTAATATTTTATAAGCCACCAATTCTTATTTTCGATCTTCAGTGGCCAACAGAATGGGTGCTCACGATGCTTCTGCAGTGTCTTTACCCATCCCATTCTACATTCATCACATAATACTCTACACCGCACATTTGGGCACTTCCTTTTTTCTTTTTCATGTGTGCAGCTCTTGTCTGCATTTTCCAAAACCACATAAGGCTTTTCAGGACAGACTCATATTCTCTTATTTCCACCATTTCTCAGCTCTGTGCTACTATGAGGTACATACTTACTGTATAGTTAAATAATTAGAGATTTAGTAACACAAGTTTGAGAATTTGTCATAAAAAAAAACAAAAAACCAGATCCACACAGTAACTGTACCAGGATAGTTTATAAAGCAGCAAAAGAAAAAGCAACATTAAGAATTTGAGCAGAAAAAGGCTGGGTTTGGGGGCCTTGATATGTACTTGAAAGCAGATGGGTAGATTTGGGTCAACTTCTTAAGAGCCCAGTTTAAGGGTTGTTACAAAGAATGACTTTTAAACCATGCTAACCAAAAAGATGACTTTTGTCTAGTGATCTGGAGACCATCTAAAATCTGAGTAACATGTTTAAGGGAAACTAACAGAAGGGTGGGAAGTGGAAGGCCATAGAACTTGATATGCTTTCATGTGTCTTGAGATGCAAGACACTCTTTGGGTCAGTACTGAAGAGACCACTTTGTATGTAGACACCTTTCCATCTCTAGAGATTCTGTGTGAACCTGTGCATTATGTCAACTAATTAGAGTACTTAGATGTTACAGCTATATGCAATTTATAATTAGCTTGTAAATTACTTTGAAAATAAAAAGGGCCGGCTAGTATTCAGAATTACAATATATTAAAAGCCTTTGGTATATATTATTACTTAATAATTGGCTTTTTAAAAGTCATAGTACTTTACAGCTGAAGAACTTCTGATCTTGAATCACTGGCATGAGTTTATTTAGAATGAAATGCTATTGGAGTGAAAATCAGATGCAGATTACCTTTTCACAGTTATGTATGAGTATGATTCGTATTCATCTCCCTGGCCCTTTTTGGATCAACTTAGCTTTCCCCTCAGGTCCCTACAGACTATGCAGATTTCTTTCACATATACAAGACTTCTTGGTTAACCTGCCTGCCCGGTTTCAGTTCCTTCCCTTCACCTAACTGCCTTCTGCAGGTGTTTTATATGAACCTGTGAGTTTATGGCCACCCTAAAGAGATTCAAGACTGCATGCTGTGTGATCAGTCTAAATCCTTTTAGGTACAATGAAGTCATGTGATGCAGTGAGTGGTAGCCTTTGGATGTGTTTCTCACTGTACTTTATCTACTATCATCAGTCTGTACCTTGATGTCCACTAATTAAACTCTGTTTTCATCTCCTGACAGGCCTTGGTTCAGAGGAATTAAACTCCATGTAAGTAATTCCGTTTACTAACCCCACAGGCAAAGTTTTGGGAGAGGCAAAGTGTTTAAACCTTTTCCACATCCTTTTTGAGCTTCCTTATATCATCAAAGGCTAATGCCCTTAAACAAACATTGACTTCCCAGAATTTCTATCACCATAAGAGAATATTCTCTATCCTTGTCCTATGACATCCCTGCTCCCACCTAAACTCACCTCTTCCAGTGTCTTCATGATTCTTTTATTGGAAAACCAAACTAAGCCATTCCTCTGTATGAGTGTTAATGTTTACTCTTCTTCGGCAGTAAACTAATGCTGCTACTGCCCAGTGACCTCCATGTTAACCTCAGGTGACATTTTTCTATTCCCCATCTGAAAGACTTGGCTTCAACACTCTACTTTTGCATTTTTCTACCATCGCATTGACCCAAACTTTAAATACTGAAGTTGCCTATGGCTTGGTTCTGGGCCCACTTCTTCGTCACCCTCTATTTTGTTAATCAATTTATGTCATCTTTATGGCAAGGACTCACAAAATTTGTCTCCAGTTTAGATCTATTCCACGATCTCCAACTCACATAGCCACTGCTTACAATGTTCAAAACGAAAGTTTTGACTCCTATCTTTTCCACCTCCCAATCTATTTTACATTTTAACCTTTCCAATTTCAGTAATTGGTCCTAAAGCTAGGGAGTAGTCATCTTTCCGATTCTTCATCTTCTGTTCAATTCCTGAGGTGTACCAATTCTTTGACAATTCTAAAATATACCTCACACCTACCTTCTCTTCTCCATCATTAGCTTCTATCCTTCCAGGTAGGTCACTTCAACTCTTCACAGTGTCTCTCTCTACCTCTACTCCAGCCTCCCTATAATTCATCTCCTCCCTACACTGCAATCAAAGTAACGAAGATGTCATTCCCACTGCACTTAAAATCCAAAATCCCTATTACCACACCTCTTCCTCCCATGGACTCGAGGACAGACCCTTCTCCTTGTCTACTGTGCTACAAACATGCAAATCTTCTTCCAATATCTTCAGTTCCTCACACCACGAGTTTTCTGCTTCAGGATCTTTGCACATTCTATATCCCCAGAATGTATTTTCTCGCCACTTTGCACAGACAGCTCTCTCCCTGTAATCTCCAGAACACCTTTCCTAACTCCCATGCCTGAAGTAGATTCCTTTCTCATGTTTTCTATGTTGACCCTACATTTGTTGCTTTCACAGAATTACAAGTTTTTAGTTTTATATATTTTTTGAGACAGATTCTCGCTCTGTCACCCAGGCTGGAGTGTAGTGGTGTGATCATGGATCACTGCAGCCCGACCTCCTGGGTTCAAGCTATACTCTCACCTCAGCCTCCCAAGTAGCTGGGACTACAGGCATGTGCCCCCACGCCTGGCTAGCTTTTTTATTTTTATTTTTATTTTTGTAAAGACAGGGTCTCCCTATGTTGCCCAGGCTTGTCTCAAACTCCTGGGCTCAAGTGATCCTCCCACCTTGGCTTCCCAGGCGTGAGCCACCATGCTGAGCTTCACAATTTTTTTTAAAAGGGGCTCTTATTATAACACACACTTTATGAAAACAGGACTTACTCTGTTCTCATCCACCATAGCTATATATCTATCCCCAAGACCTCGTACATACTAGGGCTCAAAAATATGGAAATATCTTTAAAGAAGTTGACTGTGTATAAGAAATGCAGGCTCTGTGGCAGGCTAGTACAAGAGGTCAGGTTTGAGTGACTGAAAAGCTGCATGCCATAACTAGTTACATGAATTCACAGAGTATTTACTAAGTGTCCACTACTTGTCAGGTGTTCCAGGTACCAGAATCATGCTGACCTGCAAATCGGTATGGTGGGTAGACAAGATAAGCACTACCAATAGCATAGTAAATGCCAAGGCCAGGAAACACAGGGTGTAATGAAAGCACAAAGAAGTACCCAAACTAGGCTGGGGGGCCCAACACAAGTTTTTACTTAAAAGTATGGCAGGAGTAAGACTGCCCCAGGGAGCGGGGGTAGCATAAACAAGGCCTCAAAGCACAGAGCACTGGCAGATGGGGTATGTGTTTTCCAGAACGGTCATTTCCCCTATATGGAATTTTTCTTCTCCTTGGCTTTACCTTTTTTCAAATAGAGCTTCTTCTATGTTACCCTAGGCTATACCTACCTAAGGACTGAAAATGTTATCTAGCCACCCCAATATTCTCCTGTAACATAGTCAAAATGTCTTACCTTACTTAGATCATGACTAAACATCTACATCCCGAAATTCAAGCAGTAAACTGGTATCCTTCCTGTAAATGCCTCAAAGATGGAGCCTGATACCACCTAAAACTCTCATGTAAACCCAGAATTCTCATAATTCTTTCAAATTATTCCCCACCCTTGCCCAGTCTACCAATCACAGCAAATGATGTAATTCTTTAAAAGCAAAAAAGTTTAGCAACATGCCAACTCCCCACCCCATCCTTTTCTTTTTTTAAACCAATCACAGTCTAACTGGGGTCATGCTTTTTGTCTCTCCCCCTTACCCCCACCACCCCAATTACAGACATGGATATACTCCTTTTAATTCTCATGATCACAGTTCTTATCTAGGCCTCTGATATTCTCAGTTTCATCATTTTCCATGCTGGCTTAATTGAAAGAAAAAAAAATGTCATCCTCGAGGACCATTTGTTTGCATGGAACAGAAACCAGTCAAACTAGTTTAAATAAAAGAGGGAATTTATTAGAAGAATACAGAGGTTCTTGCAGAGATTCCAACAGCTGCAACGGGTCAACAGCTAGAACAATGCCTTTCTGAAGGACAGAGTATGCTTTGATCACAAACTTCTAATTCTGGGTTCTGCACCATCAGGAAGAGAATATCCTAGAGGAGAGTTCTCCTTGTATACTGCATAAGGGACTAGAATGTGGATTCATTTCTGCTTGCTTTTTGATCCTTATAGTCCTTTATGCTGGCCTCAAACTTGTCAAGTACATGTTGGCAGACATTCATGAGCTCATTCAGGCCTCTCTGAAATGGCTCAACAGCTGGAAGGGCACCTCGAGTCTGAATGCGTAAATTAATTTTGCTCTCTGAAGGATGGGTCGTAGTGTAACCACAAAATTCCACTTCTGGGTTCTTCATGATCATGTAACGCAGAGAATTTCCTAGGGTATGGTCCTCCTCGTGCAATACAAATGTCACACAGTGTCTATCTGTTCCAGCTGCCTGGACCATTTCCAGGGCTGTCTTCCTCTCGCCTTCAGCCATTGAGGTCTTCAATCCAGATATTTTTCTACACACATATTTTTTATAAAAATGAGATCATACTGAATATGGTTTTGTAACTAGCTTTTCTTCATTTACTATATCACATTGCAACACATTATTAATCTACTGCAGCTACATAGAACTATTTGCCTCTCATTTTCCTGCCTCCACAAACGCTATCAATAAATATTTAATTTATTGCCTCCGGTTTTTCCATCCTCCATTTGACCATCCACACTGGCCACAAGGGGAACTTTCTTAGAAAAACACAAACTTAAGTGTTTGCAAAAATATTCTTTGGTAGAGTCACAAGCAAGGAATAAGATTGGAATAGGATGGGCCCTGCTAGAGGATGAAAATGGGGTTGAAAGGCATAGAAATCCCGATTGCTCCAGTATAAAAATAGAGGATACAGATGATCAATGTGCAGGCCCAAAATGGAATGCAGCTTCCATTTTGCAAGAGAAGGAAAGTAGGAGAATGGAAGGTCCAGGAGTCAAGCAGGAAGGAGATTAAGAGCTCAGTGCACAGAGGAGTGGCTTTAGGAGCAGTCTGCACAGAGAAGGAAAGTGAGCCGTAGTTACAGGGACAGAGGCATCAGTACCGTCCTCAAGGAGCAGAGGCCCGGGGCGTGACTTTACACGCTGCCGTTCTAATGGGGGTGGGCAGTTTGGGGACTTAACTCTGGTCTCCCAACTTGTCTTCCCTCCTTGATAGCTAGCGTACCTTTCAGCCTCTCAATTGAAACACATTCATGTCTCCTCCCCGCTTCTCTCTCCATGCCTCTTCCCTGCGCCCGGAGTCAGGCCCGGGCTGCCAGGCCGGGCCGCATGCCCCTCGGCCACCCGCTCCCCTTGGGCGCAGCCTGCTTCGCCCGCCTCCTCCTTGGCCGTTACCTCTCCAGTTCCTGGTCCTCTTCCATCGTGGAGGCGGTTTCCGGATCCTCAGGTGGTGCTAGCGTATCGGGGGCTCTGCCCCATAGCGCGAGGCGTGGAGGCGAAGCAGGAAGGACCGACCCACGGAAGGCGCGGAGGACGGAAGGAGAGAGGAGGAGCCGCAGCGGCGCGGCAGGGCCCAACGGCGGGGCGGGGCGGGGCATGAGGCTCCGCCCCCAAGCCCCGCCCCGGCCTGGGTTGGGCGGTGACTCACCGCCCCTTGGCTCACCTGGGCGCCCCAGCGAGGCCACCCGCCGCAGGAGGGGCAGAGGGCGGGGCCAGCGCCGCTTTACCCTGAGGCCCAGACCTGCCTGTGGGCGCCCCAGCCTAGCCCTGGTAGCTTTCACCTGGTGATGGCGAAGGAGCGGGGCCTTACCTGACGCCCCCAAATCATCTCCCTTCACAGGGCAAGTCCGAAATAGGCCCGACTCCCCCCACTGGGGCGGTGTCGGCCCTCCCGGGCCTTTCGTAGGACGACAGGCTTAGGCTCTAGTCGGTCAACACACCTTGAGAGAGAGGGGGTCATGTGCGAGATGAGTCACAACAGAACACTAGGGTTGAAGGCGGTGTTTGTCTGACCGGGGAGCTTGCAGCTGCATTCTCAACTGGGTCAAAAAAGGGCAGGAAGGAAATGTCTTTCTCTTTTGAGGGAGTGAGAGTTTGGAAGAAAACTGTTTCCTACCTCATCCTTTCTTCGGTCCTAGAATTCCTTATACCCCCGGAGCGGGTCCTCTCCCGCAGTGGACGTCCTTTTCCCCTTAACCCCTGTGGCTCCTCAAACCTCCTCACCTGCGGAACCCGCCCTCACCTTTGTTCCCAGGTGCCCAGCCCCCGCCTCGACAACCTTTCACCGCCCGGGCTCGCTCTCCGCCCTGCTCCCTGCGTCCCGGCCCTCGCCGCGCTCCCTCAGGTGCGCTTCCTCGCGAATCGACCCTTCTCTCCTGGCCGCCGGCCCCGACCCTGCCCTACTCCAGCTGTCCTGTGGTCCTGCGCACCTATGTTTCTGCTTCCCTGCGCCACCTGTTCTCCTCCCCGCCCCTCCCCGCGATTCCCCTGGATGTTCACTCCCTCCCCCAGCTGTGCCATTCCTGGCGGCTGCCGAGGGTGCGCGCAGGCACCTCTCCAGCGGGGCTTCCGCAGGGGAATCAGGCGGCCGGCGGGGACAGCCGGGGGCGGGTGGGGGGAGGCGGGCAGCGAGGGCGGAGTGGTCTCACTCTAACCCGGGAGTGACGGTCCCTCTTCTGGCCCGCCTCCCGAGGTCTCGGATAGGCGGATCCGCCCTCTGGCCCACCCCCCCCCCGCCCTGTGCTGCCTCCGATTGGCCCGGGTGCGGGTTGGGCCGCTTGGCCCGGGAAGGCAGCAGGGGCGGTTGAGAAGTGAAGTCTTGGCCGGAGTTTGTTTCTTGCCAGGAAATCCGCGGCGGCTGCGGCGGCGGCGGCGGAGCGGAGCCGGGTTCGTTCTCCGCTCTCAGCGGGCTACGGAGAGCGGGAGCTGGTGCCGGGCAGCAGCGCCGGGAGCCCGTGCGCGGCCCGGGCAGCCGCGCTTTCCCAGTGAGTAACTTTGCCCTGCGCGCCTCGCTGCGCGCCCTCTCGCCGGCTCCGGGCAGCCGCCTCAGGTGCGGGCGTCGGCGGGGTGTGGGGCAGCGCCGCGCCCCGGGAGGCGGCCGGAGCGGCGCCGCAGCTCTCCCCGGAGCTCTGGTCCTCCGCGACTGTCCTCGCTCACTCGGGCTGCAGGGCCAGCGTGGAGTCGGGTGTGGGGCTGCTCCGGAGGGAGAGTCGGCGCCCGGTGCCCGCCGCCTGCAGGCGCCCAGGAGGCGGGCGGCCTCCGGCTGTTAGCGTTTGCCGGTTCCGGCCACCGTGGTGCAGATCTTGGCGTCGTTTGCTTCTTAAGGGAAGGGAGAGGTGGGGTGAGTGTTTAAATTTCCTCTGTGTGTGTGTGTTGTTGGCAATGAGAGTGGCAGTAGCTGCCTTTATCGGGTTTTGTTCCTCTGGAAAGGGATGAGGAGAGATCATTCCCTCCGCCCCAGCCTGTTGCCTATGAATTCTCACCTTTCTCTTTAGGCTGAAGAGGGTGGGAGAGAAATTTGACATCTTCCAGGGAGTAATTTAGAAATATGGATCTTGCTTTGGAAGCAGTTGCACAGAAAGCATCATTCAGGAAGTACATCACTCGCTTTTCAAAGCTTTATGCCACGTTTTAAACAGGGACTTTTGACTCATGTAGTGTTTCTTCTAGCATTTCAGTTTACGTTTAAGTTTATGGATCCAGGCGTTCGTTTGTGCCAGGAACTAAAGTACACTCATGCATGGGCCTTGCTGTATATATTATGCTTTTTAAAAGCACAGAAATCAGGAACAAAGTTGAGTGAAAAGCGGTGGCGGTGCAGGAGGAGGAACACTTGTGAGCTCCAGCTTTTTGGAACTGCCTCTAAGAATTTCACTATTCTTATGGCATTAGTACTTGTAAATTGGCCTCCTTCCCAGGACAGATTTTGATATTTCTTTTTTATGTACTTCGATGCAGCACTGATGAAGTTGGATCCCAGTAGATGAATTTTATTTACTTTGCTAGATTTTATTCCCACCCCCCACACCTCTTTAGAAAATTGATTTTGGCAGGTAAAGAAGGAAGCAAGAATCTGGTATCCTTTTTGGCTTGTCAAAGCTTTCTTGAGCCATGAATAACAAAGTTTTGTCTTTTTAGCTTGTCCAAGTCCCACATGTGAGTTTTCCCATGGGGTAAAAAAAGTAGGCCAAATGAAAACCAGAGTAGAATAACATTCCTTTTAATTCGGTCCACTTGTGTGTTACATTCTCCATATACCTTGTTCCTCTCATCTTCTCGTTTACTTTGAAATTTTTTCATTATTTATTCATTTAGCGACTGTTTAAGTGCCTACTGCATGCCAGGCATTGATGGCAGGGGTTGGTTCTTGCCCAGAAGTTTTCTTGTTTGGAAACTGATCCTTTATTCCCTTAGTTACCCTGAAGTAATTTGAACTTAAAAGAGGGAGCATTTCTGCCTGGAGACCTATAAGAATAGGTGTCACATAGGCACTTAGTCTTCAGATTGGTTTGGGATTTTGTACATTGTAGGCAGGTGGCACGCAGACCACTTAAAAATAAATGCATGTATCTTTAGGCTGTTGTATTCTGAGCTTTGCACATGGGCTTGTCTGGCTGAAGGACCCAGTGTCCAAGGTGGAAGTAGTAGGCAGAGACATGTATACTATTTATTTCAGATCACTTGGCACCTTTTCTTGCTTGCATTGGGCACTAAAATATTTACTGAATTGACTTGAACAGAAAAATGAAGGATTTTGTATACCAGATTAAGAAATTTGGACTTTATCCAGTCAGTGATACTGAGCTGCTAATTTTAAGCAGGAGAATGTCATGATAACATTCGCATTCCAGAAGGCTATCTGCAGCCTCTGGAGGATGGTGGGCTTCCAGATGGGTGGTAACCAGACTAAGTTGGAGGCTGTTAATGATGCAGGGGTTGAGTGCTCAGGGATTCTCTATTCAGATTAACTGGGGTAGAGTCAGGCTCTGCCATACACTAAAAACTCTTTGTTCCTTGGGTTTTTCATCTCAGAATTTGGGGGCTAGAACGTGAAAAAACATGTATATTAGAATAGTGATTGCCACATAGTAAGGACTTAGTAAATGCTAGTGCGCGGACAGTGAATGGAGAAACGTGGCATTTAGGAGGTAAGACTAGCAGGCTGGACTAGATAAGTGACTAGAGGAAAGGATGAATCCTGAGTTGTTTGACTTCAGGCATTGGCATGTACTAGTTACCTGGCTGTGGAATTAAAACAGGGGGTCAAATTCTAATTCTGTTACTTACCCTTAGAATTACTATCCTCACAGAACTTTGATTTCCTAACATTTGGGAAATGATCGTCGTACCTGTTTAGTTGGGTTTGAGGAATTACGCATGTAATGCCCTTGGCAGGGTACCTAGCATATTCCAAGTGCTTAGTAAATATTAGTTGTTCCTTTAGATGGTGACATTAATGAGCTAGTGGAATGTTGGAGGAGAGGAGAAGGAGCAGGTAAAAACAATTAATGGTAGAGGTGCAGAAGGGAAGATAAGTTCAGTTTTGGACCAATCTAAGGAGGTGCTAAATGGATGGTTGAGAGATCCATGATGCAGTTGTTGGATGGTTGTGTCTCACAGGAGCTAGGAAAGAATAGAAAAGAAAAAAAAAAGAGTTCGCGGAAGCCTTCATGGATACGGTAAGCTTTATGGGAGATTTAGAGGAAGCGGAGGGTGAAGGAGTTCACAGTGGAGCAATGCCAGAAATGTTGACATTGAATATTAGGCATTTCTATCCTTAAAATACTTTTTGGCCACCATCAAAGAAAGGAGGACTCCAGGCCCTTATAATCTGGTTGGCTCTGGCCTTCTCCCCCCTCTTCTTTCTCTTTTTCTGATTGCCACCCCAAAATTCAAATATTTTTAAATATTATGAAGAGCTGTTTAACTTTCACCCCTGTTACAAGGCCGTAGTTCGTAGGCCCATCTTCCTCTATCCAAATGCATCAAGGTTTTAAAAAAATAATCACAGGTCTCATTTCATAGGTTCTCCTCTATTTAGGAAGCAGTGTTGGTTGAAAATATATATATATATATCTTGAATGTAGAATTGGAAGACTGGGGCAGGCCTACCAAAATTGACGCTGTTGGAGGGCCTGAGAGTTTTACAAAACACATCCCCTTTAGCTTTCCTGGCATGTGTTTCTTTTCCTCAGAAAGTACAAAACGGTAGGAAAATCTGTGGTTAATGAGTTATTTTGTTTGATTGGATTCCGAAAAGGTGGCTATCTTGTGTATCAGCCTACTGAGAAGTTATTAAGAGGAATTTTTTTAACAAGCAAGTGCTCATGACACTACAAAAATAAATTGTCATCTAGTTAGTATGCTTCTAAAGAACCAGGTGTTGTAGGTTCTGTCCTTTAGAATGTATGCTTCCTAGAGCTGGGATCCTATCTATTTTGCTAACTGCAGAATGTGTAACCACTTAAACAGTAAATATTAATATATTGTAAACCAAAAATAAAACTCTAAACTCACTCCCCTTCCCAGCCATCTGAATGGACTTCCTCCTCAGCCAGAGGTCTTTTAAAATTTAACCTGAGAGACAGTTTCGGGCCATGATTGGGAAGTGGGGGTTGGACACGACTCCTTATACTTCTCTGACGTTAACACAGACTTTAAGTCTGATAAGAAACATTTTACTGCAACCTATTGTAGCCTACCTGAAGGCTTCCTCTGAAAGTACGAACCTGGGTCTCCACAATTCTTTGTCTTAACGCAGACATTCCTTTCTGTTGATCCCAGGTCTTTAGACAAACTCAACCAATTGTCAACCAGAAAATGTTTAAATTTACCTATAGCTTGGAACGCCATCCCCCACCAACCCCTGCGGTTGTCCCACCTTTCTGGACCAAACGAATATAATTCTTAAATTTTTTCGATTGATGTCTCATGCCTCCGTAAAATGTATAAAATCAAACTGCACCCCAACAACCTTGGGCACATGTTCTCAGGACCTCCTGAGATCTGTGTCACGGGCCATGGTCACTCATATTTGGCTCAGAATAAATCTCTTCAAATATTTTACAGTTTGACTCTTTTTGTCGAAAGTATGTATAAATGAACAAATTGGATCCAAATTGGCTTTGATCTGGCTTGGCTCACAGACTTCTCCAAATCTTTGGCACAGTTATTGGTCAGAGGGAAAGCAAAAGAGAATTGACCCAGTGAAGAAGCTTGAAGTGTTTCGTGTTCTTATCGGAAGATACAAGAACTGTAAGAGATTGATGGCTTATGATTCAACTATTTGATAGAGATACAGCTTTGTTCAGAGGTAGACTGACAGTAGCTGCGTCATAAACTTGTCCTCTCTTGGTTATTTGCAAAACTCCACTGCAGAGCCTCTGAAGTCTTGATAAAGATAGCTGGAAAGATAGGAACAGAAGTGTTGTGGAGGATAGGATGTAAGCATAGCTTATATGTTTAATCCTTCCAGCCTGGAGATTTATACTTCTGACACTTTCCCTCAGTGGAGAAATTATGCAGGGAAAAATTATTTTTTTTCAAAATATTAGGCTGAGTAGGAGAAATGAGGAATAGATAGAAATGCAGAAAATAGGCAATAGGCAAGTAACATACTATAAAACAATCATTGTGGGTCTACTTTAAAAGTATATCACCTTCGTATGTAAAACAAATAAGGGTTTCATTTTTCTTTCTTGAAGAGTAATCTTAGAATTCTTTTAAATAACAAATTGCTCTAAGGTATGCAATAGGGGCCAGTGTAAAAAGTGTTGATAGCCAAGTTTTGATGACCTATATCTTATATAACATAACATGTATTTGGCTATAGTAAAGCTTCTGTGATCCTGTGAAATATATATTTGGTCTTTATCCCTGTTTCCTGGCATACAACTC
The DNA here is from genome assembly GCA_036589455.1 of Ateles fusciceps. NCBI lineage: Eukaryota > Metazoa > Chordata > Mammalia > Primates > Atelidae > Ateles > Ateles fusciceps. The sequence goes on from JAZHEH010001544.1 coordinate 64,106, forward strand.
CCAAATTCCTTGGAATCTGCAGAGTGCTACACGTCTTTTTGTATGCTGATGAGTTGACTCAACGCGGCCCCTAGGTAGCTTCAAGATGGGCCCTGGTCACCGGAAAGGCTGGATTAGAGGGTTAGGACTGTCAACCCCACCACCAACCTCCAGGGAGGGCAGAGGAGCTGAAGAGTAAGCTGATCACCAATGGCTAATGATTTAACCAACCATACCTACATTATGAAGTCTTCATAAAAGGCCCAAGAGGACAGGATTCAGAGAGCTTCTGGATAGCTGATCATGTGGAGGTTCCTGCTGGAGGGTAGCATCCCCAGGGAGGGCATGGAAGCTCCTCCCCATAGAGTTGTTGTTGCTAATCTGCTGTAGGCTGAGTATGTGGATACTGAAGCTTATTAGGAACCATATGCTAAGAGGATGCCTCTCTTCATCTATATCCTTTCTGATATCTTTTATAATAAACTGGTAAACCTAAGTAAGTGTATCCCTGAGTTCTGCGAGCTGCTTTAGCAAATTGAACCCAAAGAGGGGTCATGGGAACCCCAAATTGAAGCCAGTCAGTCAGAATTTCCGGAGCCTTGCATGACTGGTGTCTGGGAGAGGGGAGCAGTCTTGGAGACTGAGCCCTCAGCTTTGGGATCTGAGGATATCTCCAGGTAGATAGTATCAGACTTGAATTGAATTAGAGGACACCCAGCTGGCATCCACTGCTTTGTGTGTCAGGGGTTGCAGGGAAAACCCACATTTGGACATAGAAGTATTCTGTGTTGATGACTGTTGAGTAAGAGAATAGAAATAACACTTTTGAGTGTGTTTTTATTTCCTCTTAGTTTCCAAGGTTCTGTTAGCTATTACTTTGCTTTATAGATAAAAGTAAGGTAAGTCTGGGAAATATTTATACCTGTCACACCCTCCACCATTGGGATTTCAGCTGCTAATCTTAAAGACTTAATTATTTATTAGAACCTTTATCATTTAGACCAATAAATAATTACTGAACACATAAATTGGAGACCTTTACTTAAGTCTTATTTCAGTATTGTGGCTTTTTCTTCTGTAACCACCCAGTGGGTTCTTCTTGTCCATTGCCCAGAGATAGCCAATTTATCAAGGCAGGGGAATTGCAATAGAGAAAGAATTTTACACACATAGAGCTTGTTAAACAGAAGACTGGAATTTTATTATTGCCCATATCAGCCTACCTGAGCATTTGGGGGCTATTTTCAAAGGTAGTCTGGGGGAAGGGGTGGGGGAGGCTAGGCAATGGGTGCTTGCTGCTAATTGGTTGGGGGCACAATCATAGGGATATGGGAAATGGTCCTCCTATGCTCTGAGTGGCTTCTGGGTGAGGCCACAGAAGTGGTCAGTGGGTCCAATAAAAAAACCTGAACAGATATCTCGAAAGGCCAATCTCAGGTTCTCCAGTACATTATCTCCAGTACTCCTGCACGTTTTTTGCAGGAGTAATTGGGGAAGTTGCTTATCCTGTGACCTCTGGAATAGTGGCTGGCAATTGTCTATGTCTACACCTTAGCTGAATTCAGGCTCCTCTGTTGCCTGGTCTGGTGGGCCCTCATTAGCTTTACTTACAAAGACAGTTGAATTTTGGGGAAGGGCTGTTACCATTTAAACTATAAACTAAATGTCTCCCAAAATTAGCTTGGTTTAAGCCCAGGAATAATTAAAGGGAGCTTGAGAGCTAAAGGCAAGATAATTGGTTAAGATCTCCCTACTGCTATAACGTTTTCACTGATACAATTTTTTGCAAAGTCGGTTTTCACTTCTATGTGATTTTTAACATTTGATCTTTGACTTTCAGTTTAGTTGTATTTAACAAGTACCTAAGAAGTGCTGGACTTGGGTGGCACACACAAGATTGTCTCTGCCCTTGTAGAATTTAAACATTTTAAAAGACATTCAATCAAGGAGTTAATCATTTGCAGCTGGGTGACTGATGCCCTTGGCTCCTCCTCAACCCTGGGTGATCTTTGCTTCCACTGTTGTTTTCTTTCTTTTTTTTTTTTTTTTTTTGGAGACAGAGTCTTGCTCTGTCACCCAGGCTGGAGTACAGTGGCACCATGTTAGCTCACTGCAACCTCCACCTCCTGGGTTCAAGCGATTCTCCTCCCTCACCCTCCTGAGTAGCTGGGATTACAGGCGCCCACCACCATGCCCGGCTAATTTTTGTATTTTTAGTAGAGATGCGGTTTCATAATGTTGGCCAGGCTGGTGTCGAACTCCTGACCTCAGGTGAACTGTCCTCCTTGGCCTCCCTAAGTGCTGGGATTACAGGCGTGAACCATCACGCCTGGCCTGCTTCCACTGTATTTTAACATTCATTTGGCACCTTGTTGTTTCCCTAAGTTTTCCATGTTAGAAATCTTAAACTTAACATATTCTGTAGTCTGACACTGAGCTTAGAATGCTGTGGTATCCTCATGGAGTTTACAATCTAGAGGAGATTCAAGATAATATTCTGGATCTATTGGGTTAAATAAAATATTAAAAGTAATTCAACCAGGTATGGTGGCTCATGCCTATAATCCCAGCACTTTGGGAGGCCAAGGCAGCAGAATCTCTTGAGCCTAGGATTTTGAGCCTAGCCTGGGCAACATGGTGAAATCTCTCTCTAAAAAATTAGCCAGGCGTGTTAGCATGTGCCTGTGATCCCAGCTACTGAGGTGGCAGAGGTGGGAGGATCACCTGAGCCCAGGAGGTTGAGGCTGCAGTGAGCTGTGATTGTACCACTGCACTCCAACCTGGGCAACAAGAGTGAGACCCTGTCTCAAAGTAATAATTTGGCCAGGCGTGGCGGCTCATGCCTGTAATCCCAGCACTTTGGGAGGCTGAGGTGGGTGGATCACCTGAGGTCAGGAGTTCAAGAGCAGCCTGGCCAACGTGGTGAAACCCCGTCTCTACGAAAAATACAAAATTTAGCAGGGCGTGGTGGCAAGCACCTGTAATCCCAGCTACCAGGGAGGCTGAGGCTAGAGAATTGTCTGAACCCGGGAGGCGGAGGTTGCAGTGAAATGAGATCACACCATTGCACTCCAGCCTGGGCTACAGAGCTAGACTCAGTCTCAAAAAAAACAAATAAAATAATAATAATTCACTTGTTTCTTTTTATTTTTTTTTTATTATTTTTTTATTTTTTTTTGAGACAGAGTCTTGCTTTATTGCCAGGCTGGAGTGCAGTGGCGCGATCTCGGCTCACTGCAACTTCCGTTTTCCGGTTTCAAGCAATTCTCCTGCCTCAGCCTCTGGAGTAGTTGGGACTACAGGCACGCACAACCACGCCCGGCTAATTTTTTGTACTTTTAGTAGAGACGGGGTCTCACCATGTTGGCCAGGATGGTCTCGATCTCTTGACCTCGTGATCCACCTGCCTCGGCCTCCCAAAGTGCTGGGATTACAGGCGTGAGCCACCGCACCCGGCCTGTTTCTTTTTATTTTTTAAACATAGCTACTGGTACATTTGAAATGACACATGTGGCTCACATTGTCTTTCTGTTGGATGGTGCTGGTTTAGGGTGTTGTCTGGGGTTATGAGAAGGGGAACTACCCCTAGTCTTTGCAGAGTTGGGTATCGCTGAAGACTTCACTGAAGAAGTTGTCCTTAAACAGATACCTGGCTGAGTAGGTATCTGTTTACACAGGTAAACCCTCAGAGGAAGCAGTTGGAGGTGGATGGCACTTTGAGGGAGGGGGAGGAGGTAGATGAGAGAGAGCTAGGACCATCGCAGGGGCTGAGGCCAGGGAGGTAGGCCATGGGCTGATCATATGGGTCCTGTTAGACCCAGTGAGGGTTTTGTTCTTCATCATTCACGATTTATTCCAAAACCTCATCATTACAAACCCTTTTATACAACTCCACCTTTTCTATATAATCTGCAAATAATCTGGTTATTTCATGAAGGAAATGAGATGATCTGCTGTGATTTCTCTAGGACTTTCTGTCTGTCCCCTTCCAAACTTTATCTACTTAAGTCTCAGATCTGTTTTTCCACAAGTGCCCGTTATCTCTTCAAGTCTCTTTCAGGAGAGGCTTCATTAATTAACTCCCCTCTTTTTTATGTTTAATCTCTTTCTCCCTGCTTTCTTTTTTACAACAGCCTATAAATATGCTCAGTCTTTAACCTTATAAAACAAACACAGCTCCATTGACCCCACATTCCCCTCTAATTATTGTTCTTAAAGCATAACATTTTTTAAAATTCAATATTTTAAAGCAGTATGTTCAAAATATGTTAACATTTCATCAATATAAAATTATTGTGATTTGACATTCTTTTTCCCACATTAAGTACTGAAATCTGATGAAATGGTTTGTACTTACAGTATATCTCAGTTTGGATGCTGAATTTTCAGTGGTTGAAGTAAAATAAATCCTACCAAAGTAATGAATATTTAGCAGAATAATATTTTACATTGCTTCAACTTTTTCTCTTTATTGTTACAAACACATAAAATTTACTGTCTTAACCATTTTTAAGTGTACAGTGTTAAATATATTCACATTACAGTGAAACAGATCTCCAAAACTTTTCATCTTGTGAAGCTGAAGCTCTGTACCCATTAAACAACTTCCCATTTCCTCCTCTCCCCAGCCCCTGATAACACTGTTCCACTTTCTAAGAATCTGAATACTTTAGGTGTCGCATATAAATGAAATCATACAGTATATATCTTTTTTTGTGTGACTTGCTTATTTCACTTAGCATGATGACCTTAAGGTTCATCCATGTTGTAGCATGTGACAGAATTTCCTTCCTTTGTAAGGCTGAATAATAGTCCATTGTATACATACACCACATTTCGTTTATCTTTCAGTGGACATTTGGGTTGCTTCTACCTCTTGGCTATTGTGCATAGTGCTGCCATGAGCGTGAGTGTACAAATATCTCTTTGAGACTCTGCTTTGTCTTCTTTTGGATGAGTACCCAAAAGTGGGATTGTTAGATCATATAGTAGTCAAACTTTTTGAGGAAACTTCATACTGTTTTTCATTGTGATTGCACTGTTTTACAATCTGACCAGCCATGCAAAAGGATTCCAGTTTCTCTACATGCTCTGCGTTCTCACCAATACTTGTTCTTTTCTGTTTTAATAGTAGCCATATTAATGGATATGAGGTGATAACTCATTATGGTTTTGATTTGCATTTTTCTGGGATTAGCAATGAACTTCTTAGATGCTTCTTAGCCATTTCTATATCATTTTTGAAGAAATGTCAATTCATATCCTTGACCCTTTAAAAAAATATTTTTGTTCTGATTGTTTTGTTGTTGAGATGTAGGAGTTCTTCACATATTCTGGATATTAACCCCTTATCAGACAGGATTTGCAAATATTTTCTTCTATTCTTTTCATTCTGTTGATGTGTCCTTTGATGTGCTAAAGTTTTTAATTTTGATGTGGTCATATCCAAGAAATCCTTGCCAAATCCAGTGTCATGAAGCTTTTCCCCTATGTTTTCTTCTAGAAGTTTTATAGTTTTAAGTTTTACATTTAGGTTTTTAGTCCATTTTGAGGCAATTTTTGTATATGGTGTAAGATAAGGGTTCAAACAAAATATTTTAAACATATTGCTGAGACCTTGCTTATAGCAAAGAGAGGGAAAGATCTGAAATACATGGGATAGTTTTAAATTGGGGGGGATTGATATCAGTTATTGGACTAGAATACAGTTCTCAACTGCTTCATAGCATATCCTAGTGTGAATTTCTCTGCTCTTTTTATTTCTTATAGTTTTGAGATGCCTATTTGGAAACAGTCGATAGTCTGGGGAAAGCAGACCATTATGTTTAAACTGTTTATTTATAATATGACATTCTTTGTCTTCCAAAAGAATCACTCTGGGCCTGGCACGGTGGCTCATGCCTGTAATCCCAGCACTTTGGGAAGCCAAGGTGGGCGGATCACCTGAGGTCAGGAGTTCAAGACCAGCCTGGTCAACATGACAAAACCCCATTACAAAAATTAGCTGGGCATGGTGGTACATGTCTGTAATCTCAGCTACTTGGGAGACTGAGGCAGGAGAATTACTTGAACCTGGGAGGCAGAGGTTGCAGTGAGCCAAGATCATGCCACTGACCTCCAGCCTGGGCGACAGAGCAAGACTCTGTCCCCCACACCAAAAAAAAAAAAAAAAAAAAAAAAAACCCTAAAATGCTTTGCAAGTATGCTAGGATTTTTGGAAGGATATCTTTGGACGATAAAGCTTAATGTTCTTTAAAGTAATATTTTAAATTTAATTTAAAAATCAGCAATACCTCAATTTTAAAGAATGTTTTTCTATTTGGTAACTCTTGGGGATTAAACAGCACATTGTTTGATTTACCTTATTACATACATTATGAACTACATGAAGATATAAGGGATACATGTGATTTTCATTTTTAAAATCACACCGTATATTTTTTAAATTAATACATGCTTAATGTAGAAAATGCAGGAAATCATGAACTATGCAGAGAATAAACATTACTTATAATCCCACCATTTATCATTCTTTTAAAATAATTTTTTTCAACAAATATTTGATGCCTATACTGTGCTGTGTACCATTCTAGAGATTTGGGATATAAAAGTGAATTATAGAAGTTCTTGCTCTCAGAAATCTATTCTAGTTAGATTATAATTTCAGTACAGTTACTCTACTTTGATAAAAAATGTATTTAGATGATAAAAGCATACAGTCTTGTGACAAGGCAAAATAAAAATTTATTAAAAGTTATGAGTAAAGAATAGTTTCAAGCAAAAATAGATTTCAGCGTTTTCATGACTGTGCAGGTCCCAAGATAGCTGAATACATACATGTCTTGTTTTCCTACTGGGTGTTTATCGAATGCCTTTATGTGCCAGGCACTATTCTACATTGTGAGACTATAGCAGTGAGCAAGACAGGTGGGATCTCTGTTCTCATAGAGTTTACATGCTGGGGGGGCAGGAAGAGAAACAACAGTAAACAGGTAAGCAATTGATGAAAGGGATAATCACAGATACCAGGAGGAAAAGTAGATTATGTGATTAGATCTCAATGGTCTGTTATGCTGGTTACTAGAATCTACAGCTGGTCTCCAGATTTCCTTTTAGCTATTTGTCTCTTCACCAGGGAAACTTAAATAGTACTGCCCAAAGAAATCGAACAGTGTTATCTTTGCTTCCTGCCCTTTGTACCCTCTTCTGGAGTTTTCCCACTCAGTGAAATGGTTAAATAGCGAAAGCTGGAAATAATTAAGAGTCAAAACAAGGCATATACAAAATTATTTCTCGGATAAGTTGGACTTTCAGGAAGCTGGGAGTTTGTTTTTACACACTTGAGTTTGTATCTTTCAGTATTTCAACGGTACTTTATGTTTGTATGTTCTGAATTAAGAAAAACAAAACCCTGGCTGGGCACGGTGGCTCACGCCTGTAATCCCAGCACTTTGGGAGACCAAGGTGGGCGGATCACGAGGTCAAGAGATCGAGACCATCCTGGCCAACATGGTGAAACCCCATCTCTACTAAATACAAAAATTAGCTGGACTTGGTGGTGTGCACCTGTAGTCACAGCTACTTGGGAGGCTGAGGCAGGAGAATCACTTGAACCTGGGAGGCTGAGGTTGCAGTGAGCTGAGATCTCACCACTGCACTCCAGCCTGGCGATAGAGCAAAACTGAAAAAGAAAAGAAAAGCAAAACCCTGCTAGTTATTAGGAGATAGGAAAAGAGAAAATAATTTTATCACTCTGTGGAATTTGCAGTTTTATTTTGAAGTTTTTCACATCTCCTTTAAAAATTATCGTCTATGTCACCTTATAAAGAACTCTTAGTTTGTAATTGAGCTTATTAGTCAATCTTTACAATTGATATGTAAGACTTTCGTGCCCTGCTTTCTTTGGTGCGTAAGAATTTGGATTGTACCCATGACTCATCAATTGATGTTGTGGTGTGTTTTTAGAAACTAGGAATGCCATAGTAGATTTCCCTTAAGTAGCAGTAGAGGAAGTAAATACAAGAAAATAGCAATTTGTCTGTTTCTGTGCTGGTGTGATTACAGCTGAATATTAAATTGATTCTTAAAAATGAGTTATAACACTGGACATTTCAAAAAGCTTGAATAGAATATATATAAACTAAGTGTCTTGCAAAAAGATTCTTAAATGTAACAATATCTTACATTTCTCCCATTTTTATGATAGGAAATAACTTTGCAGCTAAATATGAGACTTAATATTTAGGTTTGTGTTTTACTTATTTACTTTTGAAACAGAAATGAAGCAGTAAGGAAAAAGCATTATCTTAGGCATGCAACTTCATTTTTAGTGCTCCATAAAATTATTTTTGATGTGAAGATCTTGTTTGTGTACTTTTTTATTTTTAATCATGTATGTAAGGAGCAAGCTTGACTGGTTTCTAATTTCTACTTTATTTCTTTTCGTGCATGCTCCCTTGCTCCTGCCATAAATATACTTCCATACGCAGGAAAGTGTGTCTGTTAAGATAGATACTTCATGAAAAACAAGCCTGAGGTGAGCTCTTCACCCCAGCTACCTGGTTCACCTAGAGTTGACTGCTATTAGATTTTTTGTGTATCTTTCCAGGCACATTTTGTGTGTATAAACTCGTGTGTATCTATATATTAATACATAGCTATTTTAAAACTCATACTCTTCTGTATCGTGATTTAAAATAGTGCAAAATTTGTTTTACTTTGCAAATTTTTTTTGAAATTTAACTTGGTCACCTTTTGTTTGCTGATCCCACCTTAACGATGTTACCTTAAGGAAAGTGTTTATCTCTTGAAAGACATGTGTACATTATCATACAGAGGTTTTCTTTGTTGGATATGATCATGGGCAAAATGATTATTTGAGCCTTTTTTTGAGCTTTTTTTTTCTTTTGAGCTATAAATCATGACCCTGTTGCTTAATCCTTTTTCAAGGGAATGCTGAACACAGTAAAATTAATTTGGGCATCTTCATCATAACTTAGGATATTTACTAATATCCTAAGCAAAATGTAGTAGCAAATGTAGTACAACCATGGACTAAAACCTATTTGATATACTAATTCTGCTTAAAAGCTTAGTTATTAGGGAATTTTATAGTGCAAATTGTGCTTAATTAAAAATTATTTGTTTAACACATCTGTTTGCTAATTGGAAAGATCTTTGTGCATTTTACAGTGTTCAAGTCTGCAGATTGTCCCTTTACAGTTTTAATGTTTGTAGTGGACACTCTTAGACTAGCTTTCATTTTGAGGATTGTCAGGGGCATCCATCTTGCTCTTCTAAAAAGGGGTGTGGGAAGGTGGTCTTTTCCTTGAGTTCAATTAGAATATGATGTTAGATCTAGAGGGGGAAAAAAGGTAAATTGTTTTCAGTAATTAATGAGTATTGCCATAGAAGGTTTTAATATTTTCAGTGTTACATTGCTTTTCTTTCTATTGTGAAATTTAAGTGGACAAAATTGTGCAACTGCCAGTATTAATCATTATAATAACTGTCATATGCATGGCTGCTCTGTGGCTCTTTCTGAGTTAGGAACTTTAAGTTTCATTCAGTAGTTAATTGTCATAGTAATCCTGTAAGGTTGATATTTTGCATTTAAGGACTGGAGCTCAGAAAGTTTCAGAGGTAATACACAATTCAGACAAGATAATATGACTGCGTATGATTGGAAACCAGACTTTGATCTAAAAGCTGTCTTACTCTACTTGGGTTGTATGAAAAGTTAAGTTTTGATAGAATCATAATTGTTTTCTTTCTTCTTGCTCAAAAGGACTTTAAAGATCATTTTAGTTTAACCTACATAGCTGGCCAATGAAGAGATAGGTTCCAAGTGTAAATGGCCACAGTCATGTTCTTAGACTCATAATGAGATAATTTCTCAATAGAACCTCAGAGGAATTATTCTGTTTTAATGCAGTTGTATGATTTCATAGAAACCATGGTTTCAGTTTTTGTTTTTGTTTTTGTTTTTTTGAGACAGAGTCTCACTCTGTCGCCCAGCCTGGGGTGCAGTGGCACGATCTCGGTTCACTGCTACCTCCACCTCCTGGGTTCAAGTGATTCTCCTGCCTCAGTCTCCCGGGTAGCTGGGATTACAGGCGCACATTACCACGCCCAACTAATTTTTGTATTTTAGTAGAGACAGGGTTTCACCATGTTGGCCAGGCTGGTCTCAAACTCCTGACCTCGTGATCTGCCCACCTTGGCCTCCCAAAGTGCTACAGGCATGAGCCACCATGCCCGGCCCATGGTTTCAGTTTTAAAGGCTGAAAGGGAAAAACCTGTTGCTTGCATTATCTATCTCTGTCCACCTGTCCCTCTGTCAGCTTGTCTGCTATTCATCTCTCTATTAAACCCAGAGAAAGGAATAGTTACATTCTTTATATACTGTTTCAACTTCTTCCACATTTAATTTTGGTTAGTGGTCTTCAAGCTTACATAGTGAAATGTTTGGAAGGGTAAGGGGGTTAAAAAGTAACTGCAGAGACTGGGACCAGGAAAAAGCATATAATTACCCTGACTTTTGCAATGGGCTATCAGCAAGAACTGATTTTATTAAACCCTTCTTGTAATGATGCTTATCTAGTGAGATGTTTACCTGCATGGTTCTGTGTATTCACTTTGTATGGTGTTTTCTTCAGAAAAAGTCTGTTTTTTCCTGCACTAAAATTCAGTAGGTTAGCAACAAAAGACGGGGGAAGAAAAAATAAATAGGAATAATATAATAATAATACAATTCAATAGGAAATGGCAGTTTAGGAACAAGTGTAAGAAAAGGGATTGCAACAAAAAAGACTAACATCTTTGTTTCAACACTTTGAGCCATAGATTTTTCTTTCTTTAAGTTTAATTTGGAATAGAATTTTTTACTTTTTACATTATAAAATAATTGTATGGTAGAACATTTGGTAATAGATATTCATAGAAAATCTGGACAACAGACAAGAGTAAGAAAAAGTATAATCTCTTCTACCAAATGTATGTCATAGCTCCATAATTTGGAGATATCTTGCTCCCATTCCTAGTTGTTGGACACTCTTCCGTTCTGTAGTGAAACTTACGATGGGTGAAATTTGTGATGCTCTTTGGAGTGTCAGAGGACTTCCATTAATCCCTCCTTATTCTTATTCTTTACCCTCTGTTTCTTCGATCACCCATAATGTGCTCGATAGCTGAGGAGCCATTTGCACGGAGTACACTGCTGACGGTGCCCAGTGTGTGGATCTGCTGGCCATGCCTGCTCTCCTCATCTGAGAGGTTACCATAGCATAGCATGGAGAGAGTATGTGTTCATTATATACTGTGATTTTTAAGTAAGGAAAGCATTTCAGAAAAACAGCAAAACAAATTATTGCATTGTAGAGTGGTATGAATAAGATAGGTATGTGTTAAAATGACAGTTGGACATCTACTTTTTGGTGGAGGGAATACGTAATAGTCATTTTTTCACCAGTTTGAAGTTTGTCATTGTAAGGTACAATGACATTAAGGTAGTTGGGAAGCATTTCGTAAAACTTTGTGGCCCATTGTTGACATTTGTGTAGAAGAAAAGTCAACAGTAAATATGTAGGGATTGGCTGCCCCTTGACAGGTAAGAGACTGCATAAAAAATGGGATCTGGCCATGAAACTGTTTATCTATTCAGGCACCGCTATGGCTTCCCTAAGTGGCTATTGTAAGTATTTCTTTGTCATCAGCAGTTGTCTGTTTACTGATTTGGACTGTCACTTGCTGAGTTCTATAATGGTATCGATTACGTAAGCATATTTTATTGAAAAATGTCATAATATATCCAAGAGTGATTTGCTTGTTTCTAGGACAGTTGTGCTGCTTTTACAAGCTAATTCAGAATGTGCAGTTGTACCAAGGTGTATTGTTTTTATTTTAAGGAGTGGCATCAGATGCTATTCTTGATGGCCCAGAACTTAATTAAAGGACATAGTTTCAAGATGGAATTATGTTAGAAAAGGAGACTAAATCTTTTAGTATAGCAAATGAGAATTAGATTTTAAAGAGAGACATTGACAGTGCTCTTTTTTAACAAATATCTTTCAATTTCTATTATTGATCTAAATTGTAGGTTGAGCCATAAATTGTTGATATTATTAAGTAGTAAGAGCTAGAAAGAAAAGTTAGTATTTTGATACCAGTTTCCAAAGCAACAGTGGTAATATTTGACAGCATAATTATTTCATAAGACACTGAATGAAAGTGTAGTTTAAATCATGTGACTTCTTGAAAGTAGAAAAAAGTTTACCTAAAAGTTATATATAAAATTTATAATATTGTAATTTTTCTTAATATTGCCCTGTATCTTATGTACTTCAATTATTTTTGTGCTGTATCTTACAAATAGATTCAACTCAAAAGTAATTAAAATGTTAGTTGATCACACGTAACACAATGGCTACAATTAGAAAGACTGACAGCATCAAATGTTGACAAAGGATATGGAGCAACCAAAGTTTATACATTCTTGTTAGGGAAGTCAAATGGTACAGCCACTTTGGGAAAGGTATGGTGGTTACTTATAAAACTAAGCATCTATTTTCCCTGGGACTCAACCCTTCTCTTAGGTATTTACCCAAAAGAAATGAAAATGTATGTACATAGAAGTTCTTGTTGGTAATCACCCAAAACTGGAAACAGCCTAGTTGTCCATCAGTAAGGGACATGATACAGTGAGATACTGCCAAGTAATGGAAAGAAACAGATTACTAATATATACCACAGCATAGGTGTATCTCAGAAACATGCTGAGTAAGAGAAGCTGTACCCAAAAGAGTACATACTCTATGTTCCCATTTAGGTGATACTCTAGAATAGTCAAAACTAATTTACGATGGAAAGAATATCAGACCAGGGGTTTCCTCTAGAGGTAATGGGGATTGAGATTGGCTGAGAAGGGCATTAACAAAACCTGGAGTGATGATTCTATTCTGTATCTTAATAGGGATTTGGGTTCCATAGTTGTAGTATTTATCAAAAGCTTAATTAATGTACATTTAAGATTTGTGCATTTTACTTGGTGTGGTGGTATATGCCTGTAATCCCAGCTACTTGGGAGACTGAGGTGGGATGATTGCTTGAGTCCATAACTTCAAGACCAGCCTGGGCAACATGGCAAAATGCAGTCTTTTTAAAAAAAAAAAAAAAAAAAAAAGTTTTGCAATTACTTGTTTTTGTATTTAAATTCTACCTTAAAAGCCAAATGTAAACAAATAGGGAACTTCAGTTGATATGCATACTGTCATATTTAGAGAGAAGTGTACTGACTTACACAATTTACTTTGAAGAGCATGAAGTGATAAGGAAGGATGAGGAGTTATGTGACAAAGCACATACAGTTAAATATTCATGGTTGACTTGTAAAATACAAGTGTTTACCCTGAAAATGTTGTACTTTTCAGTATGTTTGAAAATGTTCATAGTAAATTGTTGGGAAAGCCAGGTGTAATGGTTCACGCCTGTAATCCCAGCTACTTTGGGAGGCTGAGGTGGGAGGATTGCTTGAGCCCAGAGGTTCAAGACAGCAGTGAGCTGTGATTATGCCACTCCACTCCACCCTGGATGACAGAACTGAGTTCGTGTCTCTAAAAATAAATAAAAATTTTAAAAAATTTTTGGGAAAATATTAATTGATAAAAGAACTTTTCATTGTCTGTCCGTGCATGACATATTCTTTTACAAACTTTATTTTGTTACTCTTTGCTTCAGTGATATTTATCTATGAGCTTGTGGCTGAGAATTTTTGAGAACTTAACTATACTGTTAATTACAGCAAATCATAGCCTTATTGGAGGAGTTAAAATTTAGAGAAATATTCCAGTTTATTAATATAATGGTCTTTCTTTGGGGATGTTATCAGTTTTCTCAGCAATGTCTGCAGATAGAGTGTTATAAATCATGTGGCTTCTGTGGAATTGCATCACATGTTGCTTATATAATGCCTTTCTTTTTCTTTAACGATGGGGAAGAGGGAGAGAACAGTAAACATTTCTTAATTTCAGGTACTGCTGAATGTGGACTTTGGAATTAGATGGACCGGAGTTTGAATCTCATCGCAATCACTGATAGCCTAGTTGTTTTTAACCCCTTGGATCCCCATTTTCCTCATCCATAAAATGGTAATGATGATGGTAACTACTTCACAGGGTTTGTTGGAAAGGTTAAATGAAATACTGCTTGTAAAGAAATTAGTGCAGTATCCAGCATGTAGTAATAGTAAGTAAATTGAGCTATGAAGGAATAGTTAAATCACTGGAAATGGACTTTTTAAGACTCTTCCAGGTTGTTTATCAAGCGAAGCAATCAAGTAATATGCTTAAAGGAAGATAGGGCATACATCGGGCTTAATCAGTGTTAAGCCACTTTATTTAGTCTGTGTGATTCTGAGGAAGTTGATTTGATGCCTTGTTGCAGAAGTGACCCCGGTCTGGCCTATTAAAGCATCACATGTCCCTGGTTACCGTGATTGTTCAGTGTAGGTACACGACCAAGCCAGCCATTCAAAATAGGAAGACGTAATTCTGGGGCATTTGTTGGCAATATTGTGGAAGCAAAACAAGGAGTCTGCCCCTAAAACTGCTGGGAACTAGCTGCCACATGAAGCCTGAGAATGAACCCAATCCAGAGGAAGCAGAGTTGGGAGAAAGCCCCGAGTTAGTCATACCTTTATTTTACTTTGTACTTAAGCCAGTGTCCGTAAGGTTTTACACCATTTGCAGCTGAAAGAATTCTACACACAGTTGCTTACGCACTATATTATATATTAGTGTTTCTTACCGATTTCTTTACTAATTCTGCAGTTATGTTTCTGTACCATATATATGTTGCTTGTATAGTGATTAATCTACTGATTAGATTTTATGTTCTTTGAGGAAGCGACTTCTGATATTCATGCTTTTCATCCCCATTGGAATATCTGTACCCATGTTGTCCAGTACAAGACACTAGCCTTATGATGACATTGGGTTTGAAATGTGGCTAGTCCCAATTGAAATGTGATGTAAGTATAAAATGTATACTGGATTTCAAAAACCTAATATGACAAAAGAATGTGAGATTTCTTGATCATTTTGTGTCACTGACTAATAAATGTCTTTGTACTAGACTAAGCTCTGTGAGCTCTCCAAAGTAACCCTATCCCCCAGCACAGTGTCTGGCATGCAGCAGATAACCAACACATATTTGTTGAATGAGTCATGAATTTTCTGGTACCTAGCGGATGTGCCTGTTAGTTATGTGCCATGCTGGTTAACTGATAGGGGAGAACAAGATAAAGTGTTTTTTTTAAAATGTATTTTCTTTACTCTTAGGTTTTCTTCAGCTAGGCTGTTTCCATGGAAACAGCAACCAAAAGATTTTTAGGATTGGTATAATGCTCTTTGGGTGATATTTGCTGCTATTGTTAACCAAGACCCACAAGTTTAAGTATTAGATGAATGTTTCTTGAGTTTGAGATCCAAAATGTGAAAGTTTGATTCTAACCTAATTTAGTAAAAGTTGCTAAATATTTCCTTTTTTTTTTTTGAGATGTCTTGCACTGTTGTCCAGGCTGGAGTGCAGTGGTGTGATCTCGGCTCACTGCAACTTCTGGTTCCCAGGTTCAAGCGATTCTCTTCCCTCAGTGTC
Organism: Ateles fusciceps; assembly: GCA_036589455.1. Lineage (NCBI taxonomy): Eukaryota > Metazoa > Chordata > Mammalia > Primates > Atelidae > Ateles > Ateles fusciceps. Next base: position 79,736 of record JAZHEH010001544.1, read on the forward strand.
CCGAGTAGCTGGGATTACAGGCACGCACCATGCTTGGCTAATTTTTGTATTTTTAGTAGGGATGGGGTTTCACCCTGTTGGCCAGGCTGGTCTCGAACTCCTGACCTCATGATCCACCCACCTCAGCCTCCCAAAGTGCTGTGATTACAGGTGTGAGCCATCGCGCCTTGCCCAATATTTGCCTTTTTGGGGTGCCTTTGAAGTTCTTTCTTTCCTTTAAAATAATTTGCAGGAGAGTAAAAGAGTTGCCAAAGTACAGGTGCCGTTCTGTTCCTACAAGATACCTTTGTTGTTGTTTGTTTTACTTTATATTGTCTATTCCTAACTTACTTTCTAATGATAGCTTTGTAAATATGGATTACTAATTGACCTTTACCTGGTTAGAACATAAGTATGTTATAAATAAGTGTAAGTTCACTTATATAAGTGTAATTTGTAAGTGTAAATTCACTTATATAACATAAGTGAATTTCTTTTACTAGAATCGCGAGTTCAGATTGCAGTGAGGATGCTAGTAGATAAGGATAGAGGCAGTTCTATCCGGAATTGTTCATATCAGCTAGAGCCATGGGCAAGAAAAACCAAGTAGGACTGCAGATCTTGAGGCACTAATTCATGAAGTAGTGGTCAGTGGCCTTAGAGGACAGTGTTGTTCAAATGAGGAAACAAAGGCTCCTTTTGGTATCTGTATCTTAAAGCCCTAGGAAGAAAGCTTTAAGCTTGGTTAAAACATTTCTTTATAGACCCTTTTGTTTTTTTGAGACGGAGTCTGGCACTGTCGCCCAGGCTGTAGTGCAGTGGTGTGATCTCGGCTCACTGCAATCTCCACCTCCTGGGTTCAAGCAATTCTCCTGCCTCAGCCTCCCGAGTAGCTGGGACTACAGGCGTGCGCCACCATGCCCAGCTAATTTTGTATTTTTAGTAGAGACAGGGTTTCACCATATTAGTCAGGCTGGTCTCGAACTCCTGACTTCAGGTGATCCACCTGCCTCAGCCTCCCAAAGTGCTGGCATTACAGGTGTGAGCCACCACGCCTGGCCTGTATAGACCCTTTTATATACAAAGGTTGCATTCAAAGCATTGTACAAATTTTGTGCCCCATGACAAACGTAAGTGAATGTGTTCCAAGAAGCTTTGAGAGAGATTGATAGGCAACTCAAAATTTGAGATGCTACTCAGTTTCATTCAAATTGATGTTCATTCAAATTGATTTTGATATCTAAACACAGAAGCACATAATTACTTGAATTTTGTGGATATAAAAAAGTGTCAATTTTGAAGCCTCCATTTTATTATTGTAAAAATTAAAAATGAAAATACAAAATTGTGGAAAATTTTTTGTAAGACTAAGAAATGAGGTCCATCTAGCATTTTGGCCCTCATATAGATGGCAATATATGTTTTCTTCTGGAAAGTAGCCTCCCTGATGTTAACAATAGAGGGTAACTTACCCTTGGATCTATCATTCACTTGTTTATGTAAACATATATGTGTGTATATGTACATGTGTGTGTATGTATATACTGTATACATATAGGTATGTGTATATTTTGGTTTGTGCAGCCTAATCATATTTGTTATACTTTAAATACTAAGTACAGTATATACTTTAAAAATTATAGCTCTGGAGTCAGACTGCCTGATTCGAATCATGTTGTCATCCGTTCTAGCTTTGGGTCTTGGGTATTACTTACTCTCAGTTTCCTTATCTGAAAAATGGGGGAGGAATGTGAGAATAGTATCCAACTCAGTGTTATCATGAGGATTAATCTGTTAATTCTCCATCTCAGCGGGTACTATGCCTGATACATACTAAGTTCTAAATAAATGTTAGCGGTTATAATTCCGTCTCCAAATCTATTCCTTTTACATGTCAAAATTGACCCCATGGGTTAATCCCTGTTTAACTTAGACTGTGTATGATTTTGTGACATCAAGTCTCATCCCTTTTTGTTTAATAACAAAAATCCTAATATTCTTTGTCCTGTGTTCTTGTTTTTTCACTTCTAATTTTAGTGGCCTACGTCTCAGCCTTTTTCTAGCTGCATGATTTTTTTTTAGGTAATTGGACTTTGATATTCCAGCCAGATGTGGGCTATAGGTGTTTATCATGTCTTTTCTTTTTTTTTTAACGGGGCTGAGACCCTTTCCCTCCTACCCCAATTGAGGTGCTGGAATGAGCTGGAAGAAGCTTTGTAGATTGTTTAGCACAGCGCCCCAGCTTTTCAAAGCAGAAGGTTAGGGCCTGAGGCTGCAACTCCTGCTAATGATGGACATTTGTTGTAAATTGAAAGACATTTTATTTCTCAACAGAGTACAATTTGTAGAGTAAAATAGTAAATGGATTATTAAATTTTGCCTTTTTTGAGATACCAGGAAATTCTTATATTTATGAGAAACAACTTTTGAATTGTAGGGAATATAGGTATATTTTGATGGGAAATATGAAGAAAGTTCCCTTATAATTCTCTTTTCTTGGATATGTCTATGCTGTTTATAGTATGCTAACACCTTTTCTTACCCTCTTATTTCTCTATTTTAAAATTTTTATATCCTAAAATTTGCTCAAATCCATTCCCCCTTTGACTGTTCATAGTCATTACCTTAGTTCAAGCTCTCATTACCAGTCATCTTGGCCATTGCAGTAACTTTCTGTTTTACCTTCCTTCATCATTGCCGTAACTCCAGTGCCAGAGTTACCTCCTCAGACATAAGGATCTAGTCACATCATTTCTGGACTCAGGAACCCCTTGCTTTCTCTCTGTACGTAGTCCAGCCCTCAGACCCTCTTTCTGTCTATCCACCCCTCACATGCATATACCCACACAGAGTGCATCAACTATTTCTGAACTATCAATTTTTAAAGCTGTTGTTCCTTGTTCCCCATAACTGTCCATTGAGAATCCTCCTATTGTTTCTGAGCCAGTGTACTTCTCCAAGAAACTTTTCCAAATTATTGCAGTAGAAATTACTCTTTTCCCCCATACTTGCATAACACTTTGTTTCTTTTATTCCACTGGACCCAGATATCCTTATATTGGATATCTGCCTCTCCTGTGTGTCATAGCAGCAGTTATAAACTGCTGTCTTTCTCAAAGTATTGGCCTGATTGAGTGCCATTTTTATTGTGAAATTAGGAAGACATGGTTTCAGTGAAGTTGGCCATCCACAAAAGGACAGACTGATTTCTAAAAAGCATAGGTCTTAGAGGTTTTTCCCTCTAGTAATAATCTAATGATAAAGAAGTTTATGATTGAGACTAGAGAAAACAGGGAGGCTAACAGAAGCCTTATTTTTTTGAGGGGAAAATGCCTAGTTAGGAGCAAAAGGCAACCTTCAGAGAAGCACTCTCTATTAGACACTTATGCAGGTAGGTTAAACTTTACTTAGAGACATCTATCTGTATGTTATGACATTGGGCGTATACTGAGAAAGCCCCTTTGTTAAGTTGACTCTATTCAAATATATTTCCTTGGCAGTGTCTTAAAGAGTCATTCCTTTAATGCTTAGCTTTGTCTTTTGTCATGGACAAATGCCTTTAGACAAAGGTAGTATATTTTCATAAATTATATGCGGTTCATTTTATTGAGATTTTCTTACAGATTTTGTGAAACATTTTGTTTGGAAAAGGTGGGTAAGGGTAGAGAATATAATATTGAAACAGAGGAAGGGAAGAATGAAGAAAAAGAGAAAAAGTTAAGAAAATAAAATTTGCGAAATGGAATTGGTCTAGGGCTGACCGTATGTGTATGTTTACACATGGGATCTTTTTCTGTTCACTATCTTTTCTGTTAGAATGCGTTTTAGAAATAACAGTGACTTGACTTTTTTAAAAACAAAGTTTATAATGATAAACGATGACTGTAAAGAATTATGATTTAATTGTTTAACTATGTATTTGTTTACATGTCACTCAACTGAGAATGGTGCCATGTACAGTTTGTATAAGTTTTGATGGATTTTAACTTTTTATAGTTTGTGTATGTTTTATGGTAGTAAATGACAAAAATGTACATATATTTTATGCATTCTTGACATACCTTTTTCTTAATTTTTCAATATCTCTAGGCTATACTGTGTGAATTTTTTCAAATTGTCCTGAATCTCCAAATAATTTTCTAATAAATTCATTGTAAAAAATCCACATATGAATGAACCCATGCAGTTCAAGCCTATGTTGCTCAAGGGTCAGCTGTACCTGCAAAAGATGGTTGAGTGCCATAGATATTTGTGTTTAATTCCCTGCACTGAGGTCACCTACTTTGTTCCTGTTCTGAGCCCTAGTGCTGGCTTCCTCTTAGCATATGGTTCCTAATAAGTTCAAGTATCTGAATACTCAGCCTGCAGCAGATTAGCCCACAGCAGATTAGCAACAACAACTCTAAGTATGTTGTTGAGGGGAGCAGGGAGAAGAGAGTATGTAACAAGTGACAAATACCATTAGGGGAGGTGGCAAAGAAACTAAAAAGTAAAAGATATCATCCAGGTATGAGAGACAGACTAACAAACATTGGAAACAGAGATTTGAATGGTTTAAATGAATGATTTGAAGTGATAGTTGGCTAGGACACAAGGTTTTGGGGTTTAGGGGTAGACAGAGAGAGGTATGATAGAATCTTAGTTATTTGTTAAGAGATCACCGATTGTGATAAGGAAGTGAAACTAGAGGCAATTAGAAGATAATCAGGAAGTAACAGGAACCTGAATTAGAACAGAGGTATTGGGCATAGGAATTCTAGAGACAAAATTGGTGGGATTGGAAAGGCAGGTAAAAGTTAAGGACTCATTTGTTCATTCATGTTTTCTTTCCTCAGGTTTATTATTAACCACATACTCATGTGAGGCATGGGGGTATGGAGATGAATAACTAAGACTTGGGTTCTGTCTTTTTTTTTTTGAGACAGAGTCTTGCTCTGTTGCCAGGCTGGAGTGCAGTGGTGTGATCTCAGTTCACTGCAACCTCTGCCTCCCGGGTTCAAGCAGTTCCCGTGCCTCAGCCTCCTGAGTAGCTGGGACTGCAGGTGTGCACCACCACGCCCAGCTAATTTTTTGTATTTTAGTAGAGATGGGGTTTCACCACATTGGCCAGGATGGTTTCGATCTCCTGACCTTGTGCTCCACTTGCTTTGGCCTCCCAAAGTGCTGGGATTACAGGTGTGAGCCACCGCGCCTGACCTGGCCAGTTTCTGTCTTTTAATGGCCATTCAGTCTGTAGGGAAGACACATGCAAACAAGTGATTGCAAACCACTGCAGTGAAGTGCATGATAACTGTGATAATTAAGTGGTGGTGGAAGGGAGATGACGAGAGCTTGTGTTTGGGTAGATTGGGAAGAGCTTCATAACAGAGTGTTCCCTTGAGCTGCCCACTAAATGGACAGGGGTTCTGCAGTTCCCCCAACGTAGGAAAGGACATTCCAGGCAGAGAAGAGGATGCTGTGGTCAGGAAGTTGTAAATAATTTGGTGTGGCCAAAGCACAAATGTGTAGAATTGTGTCCAGAAGTGAAACTAGAGTCAGATCTGGAAGGTTTGAGTGCAAGGTTGAAGAATTTGGCTTTAATTTTGTAGAAGCAACTGGGGGCTACAGAATAGTATTCAGGCAGGGAAAATAATATCGTTGCTTTTTGGATACTAGCGTTGTGAAGGAAGTAGGGCAGAAAAAGACTGGAAAACCTCTGAGTTTGCTAAAAGAGCAGGTGCAACATACAACTCAGGCCTAAACTGAGAGTAGTGGTGGGAGTAGAAGAGAGGGGAGGCCGTGTTCTGGAGGTAGAATCAAGGGGGAACTTAGTGCCTAGGTGTGGAAAATGAGGCAGGGAGTGAGAAACAGAAACAGAGGTGGATCGTCTGGTTCTAGTTATGGGATACTGGAAATATAGAAGTACCAAGAGGAAGCGGCTCATTTAGAGGGAAATAAAACCCAGTTTTTGAACACAAGTGTGAAGCAGATATACTTAACGAAAAATAAAGTTAGATCTGTTCTCATACTGCATACCAACCAGAATAAAGTGATAATCCAAAAAAATTTTTTTAACTATACAAATGAAAAAAATAGAGTCAAATCTTTATCTCATCATTAAGAGTGGTGGAAGAACTCTCAAAGGGGAAAATGAGTGAATTCAATTACATGAAAATTGACAGCTTCTTTATGCCAGTAGACAACTAAAAGGCAAACAAGAGGTTTGGGAGAAGTGATTATAATAATACAGTAAAGGATTGCTGTCTTAATATATTGAGTTCAAATCAGTTGGTAAGAAAAAACAGTACAATTCAATAGGAAAAAATGGAGACTAAGGATATAAACAGGCACTTCACAAGAGAAATAAGGATAATCGTGTTTAATTTAGCTAGACTAAAAAAGATGCAAATTAAAAGAACTGAAATATTTCACCTATAAAATTTATAAATATTAAAAGAAAATTAACCAGGCTTAGAACAGTTTTGGAAAAGTTAGCATATTTATACATTGCTAGTGGGAATTCAAATTTTGTCACCATTTTGGAGGGCAGTTTTGTAATGTAAATCAGAAGTCTTCTTTTCATTTTGGCCCAACAATTTGACGTTTTTTGGATTTGTCTAAAGGAAATAATTGGACAGCTGTCAGGAAAGAGTGGTAGAAAGATGAGAACCAGAACAAGAGTGGTATAATTTCAGCCAGCAGTCCAGGTGCGATGGCTCACACCTGTAGTCCCAGCACTTTGGGAAGCCGAGGTGGGCGGCTCACTTGAGGTCAGGAATTCGAGACCAGCCTGACGAACGTGGTGAAACCTTCTCTACTTAAATAAATAAATACAAAAATACAAAATTAGCCAGGCGTGGTGGCAGGTGCCTGCAATCACAGCTACTTGGGAAGCTGAGGCAGGAGAATCACTTGAACCTGGGAGGCAGAGTTTGCAGTGAGCCAAGATCGTGCCATTGTATTCCAGCCTGGGCGATAAGAGTGAAACTCCGTCTCAAAAAAAAAAAAAAAAAAAAGACAGGAATTAAAGTTGTAGACAGATGCAAATCATAAACCTGTACACATGGGGGTGAAAAAGTTTTGTTAATAGGGTTGGAATGCTGTCACCTCTGATTGTCTCACTTCATTTTCCCTTTTCATATGGCATATTTTCTCAAAAGAATGGTCTATAACTTCTCCCACTTGAACTCATTCCAGGAGGCTTCTGCTGTCTCCACTCCAACCAAAACTCTTATCAAGGTCACCAATGAATTCATGCTGCTAAATCCAGTGCTTAATTCTCAGTCCTAATCTTACTTTACTTGCTTACAGGATTTGACAGTTGATTATTTCTTCCTCCTAGAAACACTTTCTTTATCTGCTTTCTCCATACAGTGCTCCCCTGATTTTCTTCCATTCACAGTGGCCACTCCTCCTCTACCTGGTCCTCTTCATCCCCTAGAAATGTGCCAAGGCAGAGCCTTGAATCAGCCCTTCTCTTTGCTACTTACCCTCATCCACACTCTTTTAGTGATCTTTTTCAATCTGATGGTTTTCCATACCATCTTTACACCAGTGTCTGCTAGTTTATATCATCTTCCCAGTCCTCTTCTTTGAACTCGACTTGTGGGTGTAACTATCTATTCAGTGTCTCTTCTTAGAAGTCCAATAAGCAGTTCAGATTTTACGTAGTCAAACTTGAGCATACCTATTAAACCTGCTGTCTTACAGTGTACCTCAGTTATGCTAACCCCATCTTTCCAGTTGCTCAGATCAGAAATCTTGGAGTCACCCTTGACATCTCCCTTACCATCAGCCCATGAACACATTTTATTAATCAAAACGCAGTATTGGTTCTACCTTCAGAATGTATCTAAAATTGAGTGATTTCTCACTATCTCAGCTATGTTCATCATGTTCAGTCTACCATCATCTTGGCTCAGAATATTTCAGTAGGCTTTTAATTGCTTCTGCCTTTGACCACTTCAGATTATTTTCAACATACCAGCCAATGATCTGTTAAAATCTGCCTCATAGTAAAAACCAAAGTTTTAAGGCCCTACAAGATTTAGTTAGCCCAGTTACCATTCTGATGTCTTTTCTTCTCTGAACTTCCCTCATTTTGTCTATGCTGGCCTCCTTACTGTTCATTGAACACACCAGGGACATTCTCGCCTCAGGGCCATTGTATTTATAGTCTCATTTTGCCTGTAAGAAACATTTTTACACCAGCTACCTGTATGGCTTTCTAGTTACCTCCTTTTGGTTTTAAATTCAAATGCCACCTTCTCAGTGAGTGCTTCGTGATCACTCTGTTTAAAATAGCGCCTGCCCTCCCAGTACTCGACTTCCCTACCTTGCTTTCCTTAGCTCTGTAAAACTTTTCGCCATCTAAAATACTGCATTTTATTTCTTCTTGTATATTGTCTCTCCTCCACACTTCAACTCCACCCTCTCCCCCATCCCACCCAAATGTTAGCTTCACAAGGGCAGGGATTTTTGTCTGTTCAGTGCTGAACTCCTAACCCTGGAACAGTAGTGTCCAGCACATAGGAGTTTCTCAATAAAATCCTAGATGGATGGATGAACAGACCGGAAAGAGAATGGGAGGTCAGGTTTGAGGTTAGGGAAAACAATAACTAGTTTGCTTTTCAATATAGGTGGTTTGTGAAAGTTCACTCCCTATTGGAGATGTCAGAAAGGCAGTAATAGCAACTTAGTGTGTGAAACCTGGGATTTTGTTTGAATCATTTTGGAAACACAGGAAACTAATATAATTGGAGATACATTGTTGATCATCCTAGTGGCTTCATACAGTACAGCCTCTTTATAGTTCTGGGTTTACAGTGCAGGTATTTTATTAATATTTCCAATCATGTAACATTATGCATTTTTATTTTGAAGGGACATTTTATTTGATATATTTGAATCTGTAATGAATTACAATGTATTTTCTTTCTTTTAAGACTGTAACTTAAGTAAATTAGAAGACACTGTGTCAGCACATGGGAATCATTCTGCATAAATACCAAGGCCAGCAAGGCCCTGGTCCTGCCATTGTCTGTTTAGTCTGGCCTTGAGAAAGCACAAATATGGCTCTTTGAGGTCTGGTCCAAAGTTATTCTTGATCTGATAGTATATATATAATATATGTATATATACACTTACTATGTATATATAATACATATATATTAAATTATAAGTAGAGCAAATTGAGCATCCTAAATATGCTTTTAAAATTATTGGTATCACTGATTAGCTTTGAAAGCTGAAGCATTTAAATTTCTTATATCTTGTTCTTAATTAAGATAATGAAGCCTGGGAGTCTTAATTATTAGTAATATCACCATGATATTGTTTTAGTTCTATTTCCTTTATCTTATTGTATAGGTTGATCACAGAATAGCAATATCCAGCTGATTCTTTTGCATTTATTGGAGAAAATAGGACTGAAGAGTTTTTTCTTCTGTAGCTTTAGATTTTTTTTGAGACAGAGTCTCGCTCCGTCGCCAGGCGCCAGACAGGAGTGCAGTGGCGCCATCTTGGCTCACTGCAACCTCCGCCTCCTGGGTTCAAGCAATTCTCCTGCCTCAGCCTCCTGAGTAGCTGGGATTACAGGCGCGCGCCACCACGCCCAGGTAATTTTTGTATTTTTAGTAGAGACGAGGTTTCACCATGTTGGCCAGGGTGGTCTCGATCTCCTGACCTTGTGATCCGCCCGCCTCGGCCTCCCAAAGTGCTGGGATTACAGGCGTGAGCCACCGCGCCCGGCAGCTTTAGATATTTTTAATGAAAAAGTGTAAGATTGGCTCTGGGGCAAAATCTGCTATCTAAAACCACTGGGTTAGTACTAAAGCCATCTGTGCTGCTAACGTTTACCTGTACTTGCCTTAAAAAAAACAAAAAAAGGGGCTGGGCATGGTGGCTCACACTGGTAACCCCGGCACTTTAGGAGGCCGTGGGAGGCCAAGGCGGGCAGATCACTTGCAGTAAGGAGTTCGAGACCAACCTGGCTAACATGACGAAAACCTGTCCCTACTAAAAGTACAAAAATTAGTCAGGTGTGGTGGCATGTGCCTGTAATCCCAGCTGCTCAGGAGGCTGAGGCATGAGAATTGCTTGAACCCAGGAGGTACAGGTTGCAGTAAGTAGAGGTTGCAGTGAGCTGAGATTGTGCCACTGCGCTCCAGCCTGGGTGACAGAGTAAGACTCAATAAATAAATAAAAATAAAAGTAAAACAACAACGAACCAACTATAGATGTAGCATCATGTCCTAATAGCACTTTTCCTGGGAACTAGAAGAGAAAATTATTTTTGTCTTGTACCATTGCAGTATCTCATGTCATGCTACCATAATAAAAAATGCAAAACTGTTGTGTACCTTGTACTACTCTCTTGTGTGTATACACTTGTCTGTGAAAATGGAAAATTTCAGATCAGGATATTTAAAGTGTCTAGTACAGTGAGGCCAAAACAAACAAAAACAAGAAATGCTCACATGAAACCTTCCTGACAGACTTTGGATTTAGATCATTTTTATAGTAAACACAAAACTGGATACTAGTAAAGAAAAATATTTGTTCTGTTTTAGGCAAAAATATAAAAAAGGAATTTGTACTCACTGCACATTTCTAGAACCTTAGAATTTGTGATCTAGAAGTAAATTTGGAGGTGACCTAGTGTGGTGCAGTCATTTGCAGTTAAACATGTGAGAGGGCTGGAAAGGAGAAGGGATGGCCTGGGTTATTAGTCACAGGGCCAAGAGTTGGATCCAGGCCTCCTAGTTACCAGTCTAGTGGGTTTTCGGCAATCTAGCTTATCTGCTCTTATCTCCGGCATCCTTTACAATTAGCAATGTAGTAATAAATTAGTGTTACAGTGCTTTGTGGCTTATAAAAGGTTTTTCTGGCAGTGTGACATTTTTTAGTTCACAGTAATCCTGTGTCATAATCAAGATGCCATTTCTGTTTTATGTATGAGGAGATCGTGATTTATAGACATTTTAGTAGGGTGTGCCACATCATGATGTCACGTTGCTAGTGACTCCCTAACTCCAAATTACTGTTCTTTTGGTTACCTGTACTCCTTTGGATTATTGTGATCCAAAATACAGAAATTAGAAATTGAAAAGATCTTGAAAGTAAGAACTTGTCAATCACTTGAAAGCTATTGTTTTCTAGAATATGCTGTGGAATAAATTAAACCTTTGAAAGCTTTCATCTGTTAGAAGAAAATAGAATATTATTTAATTGATAAAAATCAGAACTCTTGCCTTTGAATGGAATATAAACACATTTAAATTATAATAAGCAGGTAAACTTATCACATGCAGTAAAACTAAACCGGCGAACACTGTGGCTCCTCTCATACCCAATTCTTCATCTTTTATGTATTATGTGACACTTGTGAATTTGTGGCTTTATCCAGTAATTAGAAATTGCCCCAACTCAGCTGGCTGGTGAAGAGTGCTGTTGATGAAGAGAGCCCATGTGTTGCAGTGCTGGAGAAGTCTTTCTTCTTGGAGTGAAGTTCTTTCCACAGTGGTCTTTTCTTACTGGCAGAGGTTCATCCAGATATTACTGGGAATGTTTAGCATGATATTTAGTATATTTCCTTTTTGAAATAATTTTATGCAAATTTTGTTTCCGGATTAAGGTAACACGATTTAGTGTAACTTTTAAAAGTGTAACTTTAGTATAACTATCTCAGTGTAGGAATTAGGCAGGTAACCCAGTATGGTTTTTGCCTTTATCGTTTTGCACTAAAAAACCTTTTTCATTGTAGCTTAGGAGAATTTCAAAATCAGGAGAACTAAAGGTAGAAGGACATTTAAAATTTTAAATTTTCTACTACCTACAATTTGACCTCCCTTATGTAGAATATTCAAAAGATTAAAGTTACCAAAAAATAAAAATGAACAAATACTGGGACTAAAATGTAAATACAACATACTAATACGTTTTTTATTATGTATAAAAAGATACAGAATTATAAGTGTTTTAGAGCTAAATTCAAAATCCCTCTGTGTATGTATGTAATTAATTACTATTTAAACAAAGCCAATAGTTTATAGCCAGTAATTTATAGAATAAAATTTATGTGAAGCTCCCATATGATATGGTAAATATTTCTATGCAGCTAAATATCCAGATATGCTTCTTCCAGTAGGAAAAGACTCTGGGGAAAGAACTTTATTCAAGGAAAGACAGACTTCTATAGCAATAAATGGTGTTGGATTCTTCTAATGCTATCTCTCCCCCTAGCCACCCCCCCCCACCCAGACAGGCCCTGGTGTGTGATGTTCCCCTCACTGTGTCCATGTGTTCTCATTGTTCAACTCCCATAGCAAGGCTTAAACAAGCATTTTTCCATTTTCAGTTTTTGTTTTTCTAGAAGGATTGTGGTTATTGACTGGTACTTCTTGTGGAAGAAGGATTTTAAAACTCTTTGATGCTCTATATCAGTCATTCACCCCCCTTTTCTTTCATTGAGTCCACAAGGTCAAAACTATTTTCACAATGTCGTTCTCTTTTTGCACGAAGTATCTGGTAGAATTTTCCAGACCTCACATCTGATCTCATGACAGATTAAAAACAGAAACATATATGAGACTCCAAATTCACAAAAATGTAAAATGGTATATTTCTTCTCACTATGTTTTTTATTTTGAAAAAAGTTAGTTTCCATAAAAATGTTAATCTAATGGGTTTGTTGTTTTATTAACATGGATATTTGAATTTTAATTACTAACATGACAAATACAGACAGATAAAGAAAAGCTGCTTGGGAGCTTCAGTAATTTTTTAATTAAACTTTTTATTTTAAGATAGTTATAGATTCACATACAATTGTAAGAATAAATAATACAGAGAGATCCCATGTACCCTTTATCCAGTTTCCCCCAATAGTAGCATTTTGCAGAACTATAATACAGTATCACAACCAGCATATTGACATTGATACAGTTTTCATTGTCACATAACCCCTTGTGTTGCCCTATTATTTCCCCCTAACCCTTCTTGATCCTTGGCAACCACTAATCCATTTCTGTAATTTTGTAATTTCAAGAATGTTATATACATGGAATAATACAGTATGCAGCTTTTTAGCATTGGCTTTTCCACTCATAATTTTCTGGAGATTCATAGAGGTTGTTGTGTATATTAAAGTTCATTGCTTTTTATTGCTGAATAAAATTCTGTGGTATAGATGTGCCACAGTTTGTTTACCCATTCATCAGTGGAAGTACATCTGAGTTGTTTGGTAGTTTCTGGCTATTACAAATAAAAATTGCTGGAAACGTGTGCACAAGTTTTTGTGTGAACATAAGTTTTTACCTCTCTGGGATAAATGCTTAAAGGTACAGTTGCTGGATTGTATGGTAGTTACATGTATTTTAAGGAAACTGCCAAACTTGTCCAGCATCGATAAAAGGATTCTGAGATCAAAAAAGTTGGACAGCACAGCTTTGTACAAAAGCAGCTATCAAAGCTGATATGTGACATATACAGTGAGAGAATTTTCTTATGTTCATATCAAGTAAGGAAACTTTTTGCCCTCAGGCCTTTGAAGATTAAAGGGAATATTACCTTATTCTTTGTTCATTTGTAAATTAACGGGCTGGGTCCATATGTTAATTCCTTTAAGTGCCACAAATACAGAATATTTCCTCATATATTAATATAGTTACACATATCGGGACTCTTACATTTCAGGTATGGGCCTGAGAATAATACTTTTTAAATGCCTGTTATGTCCTAAGAAATGGGAATACAAAAGATTAAAAAGACTATTTTTACCCTCAAAGAGGAGGGGGAAGCAGATGAGCAAACATGCACTGTAGGAATTGCTGAAAGGCAAATTTGTGTAAAGGGCAGCAGAAGCAGAAGGGAAGGGGGAGCCCTCAAGAGTAAGAAGAGGAAGAATTTGAGCTGAAGCTAAGGAATGAGGAGGATCGGGCCAGGAGGACTTGAGAGGAGGGAGGGTATTCTTAGACCCTGGTACCCATGAGTTAAGGGAACCACAGATGTTTCCTAACCTTCGGTAGTAACTCTTAGCTCATCGTCTTTTCCCTGGGCTGAATCTCTTAGGGTAGGACCAGTGAAGACCCTTTAAATCTGAGTCAGGGTAACATCAAAAGAAATGAACTGAATAATATATAGTTTTAGAGTATGCAAACTAATGGTGGAAAACCATAGTTCTTTCTGAGAGTCTTTGTTGTATATCAGGATACTCTTATCCCTTAAACCAGGAAGATCAAGCATGTTAATCATGACTGGAATTAGGTAGTAAACTCTCTTCCCATTGCACTGGCTATTTTTCAGTATTAAAATATATTATTTTAAATGTGTTATTATCCCAGCAAAGCTAACAGCTTCCTTCTCTTTACTGTTTCAGGAATACTGTTAAACAGATTATACAGTTAGAAAAGATGTACAATATGCTACATTTTATCTCTATTTTAGGAAATGTTTGAGACTATATTTAACTTGTACTTTAATATTTCACACCACTCACAGATATATAATATCTGAAATCAAACATATATAAGCATGAGCATATCCTCCTATATATGTAGATGTGGTTTTGTTCACCTAAACTTGCTAAGAGAAAACTTTATTGTCACCCACCCAGTTGGTCATTGAACACTTATTGGGCTCCTCCCCTGTGGGAGCTTACTCTTAGAGCTGATAGTTTAGTGAGGGACCCCAGTATGAGAGTAGTGTAAGGCAGTACAGCCAGCTTGCACATAAAGCAGAAAGAAAAAGATCTGCCTGAGCTAGGAAAAGAGGGGGTGGGATTGGGGCTTGGAAAAGTGAGGTCAGGCTGCCTTTTTCCTTGCAAAACTCATACTCTAAAGCTTTCATGGAATATCTTCCCTCTTTCCTACTGTGTTGTTCTGAAGCCAGAAGGAACTGGGTTTATCTTCCTTCTTTCTTACTAAGTAACTATATGCTATATGGTTTTGCATAAATAATAAAATCTGAACATTTGATTCTCTATTTTTAATAATAGATAACACATTATACCTGTGATTTGCCAGATACTGTTTTAAGCAATATGTACATGCACTTAAGCAATATGTATATATTAACCCAGCTAATTTTTTTATTTTTTATTTTTATCTATTTATTTTTGGTAGAGACAGGGTCCTACCATGTTGCCCAGGCTGGTCTTGAACTCCTGGACTGAAGCAGTCCTCCCACCTAAAAGCTTCCCGAAATGCTAGGATTACAGCTATGAGCCTCTGCACCTGGCCTACTTAAAATTTTTTTCCAACAAATACTTTAAATAAACAAGCAAATACTTATATGTGGTTGGAGAATTTTGTTATTGAAATAGAAATGTTAGTAACCTCGACATGGTATATATATATAAACTTATTATTTACATTGACCCCTTGAGATAGACCACTGTTATTAAATGGGAACATGTTAATTTTCCTCATGAAAAGTTTTTTGATAAAATGAAAATAAAGAACTAAAGTTATTTAGAGATTTAGAAAGTAGCTAAAATATAATCATCTTAAATACATTCTTAGTCATTATGTGGGAGGCTAAGAATTGCAGTGTATTTTCTTGAGGAAAAGAAAAATTAGAATAAACACTATCACAAAGAGGAGTAAAAAATAAGTGAATATTCTTGCTAATTGGTAATTCTTGCTAATTCGGTAGGAAATAAGAATCTGTAGAAATTCCTTATTAAAATACCTAGCTTGAAACCTGTCTGTCTGGCTGAGATACATGATGTTCTCTCTCCTTAATCTCATGTACTTGCATTGACATGTTAAAAATTATGATGCTCAAAGGTAGAAGAACAGGCCCCATCAGTTATAAAATGCAAGAAATGTTTGCTTTCTTGATGTTGGTACTGAAAGTAGTTTAGATTGCAGGCTGCTAGTATTATTTTATTTTATTTATTTATTTATTTTTGAGACCAAATTTCACTCTGTCTGGAGTGCAGTGTTTTGATCTCTGCTCACTGTAACCTCTGCTGCCTCCTGGGTTCAAATGATTCTCCTGCCTTAGCCTCCTGAGTAGCTGGGACTACAGGCGCCTGCCACCACACCCAGCTGATTTTTATATTTTTAGTAGAGACGGAGTTTCACCATGTTGGCCAGGCTGGTCTCAAACTCCTGAGCTCAGGTGATCAGCCCACCTCAGCCTCCCAAAGTTCTGGGATTACAGGCGTGAGCCACCGTGCCCAGCCCTGCTAGTATTATTTTATTAGTTCTTAAAAACAGTTTATCTGAGGTCAACTCTCCCACCTGAATCCTATGCCACCCCCCGCTAATTTAAGGGAGTTCTTGTTACATCTGTTAAAACGTTAATGTTATTTTTCTTTTAAAGTTGTATTTATTTATTTAGAGACAGGGTCTTGCTCTGTTGCCCATGCTGGAGTGCAGTGGTACAGTCTTGGCTCACTGCAGCCTCAAAGTCCTGGGCTCAAGCAGTCCTCCTGCCTCAGCCTACCACCACACCTGGCTAATTTTCTTATTTTTTGTAGAGACAGGGTCTTACCATGTTGCCAGGCTGGTCTCAAACTCCTGTGCTCAAGCGATCTTCCCACGTTGGCTTCCTGAGTAGCTGGGACTGTAGGCACATGCCACCATGCCCAGCTAATTTTTTATTTTTTTTATTTTTTGTAGAGATAGGGTCCTACCGTGTTACCCAGGCTGGTCTCAAACTCCAGGACTGAAACAGTCCTCCCATCTCAGCTCCCAAAATGCTAGGATTACAGCTGTGAGCCTCTGTACCTGGCCTTCTTAGATTCTTTTTCCAATAAATACTTTAAATAAATAAACAAGCAAATAAATATATGTGATTGGAGAATTTTGTTATTGAAGTAGAAATGCTAATAGCCTTGACATGGTATATCCTACTCTTAGGGTTCTTGTGGCAGGCATGCTAAGTTCTAGAATTCCCCTGCCCTGAGTGTGTTTTCTTTGTCCCAAAGTTTTACCTGCTTCATATTCCATGAATGTGCTGTGCACCCTCAAGGCCCTGTAACTTAGCTGAGGCTTTTTTCTCACCCAAAATGCCCTTGTCCATTTTTTCTCTCTGGCTGATACTTCCTGTCACAACTCAGCAGTCCCATGTTTTTTTTTCCCCTTTGAAATTATTTCCGGCCACAAAGCCAGAGTTAGATGCCAGTTTTCTTCAGGATCCTCCATATTCTCGTAACATCCTGTGCCTAACTTTCTTAGAGCACTGACTACATTGAATTTTAATAATGGGTTTTAACTGTCCTCTCCCTATCTCTTCTCTGTCAATGTTCAATGTTTGGTACATTCTAGAGGCTCTTCTGTAAATATTGACAGAAGAAGCAATACAGAGCTGCTGACTTTGAAGTTGAATATTTAATCCGTGATCATTCAGCAGCGGGAAGATGGAAACTGTTAGATGAGGGGGAGCATTACTGGCTAGGCTTGCACTACCCTGGAGGAGGCTGTTGTAAGAGTTATATTGGAGGGCCGGGTGCGGTGGCCACGTCTGCAATCCCAGCATTTTGGGAGGATTACCTGAGATAAGGAGTTTCAGACCAGCCTGGCCAACATGATAAAACCCCATCTCTACTAAAAATACAAAAATAGCTGGGCATGGTGTTGCATGCCTGTAATTCCAGCAACTTGGGAGGCTGAGGCAGGAGAATCTCTTGAACCTGGGAGGCAGAGGTTGCAGTGAGCCAAGATCGGGCCTCTGCACTCCAGCCTGAGCAACAGATCAAGACTCTGTCTCAAAAAAAAAAAAAAAAAAAACAAAAAAACTTATATTGGAGGGGACACGTGCACACACACGTAGATTGCTGCTCTGAGTAAGCAACCCCCGAATCGAAGTATGGAATGATATGAGGAGGAATTGAAATGTGTAACACATCTTATCTGATTAACTGAATTACAGCAGGTTTTTTCTTCCAATAGAATAAAATAGTATTGTACTTTGCAGAGTTTGCACTGTTATTTATATATGCTATGCAGATGTATCTTTCTATAATCTGTGTTACATATGGAGAGAGTATTCAAATCATACATATTTTGAAGTTCATTTTTCCTATAGTGCTGAGAAAAGGTCTTTTTTTGAAATTATTATACTTTAAGTTGTGGGATACATGTGCAGAACATGCAGGTTTGTTACATAGGTATACACGTGCTGTGGTGGTTTGCTGCCCCCATCAACCCGTCATCTACATTAGGTGTTACTCCTAATGCTATCCCCTCCCCTCTCTCCCCCATCCCCCGACAGACCCCAGTGTGTGATGTTCCCCTCCCTGTGTCTATGTGTTCTCCTTGTTCAACTTGCATTTATGAGTGAGAACATGTGGTGTTTGGTTTTCTGTTCCTGTGTTAGTTGATTCTGAATTATCCTTGAGACTACATTTTAAAGACACAATCTTTAGTATTGTACTGTAAATGCATAAAATCAATCAGAAGCAAAGAAGCCTGTCTAGGATGACATGCAAATGTATTATATACCTCAAACAGCATTACTGTTAGCACGTAATGTAGATTAATTGGCTTTAAAACTACCGTTGAAGATGACATATTTGGGGGATTTCAGTCAGTAAAACAAATCGATTGTTTCTTATGTCACACTGTGTAATACATGGTGTCTTTACCTTTCATCACAAGTTGTTTTTTCATCAAGAACTTGACAGTGGGGGCCAGGCACGGTGGCTCACACCTGTAATCCTAGCACTTTGAGAGGCTCAGATGGATTGATAGCTTGAGTCCAGGAATTCAAGACCAGCCTGGGCAACATGGAAACCCCGTCTCTACAAAAAAAATACAAAAAATTAGCAGGGCATGATGGTGTGCACCTGTAGTCCCAGCTACTCGGTGGCTGAGTTGGGAGAGTTGCTTGATCCTGGGAGGCAGAGGTTGCAGTGAGCTGAGATTGCACCACTGCACTCCAGACTGGGTGACAGAGCGAAACCCTGACTCAAAAAGCAAATAAATAAAATATTTAAAAATTATAATAAATAAAAAAGACCTTGGCAGTATAAGTCATTCTTCTTAGCCAACTAGAAAATTAATTTCATTTTTTGTGACTAATTTATTACCCGATTGAACCTTTAATTTTTTTACTAAAAAAAGCTGACCAGTAATAATATATTGATACTTTTAATCTATCTTGATTGATATTAATTAACTTTTTTAAATGTGTTTGTTTTACTTATCTAGAAAAACACACCTTGACTTTAGTCAGATACATCCCTGTCAGTTAAAGGAAACCAAGCCTGAAGTGGAAGTCTAACACATGAGAACACAGAATTGATTCAGAATGGGAACAACAAAGTGAAGAGATGGTGTCTGTGGAACAGACTTCCTCCTCTTCTCTAAACCCCCTGTGTTTTGAATGTGGCCAACAGCACTGGACAAGAGAAAACCACTTATACAATTACCAGAATGAAGTGGATGATGACCTAGTCTGCCATATTTGCCTTCAGCCTCTGCTGCAGCCACTAGACACCCCCTGTGGACATACATTCTGCTACAAGTGCCTCAGAAACTTTTTACAAGAGAAAGATTTTTGTCCGTTGGACCGGAAAAGACTTCATTTTAAGTTGTGCAAGAAGTCTAGTATTCTAGTTCATAAACTCCTAGACAAATTGTTAGTTTTATGCCCATTTTCTTCAGTGTGTCAAGATGTAATGCAACGCTGTGATCTGGAGGCACATCTCAAAAACAGGTAAGCAAAAAATATGAAAGAAGTAACTCCAGATGTTACAAAGGTGGTTCAAATGAACATAAATAATATAGTTCATTTGTTTATTCAGCAAATGTTATCTGTGATGTGTCTGATACTTTTCTAATTGTTAGTCTCTGAAAGTTAGAATCTAATGCTGGGTTGTAGATTCCTTTAGAAACAGAACTATGTCTTTACTAGTCTTTCAATTTATTTGCCCAAAGTTGACAGTCATCTAACGTTTGTCCAATTAAATTGTTGATCTATGTTCCAGTTATTCATTGCTGAGAAACTAACCACCCCAGACATAATGACATTAAACAGCAAGCATTTGTTGATTCTGTGAGTCAGGATGCAGACAGGATACAACAGGGATGTCTTGTCTCTGCTGTTACAAGTGTGCCACAGCAGGGAAAGCGCTGAAAGCCGGGGACTGCAACAGTTGGAATTGGAGAGTCTACTTCCAAGTTGGTTTCTTCATTCACATTTCTGGCACCTTGATGGGAATGACTGGGTGCGTGGGGACTTGTCAGCTGGAGAGGCTACAGGTAGCCTTTCCAGCAAGATAACCCCAGAGTATTTAAAGTTCTTACATAGTGATTCAGTGTTCTAATAGGCTGCATGGCCTCGTATGATGTAGCCTTGAAGTTACCGGGCATCCTTTCTCTGTTGGAAGCAGTCCTCAACCCGCCCATATCCAAGGAAAGGGACAAAGGTTTCACCTTATGATGGGAAGTCAAAAACTTTGCGGCCGTATTCTAAAACCAACAAAAACTAGCAAGAAGAATGATGTTGAGGTGCAGAATATGATTACTATGACTGTTTGTGGCTTCTCAGTGTACAGTCTCACTTGTTTGTTAGGAATTGGTAAGTCTGTAAGTTTCATTGAAGTTCATAGAATTTTAGCGTCAGCAACAACGAGTCAGTGTATAAAAGTTGCATGGCTGTCATGTGACTTTGCTCTTGAGCTTGGGTGTACAGGAATCTCTTAATTATTGGTAGAAATAGAGCATTAGCAGTAGTTGGCATAAATTTAATAATTTCACATTTAAGATCACCTTCCTATTTGAATGTAATTCTACTCTTAACAATTGTGTTTCAATTTGAGAATAGCAAACATTTTTCTCCTATGGATAAAATATTTATGAAAGATTAATGTATTTTTAAATAAAATTACTATTTTTAACATGACATATTGAAACAAGAATTTTAAGAGACATGGACAGTCTCTGTCTTTGAACAGAGAAATAAAGCCTTTGAAAAATATTCTACATATTGTAGTAAATATGTCGCATTTTAATTGTTACTTTGAAATTCTGCCAAGCAACATCAGCTATATAGCATCCCTCCTACCCACTACCACTCATCTCCAACCCACCCTTGACAATTTAACATTTAAGTTTATGGTAATTTTAAGTGCTAATTGTTGTTGTTGTTTTTAAATTGTGTGTTTGTGTCCTAGTTTGTGGCAAGATTTAGAATTCTCTTTTCCTCTTAAAAATTACAGTTTAATGCTATTATAAAAAGTTTACAATAGGAAACCTTTAAAGAAGCCTCTTTCCTTGCCGAGACCTTTTCTTGTTCATCAGATGGTTTTAAAACCTTAAGTTCAAGCTTGTTCAACTCATGCCGCATGCAGCCTAGAAAGGTTTTTGGGATTTTTTTTTTTTTTTTTTTTTTTTTTTGAGGCAGAGTCTCACTCTGTCACCAGGCACCAGGCTGGAGTGCAGTGGTGCGATCTCGGCTCACTGCAACCTCCGCCTCCCAGGTTCAAGCAATTCTCCTGCCTCAGCCTCCTGAGTAGCTGGGACTGTAGGCATACACCACCACGCCCAGCTAATTTTTGTATTTTAGTAGAGACGGGGTTTCACTGTGTTGGCCAGGATGGTCTCGATCTCTTGACCTCATGATCTGCCCACCTCAGCCTCCCAAAGTGCTGGAATTACAGGCGTGAGCCACCATGCCCACTGATTTTTTTTTTTTTAAGCTCATCTGCTATCATTAGTGTTAGTGTATATTATATGTGGACCAAGACAATTCTTCACGTGTGGCCCAGGGAAGCCAAAAGATTGGACACCCCCTGCTTTAGATGATGGTCTAGGAAAAACTAAAGGAAAAAAAGGTCAGGGTAGGCTGAGGCATGATTGCACTTTTAAATTCACACTTTAACTTGGAGGGAAGTTTGTGTTTAGCACATTACTATCAGTATTGTTTTTTTCATGTATAGTGTAAAAAAGCAGATACATATTTGCAAATCATGTATATGATAATTGTCTAGTATCCAGAATATATAGAGAACTCTTACAAATGAAAACATAAATAATCTAATTTTAAATGGGCAAAGGATTTGAATAGATATTTCTCCAAAGATACTCAAATGGCCAAAAAGCACATGACATGCTCAACATCATTAGTTCATTTTTATATTGGATCGTTTGTCTTTTTGCTAAGTCGTAAGAATTTTCTATGTGTTCTGGATACTAGACCCTTATCAGATACATGATTTGCAATATATTTTCTCCCATTCTGTCAGTTGTCTTTTTCACTTTCCTATGTCCTTTAAAGAACAAATAACTAATTTTTATGAAGTTCATTGTTATTTGCTTATGCTTTTGGTGTCATATGTAAGAAAACATTGCCCAATTCAAGGTCACAAAAATTTACATGTATGCAACTCTAACTCTTCTTCTAAGAGTTTTCTAGTTTTATCTCTTATGTTTCAGTTTTTGATCCATCTTGAATTAATTGCAATGGGAAATCATAATGTGTATTGTTTGCTCAATCCTTTAAATTTTACTGAGGCCTTTTTTTTTTTTTTTAGATAGCATCTCACTCTGTCACCCAGGCTAGAGTGAAACAGTGCAATCTTGGCTCACTGCAACCTCCACCTCCTATATTCAAGTGATTCTTGTGCCTCAGCCTGCTGAGTAGCTGGGACTACAGGCACGTGCCCAACTAATTTTTTTTTTTTTGTATTTTTTGTAGAGATGGGGTCTTGCCATATTGCACCAGGCTTGCCTCACACTCCTGAGCTCAGGTGATCCACCACCGAGGCCTCCCAAAGTGCTAGGATTACAGGCATGAGCCACTGTGCCTAGCTTGAGGCCTTTTTAAAAATGGCCTAGTACATGGTCTGTCTTGGAAAATGACCTGTGTGTACTTGGGAATAATATGTATTCTGCTATTAATGGGTGGAGTGCTCCATATGTCTATTAGGTCTGATTGGTTTATAGGGTTAGAGGGCCTATTTTCTGGTTCCATGTCTAGTTGTTCTGCTATCATTGAAAGTCAGGTATCAAAAGCTTTATTGCTTTAATTTGTCTATGTCTCTCTTTGTCATTTTTTACTTATGTATTTTGGGGCTGTTGTTTATAATTGTCGTATCTTCTTGATATGTTTTTCTGTCTTTTGGTTTATGTCTTCAAATCTGAAGTGTGTCTGTTGTAGACAGTTGGACTATGTTTCTTATAACCCATTCTGCTAGTCAGACTTTTTATTGGGATGTTTAATTCATGTAATTTAATGTAATTACTGATAAGGTAGGCTTTACATTTGCCATTTTGCTGTTTGTTTCTATGTGTCTTATTTCTTTTTCTTCCATTTCTTCCATTTATGTTAAATATTTTTAAGATGCTATTTTAACTCCCCCTGTCATTTCTTTTAATTAAAATTATTTTCTTAGTGGTTACCCTGGGGCTTACAATTAACATCCTAGTTTATAACAGTCTAGTTCAAATGAATGCCAGCTTAGTTTTCACTGATGAATTAGTTAGGGATCTCTAAGGAAATAGAACCAATATATAAGGAATTGGCTGACGTGATTATGGAGTCTGAAAAATGACTCATTCTGCTGTCTACAAGCTGGCAACCCCAGAAAGTCAGTAGCATAATTCAGACCTTCTCAGTCAGAAGTTCTGAGAACCAGGAGAGCCAGTGATCCCAGTCTGAGGGGCAGGAGATGAGATGTCACAGCTCAAGCAGTAAGGAGGAAAATAAGGAATGAATTTCTCCTTCCTCCATCTTCTGTTTTCTTTAGGCACTGAAAGGATGGAATGATGCCCAGCCACACTGGGGAGGGCAATCTACTTTATGCTTTACTGAGTCCACTGATTCATGTACTATTCTCATCTAAAAAACAGCCTCACAGACACACCCAGAAACAATGTTTAATCTGGATACCCCATGGCCCCCTCAGTTGACACATAAAATTGTCCATCACAGCTAGTATACAAAAACTTCTATTCTCTCTCCCCTTCTGTGTGCTATTATTGTGTAAAAATACAAGTTTTATTTTTACACATTCTATGCCCATCAACACAGAATTATTGCTTTATGTGGTTTTTCTTTTAAATCAGATAGGAGTAAAAAAATTACAAACCAAATAAAATAATTCAATACTGTACCGATGCTCTTCATCTTTTCACATGAACTTGAGTTATTGTTTAGTGTCCTTTCACATCAGCCTTATGGACTTCTTTTAGTGTTTCCTGTAGGTTAAGCGTGCTACCAACAAAACTTTGTTTTTACCTAGGAATGTCTTAATTTGTCTTTTATTTTTGAAGTCTACTGGATATAGACTTCTTAGTTGAGAGTTTTCTCCCCCTTCTCTCCCTTCCCCTCCCTCAGAACTTTCATTATGTCATCCCACTGCCGTCTAGTCTCCATGGTTTCTGAAGAGAAACCATCAGTTACTATTGAGGATCCTTTCCTTGTGATGAGCTGTTCTTCTTGCTGTTTACAAGATCCCTTGTTTTTGGCTTTCAACAGTCTTATTATGAGGTGTCTAAGTGTGGATATCTTCTAGTTTTCCTACTTGGAGTTCATTAAGTTTCTTGGATGTGTAAATAAATGTTTTTCATCAAATTGGGAAGATTTTGGTCATTATTTCTTCAAATATTCTTTCTGCTCCTTTAGCTCTCTCTCCTTTTGGAACTCCCATTGTGTATGTTTATTCTCTTAGTGGTGTCTCACAAGACCCTGTTCTTTTTTTGCTATCCTTTTCTGTTCCTCAGACTGGATAATCTCAACCTATCTGCAAGGTTGCCAGTTCTTTCTTCCAGTTCAGTTCTGCTGTTGAACTTCTAGTGAATTCCCTTTTTTTGTTTGTTTGTTTTCATTTTTGGAGACAGAGTTTCGCTCTCTTGCCCAGGCTGGAGTGCAGTGGCACAATCTTAGCTTACTGCAACCTCTGCCTTCCGGGTTCAAGTGATTCTCCTGCCTCAGCCTCCCAAGTAGCTGATATTACAGGCGTGTGCCATCGCACCCAGCTAATTTTGTATTTTTAGTAGAGATAGGGTTTCACCATATTGGTCAGGCTGGTCTTGAAGAAGTCCTGACCCCAAGTGATCTACCTGCCTCAGCCTCCCAAAGTGCTGGTATTAAAGCGCCCAACTGTGCATTCTTTTTCATTAAACTTTTTAACTCCAGGATTTCTATTTAGTTCTTTATTATTACTTAATGTTTCTTTATTGATATTTTCTTTTTGGTAAGACATCATTCTCATATTTGTCTTCAGTTCTTTAGATACGGTTTCCTTTACTGCTTTGACTATATCTAAAATAGCTGATTTAAGTTATCGTCTGATAAAGCTAATACCTGGGCTTCCTTAGGGACAGTTTCTGTTGGCTGCTTTTTTTTTTTTCCTGTGAATGGGCTGTACTTGCTTCTTTGCATGTCTCTTAATTTTGTATTGAACAGTGGACATTTTAAATAATATAATGTGGCAATTCAGAAAGCTAGATTCTCCTTCCTCAGACTTGTTGTTGTTGTTGTTGTTTGCTATGTGACTCTTATGAACTAATCCTGTAAAAAAAAAAATCTCTGTTCATTTAGTATGCTGGACAGCTAATGATTCGACAGAGAATTCTTTAAATACCTGAAATAAACAATCTCCCCATCTTTGATGGGGCTCTGTGTGCATGGTGGGGCATGCCATACCTTCAACACTCAGGCAGTTGACAGCTCCACCTTAGTCTTCATTTCCTGCCTTCACAGAGCTTCAGGATCAGCTAGAAGTGAGAGTTTAGGCCTTCGTGGGTCTTTCCTGTGCATACATCCCTGAACATAGCTGAACCTCTGTAGATGTTTCATTCCCTGGCTGTTCCTTTTAAACATTCTGGTTAGCTTTTTATTTGTGTTCAGGTAGCCACAATCTTCAACAGTTACCTCTGATTTTTTTTTTTTTAAACAAATGCCCCCAGTGAAAAGGAAGTTTGCCCTGGGTAAGACAGGCACACAGTCATGCAGGAAGCAAGTATAGGGAAAAGAAGAAAAAAGACAAGCAAACAAGGGGAACCATAGACAGGTCAGTTAATAACAGATCTCTGGGAATGGGGCTGTGAAGGCTCTCCAGTCTGCTCTTCCAGTGTCTGCCAGCCTCCTGATTTCCACTGTGATGTGGGCTATTGCTTTTCCAATATGCTGGGGAGGTGAGGATTTGAATAGGGTAAACTCAAATGCTACAAAGCTCTCTGTCTTACTGAGAGTCAGCCATTTTTCTTGAACAAATGTTCTCCCAACCGCTATAATTCTTTGACTAATTTCTAGAATTCAGAAATGGTTGGTTCTGACAGTTTCTTCCAGTGTTCTCATTGCCTTTATGAAGGAGAGGCTTTTCAGATATTCTTAATTCACCATTTTCACTTCCTAGCTATTTTTATCATTTTTCTTGATTCTAAGGTGCTCACATTCTTTCAGCTTCATTGAATACCTGGCATTGTGCAATGTTTAGTATGCATTGTTTTGTTTCTGCTGCACTACCACCACCCCTACTGCTAATACTAATACTACTGACAATAATATAGTGTGGTGTTATACCACGTGCTTCCTAGTGTGAACTAGCTCATATGCAGTTGTTATCAGGGAATATTGTCACTGTAGCATAAATCAAATTAGTCCTTATGTAATTTTTTCCTTATGAGGGAGAGCCAGAATACTGGAAGAAGAACAACCCTCAGCAGGAAAGGAAAAATCCCTATTTGGGTCTTGGCTGCTACAAGAGCATTTTGGTTTTATTTCAAGCAAATTAAAAAACACACCTACATGTACAGATCCCTCCCTTGGGAGGTGCAGCCCTCAGCCGCTGGCAGGTTGCACTGCCTCTGCAGCCCACTGTCTCAGAGCTCCACTTCTGTCTGCATAGTCTCAGCATGTACCTACCTCAGTCTAATTGAGTGTCACATGCTTTTCTATTCTGTTGTTTTTATTTTTGATGTCCTCTGTAGTAGTCTCCTGCTGCATTAAGTTACCTGCCTGAATAAACCAAGTGACCTCCCCCAGTGCAGTTTCAGTTTGTGTTCTTAAATGCTCCATTTCCAAAGGTGGATACGTTTTTGTTTTTTGATTTCTGTTTTTTAATGATCACTAAGACCCTTCTAGCCCCAATAGTCTGTGATTGTGTTTCTAGGTACAAGTTTTTAGAAGAAATTCAATTTATATTTTCCCAAGGCCTAGAAAAAGAACAACATATGAATGAATTTAGTATGATACACTGGCAAGAACAGAAGCTAGAAGCCTTTGAAATCAGATCTGAGTCTGTTTGGATTATGGCTCTGCAATGTAATAGCTGTATGATGTTGGCTTAGCTGGTTAAGTCTTCAAGTTTCCCATTTGTTAAATGGGGATAACAGAGTGATTGTGAGGATTTAATGAAATAATGTATATAAAGGTTGTTACCTAAGTGATTGACACAAATTAAGCACTCCACAAATGTTAAGTTTTTCCTTTCTCTTTCAGTTCCAAGTATTTGCAACTTGAGGGATGATGGCTCTGAGCTGTCTGAGCTTTTTTCTGTCCAAGCCTGCTCTGATCTAGTCATTCCCTAATAGTTTTTAAAAAATATAGCTTTATTGAGGTGTATTTCACATATCATAAAATTCACCTGTTTTCACATAAAAAAATTCACCTATTTTATAAATTCATTATAAATTGCACACTTTATTTAAAGTGTGCAATTCAGTGCTTTTTAGTGCATTCACAGAATTGTGTGAC
The DNA here is from genome assembly GCA_036589455.1 of Ateles fusciceps. NCBI lineage: Eukaryota > Metazoa > Chordata > Mammalia > Primates > Atelidae > Ateles > Ateles fusciceps. The sequence continues at coordinate 107,348 of JAZHEH010001544.1, forward strand.
CATCATCACAATCCAATTTTTGGAACATTTTCAGCATACCTAAAAGAAAGCCAATACTCATTAGCAGCCATTTCCCCATTCCCCGATGCACAGGTTTTGAGTGGTCTACCCCAGCTCTTTTTTTCCTTTAAGCCCTGTTGCAGTTTTTCTAGAATGCATATATTATGTTAACAGAAATGCTGGTAGTATAATCTGGTCTTTTGCCCGCATCAGTGAAAGTGTTCTTTCTGAGGTTACCTTCTAATTGCCAAATCAACCCACACTTTTTGGTCCTTATTTTTATTTGCCCTTTCTGTGGCCATTTGCACGATTGGTCACTTTTTGTTGTTGACACGTTTATCTCCCTGGTTAAGTTTGCACTCTTTGTCTCATAATCGCCTTCGGTCTAGTTGTTCAATCTCATCTACTCAGTTGGTCCGTCTCATTTAAATATGGGTTTTCCCAAAGGTTCTGTCTATAGCCTTCCTCTTCTAATGCTGAGTGAAATATTCTCCAAATTTTACGTGATGTCATTTTTAATATTTTTCTTTCATTCCTGTTAGCAGTTTGCTGTCTTACTGAATTTAAGTATACCTGTTACTTTGCCTTTCTAACAACTTTAGCTTTTCGTTTTAAAAGTTATTTTTGTACGTTTAATAACTATAAGATAGGCCTTATTATTTAGTTTGTGAGGGTGTGGAGTTGTTAGCTAGATGATTCCCAGGTGTACATAATCTGTTTGTATTTCCTCTTCAGTTTCTGTTCCTGGTTCATTTTTTCCATTGAAGACTAGCTATACTTGTGTAGATGCTTGTGTGTGCTGTGATTTTTGTAAATTAAATCTTTACCTTCCTTTTTCAGTCATACTATTTTTGTGGGCCAGTTTTTGCCTCAACTTTTTTTGAATAAAATACTTTAAAAATGTATTTTTTATTAAACCTGCTGCTTGACAAAAGTAATTTTTTTATGATCTAATTTTCAAAAATAGTTGTCAGGCCCTTGGAAGAGCATTCCCTGGATTGCTGTACAACAACACAGAGGAGAAAACCATTTGTCCCCTTCTTAACAAGGTGTAGAGAAAACAAGAAATGAGAGAAAGGTGAATAAGGACATTTCACAGTGAATCCTTTTCAAGAACTTGAAATCCAGGATTTAAAGAAATCTTCAGGAGGGAAAATGCATTATTTTTATAGTTAAGGGATTGCTTTTAGTTTTAATTGAATTTAATTCTATACTTTATTGTGTTAGAAATTTTGGATTTCTAAAAAATATTGTTGAGTGAAGGTCTGCAACCCTAGGCATAGGGTCTGTGATTACCTATCCTACCAAGCGTTACTGTAGTTAATTACAACCAAAGCTGGTGGCATCTGTAGAGTCATGGTAGGCCTCAGGTTTATGTGTCCAACTTTCCTTAACTAATCTTCTTGTCCTTCAAACTAGACATTAGTCACTGTCCAGTCAAGGTGTCCAATGGAAAGGCACTGGCCCCTTGACATCATTTTTAATATTTGTTGTATAGAGCCTTTAAGTTAAAAACAGGCATCCATCTGCTCCTTTTATTTGCTTAAATAAAAACAAACAGGTTAATGGTTGTGATTTCTGGTTATTTATGTAAGCTTCCCAAGTACTTGGAATATATTCTTCAGTTTTTATAGCATACCTATAATTCTATTGAAATTCTAATTTCACAAACTAGGAGGCATGTTTTTCTTTCCATGTCTATCATAAAAAAAATTATATGGGTCTTTGCTTTGTCTTCCTGTCAGTCGTAAAGCTTCAGATGTCTCACTGCCCACTAATTGATGAGTGTGTCGCGTGTCTGTGAAGAGTGTAGAAGCATGGTGGCACAATCAAGTCTAAGTCAGGACACAACCACTTGTGGGGGAAGACTGCTGATTCCACTGCTGTGGTTAAGCCATTTAACCTGTAAAGGGGTTATGTAATCAGAATTTCAGAATAATTCTTGCAGTACTGAGACGACTATTAGGGTCTTTTCTGGTGACAAGTATATACCTGCGTACAATTTTTTATTGACATATTCTTTGAGATACATACCAAACCATTGTTCATGCTAATACCTTCAGTTTTTGATTATCTGCTCTGTGGAGCAGTAAGAACTGAGTGTGAGTGGAGATTAGGATCACAACTATGGACTGCCTGTAGGTACTTCTAGCTTCTGGTTCTGTGTAGAAGCCGTGGCCACTCTTTTGTTGTGGTACAAGCTATTAGTCACCCTTTCTATTTTGTTTGTTTTGTTTTCGAAATCATCTGGAAACCATCTGTTATTCTTTTTCTAGATGTCCTGGAGCTTCTCATCGGAGAGTTGCCCTGGAGAGAAGGAAAACTAGTAAAACTCAGGCAGACATTGAGAATGAAAATGGGCCCACTATACTAGATCCTGCAGTTACCTTATCTCCAGAAACAGACTGTTTGGGGACAGGCACAGTGCCTGTGGAGCGGCACTTGACATCAGCATCTCTTTCCGCATGGAGTGAGGAGCCTGGCCTTGACAACCCTGCCTTTGAGGAGAGTGCTGGAGCTGACAGTATGTGTGGTACAACTCCTTGTGTATTTCACCTTTGTTTCCTTTCTTCCCACTACTTGCCCAACACATACTTTTTCTTCTTTAAGGGAAAAAAACTTAAAGAAAAATAAATAACAAAAACAAAGTAAAAAACTTTATTGAAATGTAATTTATATACATCATTCACCCTTTTCATTGTACAATCTTCACTAATCAAACAGCACTCTCTCTAAAACAAACCAGCACTCTCTATATACAGAAGCCTCCTAACAGTCTGCATTTTAGAAACAAATCACAAATCTTACCCCAGAGGCGGGTGGTCCTAACCCATCCCTTTTCTGTTGCAGTCTGTGAATTCACTACTCATTCTCATGGTTCTTACTGTTTGTGTGTGTGTGTTCAGAAACTTGTTCACTTCTTGTCATAAGAAGTTAATATCAAGAACAACACAAAATACGTAGCTCAGATTAAATGCTATTCTGTGTCAGGCACTGTGCCAAACATTTTATATGTATTAACTGTTTAGATGCTTATAACATTTTAAGTTTTGGGTTTTTTTTTTTTTTTAAACAAGAAAACTAAGGCTCAAGAGATTAATTGGTCAAGTTTATACAACCAGTAAATAACTGGGTTTGTGTTTGATTCCAAGACCATGCTTCTCACCATTATACACCATTCCAAGACTATGCTTCTCACCATTATACACCTCTGGTGGCAGCCACTGCTCTATAACCCACTAGAAAGTTAACAGAAGGCCTGTAGTCATGGATCTTGGGCATGTCATGGTAGTTGGCCCTTGGTATTTTCTTTTAAAAATGATTTTCTTTTTCCAAACTCTACTACAAATTTGAATTTTCCTTGCCGCAACTATGCATCTTCTTCGTTTCCTACGGCTCCGTTCAAGACCCATCTCTTAGGAGCTTGATTTGGCTACTTTCTCAACACCTATATTATTTTTATGCCACAGAGCTATGACATATTTACCTGAAGATAATCAGAATATAAATTGTTGGGTTTCCTTTGTACTGCCTTGTATTTTGTACATGTTTCATGGTCCATACTTTCTCTCACCAGTTAGGCAGGTTGACTTTCTTTTCGTATTTCTTAATCAGATCACTGTGTCATCCCTAGTGATCTGATACATAGTAGCTATTTATTAGTTATTTACTGATCACTTTTGGTAGAGAAAATCTTTAGATAATCTTAACATACAGATATTTTGTCATTTTGTTTCTTATCCTTTTGTTTCTTTGTTGCTTAGCTGTTAATCATATATTAATATGACATACTTACCTGAAGATAATCAGAATATAAATTGTTGGGTTTTTTTTTTTTTTTGACATACGTTTTTCTCTGTCTCATTTTTAACTTGGTAGCCACGCAACAGCCACTTAGTTTACCAGAAGGAGAAATCACTACGATTGAAATTCATCGGTCCAATCCTTACATTCAGTTAGGAATCAGCATTGTGGGTGGCAATGAAACACCATTGATTAACATTGTCATCCAGGAGGTCTATCGGGATGGGGTCGTCGCCAAGAGACGGGAGACTCCTTGCTGGAGACCAGATTCTTCAGGTATCAGTTTTAATTATTCTGTTAACCTGTGCCTTTTTGTTCTCATTCTTATACTTAAATCTTACAAAATTGTGTTGTTATGGAACCTAAATTATATATAGGTTAGTTTTGCTGTTTCTATATGTAAAACATCAGAATTTATCTATAAATTTGTGTTATTTTCCAGTATACGCAGAATATTTTTTTCTTCCTACCTTCATTTTCAGTTCTGCATGTGATGTGGCTTAGCGCATGATCTCAGGCTCCCTGAGCTAGCTAGACCCTTCCCTGGTCTGGCTAGCCTCTTCCTGCTTGGACTTCTTGAGTGGCTGTTCAAGGGCCACCTTCATCAATGTTGAAATTATCATCTCATTGGCTTTATTACACCCTGTTTTCCCATTCATTACCTTCATTGTTGGAATTATCCTTTTCTACACAGATTACTAAAATCTAGAAAAGAAAAAACCATGCAGCACTCATAATTTATACCACAGAATATAAGATAGAGTTCAGAAATCTTACAGTCATCTATCAACCCCCAATGCACTCTTCTCAGCAGACATTCTAACTCTGCATTTTCAGTAATCCCCGTTGTTCCCCTTACTGTTTTCCCTTTCAGAAGATGATCTTTAAGAAGAAACAGGTATTCTCAAAAAAGAACTAGCATGGGACAAGATATTTTATTAGAGGGCATGTTGAGATGAGCGTAGGAGGATGGTAAGAATTCTACAAGACCAGAGTTTATGTTAATGCTGGCCTGGAACATTTACATCATACAAAGGTGATAATAATTGAAGCTTGAAAATGGATAACTTCTAGGAGAAAGAAGAAATAAGAAAAAATGTTTTCTACCAACCCAAGCAGAGGGACTCCTCTCTCCTTGGATTTGTGGTTCAGTCCTTCACCATGACCTGTTGATATCTACCCGCTACTTCCATTTCCGTGCCACTTCTGGAGTCTAGGACTTCGGTACTTCATGTCTAATTTAGTATAATACCCTATTATATACTTCTGCCTCCCCCACTCTCCTCCCTTAAATCTGACAGAATCACTGCCAGTTTAATACATCAGTAACCCTGCTTGCCTTGCAAAGATTCAACTAGGAGGTCAAGTCCAGACTGATTAATCTAAGAGTCAGGGTCCTCTGTGGTCTCTTATATAACCTGTCTTCTTAATCTCAACTCTTTATTTCAGGCACACTAGCTCATTCATTTCTCACAATGTTCTAAGCACCGCACTAGTTGCTGGTGGTACATTTCAGAGCAAAATACTGACCTGTCCTCATGGAATATATAATCCAGTGGAAGAGCCAGACATAGCAGTCTTCTTCCTGCAAGCACCTTATTCCCACACTGCAACCTGTCCTCATCTCATGCACCAGTTTGATCACCTTCATCCTTAAAGCTTTTGTTCAGCCATTCTCCCCCATACTGATTCTTCCTACATTAGTTATTATTGGCATTCATCACTTTTCTCATCACTTGGCACGTGATCAGTTACAGTAAATTGTGTGAACATTTCACATACATAGGCATGATCTATGGTAATTGCAACCACCCTAACAGTACAGATTATGATACAGATTTTTCATAGCTTATAATGAGTGCTCAGAAAATACTTGCTGAGTCAATAAAAGAGTGAATTTTAATATAACATGCCATTGGGAATAGCCATCTTCTTTATTAAAACAAAAACGTGGTTAGGGTTTTTAGTTCTTGAAAGGAAATCTCTAGACTTGGGGCTGGGGAAGCCTACAAAGGCAGCCAGGATTGATCTTCCTGTTAAGGATTCTTGGGTTTGGTTTCCACTCCTGTTTGTATGCTGCTTTGCATGGTGTATTATTCCTGAAAATAATTAACACTGAGGCCAGAACCCTTCCTTCATTACCCCTAGCATGGCTGAGACAGACTGAACTTTAAAAAAGTGTTTTGTTTTTTCTAAATACTTAGAGGAAATAGAGGAATACAGGAACATAACTAATCCAGCTTATATAAAATCAGATTTCTGATCCTGTCATAGCCAGCTAGTTAGTTATCCTAGCTGCATTTTATGATGTTAGTACTCTAGCTGGCACAACTTGGAGGACCCCTTGAATTCCTTACGTCCTAGCTCCTGACCTCATTTTTCAGAGGGACTCTCATAGCTCATTTCCCAGCATCATCCTCCCAGACATCTTGACACTTTGGCGGTCGAGACCAGGAAAGCAAGATAGTCCTTTTCTGCAGCCCACTCAGTGTTCCTTGACTCTCCCACTTCTGGGCTTTTTAGCTAAAATTTAAGTGTACACTTATTTCTGTGTTTTGTTTTTTGCTACCAGCCCAATATTGTTACTATATTTATACATTTTTCATTCTCTTTCTTAATTTTAAAAGTAAAAACAAATGTTTTTATTTATAATTCTTTGAATATAACTGAGATTTGTTTTTTAGATTTTGTTCACTAATACACTTCATCAGTGGGCTTATTTCTATGATAGAGAATGATTCGTTAACTGAATCTTTATACCTCAAAGATTATAATTATCTGAAATTGTCGACCATATTTTTGGGAATTAACTCAAAGTTGTAAATCTACATTGTAGAAATTCCACTGCATTATTACTGTTTATGGAAACCTGTATACTAATAGCTCCAATAATGGCAATCTTATATCTAATTTAATGATTCAAATTGATAAGGAAAGTCTGAGCACATCACCTGATTAATGAATTCACAAAGTGTCTCTCCTGTTACAGGCCCTGACTTCTGTTTGGCTTTTAACTGGTGTGTTGGAGCCAGTAAATAAAGCCATACCCCTTTTCCAGATGTGAACTATTGATGGTTACTCAAAAGTAAACACTTGGAAAGAGGCCTATTTGGTATTTTTTACTATCTGGTCACCTCCAACTTTGTATAAGCTGAATAAATATAACAGTGAACCAATTTGAAAATCTTAAAGAGGCAGTAAGATGTTTAATTTGCAGACCAAAGAGCTAGCTTGCATTTTCATTTTTGCAGACCATATACATAAGCAGTGTGTGGCTTGGTGGTTTTCCCACATTTATATATATATTTATTTACATACACAGTTGTTATTAAATAGATACTTTGAAAAGGAGAACCATATGCCCTCAGAGCCATTTACTACTCTTAGAGTTTCATATGCAGCCTTTTTGAGCAGTTTTGAAGAAAAAAAAATTGCTATTATAAATTACCTCAATATCATTAATAAAAGTAATAGAACATATTAAGTATTTTCAGTTTAATGAAGTCATCGATAATGTAGGCATTTTCCGTTTTGAAGGAAAATAATTATAGCTGTTAATTATATTGGTAAAAAAAAAAACATTCAGCTCAAAAATGTGATAGTTTGCTATGCTGATGCTATTTTCACAAAATCTGGAAACAGTATTTTATTTGGTTTCTGCTTTCTCTTGAATTTCACCGGCAACCATGCATTCCTGGAAAAGAAATCTTTTTCCAGTTGTAGAATATTCCCCAGCCTGCTTCACAAATATGTTACGAGGCTGCGTGTTTACACATGGCTGGATTTAGCCAAACATTTTTTAAAGTCATTTGTGATATGTGTGATATGTCTGATATAAGATGGAGAAATGTGTACCTACGGGTAGATAGCTTTTAAGCTAAATAGCTGGAAATGGTGGTTTTGACTAATGAATCTATGTCTGCCTGGTTTTTTAGAAACCGCTGTCTAAATATAATACAACTTCGGAAGTTCTGTTCTTGACCCTGTATTATTCAATACTTTTACCAAGGACTTGAATGACTACCAAAGTCATAAATGTTGCAGACTTGGGAGAAAAAAAGTTTGAGTATTGCTTCCATGAATTTGATGACTGAATTCTGAAAGGTGTCAATAGGTCAAAATCAACAAAATTCAAAATAGCAGTATTTAAAACTGTCATTTTTTAAGTGCAGTTACATATCCAAGGATCAGTCAGTATACTTTTTTAAGGTTATAGAGGTTAGTAAAGAAATGTTGTATGAGTATTGAATTATGTTTAATGCATTAGATATACATTACATTTTTACTTTTAGTGGTAAAAACCTTAATTACTTTTGCACCCACTTAATACCTGTGTGCTGAAGAATTAGAGTGAAATTACAATTAACCTGATTTTCTTTCAAGTTAAAAGTCACTTATTAAAATAAGGTTGTATACCTGGAATATGCCACTTTCCTTAAAATAGCAATTTGTTTTCTCTAGCTTAGTGTATTTCATTTGGAAAAAGCAAATTTGTAATCCAATAAAACTTAAATTTCTGTTCCACTAGAATTAGTATTTATTGCATTAGTATTTGCCGCATGTTGATCTGTTCATTCTCATACTGATCCCGTGAAGTAAACACATTTTACAGATGAGGAAACACATTCAGACAAGTTCTGTAATTTGCCTAAGGTTATCAGTTAGGAAATGGAAGAACCTAGGACTCAAATTCAAGACTGCCATTAAAGCCGGTGATCCTAGCTACTGTTCTCTCCTTGATGCTAGTCATTGTAAGTTAATACTAGAAACTCTGTCTTTAAATGTCTTTAATGTGGTTTTCTTTGTAAATAATGGTTGTATAGCATTCTCACCATACTTAGCACTCTCACAATACTTAGTTTCCCTTGGAAATGTTACATAAACATTCCTACAAATTGGAAAAATAAAAAGGTGTCACACTTTGGTCACAATTCTTTTTTTCTAGGTCAACAACTACAATATCAGCAATGTGTCCCATAACTATGCCAGGGCTGTCCTTTCCCAGCCCTGCAACACACTGCATCTTACTGTGCTTCGAGAGAGGCGCTTTGGCAACCGAGCACACAGCCATTCTGATAGTAACTCTCCACGAGAAGAGATTTTCCAAGTGGTTCTTCATAAACGGGACTCTGGTGAACAGCTTGGCATTAAATTAGTGCGAAGGACAGATGAACCAGGTGTTTTTATTCTTGATCTGTTGGAAGGGGGGGTTGGCTGCCCAGGACGGCAGGCTCAGCAGCAATGACCGAGTGCTGGCCATCAATGGGCATGACCTGAAGCATGGAACTCCGGAGCTTGCTGCCCAGATTATTCAGGTAAACGCTCTCGGCCTTCATTCCAAAGGCTTGGCCGTAATGACCATATAGCAGTATTTGTTTTCATTGGCAAATGACATCAGAATTCAGGGGACATTTTATATTTCATTAGAAAATCAGGTGTAGCTACCTAAATTCTTTAAAATCCACACAAGTATAACTTCATTGGAGATAGTCTTTTCTAAAAACTGCATCCCTGTGAACTTTGGGGATGGTTATTTATAGTGTAGGCTCTACCATTTCACATTCATTTCTCATTTAGGCTCTGGGTTCTTTGATTAAGCCAGATGTAGCAGATGGTAGTGTCCACCATTTAGAAGTGAGGAAAGGGAGGCTCAAAAGAGTTGTGATTACCAAGGATCTGACTTAACCTGGTATCTTAACTCCCTGTCGGCATTTATATAAATAGGAGAAGGGTAACTCGTATCTCTATAGTGCTTTGTTGGTGGTGGTTTTAAGGAATTCAGAGTGTTTAAAATACATGATAAAATTTGTTCACATAGCATCCTTGTGACGTAAGGATAGTCATTAGTAGAGAAAGAACATGTTTTTTATGAAAGCATGAAGACAGATAAATTGGAAAGTCATCCAGAGAAGATATACACATTCTGCAACATGCCATAGCGTTTAATGATATGAGCAACTTCTACAGTGATAAGGGTGCAACAAAAAGATGTTTTTCTTAAAGTTAGCACAGCAAAACACTATAAAGGGAACCAAGCATTATATAATTGAGCATCAGGAAGTAGGGTAGGCTGATAGTCATTGAAAAATGTGTTTACAACACAGAATCAAATAACAATGAAAATTTAAAACTATAAGAAAATCCAAGTCTCAACCCTCTTTATTGTATTGAGAGGAGATTTTGATATTGGTCTAATTTCATAGACTTGAGGTTTAAAGAAATTGGATGCCATAAAATTTCCTTAAATCAAAGGCAACATTAGGACCTATATCTGTGGCTATCAGCCAGCAGCTGCATCACTAAAACCCAGCTTATCTTGTAAGAGTGGAGATTGACCCCAAAATCTAAAATGCAATAAAAAAATAAAATTAAATTTAAAAAAAGGAAAAAAAAAAGAGTGGAGATTGGTGGGAAGGAGGGGAAAAAGAAGAGAAAGAGGAAGAAGAAAGCTAATAGAGTTGTAGCATTTGTTTGAGTAAAAGAGTCAAGTGAGAGGTCAGATCAATAAGATAGAAAATAATAGATGAACTGTATGTCAGGCAATGTTTAAATTATCTAATTTAATTTAAATGTTTAAATTATCTAATTTAGTTCATTCAGTTGGATGATTCTAACTAAATTTCTAACCAAAATGTAAAAAATATAGATACACAGGTAGAAAATGTATTTTAAATTGTCCTTGATAATATTTTATATGTGAATGTTTATGTTTCATTATTTTTTGTGGTATAATTTTCTCCAAATAATGGAAAACTGAAGTTGCTCAATTTGTTTCTTTTTGAAAATAAATAAAAGCCTTATTGCTTTTGGATTATATATACACACACACACACACACACACACACACACACACACACACACATATACACCCTTCATGTCTTAAAGGAAACCAATAGTAAATGATTTTTGTAAGGCATTAGACTTGTTTATCACTTATTTTCTAATGTAAGAATTGAAAATAAAGTGATTTCTTAACATAATTGACTATAATCATGGGAGAGGTCTCCACTTTGTACCACAGTTTCTTTAAAGCAGGCTATTATATTTTCCCATAGGAATTACAGTAAATTGGGCATTGTGGTCATGACCAAGAGTCATCATCAAATAAATTAGACTTACACTTTAAAAGGAAGGATTACATAACTTGTAAAAATATAACCAGTGTAAACGTATATTCAAAATATGATAGATAATAAGCCTGTAAATTTAAAACAATAGTCTTGAATCTCTAAAATAATTTAACCCTTGAGACGTGTGTGTCACATTCACACACATATGCCATATATATATGTACACACACATATATATAAAGTCTTGTTATGCAGGATTTCTGTAGTCATTATTTTCAAGAGTGTTGAAGCTGATGTCCTATTTTTGACTCAGACCTAAAGCAGCAGAAACAAAGCTGTGCAGAATTTCATTATTATTTCTGAAGTAGCTATCATGGAATTTATTTCAAAAGTCACAATGGACTCTAATCAAGTTTCGAAGCAGTTCTTCCTTCTATTTTATTTTCTTTGTTCTCCCTTACAATATCAAGGCCAACCTTGAAGAGGCAAAGAACTATTACAAGAAAAGTCACCAATCATGGGGGAGATGAGAGCCCAGGCAGTGTGACCACTTTGCCTTGGTCGTTTTGGAGGTGGGGTTACAGAGGGCATGCCCAAGATCTTTGTGAGTGTGCGCTTCAACTGCAGAAGTTTTAAGATACTAGCTAATGAAATGGACTCATTCCGCTTGCCACCAGGTGCTTGCAGTCACTGCCCAGATGACGCCCTGGTACAGTGATTGAGAAGTGCATTGAAAATTACACTGCGTGTAATCTTTAAAATGACAAACATCATTAGTGACTTGTGGTAACGTGTTTGTGTTTTCCCCCAGGCCAGTGGAGAGAGAGTGAATTTAACAATTGCTAGGCCAGGGAAGCCCCAGCCTGGTAACACCATGAGAGAAGCAGTAAATCATAGCAGCAGCAGCCAGCACCACACACTACCACCGTATTACAGCAGACCAAACTCACATAAGGTAAGGATTTTTTTTAATGTTACCATCAAAGAATCATTGTTACAAGCCAATAAGATTTAAATGAAGTATTTTTGTATGTCAGTTATACCTCAATAAAGCAGTTTTTAAAAAACGATTCAAATGAGCATTGTTATTCTGTTGGAAAAGGTCAATATAGGTGTTTAGAATGTGAAATGTATTTATTTTGCTACCTTGGAGAGTGACTGCTTTGTTTCTTAGAATTACAGATAGTTTCTTGGAGGGGAAGTTTCCTTTGCTAGGTGATTAACGAGAAGCATGAAATCTTCTATTTGTTTAATCCTACTTGAGAGTGGAATTTATCTTGGGTTGCTTATTTAAATGTAAGAGTTGGTTATTGAAATAACATAATGAAGACAAGATTGACAAATCTATACTTAGCAATTGAGCCTGTTGCCTACAAAACCAGAATTAGAAGTATGAATATTAAACATATGAATCATGAATTTTGATAGGTACATATAGAATATTTCTTTTTATGTTAAAGCTTAGAGGAATATTACCCTAAATCATTTAAAATTCCCATATGTTAAAATTTGTTACTGTTTCTTCAGATTCAGTATTTCACTGGTTTTATGATGTATTCCAAGTTTATCTGAGCTGAGAATTTTGATGGTACCAAAATCTGAAAGGATGGTCCTTTGGCATTCTTGATATTATTTACTTCATTTGATCCTTCATTTGAACTCTTCACTTGCAATAAGCCAGGAGTTTTAAAGTAATGATGTTATGCTTACCTAATTATGTGAAAAAAAAAGCTATATTCGAGCTAGCAAAGTAATTCTCCTGAAGTAAAATTAAATTGTTTTACTAAACAGAAACTTACTTATTGTCACCTGAAAGTACAACATTTCAGTGAATAATTATCTTTGGAGTCTGTCTCTGGTACCCTAAGACAGCACTAGCTTAAAGACAGTATTTTTGGCCCATCAGGTTTATATGGTTTTCTGAGCTTAAGTTCTGTACAGACTTGTCACTGGTTTTTGGTTTAGTTAATACTTAAAATAAATTATAATCACAGACTTCATTCTCATTTCTGAGCAAAACCCAAAATGTATGAAGGAAACCTATAATTTGCCTTTAAATAATGACTGTGGAAAGGGGGGTAATTGTTTTAAACAGGAAATTTTGAATAGGCGTTGTTTCATATAGCCAGTCCTTGCTTTACAAGTTTTGTATACATATAAAACTATAAGGTACAAGTTGATAATTGAATCTTTTATTTTATTGAGTTTTATAATAATTTGAGATATTGGTAATATATAACAACATTATAGTTTTAAGAGACTTTGAAAGACTGTACTTAATAATTCCAGTATTCATATAGCAAACTCTCCTTATTTCAATTTTGGACACATGTATTTTTCTGTTATAACCATGCTAATTCTCATTCTCCTTAATTTTATGTGACAGTGTTCTAAATAGCAATGCTTAATTTATCCTTATTCCAGGCACTCTGCAAACCTGGCTGGTTAGAACAACCACTTGAAATGGAATGTGTTCGTTTAGCTATTTACTACAATATGCTCTTGTTATTATGTCAAATCCTGATATAGTAAAGTCAAGTCTCCTAGGGAAAACACATACGAATTCACTAAGACAACTTTTTCAGACAATTGTAATGATTCTAAAAAAAATTAAAGGATATATTAGTCTGCTACAAAGCTTCCCAGTAGCTGTTTCAATAAACATTCATGTGGTTTTAGGAAGTTCCTTGAAGCATAGTGAGTGTAATCTTTGAAGTTTGGTTTGGTTCCTGGGGAAAAATTGCATACATTTCAGTCACCTAGGGTAATAAAACACCCACCCTTAATTGCTTAAATATGTAAGGACTGAACCTGCTTAAATAAATATACTCAAGGCTGCGTTTACCTGAGTTATCTTTAGAATAAAGTTGTGTTTGCCTAATTTTGAAGGCTGCTAACATAAATTTCATACCTTTAGATAGGAGAGCGCCTTAAAATGTTTACAAATTTTCTCCTTGGTCATAAAATTTTCTGAGAATACTGTGCTGCTTTACAAATATAAATTTCAAGAGTATAGATTTCACGTCTACAGAAGGGTAGATAGGTCTAGAATTCCAGGCCCTGATTTAGAGATTTGATAAACACCATTGTTAACTGTTGAATGCCTGTCAATTCTTAATGCGATTTAAGGAAATATTATAATCGTGTAAATATAATTTGTATTTTTTATATATTAACAATGTTAATTGTCTGTAACATTCTGTTAACAGTTGGTAAGTGTTAAAACCTTTTGAGACATTATCTTGTACTGTACACTTAATGGAATAGTTCTTGTGTGGGTACACATATACAATATGTACATGTAGTCCATCACACTATATGGATATATACAAAATACATATTTTCATTAATATATATTGTACATACTTTTAACATACATAAGTTTTGAATCCCAGGACAGTTGGCCAAAATTAAATGATTTGGGACAAGCTTCATGACCTCCCTAAGCTTGTTTCATCATCAGTAAAATGGGGTCAATAATATATACTTTCAGTACTTTTGTGAAGGTTAAAAGAAATAATGCAGTAAACATTAGCTTTTCACAGGCTAAGCTCAAATGTTATTTTAATATTAATATTGCATATGTACATCTTATTTTTTACTGAGTTCTAATTCAAAAGAAAAGTGATGTTTTAAATTGTTTTTCTTCCAGGGGTGTCTCAATAATAAGTAATAGTAACAAATGTCAGTAAAAATAGGAGAATATTAGTTTGTTGGGAATTTATTTCCCTTGTCATTGACTTTTTCAAAAATTCAGTCATTTCATATCCTTTTAGCTTTTCATGAAGATTTTGAAGGTAGATTTGTACCTTTTTCATTACTGAGTACTCACATTCCTAGTCAGTAAGAATAGGAAGATAGGGGTCGATGACCTTTTTCTCACAGTCGCCAGAATCTACACTTTACTTTTGTACTACTCTGTCAACTTTTCTTTCAAATAAATGGGGAGAAAGACGGAAGTAAAATTACTTGATTTGTCTTCAGAATCTTAAAACTCAAAAGCATCATTTACTTTTATGCAATTGATGAAACATGAAACTCAAATTATACAAACAGTGTGCTTATTTTACTTTGACTGCCGTATTTGAGCAGTCCTGAGTTTTTCACCTATATAAAGTCATATGAAAATAACATAGTCCAAAATTTGACCTTTATCTACAGTAGACTTATTAAGAACTGTATATTATTTTCATTTGCAAGTAAGGAATAAAAATAATCACTTTATAAATGCCATGTAAGTTATTACCTTAGTTTTAAGTAATAACTTCAACTATATTATTATCCAATAATTTTTTTCTTGTATGTTTTAGGATCTTACTCAGTGTGTTACATGCCAAGAAAAACACATTACTGTAAAGAAGGAACCACATGAGTCCCTTGGCATGACTGTTGCTGGGGGCAGGGGAAGTAAGAGTGGTGAGCTGCCCATCTTTGTGACCAGCGTGCCGCCCCATGGCTGCCTTGCACGAGATGGCAGAATCAAGAGAGGTAAGATGGGATCTTGAAAAATTGTACCACATCTTATTTCTGAATTAATGAACATTTTTAAAAATAAAGAGTATCTACAAAGTGTCTATTAAATGTGACCTATTTAAATCTTTTAAACTGTCCCTTGCATATGAAAGCATAAAGTCATTCTATGAGGTTAGAAAAATGCCTTATATAAAGGAAAGTTGCTGAATTTCGATGACAGTTTAATTTACTAACAGTTACTGAGACTCTTGAATTATTTTATCTTGGGAAAGGATCCTCTAGCATTCCAACAGACTTAGATACTCTGAAGGACCATGTCACTGAAAAATATATTTTTTTTAAATAAAGTGTCTGTGTAGAAAGGGACTCAGAAAGGAGGTGGAGCAGAAGACAAACTTAATTTTAGGATAAATGTATTTGCCATTTCATATTCCCTATCAATGCTGTGTAATTTGAATAGATGGGGGTTGCAGTTAGCCACTATTAGCTTGGTAAAAAAAAAGAAACAGCAGTCTCCATTGACTTAGTTTGTTTATAAGGTAAGAAAAGTGACTCTGAAAACATATTTTCCAGGATGAAGTTGACCCCTGCCTCACACCATAAACACAAATTAAATCATAATGGATTCAAGACCTAAATATAAGAGCTGAAACTCTTAGAAGAAAAAAGTATAAATCCTTATGACCTTGGATTAGGCAGTAGTTTCTTAGATATGACACCAAAAGCAAAAGCAACAAAATAAAATATAGACAAACCGGACTTTAAAACTGCAAACTTTTGTACTGCAAAGAATACAACCAAGGAAATGAAAAAATAACCCACAGAATGGGAAAAACATTTGCAAATGATAGATATGACAAATGGCTTGTGTCTAGAATATATGTTCTTACAACTCTAATTAAAAAGACAGAAAACACAATGTAAAGATGGGAAAAGAATCTAAGAAGACATTTCTCCAAAGAAGATAAATAAATGCTCAGTATTCCCATGAAAAGATGATCAGGCCAGGTGCGGTGGCTCATGTCTGTAATCCTACTGCTTTGAGAGGCCAAGGCAGGTGGACCGCTTGAGCCCAAGAGTTTGAGACCAGTCTGGGCAATATGGCACAACCTTGTTTCTGCAAAAAAATAGAAAAATTAGCCAGCTGTGGTGGTGTGAACCTGTAGTAGTTCCAGTTACTTAGGAGCTGAAGTGAGAGGATCACCTGAGCTCCAGAGGTCAAGTCTACAGTGAGCTGAAATCATGCCACTGTAGCTCCACCCTAGACATCAGAGAGAGACCCTGTCCCAAACGTAAATCAAAACCACAGTGAGATACTACTTTACAACCAGTAGGATGACTATAATAAAAAGGATAGCCAGTAACAAACACTGGCAAGGATGTGGAGAAACTGAAACCCTCATTAATTGCCGGTGGGAATTGAAAGTGATGCATTTGTTTTTGGAAAACAGTTTGGCAGTTCCTCAGAGAGTTAAACTGATTCCTCATATAGTTACCATATGACCCAGCAAGTCCAATTTTAGAGAAATGAAAACAGCTGTATATGTATATGAAAACTCATATACCAGTATAGCAGCATTATTTACAATAGCCAAAAAGTGGAAACAACTCAAATGTCCATCAGCTGATGAATGGATCAATGGAGTGTGGTCTACCCATACAACAAAATATTATTTGGCCATAAAAAGGACTGACGTACTGGCACAAATTACATGGATGAATGCCGAAAATATTATGCAAGTAAAAGAAGCTAGATATAAAAGACCCTGTATGATTCCATTTACATGAAATGTTCAGAAGAGGCAAATCTGTAGAGACACTAAATTAGTAGTTGCTTAGGGTTGGGGAAGGGGAGTGACTTCTGATGAGTATGAAGGGAGTGATTAAAATGTTCTTAAAATTATTGTAGTGATGGTTGCACAACTGTGAATATACTGAAACCACAAAATTATATTCTTTAAATGGGTAAATTGAATGGTATGTGAATTATATCTCAAGCTGCTATTAAGAAAAGATTATTTGTCCACTTGTAAAATTGGCGTAATTTTATTTCCTTTTTGTTATGTTTTCTAAATTTTCTACAATGAAAATGATTTGCTTTCATAATCTAAAAAATCGATGATAAATTTGGAGAGAGAAATTTCTGTAGACTTTGTAGCACAAATGCCTGCTTCCTACAAAACTAATCCTTTCCTAACCTTTGATATAATCCTCATTGCTGTTTTTTATTATATTACTTGGCAGAGCAACAGTTCTTTTCTTCCTCAAACGGGAAAACATTCAAACCACAAGTTTCATTTCTTTGTGTGGGTCCAGGGATAACTTCTCTGTACATATTCTGATGTTTGCCCTGAGTGAACTATGCAGGGCTGTCCTTCTGTGTGGAACTATGTAAAGTAAAATAAATTAAAAATTTATTTCTAAGGGCAGAGGATCAGATGATTTTTCACTGGACAGAATTGTAGAAATCTCTGAAACTCCAAGAAGAGAAATGAACCTGCCCAGGGCCTATACACAGCTAAACTCAGACTGATGATTCGGACTTCCAGTCATGACAGGGTTCCTCAGGCCACACTTTTTTCCTTGTATTATGACATTATTTTAAAATTGTGGAATGTCTTCTGTGTTGGGTTTCTTCTCAGTATTATAAAAATTACAAAGAAATAACAAATGCCTTTGCACCTTATCTCATCAGAATTGTGGGAACTAACTTTTGTTACTCAGTTTGTAAACAGCAAGATTTGCAGGTGAATACTCAGTGGCTCAGCTCATTTTTCTTGTTTCTTCATCTGAAAGGTGATGTGTTGCTGAATATCAATGGCATTGATTTGACCAATTTAAGTCACAGTGAGGCAGTTGCCATGCTGAAAGCCAGTGCCGCATCCCCTGCTGTTGCCCTTAAAGCACTTGAGGTCCAGATTGTTGAGGAAGTGACTCAGAACACGGAGGAGCAGCCAAGTACTTTCAGCGAAAATGAGTATGACACCAGTTGGTCTCCATCATGGGTCATGTGGCTTGGGCTTCCAAGGTACTGAGTGCTTTCTTCTTGTTTGATGGAAATCATAATCATACTTGCAACCCTTATCAGTCTGTAGCATAATAAATTTACCCATTGGGGAGAAAAAAATCTTTAATTCAATAAAAGTAGCAACATCAAATCAAATTACAAAAGAAAATGGTAATTTTTCTTAGGAGATTACATTTTAAAAGGTACACAAAGAAAGCAGTTGTGTCCATTCCTATTAAGGCTCCTCAGTGGGCTAGCCATGAGATTGGATAACCCTGTCTCTTGCTTAAAAAAGCTGTCATTTACCAACACTTATTCTGCTATGTGCTCAGACTTCACGCATTTTTCATCAGGAAAATCAGGCCAATCTTGGGGCATCCCCCAATCCCAGAAGCCTTTCTTAAACACCTTTTAAAATCTTTTTAACTCTCCCTAAAAAGGCAGCATTTAAACTCAATTTTTATTGGACGCAGGAGTCTGTTAAGCCAAACCATTAGTGTTCAAGAATGACTGTTTCACTTTTACTTTTTATAAATGTGACCAGCCAAGATATTCTGTGGTTGGTCAGTGTCGGGGTCACAGAAGCACATGGAACCTCCTGTGGCATCCCAGGGTACATTCCTTTCCCCAGTCAGGCAGTTGTTTGACATTTGAGATAGGAAGAATGTGTGTTCCTGTCACTATTTGTTGCCTAATCCATTTAGATTCTTACTGTACTTAAGAATCCTAAAACTGAACTATGAAGCATTTTGATTCTTGACCAAGTATGAAAATTATTATTTAAAATAAAAATAAGCAATAAGAATTTGCTATTTTCTGAGCCATCTGACTCATGGAATATATTTATAACAACAACTAGCATTTATATACTGCTTCAAGGCCCTTTGCGCATAGTGGGTGAAAAGTGGTCTACTTGTGCAGTGTTCAGGCATCATGTTGCAGACCTTAGAGCTCGTCTGCACCTCTAATGATGGTGCAGGCGGAGAGCAGCAGCATCCTGGAGAAACTTGGTCCCTAGTGCTTTCTTTAATTTTCCTTATCTGTATACCAGTCTAGTTTGGGGGGTTGGCATGTTGACCTCTTTGTTCAGAATATTTTCTGGTGTGCTAGGCATAACAGCAAAGATTTTAGATGAGAAAAACACAGTATTGTAAAATCTGTTTTTGAGCCCACCTGTGTGGAAAGAATACCTGTCAATAAAAGGTTACTATTCTATGTATGTATGCAGGTCTCTGTTGAATGCAAAGCTATATTCAACAGCCATGTGTCCTCCTCAGTGGGTACAAATGGCCCTTATATACAGGTTTCACACCACATAGGGTAGCAGCTATGCTCTGTTTTTCTTGCAGAGGGAAAGCCTTCCACTGCAATTTGCTGGGGTATGCCAGAGAACTGTTTGTTTCAGAAGATGCAGCATTAGAAAAATAACCCAACACTGTCCCTTTAAATCTAGGCTAGTGCATGGGACCTTGTTCCATCCCAGAAGCCTTTCTTATCAGTGAGCTAAGAAACTAGATAAGATGAGAAGTTCTGGCATCGTAAACATTGCTGTATAAAATCAGCTTTTTTAAGAAATCTGTTTTATGAATTAAAAACAGGAAACCTTGCCTTCCATCCATTTAGATCCAGTTTCACCCAAAGACGAAAGATATTTTATTATAAAAAGATTTTTTTTCTGTATCATTCAGGTGTGGGTTTTTTGTTGGTTTGTTTGCTTTGTTATTAAGTTTTTACTCACTGAGCTTGTTCCCAAATCCATAGAGCTATGAAAACATAAGTACATTTTTTTTTTCTCCCCTCTCTGGACACATCCTCCAATCTGACAGTAGCATTCTAACTGCAGTTTCTCAGTGTCTATGATACTCTCATATATGCATGTGTATAGATGTGTATATATTTTCTTTTTTTAAAGAGATGGGATCTTGCTCTGTTGCCCAAGCTGGAGTGCAGTGGTGTGATCATAGCTCACTGTAGCCAAGCTCCTGGGCTCAAGCCCAGCCTCCCAGGAGCCAGGATTATAGGCACATGACACTGTACACAGCTTGTCTATGACAGAGAAAAAAAGACAAAGATTTTTTGTTAGTGTTTTTCAGATTGATTTATCTATTTTGGCAATTAGATAAAATGCCCTTAAAATGAAAACATTCTAAGTAAAGGAGAAAAGAACAAGTAACTCCTCATGTAGACTAAAAGCCTATAGGACCTTAAGAAAAGAGGGAGGATAATTATCTGCCTTCTTTTTGGAAGCTACACTCCTGGTCTTTTTCTTCTTTCATTCGCGTGCTGGGCTTGGCAGTACTAGACCTGTTTCATTCCACTTTAGTTCCTCTTGTAGAGAAGTGATTAGTAGAATTGAGGAATTTGTTGACAATGCAGTGAGCAGATATAGGTACATAACCTTTTTGTACAGGTTACTGAGGCGTAATTTGTAACCAGGTTCTCTACATTTGTGTATGCGTATATGCCTTCACTTGGGAAGACTGAAAAAAGTTGGGGAAGTTTGAGTCTACTTAGGACTGTCTGTGCTAGAAAATGGATTGTCAAAATAATCTATTCAGAAGGAAGTAAATAGCCCTTTTTCTTTTTTCCAAGAGTGGTAGATATAACATGGTATGGGGTTATAACAAAAATGAGCGGCTATAAAAGCCTCCGTGTTAATTTTTTCTTTATTTTTGTGTTTGTTTATAGTACACTTCATAGCTGCCACGATATAGTTTTACGAAGAAGCTACTTGGGAAGTTGGGGCTTTAGTATCGTTGGTGGATATGAAGAGAACCACACCAATCAGCCTTTTTTCATTAAAACTATTGTCTTGGGAACTCCTGCTTATTATGATGGAAGATTAAAGTGAGTCTTGTTCTAATTAATAATATGATTCATGTTGATAACACTTGACATGATCTAGACCAGGGGTCAGGGGTAACCACCAAATCCAGCCCATTATCTGTTTTTGTAAACAAAGTTTCATTGCAGTGCAGCTAAATTACTGGTTTATGTAGTCTGGTTCTCACACTACAATAGCATAGTTGATGTCATCGTGACAGAGACTGTATGGGTCTTGAAGCCTAAAGTATTTACCGCTTAACCCCTTGCAGAAAAAAAATTGCCAATCCTGATCCAGACTGAAGTGTTGCCTTTACTATCTTGTCACTTATACATATGTTTCATTAATCTGATAACAGAAAATGAACCTGAGTTATTTCACTGGACATGTTTTGATGTAACATTGAGTGCTGAGTAAGTTTCCCACACAGCCTACTCAGGTCTAGTCCTGTCGTTAGATGACTCTGCTTTATTTTTCTCCACAGCACTCATCTCTACCTGAGATCATATTTATGCAAGCTCCATGAGGGAGGGATCTTGTTGCATTTATTTTTATATCCCTAGCAGCCATAACAATACCTTGCATAAAGTAAAATCTCAATAAATATTTGATGAATAAATGTACAATAGCTTATGGGATGCCAGGCACAGTGCTAAGTGCTGTGCATGCATTATGTAATCTTCTTAACAATCCTATGAGGTTAAGTTTCATTATTCCTGTTTTGAAACAAACAAGGTAACTGAGGCTTGGAAAGGTTAAGAAACTTGCCCACAATGAAATAGCTGAAAGTGGTTGGCTGACACTCAAACCCAGGACTGTCTGGCTCTAGATCCCTGGCCTTTAACCCCTCTGCCGGCTACCACCACTGAGCAAAAGTCCTTGCTCAGTGTACAGCGTCTCCCTTATCAAAGACTGGGCACTACGAGAAAAAGAGAAGGTGTCATGGCAAGAGATCATCACCAGCAGAGAGGAGGTAGTTGATTGTAAGTTCTTAGTCCCTGTTTATGAACTATTTCTTAAAAAGTAAATGTTGACATTCTATATAGAATGCTATGCAAATGGAGAATTTACTCTGTTTGCAAGGAGTAAGTGACATCTAAATAATGTGTGGAAAGGTGATTAGGAGTAGTATGGTCCAGGTCAGCCTATACTGATAAAGGTGAAAAAAATCATTTTAGGAGGAAAGAGTAGGGGAAAATGTATTAATCACTCTCTTAGCTAAGTTACTCAACCAATCTGGGCCTCTGTTAATTATAATTTGTATTCCTTCTACTTCCAAAAAGAAATTGAAGTAGTTAACAATAAAATAGCATATTTATGGTATAAATAGAAGACCAAAAACCATAAGGATAATTATGGTAATTATAATCATAAGGCTGGAAAAGTCCTTCGATTCATCATCCATCCACGATAATTCTGCTTAGAGTACAGTGAGTGTCAACAGCTGAAAGAAGAGGAAGTATGGGTCTTATTTCGAATTTAATTCAACCTTCAAATGTATGAGCTCTAAGAATGAATAGGAAAATAGCAGTCAAAATAATAAGCAACCCCCTTCAAATGCATGACTTTTTTTTTTTTTAAGAGAGAGCATATTTACTCTATATTTTGCTTAAATTAGTGTGAAAATTACTCTGCTTGCCCTTGACATTCACCTACTGGTTATGGAGTGGTTGGCACAGGGGTGTCCTTGATTGGTAAGGGAAAGCCAGCATAGGCTTAACAGCTGTCCCAGACAAAGTAGGTAATACACCCTAATCACTGACAGTTAAATGGTAAGTGAAACTGTGTTTTTCATGCAAAATAAATCCCAACTGGAATATTTTTAATACCATTAAAATAATAACATTCTGTGTCTGTCTCTTTGTCCAGGTGTGGTGACATGATCGTGGCTGTAAATGGGCTGTCGACTGTGGGCATGAGCCACTCTGCACTAGTTCCCATGTTGAAGGAGCAGAGGAACAAAGTCACTCTGACTGTTATTTGTTGGCCTGGCAGCCTTGTATAGGTTTTGGAAATTGGTTTTGAATCTTGCGTCTTCCTTTTATAGGTTTTTGAAAGAAAACCCTTTGGTTTCATTGTGTTTGTGGTTGTTAGGAGCTGCTGACACAGCTGGTATACACAGGGCCAAAACCCACTAAGATTGTCCTTTTATGTTTATTTAAATCATTTCCTAAGTTAGTTACATTTCTTTTAGCTTGAAAGTCTTCCACTAACCTTTGTGAGTTTATATTTTCAGAATTCAGACTTAGTTGTTAAAATGTTACCTATGGTAATGAGCAAAGCTCCCCCAAACTGTGCCCCAGCTGGAGTAAAGACCCTCAGGTGGGTCTTTGTTTTTAGTAACTGAATCATAGAATGACTTATATATCCCTCAGGCCTGATGTCAGCGAAGCCAGTAACAACAGCGTGTACTGCCACTGTCATAACCAATGCCATGAATGAGTACACTTAAAATTTTGGTGATAACTGTTCCCCATTTCTTTTATTGGTGCCAACATTTCAAAACTTCATAATGTTTATAAAGTGATTTTCTGGTTTATTTCTACTGTCATCTCTCAATACTTATAGAAGATGAAGAAATAAGTCTGACAACACTAAAGAGATTTCTTAAATAATATACTATTATTAGAATAGTAGAGAATAAAAGATAACGTTATCCAGTTACAAAGGAATTTGGATGGTAATTACAGCTTAATGTTAGAGATGGTAAAGCTGCACTTGAACAGCCCAAAAGCATAAAAATCTATTTCCAAAGGAATGTTTTGCTATGTAGGGAAATTTTGAAGTAGTTTTTGCCAAAAATAATTTCTAGAGTTGTATTATTCTTAGTAGTAATCTTGGCTAGAAATGTTTTTGCAATTTATCCGATTAAATGAGATGATAAAGATAAAACCATATTGTTATTAAATACATATATATTGCAGCTAAGTAGGAGAAAGGGAGACCTTTTTATTTTATTCAGGTAGAAGTCTTTCTTGTGTATTTTCGAAACAATTATTTTTCTCATTATTTCTTATGAGCTTAGTTGTTTCAAGTAGGAGACAGAAAGTTCCCTTTTATTGGAAATGTAGGTTTTAGATGTGTCTTCAAGTCAGCTCTCGGTCACTAGACTATTTCATATTTTTGAAATGTTTTTGAAAACTATGACTAGCCCATTTTTTTTTGTCCTTTATTCGACATACTTATCCTCTGAAGAACACACAAATAAGTGAATAAGATAAAAATATCTTTACCTTATTAATATTATGCATACTTGAAAAAAGTTTCATTTAGAAACCTAGTTCAGAATCTGAGCTAATTTACAAGTGACCTCTCTAATAAATGGTATTGATAATCAGAGAATGTATTTCAGAATACTACAGTACAATATATTATGAAGCATGACCGCTTTATTTTCAGACTTAGCAATTGCATTGCTGGGGTTTATTGTATCTGTAGCATGTCACTGAAAATTTCAGCTAGTTTTGTAATGATTTTAAAAAAACTATATCTTTGGAATAAATAAGATACAGCAACAATCATTGCTACTGACTTGTTCAACCCCCTAGTTACACTGTATGGTCAACATATAACAAGATACAGTGGAATGCCCCATACAGTATATTACTGTCGTGTGATGATTGGCTTTGGAAGCAATTTGATATTGAAATGCTTTGATATTCTCACTGACACGAACAAGTTTTTTCCCTGCTCCCCCAAATAGAATTTTGTAACCAACTTTGCTATTTTTTTAAAGTTTGTAACAATGTGTCATTTCTTGGGGAATAGCCATCCATCAACAAATATCCTGACTGCTACTTTGTTATACACAAAATACTTACATTGAACCTGGTGGCATAATGAGTATTTTGAAAGAAGACATTTTTTTCACTATCATTTTTATCTTAGAAATCTTGGAATCAGCTTAAGCTGTAGCTTTTATGACAAAAGACAGTCATTTTTGGTCAGAGTGATATTTGGTGATGGAAACTTGTTCATAATTTATTATTACTATGGAACTATTTGAATTTTCTCATTTTTAGTTCTGATAGTTAAATATTTTGGTTTGTTCTGTGCCTTCAGTTTAAATTATTTCAGGATTTTTCAGATGTTTAAATCATGGTGTGAATCATTCAGGATGGAAATAAACATCATCCTTTCCGTAATAGTAATGTTGTCTCTTTTCTTGAACAGTAGCTGTAGCTTAGTCTGTGATCTGTATTTTTGTCGATGGTGCCACTGTCCTTACAGTATACTGAGCATGAAACCTCAGGATCACAAACCCACCTTATTCCCACAGTTTCTTTTACTTTTTCCTTTTTTTTTTTTTTTTTTTTTTTTGGAGACAGAGTCTTGCTCTGTCATCCAGACTGGAGTGCAGTGGCATGATCTTGGCTCACTGCAACCTCTGCCCCCCCCCCGGTTCAAGCAATTCTCCTGCCTCAGCCTCCCAAGTAGCTGAAACTACAGGTGCCCACCACCAGACCTGGCTAATTTTTGTATTTTTAATAGAGACGGGATTTCGCCATGTGGGCCAGGCTGGTCTTGAACTGCTGACCTCAGGTGATCCACCTGCCTCGGCCTCCCAAGTTGCTGGGATTATAGATGTGAGCCATTATGCCCAGCCTCTTTCTAATATGGTTACTAGAAAAAAAATTTTTTTAATTGAAAGAAACAAAATTGTCTCCTTTTCTAGTAAGTAAGTTCAAACCAAGGCCTCTGTGGTCAGACTACTAATCCGATTTTCCAGATGACTCCGTGGTCCCATTTACCTTCCCTCACTCCAGCAGCCTCCTCAGAGCACACACCCCCATCCCCGTCCCGCCCCGCCCCAGTTCCTGCCTCCAGCACACACGGTAACTGTGAAGCTTCTCCTCTGCTAGTTCACGTTGTGCCCATATCTGGAGTGAGGGCTTAAATGATGCTCCATCTTACTCTCAACTCCACTTCCCACTTTCCTTCCTAATGGTGAATCTCCTAGGTCTGTGTATGCATTTCTTCTGGCCTCGATCTCTTGCTACCTAATTATTGTTAGAGTTTTAAATACCATCTTAACCCTTGCAACTTTGAGCACCACTGACACCTGAGTCTACAGCTCCCACAGTCCACAGCCTAAGACAGACACCTTAGATCTCAGCACCTCCAAAACTGAAATCTGTGCTTTCCCAAGCATTTGCCTACTTCCTGTCTCTTCATCTTTCAATCTAAACTCTTAAGCCCTCAGAGTAACTTTTCTAAACCCCAACTCTAATCATATCCTTGCCCTGTTTAAAAATCTTCATTTGTTCCATGTTGTCTTCAGGATAAATCAAAAGGCTTGGTGCAGCACAAAAGGCTTTTCGTGGTCTGGCCCACTGCCTGCCCCTGTGGCCTATTTCCCACCCTTTCTTGCTTCCTATATAAACCACCAGCCCACACACATCCCCTGCGCTCTGCGTCTGCAGGGGCTGACTTGGCTCAAATGACACCACTCTTTTGAGAAATCCTTAATCTCTCTGGGCAAGCTTTTTCTGGCTCCTTTTAAAGATTTCATTAAGTTACACATTTATGGTCATAGCTATATGCAAGGGAGAAGAAAACAAACTTGCCAAGTAGATGCTGGATTACCCCATCTGTGGCAGTTTTTTAAAACTAGACAAATGTCAGAGATTCTGTTGCTTCCGAAGAGCTCAAGACATTGCCAAGATAGAGTCTAGGCTTCATGTCTTTTTCTGTTCCAGGAGTCTACAGTACGTTCAGTCATCATGTCTCCTTATTCTCCTCTTGGCTGTGCCATTTTCTTAGACTTTCCTTGCTCATGAGGGTTCTGGGAATGCTGATGCTGGTCAGGTATATTGCAAGTTACTCTCTATTGGAATTGCTGTTTTCTCTTGTTATCAGACTGGCAAATGGGTTTTTGGAGCAGGATCCCCAAGGTAAAATGCTGTTGTCCTCATGTCAAGGATACCTCCTGTCTGTGTGATTTATGGCTGCTGAGGTTGGCCTCGACCACCTGGCCTCTGCACCGCTTGTCCCGTTTCTCCACAATCAGCGTGCACAGCGCATGCTTGAGCAGTGGGAGTTACTCTCTCCCGTCGTTTATCTTTGAGCTGGTCAGGAAAATTGAGGCCTCTGGTGCTGCTTAGGGAGCCCCTTGTGGGTAGACGGCAGGTGGAAATCCTTGGTTAAGAATATCAGGGGCAATAGGCCAGGTCAGATGCAGTGGCTCATGCCTGTAATCCCAGCCACTTTGGGAGGCCGAGGCAAGTCAATCACTTGAGGTCAGCAGTTTGAGACAAGCCTGTCCAACATGTTGAAACCCTGTCTCTACTAAAAATACAAAAA
This sequence comes from Ateles fusciceps, assembly GCA_036589455.1. Lineage (NCBI taxonomy): Eukaryota > Metazoa > Chordata > Mammalia > Primates > Atelidae > Ateles > Ateles fusciceps. The sequence goes on from JAZHEH010001544.1 coordinate 134,829, forward strand.
TTAACCGGGTGTGGTAGCAGGTGCCTGTAATCGCAGCTACTCAGGAGGCTGAGGCACAAGAATTGCTTGAACCCAAGAGGTGGAGGTTGCAGTGGACGGAGATGGCACTACTGCATTCCAGCCTGGGTGACAGAATAAAACTCCATCTCAAAGGAAAAAAAAGATATCAGGGATATATTTCATATTTTTAAAAAACTCAGCCAGGCACAGTGGCTCATGCCTGTAATCCCAGCACTTTGGGAGGCTGATTCGGGAGGATCGCGTGAACCTGGGAGTCCAGGCTGCAGTGAGCCGCAATTGCTCCACTGCACTCCAGCCTGGACAACAGAGCAAGACCCTGTCTCTAAAAATAAATAACCCTCCCTTGATTCTGCTATTCATTTTAAAGTTTCCCAAAAGAGTTATCTCTATTTTGCTTTCTTTAGCTATTTTTAATTCATAACAGTTTTTCTGACATAAACAAAAGTTAGAAATAATACAGTGAACACTTGTGTACGCACTGCCCAGCTTAAATATAAGCAGGGCCACTGCCATTCAACTTCCGTCTCCATTTGTGTCTACCTTCTCTCTTTCCCATTGTTTCTTCATAGTTACACGACATAGTTATGTATCATTCGAATATAGTTTTGTGTGTATACTTTTAAGTATGTAAATGATGTGCATATGTGGTGTTCTGAAACTACTTTTGCTGCAAGATTTGTGCATGTTTATGTAGTTCAAGTTTTTATTCTTAGTCAATGATATGACAATTTTCTATCCATAGTTTAGTTATTTGGCATTTAGGTTATTTTTTTCTTTTCATAATTAACAGTGCTGGTGGGAGCACTCAAAAACAAGTTTTCATGTGCACGTGGAGAGTTTGTGCAGGGCAGTGATTCTCATTTAATCCTGGCTGCACACAAGAATCTCTTGGGGAGCTTCGCTGATTTAGTTGGTCTGGGCTAGGGCTTGGATATCAGTTTGGTTTGGTTTTACGTGTTCCTCAGGGGGTTTATATGCAGCCATAGTTGAAACCCACTGCTCTAGAAATTGCATTGCTGGGTTTTAGAGTAGGTGCATCTTTACGAGGTAATGAATTTTCTCATACTAACATACATTTCCACTAGTAATTGGGTGAGTTTTGTTGATCTACATTCGTGCCAACATTTGGTGTTCTCAAACTGAAGAGGGTGAAAATGGCATCCCACTGTGACTTCAATTCACATCTCCCTGTTTACTGGTGAAGTCCAGTACCTTCTCACATGTTTACTTGTCTTTCAGGTCTCTTCTTTGGTGAATAACCTGTTTGACCATTTTCTAATGGGCTATTTGTGTTTTTCTTTGATGTATAGACATTCTGTATTCTGGATCTTAATACTTAGTGGATGATGTGAGGCATGAATATCTTCTCCCAATCTGTGACCTCTTTTCAGCTGTAACGATGTGATAAGCCAGAGTTCGTCATTACAGCGTGGACAAGTGTAGGAACAGCATATAAGCAGATTCTTTTCTGTTACTTTTGGAATTTGTTATTTTCCCAAGTGTTGTCCATTTATGTTGATTATTATATGTTTTCTTTCCATCCAACATTAATTTGCTCTGCCTCTCTGTGCTTCGCATTTTCTTTCACTGAATTATAGCTGTTTCTGTTCACTTTGCAGCTACCGTTGAATTTTTCTTCGTGCATGCTTAGCATAAAGCTTCAACTTGATCAGTAGCTCTATCCCCCTCTGCACAATACAAGGACCTGAGACCCCGTGACTCCAACCACCCTGAGGTCTGACTTAGTGGCCAGCCTTGTAGCTCCTCCTCATTCTCCTCTCCAGTTAGCAGCATTGTAATTGTTATATTCTGTTAGGGTTTGGTTAGATTTCATTTCTGAGCTGTGTAAAATACAGATGCAAGCACAGTTTATGATAGTTCCTAACATTTCAGTAACATCCCACAAAGGACACGTGGGCAACAGAAGGCCAGAGTGGGATTAATGGCAGCACACTGGCCCGTACTATCTGGAAGTTGAAGTTGCCATCCAGATGTAAGGAAAGACTTCATAAAAGCTTGGGATGCAACATTTTCACCATCATATCGCTCATTTCCACCACACGCTCATTTCCAAGCAGTCTGGAAATCACTTAAGCAATTTGCCGTTTTCCCGGGGGTGGGCAGGGGTTGAAAGAAGTGCAGTTCAGCAAAGATCACTATCACCAACTTCTCTAGAGCAAATGCAGCTTGCATTATAAATCCAGAGACATGTTTTCATACGAAATTTTGGAAGGTAGATTTAGAGGGTTTCATTTTCTCAAGATGCTGGGCACAGTGACCGGTTCTCAAACAGCCGAATCCTCCCTCTCCATCCTAGCTATTGCCCTTTTCTCACTAGAAGACCCTGAGGTCTGTTCATTCTATTGCTGAACCTTCAGAACTTGATATCCATTCTTTTATCTGTGAAAGATATAAAGGCTGCTGCTTTATGTTTGAAGCTGTAATCAGATACATGGATGGTTAAAATTAAATCTGAAGTTGGCCTGAATTCCAGCTGCTATGGGCACTTCACCCATTTCATCATGCCTGACACCCATGTTACAGTACAGTCCCTGTTAATTCAGACTTAACTAATTTGGAATCTGAAAGCTTAAAGAGAGTTGAAGTTAACTTGGCATTTCATATAAGCAATAAGTATCTTTAATCAACATTAAAAAAATGGAAAGTGAGATATTTCAGCTGCATGCTAAAGTATACTGTTTCCAAGTTTCCTTAATCACTTGGAAAATACCCAGGCTCATTTGAGTGATGGATATGTTGCTTTTCCATGGAATAATTTAAGCAGTTTATCCAGCACATACTATGCATAACACATAGTGAGAGGCTCTGGGTCACTTCCTCACAACACCTCATTTCATCTTTTATAATGCGGATTTTCTTTCATTTGTCCACCTTGGGTGATCAACAAAACCATGTAGATCACACCAACTTGGTAAACTGCCGCCCTGGTCACAGGCTAGGAATTCATGACGAGCTTTTTCTCTAAGTCTGTCTTCTCTCCTTGCTGAGGGAAAGATTTCAGCTCCCTAAGGTCCTTATTAGAGAGCTCTTTTGCCATTTTATGGTGTAAATATACTACTAATTAATTTCTGTGGCAACACAAAAGCTCTTTAGAAGTGACGTACATGTAAGCGCAGTGCCTAATAGCTGTAAAGTGCCTGAGTAAGAAATGCTAAAACTTTAATCACCTACAAGAATAAATGACTAGCACTTGGAGGCCTCACACCATCCCTGCAGACGGCAGAGAGCGTGCCTCCCACCAGGAGAAGGTGGCTCAGCCAGCAGCTGAGTGGGGGAGCACTTAGAGATTTCCATTTGAGCTCTACTCATTAACTCACCTGCAAGTAACACTTTCTAAGATGGGCTAGTTCACAAACTTGGATCCGTATTTGCCTTGTTTCTTCAAAAATTTTCAGTTTCAGAGTGGATTCAACGAGACTCCCTTGGTCAGATTGCCCGAAGGCTGACCAAGAGTAGTCAAGCTAGAGACATCTATTGCCCAGACTCTAACAGATGAGAAGCAGCCACGACTTGTCCAATGTCGAGGTTGTGAGGGTGGCGGCAGCTGTTAAAAGTAAGTTTTGTTTTTTTTTTGAGATGGGGCAAGGTGACTCAAACTGTAATCTTAGCACTTTGGGAAGCCGAAGTGGGAGGATCACTTGTACCCGGGAGTTCAAGATCAGCCAGGGCAACAGAGGGAGACCCCATATCTGCAAAAAATAACAAATTTGCCAGGTGTGATGGTGTGCACCTGTAGTCTCAGCTACTCGGGAGGCTGAGGTGGGAGGGTCATTGAGCCCAAGAGGTCGAGGCTGCAGTGAGCAGTGATTGAGCCACACAGCACTCCAGCCTGGGCAACAGAGTGAGACCCTGTCTCAAAAAAATGAAGTTTTTCTTTATTTTGCCTAGGTTTTATTGAAAGGTCTCCTTTCACTCACCTCCTCTACAAATGACCTGAGAATGTCAGGGCTGGGTTTAGTCCCATTCTCCTGACTGTTAGCCTCTCCCGCCAGCAGACCTCCCAGGAAAGCGCAGACTACCCCCAGAGCCACTTTGTAGATTCGCCCCTCTCTGTGCCTGTTTCTTCCTGCGTGGCTCAGCCTTTAAGAATTAGAGACCGGGGATCCTTGCCTGGTCTCTTGGCAACTGTGGGCTAGACTCCTGCTCCTGAAGCCCTGGCCTGTGCTGAGATAGATGGGCACCTGTGGAGGGTGGGGGTGCTCACAGCTGCAAAACTCCCTTTGTGGATAATTAGTAAATGTTAAAGGAAAAGCAGTCCTTGTCACCTCTCATATGTAAGTCATTCCAAAGGATATGATGTCCTTGTGTCATGCAGGTCCCCACACTGGAGGTAGTTGTATCCCCTGCCAATCCCAAGTCATGGAGCCTTAGAAAGGGAAGCTCCTTATTCATTTTTCTGGTATAGGGATCCTTGCTCTGATACGGTCATCTATCTCCTGCTTGAAGGCCTCCTGTGACAGAGACCTCCCTGCGGCGCTCCAGGCATCACCACCACTGGGCATGTCTAATTGTAAGTGATTCCTTTTTAGTAATAATTTGCCCCTGTCCCTCTTCCCAGCCAGAGTATCGAAGCAAGGAGGTCGGGCAGATAGGATGCCTCTTCATTTGTTACTTTTCTTATTTAAATGAATATTAGGCAGTCCCAAGACACAAAACACTTATTCATTCATCTTTTTGTTTTACCTGACCGGTGTTCTCTTAGTAACTAGTACGTGCCAGGCACTGTTCTAGAGGCTCAGAATTTATCAATTTTTAAGACGGAGTTCTTGCTGTCTCTGTGCTTCCACAGAGATACACAGGGACATCATCAAGAAATAATATGATTTCAGACACTGATAAATGCAATGAGGAAACAAAGCCAGGTAAATGGAGAACATGGGATGGAAAAGAACCACATGAGAGAGGTGTGCAGGGAAGCCCTGTCTGAGGAGATGTAATGCAGGCTGACTCCAGGTTCTCGGTGCATGGTGGGTTATAATATGTGTGCATGTGGTGCGTGTGTGGACAGCTTCATGACTACGGGATATTTTCATCCCACTCAATAGTGGTCATTCTAGGACGGCCGTGCCAGTGTGGCGGGCTCTGGGGCTACAGCCTGCTGGCTGACCTCCACTCCTTTTTCCCTCTGTTCTGTAACAGAAACACTAAGTATGTTGTTGCACACATGATCCAGATCAAGAGGGAGGCCAGCGGTGTGGCACAGTGGGTAGAGCCAGGCAGTCCGAAGTTAATACCTACCTTGCTGGACGGCTGTAAGTTCTGGAGATCGTGCATGTAACGTGGCTGACACATTGTGTGAACGACCAAGAATCACACTTCAAATGAATTATTAAAACAGCTCCCTTTAGACTGCAGGGGGGGGGGAGAAATCTACTCTTAGAGGTTCTTCTGAACTCAAACTTTTGTTTACCCTCAATATGGTGTGTGTTTTCATAAATATGACACAGTCAGCAAGCTCTCTCCTGCACCTTAATCACACAAATGATTCACATTCCCCAGGCATCACCCTGAGCTTTCCAATGAGCCAGCTCCTGCTCACACTATGCCACTCTTCCAGGAATGCCTTGTGCTACTGATTCTCTAATCTGACCCCAGCCATCAAGCCCTGTTTATCCTTCTAAGCCCAGGCCAGTGCCAGCTGCACCAAGGCTGCTTGGCACTTGCATCCCCCACTGCACTTCCCTCAAGGCACACACTGGCTGCTGCTTGTCCTGTCTGCATTCCTCAGCACCTGAGAGCTCCTCCAGGACCTGGGTGTTCAGCCACCCACGTACCTGACAGCACCTGCACGTGGTGTTCATGCGATGCCCTCTGGCTTTGACTCACCAGTGTCTGAAGCTGCAGAGAAATTGAGGGAGAGGGGGAAATTGGAGGGGGGGGCAAGGATTGAGAAACACTCTCTGGGTTTACATCCTTGGTGACTTTTCAGAGAATAGGTTCCATGGCAGGGTAGAGCTGGGAAGTCCAATGGCAAAGGGTTAAGGACTGGACACTGAAGCCACAGAGGAATTCGCAGGCTGCTCTTACAAACAGTTTGGCAAAATGTGCAAGTGCCTGTGGCTGAAACTACATGATGTCTGGAGTCTGCTTTGAAACTGTCCAGGAAACAAAGAAGAGAAAACAGGACTAAGAGAATGTTTGAAAATTTTCATAATGGAACTAGAACAGCAGAAACAAATGAATGAAAAGGTTTAGAAATGAGAAAAAAGGCTATCAAGAATGCACCTGTGTAAGAAATACGTCATTTATTTTCCTTGACCTATGTTGGCATAATTTCTAGGCAGATTTGATTCTTTTATCTTCTATACATGTTCAAGAAGTACAGGTGGCAAATCATGAACACCACCACCACATGCGTGTCTAACACCAATGCAGTCACTAAACCATTTCACCTCTGCGCTGTTTTGCATTCTTTACAAACATTTCATTTGATCCTCATAATAAACTTGTGAGGTATGCTGCGAATAGATTGTTCCCACTGGATAAATGAAAAGCACTGAGATTTCATGACTTACTGATTTGCACATAACTGGCAAGTGGAAAAATACACACCAGTCGCCGGAGCCCACAGTGACCCTTCCCTGCCCACTGCCTGCAGAAGGACTCGGCATCATTACGTTTCACGTTAGTATCCTGATCACACCGCCCATCCTGAAAACAAGGAAATAATTGCTTCCCACCTCTTCATCCGTCGTCTTTCCCCCATGAGGAGCATTTTTTCATGTTCAACATTCAGACAGGATAGGGCGCGTTAGGGTGTTATGGCTGTGGACTACCATGTTCAACATTCATTTAACAAACAGAAATGAGGAAGATGGCTCTGCCCTTTGGGAAATCCACACTGTAAAGTAGTAAACTTGGCTGAAATGTAAATAAAGTGCACTCTGCCCGACCTTTGGAGAGGCCAGGAGGTACAGTTCTATGCAGCAGGAATTTTGCAAGGTTGCAAACTGTGCTTAATCGGTGTCCCAATTTACTTTTTATCTTTGACTTTGAAAAAGATTAGCATTCTTGGTTTGTACTGTATTTCAGCCATCCTTGCTGTCTGAGATATTTGCTTTCAAATTTTCCGTCGTAATGTCTAAGTAGGAGGATTTCATTGCTCTCTTCATTCCTGCCCTTGGCTCTAAAGGTGCATCTCTTGGCAGAAATTCCCAAGTGTACTTCAGGATTCAGAGACTGTGGAAGTTAAGAACTTGACATTGGAATTTGGTAAAAGATTTGAAGGACTCCAGGAATGCAGTATCTCAATCTGAAAAAAGTTTCTTCAGCTTCTGTGGTAAAACGAGATTACAACAACTAACATTTGATAAACGTTAAGTATGCACCAAGCATCGTTCACATGTGTTTATCCATTCATTTCTCACAACAAGATTCCAAAGCAAGAACCGTAACTTTCCCAGTTCTACAGAAAGAGAGGACAGGCACAGAGAGGTTGAGTCTCAGAGCTGGAAGTTGACGGGGAAGTCTGATTTCTAGGTTTAGACCCACCATGCTATGCTCTGTCCTGCATTTAACACCAAGGCCATGCCAGGGCCCACACTAGTTGCAGGCTTGATTGCTTTGTGAGCACTGGTCAGGGAGTCAGAAATTTGCACTCTGACTCTGCCTTTGACTCTGATTTCTGGTCTGATCTTTGCCTCTTGTTTGTCATGATTCTCTTGTCACCATCTGACATAGCGTGGCAGTAAAGGAAAGAAGGAAATAGGGCCCAGGGGGAGACAGGCCCTGTTGCTGACTCAGCCGCTCCCTGGACAATCCTTGCCACTTGGAAAGAGTGTGTGATCTGCCACGGTTCTGATGTGTTTACTGCCACTTCGTGGTAAGAGCTATGCTCGATGCATGATGATTTTCACTTGGTCTTATAGATGGGATTTCCTATGTTCTTCTATTCCCCCCCTACGGGGGTCAAAAAAGTAACAATTGCATTCTCACTTATTGTGGCAATATCTTTTGCTTGAAATGACAGATTTGTTTGCTTTTCTAAAATAAATGCTAGTTGGCCTAAGACTCAGATCTGCTGAGCTCATTGCTGCTTCTCCTGCGGAGTGGCTGATAAAGGGGTCTTCCTAGGAGTAAGAGATGCAGAAGCTCTGCCGTTTCCTTTCGGTTCACTTGTGCTTCCGTTACTAATGTTGCCAATCTACAGATTCTTTGCAACGATATTTTTAAAGCTACATATACATTTTTTTCCAAATTTAATTTAGTTAACACTAAATAATGAATTCCTTAAATCCGCTTATCCGGGCCCACACAAATTGTAGTAAGTGGCAACATGCTGAAGATGAATGGGGACATGAGGATGGGTGGCCTATCTCACCCACCTCATAACGCGTGGCTTTGACATTTGGAGTAAGTTATGGTGCCAGCATCACCCATCTGGATTTTAGCTGTGTGTGTGTTATATATATATACATATGTGTATGTGTGTGTGCCTGTGTGTGTATATATGTATGTGTGTATACACACACACACGCACACACACATATACATGCACATACAGGCTGACACCCTGTCCCTGGTGCTCACCTCCTCTGTCTCTGTCCCCGTGCCAAGCAGCGTGCTGTCACTCCACTTCAGTTTTGAGCGGAAGTGCACGTGTGGGGCCACCTATGGGAGGTATGTTGAGGGTGGCCTTGCTGTCACTTGTCACTGTGTGGGCCACTCCCCCTGGCATCTTCTGCCGCTCTCCTTTATGGGGGAAAAAGGAAGTGGTTCTCTCACGGAACTGTGGCTAAAGGGTGACAGCTCTAACCAAAGGTGAGACTCATGAGCATTGGGAGGAAGGTAGCAGTGGAGTGTCTGGTTAGTTTTCTCTGCGGACTAGAGCAGCCGGGCATCAGAACCCTGGGGAGCTCGGGCAGCACCAGTGGTCAGCACCTGGCTCTGGACGTACCTGGTTCACTGGGCCACGTTCCAGCGCCCTCTGCTGGCTGAATGGTCTGGCCTCCCTCGCTTGCTGCTCCCCCGGTGTTTGCAGCCGGTGGCTCCAGCGCAGGGATTAGGGAAGCTGCAGCAGGAAGGGTAGGATCTCTGAGGTCACAAACAGCATACATATATGAAGAGAGTGCGCCTGTCCCCCTCCCATGTGGCATGAAGAGCCTCATAGCTGGAATAAAATAGCAAAACAAAGTGTGCAAACATTGTCAACCTTCCCCGTGGCCATTTCTCTATCCGTGGGTAACTCAGACCGCAATTTGCCTTGCTCCCCCGCATGTGAGTTTCGCTTCTATGGTATAGGGCTCTTTGAATGTCAGTGTTATTGAGGTTTTGATAATTATGCACCTTCAAAAGATGTTCAATGTAATTCTGATCATACTCCTCTAAAAAAGCCTCAGATTAAAAGCTTTTGCTGGCTCTTCAGACCGTGGGCCTGCAATTACAGAAAATGAACTGCATTTTAGCTTTCCATTGAAATTAATAACAACGGATCCCCAGTTGACTCTGTGAATAGTTAATGGAACAAACAGGATACTTCAGTACAATATGGGTTGGAAAGCCATTTGAGTGAGATTCGGGGTTTCAAATGGGAAAATAATTCATGCAATGCAAACCTGTTTCATATGTGCTCTGTACAGTAGGTGTTTCTCTGGAATAGAAATCCAACTATTTAACAAATGATTAATCATACCTCGGTCATCATGAACTCTCATGAAAACTGAGCTCAGGTACATGAGCTAACACATGGTATTCAGTGCTGCAGAGACCTGAGAGGACATAGAGATGGACCTCCTTCTTTGACAATAAAGAAACTCAGAGTTAGCGAGGTGGAGATTTGGAGGCCAGCAATCCTGACAAAGGAACTGCCCTGGAAGTTATCCTTCAACCCTCTAGCAGTGCACGGTGATGGAATCTTTGAACTATGAAGAGACTGGGATATGGAGATGAGGGATAAAATGTTGTGTGGTCCACAGTATTCCCTGACTGGGGTCCCCATTTCAATTTGTAAGAAACCTAAAAAGCAATTAAAATTGTGTTGAATTCAGCAAAGTTGCAGGATACAAAATCAACACACCAAAACCAGCTGCATTTCTAAACACTAATGATGAACAATCCTGAAAGGAAATTAGAATAATTTCATTTGCAGTAGCATTATAAAGAACAAAATATTTAGGAATAAACTTGACCAAAGAGGTGAAAGACATGTACACTGAAAACTATAGAATATTGCTGAAAGAACTTAAAAAAGACATAAATGGAAAGACATCTTCTATTCATAGACTGAAAGACTTTATATTGTTAAGATCAATACTACCCAAAATGGTCTACAGACTCAATACAATATCACAATCCCAACCATGTTTTCTGCAGAAATAGAAATATCCATCCCAAAATTCATATGGAATTTAAAGAGACCCAGAACAAAGTTGAGGGTCTCATTCATCCTGATTTCAGACTTGCTACATAGCTACAGTCATCAAAACTGTAGTACTGACATGAAGACAGGCATATAGACCAATGGAAGAGAATGGGGGTTGAGAAATAAACCCTTGCATATATAGTGAGATGATTTTCAACAGCAACAAAAAAATGGTCTTGTGCCAAGACCATTCAAGGAGGAAAAGACAGTCTTTTCAACAAATGCTAGGAAAACTGGATGAACACCTGCAAAAGAATGAAGCTGGACCCTTACCTAACACCACAGTTTTTAAAAAGTTAACTCAAAACTCTAAGTGTAGCTACTAAACTATAAAACTCTTATAAGAAATGAGGCAAAAAGTTTTCTGGCAATGATTTCTTGGATATAACACCGAAAGAACAGGCAACAACAAGAAGAAAAAGATAAATTGGATTTCACCAAAATTAACAACTTGTATATCAAAGGACACTCACAGAATGGGAGAAAATATCTGCAAATCATGTATCTGATAAGAGATTACTATCCAGCATATACAAAGAAGCTCTATAACACAACAACAGCAACAGCAAACAAACACCCAGTGAAAAAGAATGGGCAAAGGACTTGAATAGACAGTTCCCCAAAGAGGATATACAGATGGCCAATAAGCACATGAGAAGATGCTCCACATCACTCATCATTAGGGAAATTCAAATAAAAACCATGAAATGCCACTTCACACCATGAGGATGACTCCATTAAAAAAAAAAGAAAAGAAAACCCAACAACAAAAACCAGGCCAGGTGCAGTGGCTCACACCTGTAATCCCAGCACTTTGGGAAGCTGAGGCGGGTGGATCACTTGAGGTCAGGAGTTTGAGAATAGTCTGGCCAACATGGTGAAACCCCATCTCTACCAAAAATACAAAAATTAGCCAAGCATGGTGACACGTGCCTGTAATCCCAGCTACGTGGGAGGCAGAGGCAGGAGGACCCTTGAACCTGAGAGGCAGAGGTTGCAGTGGTAAAATTAGATCCCTTGTGCATTGCTAGTGGAAATGTAAAATTGTACAGCCACCACGGAAACTGTATTGTTGTTCCTCAAAAAGTTGAAGATAGAATTGTCCTATTATCCAGCAATTCCACTTCTGGGTCTGTAGCAATAAACACTTGAAAGCAGGGACTGAAACAGACATTTGCTCACCCATGTTCACAGCAGCATTCTTCACAACAGCTAAGGTGAAAACAACCCAAGTGTCCATTGATGGTAGAATGAATAAACCAAATGTGGACTATACACATGATGGAATATAATTCGGTGTTAAGAAGGAATGCAGTTCTGACATGCTCCAACGTGGATGAACCGCGAGGACGTTATACCAAGTGAAATAAGCCAGTCACAAAGGACAGTCCTGTATGATTCCACTCTTGTGAGGTACCCAGGGTAGTCAAATTCATAGACAGGAGAATGGTGGCAGCCAGGGGCTGGAGAAAGGGGTGGGGAGTGGGAGTTAGTGTTTAAGGAGCACAGAGTTTCAGTTTGGGAAGATGCAAAAGTTCCGGAGACAGATGATGGTGATGGTTGCACAACCACGAGAATGCACTTAATGCCACCGAGCCGTGTGCTTTAGAAAGGTTACGATGGTGTTAAGCATGAGATATGTTACGGATACTTTACCACAATAAAAAATGTTTTATGTACTTATTGACATGCAAATATACTTATGAATATGTTAAGAAAAAAACAGGATACAAACTGTTAAGATTATACAAATGGTTTTTAAAGACTCTGTGTGTGTGTGTGTGTGTGTATGTGCAATTATCCATTAAAAAGGAATGGAAGAGTGTTTAGAAGCGTTCACAGCGGTCACATCGAATTACTAGGCTGATTTTGGCTGATTTCAGCATATTTATCATTTTTGCACAGTGAACATGAATTTTTATAATACATATGTGGTGTCTTAAATGTAAATTGAAAGAAATATTCAGGGTATGCTCGCATGCAGCCCACAGTGCCCAAGGAGGTGTAAAGGAACTTACTCGTGGAAGTGGAAATGAGTTGCTTTATCTAATCCTTACAAAAAACAACCCTGCAAAGTCGGTATTCTCATTTTCACTTTATAGATGTAGAAATGAAGGAAAAGTAACTTGCCTGAGGTGTGGCCTGCCAAGCAGCTTCTCCCAGTTAGAAAACCTGGAGTGAAACTTGCAGGCTCAGGACAGGCATGTCCTGTGCTTTCTGCCATCCGTGGGCATCTAAGTCCCTGAGTCCCTGTGTCTGGTCCCGTACCGAGAAGTTGGGAAAAGACTTTAGGAACAGTTTGGCTCAGGACATTGGATTTTGACTCGTTCTCCATCGACCAAATCTAAGTCACTTGTTTCTTTATGTTTTGGGGGGATTTCATCATCATGGTGTCTGGGCATAAGGGAAGAAGGAATTTCAAAATTGGGATTGACAAGGCACTGGTGATTAAAAGAAACCTAAGAGGAATAAAGAGTAAAAGAATTTAAGTAACATTAAGACAGAGGCATAAGAGGCGAAAACTCCCCCAGCCTCTCCCCACTTGAGAGCTCAGCTGTGTGGGGCACCCTCCTTGCGACCTCCTAGGCTGCCTCTTTGTTGTCACACTGGAAGAGGGTGAGTGACACAGGAGCATCACTCCCAGAACAGGATAGAAGACTCTGGAAAAAACAGCGAGGGGGTTATGGACTTCTCGGAGGTTTGACACTCCTGGCCTGTCGGAGCTGGGGATAAAATGACCCGAAAGCCCATCTCTCCATCGTGGAGATTTTTTTTAAATGTCTGAGATGTGGAATAGACGTTATTACATTCAGAGCTATTCAGATGTGGTTGAAAAATAATACCTGATTTCCAGTGCTTCAGAGTCAACTAAGAGTGTGTGTAATATAAAATGTGGGTTAGAGCTCTGTCCTGGGGGTTGTCTTATATGACTTTTTACTTCGAAATGGCACAAAGGTAGGCAGAACAACTAAAAGGCCAGATGATACTGAAATGGAAAGGCTGAACTTTTAAAAGGTAAAGTATCTCATTTAGGCTCAAATAATTAATTGTATACGAACAAAATGGGGGACAAGTTGGAAATTCTAGGCAGCCACAAATTCGGCGTGCACTGGCATATAACTTGGCTGCTGGTGCTGTGGTCAGCTCCATTCACACAATGGGGTAGTGTCTGCATGAAGGGAGGGTAGCACCCACTCTCCTGTTCTCAGTACAACACATCCAGCTCTTGTGGGTGCTCCTAGCGGTGGACGTGGGAATCTGGATTGTGTCCAGAAGGGAGCTGTGGAAATCTCGTCATCTGAGGTATGACAGGAAACTGTAGATGTTGACCATGCAGTGGTCCAGGGCACACACCGCTGTCTTCATAAGTTTCCACCCCATCCTGCAGAAGAGAGTTGACACTTTCTACATCACTGCGGAGGGCTGAGCGGGTGCACGTGTTGAATTGTGAGGAGGCAGATTGGGGGTCAGAGTGCCAAGACAGGTTCCAACAATTCCAGGCACTGGCACAACACCAGCATCTTCAGAAGACTCCCTGGAGAAGCCAGGTGGGCATCGGGAGGGGACTCTTCTTGCCTGAGAGTGAGGTTGGAGGAGGTGGCATCCAACACTGAGATTCTGGCTGGTGCTTTGGACTAAGGGGAAGGTGTCAGGGCCACGCCTCTCCAACACATCTGTGGGGCTCCTTTGGGTGGGTGGAGGGGTGTATTAGGTCATTTTTGCATCACTATAAAGAAATACCTAAGACTGAGTTATAAAGAAAAGAGGTTTAATTGGTTCACGGTTCTGCAGCCTTTACAGGAAGCATGGTGCTGGCATCTGCCTGGCTTCTGTGGAAGCCTCAGGAAGCTTCCAGTCATGTCAGAAGGCAAAGGGAGAGCAGGCACTTCCCAGCGCAAAAGGAGGAGCAGGCGCCAGAGTGGGAGAGTGGTGGGAGTTGCAACACATTTTCAAGCAATCAGATCTCATGTCAACTCAGAACAAGGGCTCACTTATCACCAAGGGGATGGCCCAAGCCATTCATGAGGGCCGTTCATGAGCCGCCCCCATGATCCAAACACCTCCCACCAGGTCCCACCTCCAACATTAGGAATTATATTTCAACATGAGATTTGGAAGGGACAAATATCCAAACTATAACAGGGAGTTTCTAGTGGGGAACATTCAAGAAAAGGAGGATTGGGGGCACTTGCTGCTTGAAGTCATGCAAAACAAGAGTGTGGGCTTCTCCCTACTCCTGTTCTTCACTGAAGGAGGGGGAGGACCAAGAAAGAGCATATGCGACTGGGTTATCTCCTGCAGGGCACTTTTGGCAGCCCAAGACACAGCTACTGGGGACCCTTTTAGGATCAAGAAGACAGCTGTATTCTACGGAGCACTTCACTGCGCTGCCATTCCTCAGAATAGGGTATCTCGACACTGGCTGGTTGGCATCGTCTTTCTTAGCCGGCCTTGGCTGATAGTGACAGTGCCTTGTGCCAGGTCATCTGTACTTCCTCGAGGGTGGCAGAGGCAGGCAGGTGGCGGGTATGAGAAGAGGAGAGGGTTGTGGATCATGGGGATGTCAGAGTCCTGGAATGCTGCAGGTAATGACATCTCATCAGGGGATCATGTGCTCAACACCCTGGTTTTCAGGTGAGGAAACTGGATGTCAGAGAAGTCAAATGAATTCCTCAGAGCTGGGCTGAACCAGAACCAGGATCCAGGCTCCTGCCTCTTGGTCTAATGCTCGCCTACCACACAGGAGGCCAGTGTGTAAGACAACAGTGGGTGGTGAGGCCAAGTGGGAAGGAGATAGCATTTAAAACGAGGGGAGGAGACCAAATGCATGCCCTTTCTTCAGGGAAGACACTTCTCCCTGGGCCTGGAGCCCTGGTTCCTGTTTCCTGTGGGGCTATGTGCCTCACCTCCTGGCACTCCTGAATATAGCCTGTAGAGTACAGTTTCAGAGCCAGCCACTCTTGGGTTTGAATTCTGGCCATGCCACAAGCTACCTGTGTGACTTTGGACATGCCACTTAACCTCTCTGAGCCTGAGTGTCATCCACTCTTTCCCAGGCTGGCACATGTGACATCCTCCCAGCGTTGATGTGTGCTCACGGAGCTCAGCCACCATTCCTCATTACCCCCTTCCAGATGAGCCGGGTGCCTCTGTCCCCTCTTCTGCCCTAAGAGGTGGCCTCGTAAGTATTGCTGCTACTCGGGAGGGAACCCTGAGAAAGGCATCCAGATGGACCCAGCATAGGGTGGAGCTGAGAAGAGAGCGTTTGAAGCCAGATTTGACCCTGAATAACCCTGTTTCCTACTGTCTTTGTCCATCTTCTGTTGCTATGACAGAATACCTGAGACTGGGTAATTTATAAAGAAAAGAGTTTATTTAGCTCACGGTTCTGCAGGCTGGGAAGTTCAAGAAGCAGAGCACCAGCATCTGCTCAGTGTCTGGTGAGGACTTTCATGTTGTGTCACAACATGGCACACGGTCAAAGGAGAAAGGACGTGTGCAAAGAGGAAAAACCAAGGGGACTCCTGGTTTTATAACAACACACTCCTGTGTGAACTAACCCATTCCCGTGAGAACTAACCCAGTCTCACCAGACCAAAACTCACTCACTACCTTCAGAATGACAGCAAGCCATTCATGAGGGGGTTCACCTCCATGACCCAGACACCTCCCACTAGGTCCTACCTCCTAACACTGTCACACTGGGGATCAAATTTAAACATGAGTTTTGGTGGGGACAAGCCATAGCACCAACGCTCTGAGCCTACGCTCTTCCACCTGTGAGGGACACCCGTTTGAGAAATTCCCATGACTCGGTGATCGGGATGGGCTTGGTGAGCTGAAGGTGTGTCCTGAGCCATGTGTCCTGCTGTGACAGAATACCATAGAATGGGTAATTTACAAAGAACAGAAATGTATCGGCTCTGGAGGCTGGGAAGTCCAAGACAAGGTGCCAGTGGGTTAGGTGATTCTGATTTCCAGATGGTGCCTTGAATTCTGCATCCTGCAGAGGGGGAGGAGTGCTTTGTCCTCTGATGAGTAAAGGCAGAAGGGCAACGAGACAAAAGGGGAAGGGGCTGGACTTGCCCTTTCCTAATGGCATTAATCCCACTCATGAAGTCAGAGTCCTCCTGGCCTAGTCACCTCTTAAAGGTCCCATTCCTTAACACAGTTACAGTGGAAATTAGATTTCAGCATGAGTTTTGGAGGGGACAATCATTCAAACCACGGCAAGTTCCAGCAGGATTTCCTGTGGGCAGAGGGCCAGCTGCCTGGCTTCCTGACCAACGTCAGCAAATGACACCCCCAAGCACTTCGTGGCTGCTGCTGGGTTATCTTGGGGAGTTTGCTGTGGGCTCACTCTGGCTGTCTCACCACTGACAGTGACTCTCTCCCTGCCTTGGGCTCTGGGTGGCCACACAGTCTTTGCCAGCACAACTGAACAGTCTCCTCTGACAGCAAATTATCCTCCACTTCTAAGCCAGTGTGTCTTCTGTTACTCAGCTGAAACAGACACACACAGAACACTGCCTTCTAAACATGTTATGTGCACCCCCTCATGTAGAGATTTTCCTTGGCCACACCTTGTTTTAAAAACAAACCAAGATATAGCTTTCTGGCCCCATTCAGTTGGCCACCTCAGTGGCAGTCCACTAATTTATTTCTGACTCATGGATTGAACTTGACTCGCCAGTGGTATGCTGGTAAACCACCCCCACCTCAGAAGAGGGAAAGCCCTGATGAGTAACTCTTGCTGCTTCCCATCGTACAAATGTTCTCACCATGGCCAGTCTCAAGCTGCCAGCATAGTGTTGCTGAATGCAGAGTTGGGAAGAGATGTGCATGCTTGACTCTTGGGAGCTGGTAGGACCCAGTTCCTACCAGGTCAACTCAACCAGGCTTTCTAAGGTAGTGAGAGGTTCAAGTACCTCCCAAGGAAAGCCCTTGAGATGTTCTTCAACACCAAGGCTCAAGTATATCTGTAAAATTGACCTGGGAACCAAGGAAGTCAACTCGTCCCTGGGATCCCTTTGAACTTTGCTGCCTTCAAGGGCACAGCAATGCTGGGAGTTTCCTTCAAGGGAACAGCAATGCCAGGAGGCTCTCCTGTGTTGGAGGAGGAAGAAAGGGGAGTATTTGGGCTTGGCACCAAAGGAAAGGTTGATCTGACCTAAGGGCATTTGGGTTTCCCACTGGGAAAGGAGGAAGAGCATTGGAATTAGAGTCAAGAGAAAGCGTCATCCAATTCAGGGTTCGCTGCTATTAGCTGTGGGCTTTGGGCAAAGCATCTCACTTCTGAACCTCAGTGTCTTCCTCTATACCAAGGGATAATGATAGCATTTCCAACCTGACAAAGTGACAGAGGAAACATAAATTAAAAGGAGATAACAAATGGGAACATACTTTGTAAACTATGAAGAAGTGTACAGATAGGTGTAAGGAGTTATTTTCATTGTTCTCTGTGCTTGTTCTCTGCCGTATGTTGTGTGGAAGAGAATTCTGCAGCACTGATACAGCTGCACCCTGTGGATGTCCAGGCAGGCAGCTCTGCACCCAGGCAGCCCGCAGCTGCCTGTCAAGGAGTCAGATGATGGCACCCGGCAAACTCCAAGCCGACAGCTTAGAGCCCCCAATAAATGAGTGTCAGGACACATGCCTACTAGGAGCCAGAGGCACAGGAGCAAATGGGGCTCTGTCTAACCCATTCTAGAAGGAGACACAAATATACAAGTAGAGACTGTCATTCTACCTTTAGGTGAAATTAGGCTTCTGTTTATCTTTTCTTCTGGCAATGGTGAGAACATAGTTCCAGCCTCCTTGAGCTAGTCAGCTTGGGACCAGTAGGGGAGAAAAAAACCATAGGACTAAAAATAGAAGGCAAACAGATGGTACCCAGGAGTGGAGAGTTTTTGGCATGAGGCTTCAAGAGAGAGAGTGCGCCCAGGGGGTGATACCCATGATCTCCACATGACACCCCCATCTGTGCAGGGTGAGGGTGCCCACCTGCAGTTAGAACAGACTCCTGCCTCGGGGATCATCCCTGGAAACTTGAACCAGATGGGAGCTTGGAGCTCCAGTTATAACATCAAGAGAGCAGTGGGCATTTGCATGGAGTACCAGAGACAGGAAAAACTGCCTCTCTAACCCCTGTCAGCCACAGAGCAGGATGGATTTATAAGGATCTAACTGAAAGGAGATTCTGAAGTTTCTTGCAGATAATCCATGACCCATATGGGATTCTTAACCCAACAACACAGACAGTATCAGGCCACAATCTTTTTTGTGACTTGCTCTGCTTGGAATGACTAAAAGACACTTTAACAGATCCCAGCTCCACAGCAAACAAGGAGTTAAGAAAAGAGGAGTGATGCATAAGAAAGTGTATTAAAACCTGGAGTTGTCTCTCATGGACTTTGCTTATTTACCCTCAGCAGCGGTGGGGAAGGGGCAAGTCTTGAAACAGATGCCTGAGAAGCTGCATCATCATCAAATTAATACTAATCTCCATAATAGTTTCTGCATTTGAAAAATGAAGGGGTGGAACAGGAGGCTCTCCAAGGTGCCGTGCAGCTCTGGCACTCTCTGATGCTCAGATATAATGCCTCTTAAGCATGGCACTGCATCTGGGTTGTGGGATGAAACGGTCTCAAAGACCAGAGGATCTCCTGAGAGAATGTACGTCTTGGTGGTACCTGGGTGCATGAATGCACAGATGGCCCATGTGCAGAAACCATTTTACTCTTATTATTGTTTGCAATAGACATTTTCTAAACCTTTAAAGATTAGATACTGGATGGGGGCATGAGAGATTGGGCTTCCGGGGCTCTGCAGAGATTTTGTTTCTTGGCCCAGGTGGTGTCTACATGGCCGTATTCACTTTGTGGTGTACACTTATGATCTGTACGCTTGTATTTATTTGCATTATGCTTGGATGTTTACATTTTTAATGTCATTAGAACATCCTATTCCGTTGTCAATCCCCTTTCTAAAGTTCAGGTTTCAAAACTCAAAATACATCTAAGAAGTCGGGTTTGGGATGATCTGGTCGGAAACCCGGAAGCTTTGTTGACATGAGGCTCTCCTGGCAGTTGCTGCCCTGCCTTCCCACTGCCCGGCATGGGTGGAGGGCACCCTCCTCTGTCAGTGGCACTCAAGAAAGAAGCTGGGGTGTTTTTCTGTTGCTTCCCACTTGCCTGGCCAATAGCCAGGGCATCAGTTCTGTGCTGAGCTCCCACAGATCGCCAGCTCCTCTGACCAACCCAAAGCATCTGCCACCTTCTTCCCAGGCCCAGTTTCCCCCTGCGTGTCCCTGGTTCTGTCAAGGGCACAGTTGGCCCCTTTGGAGACCCCAAAGTTTTCCTAGACACATCTTCTAGGGTTTCTAGCCATCTCACACCTCTTGCAACATCATCATTTAAATTTGTTTTTATTTTTCTTTGCATGTAAACTAATTTTGTATAACATTTAAGGAAATTATAAAAATAAAAATCATATGCTTAGGGAAGAAGGTGTGCTCTCAAGGAAACACGTAGGGTGTCTGGGGGTGTTGACAGGGAGACCCATTCAGCAGAGGTGGTCTGTTGCTGCCAGGACGGGGCTGCCTGACTTCCCCCAGGACCTCAAGGAAGGGAACTGAGTGTTGACCCCAAGAGCAGGCCTTGGCTCTTAATCTCCATCTCACAATCTCAACCTATGACCAAGGCACCACCACAGCGCAGCTTCCTCTAAGTTCTGCAGATTCTGAGCTAACTTGAGTTTGTTCATTTTCCACACACAGATGCCCACTTTCTTCACTGGCCTCACAGATTTCTACACCTTGTGGCTTTTATACCCTGGGCTCAGCACTGTGGATTTGGCAGTCCTGCCTGGGATAGCAAAGGAAGCTCTAACCCTGGCTGGACTCGACAGGGCACTGCAGTTTGAACATGTGGTGGCAAACAGCCCTTTCAAGATGCAGAGCTTCTTCCAGACTGGAAGGCAGCTTTGGGAATGGCCCATGCTAGAACCAGGAAAGGAAAGAGTGCATCCTCCAGCCTCATGGGAAGGAATAAGCTGGGACTAGATAGAGGAAGAGAAAATGTCTACCCAGCACTGCTGCTGCTGCAACCACAGGGAGGCACAGCCAATCGCTTGGGGACAACCTCAAATACAGGAAAGGTACCCCAATGATTAACAGCTGATGATGTCATAGACCTAGCCTCATGCCATGCACTTCCTCCTCAAGCCCACCTCTTCCCTCCAAATACAAGCTGTCTCTTCCTCTTCTATAGTTTGCAGAGAACTCTTAAGACATACATAGAATTAAATCCAGCAAATACTGATTCTGCCTCTGCTATGCTCTGGGCACTGCTGGGATTACCATAGTGAATGAGTCTGACACAGTAACCCTGGAGCTGACAGGGGTAGGAGGGCTGTAGATGTGTGCAGCCAGGGGACTTATTTTGGTTCAGGGTTCATGGAATGCAGAATAGATCAGTGGCGCTCAGCCACGTGTAGAGCAGATGGTGATAGACATTCGAGACCGAGGGAACCAAGTGTGCAAAAGCCCAGGGAGAGGAGAGCTCAGGGAACTTCCAGGGGCCCAGAGAGCTTCAGTATGAATGTCACATGGAGAACCAAGGGCAAGAGACTCAAGGCACTGAGGGCTGTAGGGGTGTCAGGGCCAGATAAAGGAAATCCTTGCGCACCTCACAGTTGATTTTCATTCCAGGGCCGAGAGGAAGTCCTTGAAGGCTAGTAAGCAAGGGTACGATAAGACGTGATTGCATCCCAGAAAGATCATTTCTGTCTGCCTTGAATATTTTCTTAGTATAACAATGTCCTCTGTGACCTAAGAAGCTTCAGCAGGCAGAGCTATATCCAGCCGTCTTGGCTTCCTCCAGAGCACCGATGGGCCCAGCAGGCACCATTCTTAGGATAGGTTTGCTGAGTGGTTGAATGGCATTTTGACATTAATCCCATCAGGCCCTCTAGATAAACTGACTAAGACCAGCAGTCTGATTCATGGCATACAGTTCAGCTGGAAGACATACAGATGCTTCCATTGTCTCTTTTTATATTTTATATTTTAATTTTTTATAGAGTCAGTGTCTTGCTATGTGGCCCAAGTTGGTCTGGCCTCAAACTCCTGGACTCACGTGATCCTCCTGCCTGGACTCCCAAAGTGCTGGGATTTTACAGACATGAGGCACCCCTACTTGGCCCATTCATTGTCTGTTGAAAACTTCAAAAGATTCCATTTTCCTCTGGAAACACTAAGGTTTTTTAAAAAATCCTTCTTGTCCATTGCTTGTTTTTATAAAAACTATCTTTAAATTTAAAAATTATGTAATATTTAATATATACAAAATAATGCATATGATAACATGAGTGTTAATAAAATGAACACCATGAACCCGCCACCCAGCCTGAGAACGAAAGTGTCACCAAAGTCACTCACATCGGCTGAGTGTTCTTTCCTGCACCCATTTCTCCAGCCTCATCCCCAACCCTGGAGGTTACACAAGTCCGAATTTTCTGTTTATCATCCCTTGCTTTTTAAATGTACAGTTTTATAATATGAGGTAGGATTTTGAGATTTATAAAATATTATACGCTGGTTCTTCTGAGACTTTTTTGATTCAGTGTTGTTTCTAAGATTCACCCTTGCTTTTGATATTGCTGACTGGCATCCATTTTCCCTCTTGCAGAATATTCCATTGTGTGATCACACCATGATTTACTTATCCTGTTGATGGACATTTCATTTGTTTCTAGTTTTTGTGTCTTCTGAGAAGTGCTGCTGCGAACATTCTTCCAGATGCCTTTTGGCAAAAGCAAGAGCAGCTCAGAAAGGAATTGCTGGGACTCTAAGTTGTTTCCCAAGTGTCTGTGTCATTTTACATTCCTCCCAGCAGTTCAGAAGAGGCTTGTCAGGGTGGAATAGCATTGCAGTATTCATTTACAGTTATCTGTTTGCTAATGAGATTATCATCGTGCCACAAGTTTGTTCTCCATTTACTTTTTTTCCCTTCTGAAATATATCTGTGTATGACTCTAATTTTTGTTTCTGTCTCTACTTGTCCTGGCTAGAATCTTCAGTACAATGTTGAATGAAAGTGGCAAAAATAGACATCTGAAGTTGTTGCTGATCTAGGAGGAAAGGCTTCGGTCTTTCAACATCAAATATGTTGTTGGCTGTGACCATCTCATAGATGCTCCTTATCAGATTCATGAAGTTTCCTTCTAGTCTTAGTTTGTTCAGTCATGAACAGGTGGTAGATTTTGTCAAATGCTTTTTCTGCATTGATTGAGATGATTATCCTATCGTTTCTGTCCTTTATTTTGTTGACATGATGTATTATATTGATTGGTTTTGTATTTTGAAAAAGCCTTGTATTCCTGGAATAAATCTCACTAGACCATGCAGTAATTTGAGTATTATTTCTTTTTTTCTTGGTCAGTCTAGCTAAAGATTTGTCCATTTTGTTGATTGTTACAAAAAAACCAACTTTCAGTTTCACTGATTTTCTCTACTATTTTTTCTTTATTTTATTAATTTTTACCTTAATCTTTATTATTTTCTTTTAGTTGGGTTTAGTTTTTTTGTTCATACTTTGTTATGGTGGAAGTTTAGGTTATTAATTTGAAATATTTCTCCTTTATAAATAGAGGTTTTTTAAAAGCTATAAATTTTCCTCTTAGCACTGCTTTAGCTACATCCCACAAGTTTTGGTATGTTGTGTTTTGTTTTTATTCATCTCACAGTATATTATAATTTACTTTGTGATTCAGTTGCTTTTTACTTATTAATCTTACACACAGGCACCTTAGCAAATTTTTATTAATTTTAATAATATTTCCATAGATCCCTTGAGTTTTCTGTGTAAATGATAACATCTACTATCATAAAACTTAGATTTATTTATTACTTTTCACTGGTAACCATTTCCTTTTTTTTTTCTTTTTTAGACAGAGTCTACTCTGTCACCCAGGCTGGAGTGCAGTGGCATGATCGTAGCTCACTGAAGCCTCCAACTCCTGGGCTCAAGTTACCCTCCTGTCTCAGCCTCCTGAGTAGTTGGGGTTATAGGCACAAGCCACCTCTCCCCCTCCAGAACACATATCTTTTATTTATATTTCTTCTCTTACTACTCTAAGACCTTGAATACAATGTTAAATAAAGCATTTTCATTTTTTTTAAATCCATCATTTTAATGGTAATAGGTCAGATGCATCTCCCTTAAAATTAGGCATAAGACAAGGGTATTTAAAGGCTCCTGTCTTTCTCTGGGCAAATTATACTACTACATATCCCCTGGCCCTAGTTATTGCTTCAGGAAAGGACATATAACAAGCTGGCCCATCAGCCTTCTTCCATGATCTGTCAAACTGGACTGCAGGGGGAAGGGGGGAATAATCTATTCTCGCCTCTTTGATTAGAAAACCAGAAGAATTCACTCAGAAATACCAACCCCATATCCTCCGCAGAGTGAAAAAGAACAGTTGCAGGAACAGCAAAATAGACTGCTACCTCTCTTCCCTCTCTCTCTGTCTCTCTTTGTCGCTCTCTGTCTCACACACACACACATCACCTTTCCTAAACCTCAGTTTTTCTGTTGGGAAAATTGGAATAACTCTTACCTCCTGGGTTGCTATGAATACTTAATAAAGCAATGATTAATGATTTAAAATGTTTAGCACAAAGACTCAATAAATAGTACCTGCTAATTTAGTTACTGTTATTAATGTTGTAAACAAGATTTTTCTACATGTGCAGGTTTGCGCTCTCCTTTCTCTCACTTGGAACCCCCCCCACTTAACCCACCAGTGTAGAGTGCAGAAGGAGTACTCTTCCCTTCAACTTGCTAGCTTAAGAAAGCAGCAACTATGACTCCCTTTATTACATATCAGGAGCTATGACGTGTTTTGCTGCGCTAACTCCCATCTGCTCAGGATCTGTTTCCAGAATGGCAACTCCAGCTTATATAATTTTTAAAAGTTATTATTCTTTTTAATTGTGGTAACATACACATGGTATGCATGATAACATAAGATATACCTTCCTGGTCATCTTTAAGTGGATGGTTCATTGGCATTAAGTACAGTCACGTGATTGTGCAACCATCACCACCATCCAGCTCCAGAACTCTTCCATCTTGCAAAACTGAAAGTCTGTTCTCATTAAGCAAGAACTCTCCTTTTCTCCAGATTCCAGCCACTGGCAACCACCATTTTACTTTTTGTCTCTATTTGGCTACTCTCGGCACGTCATATTAAGTTTTATAATATTTGCTCTTTGTGACTGGTTTATTTCACTTA
This sequence comes from Ateles fusciceps, assembly GCA_036589455.1. Lineage (NCBI taxonomy): Eukaryota > Metazoa > Chordata > Mammalia > Primates > Atelidae > Ateles > Ateles fusciceps. The sequence goes on from JAZHEH010001544.1 coordinate 159,532, forward strand.
GCAGAATGTCCTCAAGTTTCATTCATGTTACAGCATGTGTCAGAGCTTCATTCCTCCTCAAGGCTGGATCATATTCCATTGTACGTCTATGTTACATTTTGTTTACCCATTCGCCCATCAAGGGACACTTGGGTTGCTTGCCCCTCTTGGCTATTGTGAATAATGCTGCTATGAATGTGGATGTTCAAATACCGTTTTGAGATCCTGCTTTCCGTTCTTTTGGGTATATATCCAGCAGGTTGTATGATGTTTAAGAAAGAAGCTCTAGAGTTGCAGCACGAGCCCTGCCTAGCTGTAATTGCCTGCCCACATTACCGTTGAGGACCCTGAGTCTCAGGGGGAGATGGAAACTTGTCCAAAGTCTCACATGCAGATCATGAGAGGAGGCAAGTTTCAGCCTGGCCCATCTGCCCCAAAGCCCATGTCCTTCTCACTGTTGTTTGCTCTCTCTCAGCAGAAAACTGTTACGGACAATCATCAACGGGTTCCCAAAAGTGACATGTTGTAGAATAAATACACAGGTACAATCACTTTCTAATATAAAGGATAAATGGAGAACAGTGAAGGAGGAAATCCAGTTCAGAAAAGTTTTAAAGATTATCCTTGGAAATTAACCTTATATGGAAGAAAATTACAAAATTCTTGTGGGAGAAATAAATAAAGCATTGAAAAGTTGGGTGTCGGGCTCCGTTTCAGTCTAGAACAATTTTAAAAGCTAAAGACCAAAAAGCTCCTGTAGCAATTAAAATTCCCACAGAAATCACATCAAAATTCATCTGGAAAAATAAATAGTTAAGAGTACTGCATTTGGGAAGGAAAAACAACAGCAGAACCAGGAGAACTAAACTTCCCAGATAACTATAAAATATATTGTTAAATGGCAATCAACAAAACTAGATTATATTGGCATAAGAAGAGGAAAAATAATGAATAAAATAATGCACAGATCCTTACATATGCCTAACCTTTTGGGGAGCTATTATTAAGACTAACTGGGAGTAAGAAAATAATTGGAAAGGAAGGGACTTTTAATAGTGTTATGGGAAGCTGGGTGAAAATAACAGCTAATATTTAATGAGAATTAACTCTGTGCTAGGAGTTATTCTAAGTGCAATAATTCATTTAATACTAATGACAGCTTCATGAGGCATAGTATATTACTATCTCAATTTTATGGATGAAGAAACTGAGTTACCAAGAGCTTGTGCAAACTTGCCCAAAGCCACACAGCAGCTCCATGGCAGAGCTGGAATTTCCACCAAAGCGTTCTCAGTCCAGGCCTCTCCAGCCCCATGCTTTAGCTCCTCTCATGCTAAAGTGAGGAGAGAACTTCAGCCCAATAGTTTAAACAGTTATGTTTTAACAACCTTACTAAAAAAGCTAAGATAGGCCAGGTGCAGTGGCTCACACCTATAATCCCAGCATTTTGAGAGGCCAGGAGTTTGAGACCAACCTGGTCAACATGGTGAAACTCTGTCTCTACTAAAAATACAAAAGTTAGTTGGGCGTGATGGTGCATTCCTGTAATCCCAGCTACTCGGGTGACTGAGGCAGGAGAATCACTTGAACCTGGGAGGTGGAGTGCCACTGCACTCTAGCCTGGGTAACAGAGCAAGACTGTCTCCAAAAAAAAAAAAAAAGCTAACATAAAAAGTGTATTTAATATGTATCTCAAATGTAGAAGGAGATAAACATACCGGCACTTCATAAATAGAAGAAATTATCTGCCAGGTGTGTCAATTACACAATTACAGGCCTGTAATCCTAGCACTTTGGGAGGCCAATGCAGGAATTACTTGAGCCCAGGAGTTCAAGACCAGCCTGGGCAACATAGTGAGACCCCATCTCTACAAAAAATAAAAAATTAGCTGGGCATGGTGGTGCCCGCCTATAGTCTCAGCTACATGAGAGGCTGAGGCAGGAGGATCCCTGGAGCCCAGGAGTTCAAGGCTGCAGTAAGTTAGGATTGCACCACTGTACTGCTGCCTTCACAACAGAGTGAGACCGTGTCTCAAAAAAAAAAAAAAAAAAAAAAAAAGGAAAAAAGAAACAGAAAAGAAAGAAAAATAAATTATCAGTGACAAGTAATTTTTTAAAAGCTGGTTAAAAAATAAAACATTTGCTATCAAGAAGTTTGAATTAGATACAAGATCATGGTTTGTTAATTTCAGTCATTCTGGTGGTGGCTATGCTCCATCAGAATACCAATACCAGAATACTCCACCAAACAATACCCAAACGTTGGTGAGGATAGGGAGCAACCAGAACTCATTGTTGGGCAGTGGGTTGTAAATTTATTCACCTGCTTTGAAAACTGTTGGAGACTACCTACTAAAGCTGTGTACAGTCCACTCTAAGGCAGGTACATAAGAGAAATGAGTGATCTTTCAAATGACAAATGACATGTACAAGATATTTAGAGCATCTTTATTCACCACAGCCAAGTAACTAGAAACAACCCAAATATCTACCAACAAGAGAATGAATAAGTAGATTGTGGTACATTCAGACAATGAAGCAGCGCTCAGCAACAGAAAGGAGTGAGTCACTGACATGCACAGCAATGTGCGTGAATCTCCCAGACACTTAAGAGTACAGTCTGGCCGGGCGCAGTGGCTCACGCCTGTAATCCCAGCACTTTGGGAGGCCGAGGCAGGTGGATCACGAGGTCAAGAGATTGAGACCATCCTGGCCAACACAGTGAAACCCCATCTCTACTAAAAATACAAAAATTAGCCTAGTGTGTTGGTGGACGCCTGTAGTCCCAGCTACTCAGGAGGCTGAGGCAGGAGAACCACTTAAACCTGGGAGGCAGAGGTTGCAGTGAGCCGAGATCGCGCCATTGCACTCCAGCCTGGCGACGACAGAGCAAGACTCCGTCTCAAAAAAAAAAAAAAAAAAAAGGGTACATTCTCTGTAATTTCATTTGTAGAATGTTCAAAAGCAGGCATACCAATCCAGAGCTTTTAAAAATCAAAACAGGAGTTATTTTTGTGGTGGGGCAAGTATTTGACTGGGGGAGTTGTTTTTTTTAAGGTGTTGGTAATGTTTTCTATCTTGCTCTTCACGATGGTTACACAAGTGGAAATGTAAAAAAATTCATTGAGCTGCATTCTTAATATGTGCACTTTAACATATGTAAGCTGTAGTTTGATAAAAAATTAAAATCAGCAAATTAACAAACAAAAATGTGTTAAATATGTGTGGTACAACACTTTATTCACTCAACAAACACTTCTAAAATAGTTATTGTGCCTGGAATGCTGAGGACACCTCACTGAATAAATGAGACTGTCTTCTAGGAATTCAAGATCCTGAGGGGATATAGATCAGCAAATGCACACAGGAACTCATGAAATGTGATCGAGTGGGAGGCAGGTGTTGTGGGACACTAACTCTGCTTGGAGAACTCAGGGGAATTTTAACAGGAGAGAAGAGGTTTGAGTAAGGTCAAAGATGAGTAGAACCACAGTGAAATATACGTCCCACCCATTTGAATGGCTATTATAAAAAATAACGTAAAATAACAAGTGTCGGGAATGACAGAGCAATGGGAACCGTTGTGCACTGCTGGTGGGGGATGTAAATGGTGCAGCGGAAAGCAGTAAGACAGTCCCTCAAAAAACAGCACTATCATATGATCTAGAAATTCCACTTCTGGGTATATATCTCAAAGAGATGAATGCAGAGACTCAAAGAAGTATGTGGACACCCATGTTTACCACAGAATTATTCACAATAGCCAAGAGATGGAAGCAATCCAGTGTCCACTGATGGATGAATAGATAAACAAAATGTGAGATAGATACAGATGTAATGGAATATTATTCAGCCTTGAAAAAGAAGGAAATTCTGATGCATGATACAATGTGGATGAACTTTGAGGACATTATGCTAAGTGAAATAAGCTGGTCACAAAAGGACAAATACTGTATAATTCCATTTACATGAGGTGTCTAGGGTGGTCAAATCCAGAGACGGAAGTAGAGGGGGGATAAAGGCGGGATGGTTAATGGGTTCACAAGTACAGTTAGACAGAATGAATGAGATCTAGTGTTGGATACACAACAGGGTGACTCTATTGTCACCAACAATAATCTATTGTATAATTCTAAATAACTAAAAGAGTAGAATTGGAAGGTTCCTAACACAAAGAAATGATAAATGCTTGAGGTGATGAATATCCCCAATTACCCTGATATGATCATCGTGCATCACATGTCTGTATCAAAACATCACATGTACCCATAAATATATATATATACCTATTATGTACCCAAAATAATTAAAAATAAATTTTTTTTAAAAAAGAAAGCAGAGTGATGGTTGTAAAGGGCTGAGGGGAAAGGGAGTAGGAGTTCGTGTTTAATGGGCACAGAGTTTCCGTTTTGCAAGATGAAAGAGTTCTGGAGATGGATGGTGATAACGGTAGCACAACAATGGGAATGTCTTTAATGCCACTCACCCGATGACCTGCACACTTTTCTTTTTCTTTCTTTTTTTTTTTTCTGAGACAGAGTCTTGCTCTGTCGTCAGGCGCCAGGCTGGAGTGCAGTGGCGTGATCTCGGCTCACTGCAACCTCCACCTCATGGGTTCAAGCAATTCTCCAGCTCCAGCCTCCCAAGTAGCTGGGATTACAAGGTCTGCACCACCATGCCCAGCTAACTTTTGTATTTTTAGAAGAGACAAGGTTTTGCCATTTTGGCCAGGCTGATCTCGAACTCCTGACCTCAAGTGATCCTCCCACCTCGGCCTCCCAAAGTGCTGGGATTATAGGTGTGAGCCACCATGCCCGGCCTGAACTGCACACTTAAAAATGGTCAAGATGGTACATTTTATTTATGTATGCTTTATCACAACTAACATTTTTTAAACAACAAACAAAAAAGAGTAGAGAAAATTCTGGCAGATGAGAGCACCCCTAAGTGTGGAGTCTTGAAAGAGCCCAGGGCATCTTCAAGGAATGGTGAGTGGGTGTGTGGTGAGTGTGATGGACACGAGGGCCGGGGGGGGGGATGCTGGAGATGGCACTGACGATGCAGGTGGGCACTGGATGGGAAGGGTCTGGGTTATCATTTAAGGAGATTGAGCTTGAACTGACAGGAGCCATTGAAGAACCCCAGCCTAGAGCACATCTCCCTTGAGACCCCCCCACAACACTGCAGTGTCCTTTCCTATCCAGCCTGGGCTGAAGCCCCCACCTCCTGCTGCTGGACCACTGCGTCTCCAGTGCCCAGCACAGCAGATGTTGAAAGAGCAAATCGTGCATTTTGCACTTTAGCAAGACCACTCTGTTGGCGTGCGGAAAACAGAATGGAGGGTGGGGCAGGAGCCAGAGAGCAGCTGGGCGACCCCTGCAGGGTTCCGGTTATGGGAAGATAACCAGCAACAACCGTGTGAAGCAGAGGACAGAGGCTGCAGGGTGAGGCACGTTTATGAGACAAGGACAAAAGGGCTTGGGATGGATTTGAAGTGGAGTGAGAGGGAGAGGTGAAATGCCAGCTGTTTCTAAAGCTTCAGGACGGGGCACCAGGGTGGTTTCCTTGTGGGAGGGACGTCCTGGGGCAGGTGGCAGCAGGCGGTGAAGAACATTCAGGCCTGGAACTCGGGTGGACCCTGTCAGTCTTTCTCAGTATCCAGGGCCAAGCACAGGAGCAGACACATGGCAGGCTCTGAATAAATATTATAAGAATGAGAGAGATAAAGAGGGAAGAAGGGAAGGATGAAAACGCTGCCAGGAAGGGGCAGAGAGCAATGGGATCTGCTCATTGACCTGGACGTATTCAGCATGCAGATGGCAAGTGAAGAGGACAGTATCACCTGTGATGACGTTTGCAAGGGCTGGAGCAGGAGGAGGAATATATGGCGGTATAGATGGGCAAGTGGACAGATAAGCGGGTGTTGCAGGGGGAAGAGAGCCCTGAAAAGGAGGCACACAACCAGCACCCACCACTGGGTTGAGGAGAGGCTGACGACAGGTGAAGACGCCGGGTGAAGGCACTGGATGTCCAGGCAGGAGGTCATCGGTCACCACAGCCAAAGCAGAGCCTGCGTGAACAGGATGAAGATAGAGGGCCGGGGGAAGAACCTGGATTCTCACCGCAGCTGAGGGACCCAAAGAATGGTGGGAAGACTGTTTTTTAAGGAATTTATGTTTAGGATTGGGGAATGGAGTGTATCTTTAAGCTCACATGAGGGAGTTGGGGAAAGAGACAGCTGGAGATAGAGAAGTGGGAAGGGTTGTTAGTGTGAGGACGTGGAAGCGGCAGGCCAGAAGGTGCCAGCACACGGTGGGGGCGGGGCGGGCTCGGGAGAGAGGGAGGAGGGAGGAGGATCAGGAAGATGGAGAAGAAAACGGGACGGAAGTACACCTTTGTATTAAGCAAGACCTCAAGAGGTGCTGAACCATTTATGGGCCACTCTGGGCAAAGTTAACAAAGCAACTACGTGGACAGTAATGAGGCCATTGGTCCTCCCAAGGCTTGCTCCCTGAAGCCGCGATGGTCATACACCAGTCCCCAAAGCATCTCCTCGGGAGCATCTGTCCCTGGTGCATCTCCACCAGCAGTTTGCAGGTGGAAACCCACCTCCAGTGTGGACCAGGCCTGTGTGTCCACGCGTGAGTTCCTGGCTTGCGCCCTGTTGTGCCAGGTCCTCCCCACTGGGCAGGCCAAGCAAAACCTGCTGCCCAACAGCCCCGTGCCCTGAGATTGAGTCCCACCCATATTATCAATCAATTGAATTAGAGTAAAGTACCAAGCCTGCTAAAGTCACACTTTCCTTCTCTATAAAATAGGGCCCAATGACATAATGCAAATGTGTGTGGTGGAGGATAACACATCATGTATGTCATGTATGAAAGCTACGTGGGCCAGCTGTGGTGACTCATGCCTGTAATCCCAGCACTTTGGGAGGCTGAGACAGGTGAATCATTTGAGGCCAGGGGTTCAAGACCAGCCTGGCCAACATGGTGAAACCCCGTCTCTACTAAAAATACAAAAATTAGCTGGGTATACATGCCTCTAGTCTCAGCTACTTGGGAGGCTGAGACACAAGAATCACTTGAACATGGGAGGTGGAGGTTGCAGTGAGCTGAGATCACACCACTGCCCTGTAGCGTGGGTGACAGAACAAAAAGCTACATGGACTTACTCAAATTTCCTGTGAACAGCCTTGGCCATGACTAAACAGCACACTTGGAGTTCACAGTATGTGCAGGCACAGAATCTCTCACTTAAACCCCAGAACCTGTGAGTTAGCTATTATCAACCTATTAACATTTTAACTTTCAGAAAACTGAAGCTTAAAGATGTTCAGTGACTTGCCCAAGGTTACTCACCTAATAAGAGGCCAAGCCAGGGACCAGGTGATGTTGCTTTTCCCCTGTATTTGTAGTCATGTATTGAATAGAAACCCTCCCCTCCACCAATAGTTTTCAGAATGGAGCCAGCTGCTGTTGAATGAACACAGGCAGTTGAATGTTGGTGCAGGTTTTACTGCACATGACTGTGCTTAGACCCCTTAGGGCTCTCCAGGCGGGCTGAGGGGCTCTTTCCTAGTGCTCCCCTGCCGTGGGCACAGTCCTCTATTCCAATATGATGTCTCCTCCATACACACAAAGCTCCCCAAGGCAGGATCCTTGTGTTTTCATCTTTGTATTCCCAGCACTTAGAACAGCCTGGTACATTGTAACTGCTCAGTAAATACCGGTGAGTGAAGAAACTTATTCCGGAGTCTTTAAAAATGGCCCAGAGACTTTATTCTCTTCTCATAAGGCATCTGCACAGAGCTGCAGCTATTCTTCTTCTAACCTTGTCTGCCAAGCCTGGGAGGACCTTCGTTTGCGATGTGTCTCCTCTTGCTTCTCATTGAATTCTGTAAAGGTCATAGTCATTTGTTTATTATTCAGATATTGTTGAGCAGCTCCTGTGTGCCAGGCACTGGGCCAGGTGTTAGGGATGTGGCCCTTGAAGGGTGGCTGTGTGCAGTTGTGCGGATTGTACACTGCGCTGTCCCAGGGCACACCATTCACAGCACAACCTTTCCCTAAGGCGCCACAGTGTGCTCCAAGCCTGAGGACAGAGGAGCAGATCAGACATAACCCCCTTCCCCCAAGCTGGGAAATGTTGGCCTCCATCAAAGCTGGTGCTCCGGTGCCTGGGAGGCTTACTTAGGGGGAGGAAGGAGGTGGGGCTTGAGTCTCTCCAGTCCCATGACTCCTAAATCACCCAGCCTTGGCCTTTGAGGACCACAGTGCCCCTGGGGAGAGTTCTTTGTTCAGTTCCCCCACCTGGTATGAACTTTCAGCCCCAGCCAAATTTTTCCAGATGGATTTCTAACCATGGAAATGGAGGTTTCTAATGGAAATCCCTGCAACCCTTTACTTAGAGCCACTCTGGGAGGCACCACTCTAATTATTCAATTGCCTAATTCCATTTATCTTTCATGATCCATTATGCACCACTGACGGGCTGCGTCTTCCTTAGCAGATACATAACCTAGTCTAATGGACTCTGGGTGAAGCCAACTACATTGGCTAAGGGATCTAGCTGGTACCTAATTCCCCTAAACTATGATTTTATAAATGAGCAAGGCAGACAGACACATTTTCTGCTTTAGGATAAATATTTTATGAATTGCCCCGCTGATACATTACATTATTAGTACATTATCCTTCATCCCTCCCTGAGGTTTGAAGAGCCTGGGTACACACTCAAGAGTACATTTGGGTGATTTTATTGAATAGGCTGCTTTTAAAATCTGTTTGTATTAGTGGAAAAAGAGAAATAATTTTGTCTCATGAAAAGAAAAGTTCTTTAAATGTTGATTTGCTATTTCAGTGTGAAAGTCGTCATCCAGGGACTTTTAGGTTGATGGAAATGTCTAAGGCCTACTTAAAAAAATCAGCAGCAGGGTACGGTGACTCACACCTGAAATTCCAGCACTTTGGGAGGCCGAGGCAGGAGGATCACTTGAGGCCAGGAGTTTGAGACCAGCCTGGGTAACATAGTGAGAACTCATCCCTTTAAAAAAATAGAAAAGAAAAGAAATAGAAATAGGAAAAAAATAGCTAATCTTTTCTCCTTGGCATTCCCCAATAGGACCAGACAATACTGGGAAGAGCTTTGCACAGTTCCAGAAGGGAGACTCTTCCTTATTTAGAAAGCAAGGCATTCTCAGAAAGTCAACCTTTCTTTTTTGTTACGATGGCTATTTCACCCCAAATATGCTTGCGTTTTCTTTATACCCCAGATGGGCATTTTAACCTGGAATAAAAGTGGGGTGGATTGTGCCAGTCTAAGAATTAGTGTAAATAAGCCCTGAGCTTTCAACATCATTCTACCCAAATTGTAGAAAGAAACTGGCTTTGAGTCTCAACGCCCATTCCTCTGTACAGGATACATGTTGCACACATCGTTTTCGTGTTTGTAATGTACATGTTTTACGTACATTATTTAATTGACATAAAGCTCTAGTCAGCCTCTTTATTGTTTGGTAGCCTTCATATGACAACGTGGAAGAAAGTAGGGGGATGCTTAGAAACTGCAGAAAGACCAAACCAGCGGATGATGTGGTGTCTCCCAACCCATAATGAAATAAAAGACAAAGATTTGGAACTGAAAGCGAGCATACTAAATTCTAGGCATTTTTCTAGTAAAAAAGAGTTCTCACATTTGTTCCAGATATTATATCAACATATCTGCTTACAGAAGTGAAATTAGTCACCATATTTCTTAGGGATTAATTAGATTCAAATTTATAGAGAACGCTGAATAATACCCTTTGAAAAAATACCATGCGAAGTTGAAATAGGAGTAATCTGAAAGGGAGGAATGAATGTTATTAATGCATTTACACCTTCTTCGATTCTCCCTGGAGTGTGTTTTACCTTTGCCATAAAATGAAAATATTTAAATTTCTTTAAAATTACATTTGACTTAATTATACCCAGGCCCTGATACCAGTAAGCCCCATTTTGCCTGCTTTTCTCTCAGCTGGAGCAGCCAGGCTCATCATTTCATAAAGAGTTGTTTTTCTACAGGATGTTCGCTATGTGCAGAATGTTAATAGCCGGCTGAATATGAATAGGCTCTGTGGCTCCACTTGAAATATAGAAAAATGGCCCAGACATTAAAAAAGATAAAAGGGAAAAGGGCAGTAATGAATTTAGAGGAAAATGAACATTAATGGTACTAGCATTACTCATGTTCCACATAACAAATTATTGGAAATTTGTCAAGCACACCAAATTATCTACTCGTCGGCTGCTGTGGGGCCCTCTGCAGCCATCCAAAACCAGCAAAAGCAAGACAATTTAAGCTAATTTTACTATTTATAACAATAGAACAGGCCATTAAGATAAATTAATGTCATTATCAAGTTTCTATGAAAATGACAAATACCACTATTTGGAGCAGCTTAGAGGCTGTTGACTATAATGAAATCCGCTGCACAGGTACTAAAGAGAAACACTCCAAGTAATTATTTTCTAGTAGCCTGTTTGTTTCCTGACCATTCATTTGCTTTCACCACAATTAGTTCTGTACACAATATAGTAGTAACTAAACAGTCAACACTACGCAGCATTAGGACTAATTGGGCCATTAGGACGCAGTTTCCAGCCTTTTCCTCCCTGAAGAGAGCTAGGAGTAAACAGACCAGGGGCAACAATGAGAGCGCCCCGCTGGCATGGATTGTCTTAATTTAAAGGAACTCCAAACAGGATAATAAATCATAAACCATACAGGGAAAAAGCTCTGCATAGAACCTCCTTGAACCAGCGGGATGATCATGAACTAGGCAGTGCTGGACTGTGTGCCCTGATCCCCCCGGGGTATGCCACGATGGGGGTGACTCCTGCGGTGGTGGCTCTGGGCTTGGAGTGGTGCCGTCCAAAGGTGTTAAGAATTCCTTGTCGATCTGAATCTTGAAATTCTTCTTCCATCACTTAGGCTAGTGATTTCTGAGTTGTTCAAAGCCACATCGTGGAAGGCCCTGTCTCCCCCAACAGGGCTGTGTCTTTGATAGCTTCTGGGTTATTGTTTTAGGATCAAATCACTCAGAGACTGTTCACAGCAGCGGTCAGCTTTCTCTTACTCAGGTATCAATGGGAAAGAATTGTCCCAGACAAGCCAGTGAGTGATTTATAAGGAATAAGGAGTCACACGATTACACTCTTTTGAGATCCTCATTGCATAAAGTAAGTGGTAGACTGCATCAGGCCACCACGTGGCCAGGAGATGGGTACACTTAGCTGATAAATGGATGGGCATGTATGAGGCCCTCAGTGTGGCACACAGCATTCCTCAGGCCACATCGCCTTCCAGCTCTGAGGACGATACTCACAAACTGCCCCTTGGCCAGTCCCTTCCCCTCTCTCCCCTTCTCCAGTTGAGACAAGGTGCCATTTGTATTCTTAAGGGATATAAAACTCAAGCACGTACATTAGATCACCAAAAAACTCAGAGCATGTAAGGAGTTCAGGCAACAGCAGAACTCTCAAGAAGCAGTAAGGTGATGATGACCCCATCTGATCACTGTGAATGTTAAGATAAATTAGTTCCCATTCCACAGCCAGCACAGAGCCTCTTGACCCGGTCTGGTTGATTTCAGGGCTTCTGGTGCTGCCCGAACCGATTACCAGCTGCAAGAGCCTCATTCTGCAAAAATCACACTGGCTTTTACAGGTCTTTACGGGAAGGAAATAGGCTAATGCACTGTTTTCCCATGTGTGTCAGCAGCCCAATCTCTCCCTAATGGGCTCCAATCGCAGTTTTACTATGAACTTAAACTCTCCTACAGACACGCACAGGACAGGCATCCTCACTTCTATGCTTCCAGCGAAAATCAAGACAGAGAACAACATTTGGTCCTGCCTTCCTCCGAATAGTTGGGCTGGAAAGCAGGTGCATCAGGGTGAATGTGACCTCGATTGAGCTTGTTCTTCCTAAAGGTGAGCAAGAGGGGGAGTTTAAGTTTAACCTGCTGATTTTAGAACTTAAAACAGCATTGAACACAGGTCTGTCTCCCTTCACACTCCTGGCCTCCCCATTCTGCTGCAATCCCTATCTAGATGCCTCAGGAAATGCAAAACAGAGCCTTCGGGTCAGCCCGGGGGTCAAGGGTCACATCTCTGTTCCCAGCAGGCTATTGGCCACGTCTCCTTCCTGCTCTGAGGAAAACACTTGCAAACTGCCCATTGGCCAGTCCTGGTGTCACATTCCTGCCTGACACCGGCCTCACTTTTGAACTCTGCTACTGTTTTGTTTGTTCGTTTGTTTTTGTTTGTTTTGTGACGGAGTCTCGCTCTGTCACCCAGACTGGAGTGCAGTGGCACATTCTCAACTCACTTCAACCTTCACTTCCCAGGTTCAAACAATTCTCCCCTGCCTTAGCCTCCTCAGTAGCTAGGACTACAGGCACCCACCACCACACCCAGCTAATTTTGGTATTTTTAGTAGAGATAGGGTTTCACCATGTTGGCCAGGCTGGTCTCGAACTCCTAGCCTCAAGATCTACCCACATCAGCCTCCCAAAGTGCTGGGATTACAGGCAGGAGCCACCATGCCCAGCTGAACTTTGCTACTATTAATATATTCCCATGACACACACCAGGTCCTCTGTGCTGCTTTGATTAGTGTTATTGTTAATCTTGCTTCCAACAAACTGAATTTCTGGCCATGAACTCTTGATGTGCTAACTGCTAACACTCCCCATGTACCAGGCTCTGTGCAAGAGTATCAGTTCATTGGAGGCTCACGGCAGCCCTACAAAGGAGACATTACCCCCCATTCTACAACTGCAAAGACAGACCGGGACATGCTCCGTTACCTGCCCAAGATCACAAAACTGGAGAGCGACAGGGACAAAACAGTAAGCAGAGCAGACTCACTCCAGAAGTCTCTGAATCTGTCTGCTGTCTAAGCCTCCAGCCTAGATGGATCCCGCTCCTGGCCTCGGCTGTCTAAGCCTCCAGCCTAGATGGATCCCGCTCCTGGCCTCGGCTAGGATGACCTACCCTGTTGGTGCCCATGTTGGCATATTGGCTAAACGAGGCAAAGGGAATACTTGTCACCTAATTCAGTCACTGCAGAGATGATTATTTTTCTGGCTTTCCATCACTAGATTGAATGCTCCTTGAGGACGGGAATTGCATTCACTTTCCTCATTATTTTGTCCCCCAGCCCCAGTATCTGGCCCAGAAAAGGTGGTCAGTGAAAGGTTTATGGAATAAATGGATGAATTGCTGAAGTGTGCAAATCACCAACTGGGCACACCAACGGTTTTCTCCTGGCAGCTTTGAACACGGTCCAGGAATAAACCAGTAAATCATTTCCCTCTCAATCCTCATGTGACCTGGGAACTTTTCACAATAGACTCCACAACCCTGACCATCAGTGGTCCTTACTTTCTCATAACAGCAAAGCAGGGGCCACTCCTGGCTCCAGCCAGTGCCCCTGAACCGGGTAAGGAGGCGTCAACATGCTCCTGGCCATTCACACACTCTTTCTCCTAACTTGTAGCAAGAATTTTCTTTCTTTTTTTTCTTGTCACCCAGGCTGGAGTGCAATGGCAACAGGGACAAAACAGTGATGAGAGAAGTCTTACTCCGTAAGTCATGCTCTGCATTCTTCTGCTGTCTATCTCGTCCCACTGCAACCTCCACCTCCCAGGTTCAAGTGATTCACCTGCCCCAGCCTCCCGAGTAGCTGGGATTACAGGCGCCGGCCATCGTGCTCAGCTAATTTTTGTATTTTTTTAATAGAGATGGAGTTTCATCATGTTGGCCAGGCTGCTCTCAAACTCCTGACCTCAGATGATCCACCCGCTTCGCCTCCCAAAGTGTGGGAATTACAGGCGTGAGCCACCACGCCCGGCCAAGAATTTTCTAAACACTTTTTCAAAAAGTATCCAACTCCCAATAACCAATGACATGGAGTAGAGACCAGCACATATTTCTCTTCTCAGCTTGATTATGAAACGAGATATGGTTTGCTGTTTCCTGCCTTTCCAGGACAGGTGAATTAGGAGGGGAGTCCCCAGCAGACAGGTATTGCATCTGGTGAAGCTGCAGTGTGTCCTGACGAGGCTCATGCTGGTTCTTCATTTTGCTAGGTCTGCTCCACTTGTCTGAATTTAGCAGCCTGTTGACTCCAAAGACCAGAATCCAGGCAAGCCTAAGGCGATGGTGCCAGGGCATTCATGCCCGGGGCCCAGAAGCATGCACACCAGCACACTGGCAAGAAAAAAGCAAGTGGGTAAATGTCCCTCCCCTCTTGGGTCATGGGGCCCGGGAGCTTTCCTCTGCAGGATAGGGGCTGGATCTGGACCTCATTCTGCTGCAGCCACCTGGCTTTGAGCAAATATCCCAACTCCTCTACTCCTGGGTTTTCTCATCCGGGTGATGAATACTTGATAATCCCAAATTCTATTCTGGTTCCTAAAAAGAAAAAAAAAATGTAATTTCAGGACTGTATAAATTCTGTAGTTATACTGGATTATCGTGCTGTGTTTAAAATCTGTTTATTGGAATATCGAACCCGATTAACTTGGTTTTCAGGTCATTGTGGGTTGAGGGGGGATAATTCCACGTTATGTATATAAAAGTGTCCCTGGAATGTGATGTGATGATTTGTCTCCCCCGAAAGATGTCGCACGAAGACGAGCTGGGTGGGATTTGCTTTGAGAATCGTGCAGTTCCTCACAGACGTCTTCTGATATCAAGGCACATTTATGAGGTACGCAGTGGTGACAGAGGCTCCGGTGAGCGCGGCTGACACCCAGTAAGGAGGGAGTTTACACCAGGTACACACAGGTCATCTTGTCCTTCATGTGTGTCCCTTACGCAACAGCAGCAGTGTGGAGCGCTTTTCCATTTTGATTCTTAAAACATTGAGTGGCAGGCCAGGGCATTTCCATTTAACTGGATTTTTCAATTATTTTGGGGCCAGCTAATAGATTTGTTAAATGGAGATTTTATTGTCAAGATAATGGGTGTAATGAACCTGGATTTGTAATTGCTGAAGTTTATTGATCCAGAGCAGTTTGATTTTGTTGTCATGTGAGCCCCCCAGTAGCGTGCACAAGCAAGTACTCAGTACTTCTCTCTGCACCAGGTACAGATGGGCAATCTTGTCCTTCGTCTCTTTTTGCCTGAGCAATAGCAACAATTGTGGTACACTTTTCAATTTAGTTCTTAAAACATCGAGATGAGCCCATCTGGAAAGCCTGGAAATACGTTTTCAAATCGCAGCCCAGGTTCTCAACGCATTCTTTGTTTACCTGACTGTGAAGGAGGAAGATAATGCTGACCCACAGGGTTGGTTAAAAAACAGAACTCAGGCTGGGCGCAGTGGCTCACACCTGTAATCCCAGCACTTTGGGAGTCCGAGGCGGGCAGATCACCTGAGGTCGGGAATTCAAGACCAGCCTGACCAACATGGAGAAACCCCGTCTCTAAAAAACAAAAAACAAAACAGAACTCTTAGTTCCCTATTATGACCGGTGCTTTTAAAAGTCTGTAACCAACTACCAGCAAATTATTTCTTAAAAAAAGAAAAGTGTAATTTTTTTATTACAGAAATGATGACTTTGGGGCATTACATTTCCTAGCCTAGAAGGCATTTTCTTTTCAATGGTTTCATTGATCTTGCTTGGACAACATTTTACCCCTTTCTGTCTACTCAGTGAGAGAGTCGAAGGCACTCAGCTTCCCTCGGGATTAGAAACTGGTGGGGAGAGAGATCCCACACACCAGGCAGGAGGTCCCAGTCCTCCAGAGGGAGAGGTCTTCCCATTTTGGAACAATAGGAGTGACAAAGAGCCTCAGGACACTGAAGCTGGGGAAGGATGTGGCAGTTATTGGGCTGTGAAGAGATGAATAATACACTGGAAAGCAAACACAAGCATGATTTCTCTTCTAATCAGGATCATGAAACATTTTACAAATTAACCACTTTCCTCCAACACTTACCATGTTGAGTGGCTCTAGGTAGAGCCATCAGGGCGGACTCTGCCATCTGCATTTAGAAAATTGCCTATACATTTATTAAAGTGAAATTCACCCATTAATTAATGCTGTTCTCCCTGAAGACTCTCATTAGCACATTGAGCTAATTACTGAAAACACAGGCCCAAGGGTTGGGTGATTTTTTTTTTTCCTATTATGGTAAAATTTGCTCCAGCCTTACCTTTACAGGATTTAAAAAGAGAAGCAGCAGAGTCAGAATAACCTTTGGATGTAGGAATTGAATCAACTCCCAGACCACTTGTCTTGCTGGTCGTCTTTTCCTTCTCTGCAGGAGGCATATGCAGCTGCTATTTCAGCAAGAAATATTTCCAGTCTAGGAGAGGCCTAACCATCTAGCCACCACCAGAGTCTTCTGACAGCTCAGCTGCTGGGTGTGGATGAGTTAGGAAATACATTTGGAATGAGACCCAGGCTAGTGTCTATATAGTGTGTCCCCTTACACATTTATCTTCTCTTCTCCACCATCAATGTGGCTCCTGCATGGCCTTTTCATCCAGCAGAAAACAACAGGGACCCAATGGATTAGACAGATTTCTAAGGCTTTCAATTGAAAGCGTCTTTTTTTTTTTTGAGATTGAGTCTCACCCTTTTGTCAAGGCCAGAGTGCAGTGGCGCAATCTCAGCTCATTGCAACTTCTGCCTCCCGGGTCCAAACGATTCTCCTGCCTCAATCTCCTGAGTAGCTGGGATTACAGGTGCGCGCCACCACGCCTGGCTAATTTTTGTGTTTTTAGTAGAGGCGGGGTTTCACCATGTTGGTCAGGCTGGTCTCAAACTCCTGACTTCATGATCCTTACACCTTGGCCTCCTAAAGTTCTAGGATTACAGGCGTGAGTCACCGCACCCAGCAGAAAGCATCTTAAATTGTTCCAGGAGCTGACATCAGGGGAGTGGGGAGCAGGGCCAGTGTTGGGGGGAGGAATTGTGACATAGACCTGGCCCAGGAAACACAGGCACGGCCCTGTGCACACCTGTTAACCTTTGGGGGCCTTTGGTGCTTAAAGGAAGCCTCTTACTTCACCCTCTTTTACATTAAAGAATAATTTCACATGAGTTCTGAGTTACAATTATGAATGGTTTAAAATACATGTGGGCCGGGCATGGTGGCTCATGCCAGTAATCTCAGCACTTTGGAAGGCTGAGACCGGCAGATCACCAGAGATCAGGAGTTCAAGACCAGCTTGGCCAACATGGTGAAACCCCATCTCTACTAAAAATACAAAAAATAAACAAAATTAGCTGGGTGTGGTGGCACATGCCACCACATGTGACCCCAGCTGCTCAGGACGCTGAGGCAGGAGAATTGCTTGAACCTAGGAGGTGGAGGTTGCGCCATTGATGCCAGCCTGGGCAAGAGACGAGAGTGTGTCTAAACAAAACAAAATCCAGGTGTGGTGGCTCACGCCTATAATCCCAACACTTTGGGAGACTGAGGTGGGTGAATCATCTGAGGTCGGGAGTTTGAGACCAGCCTGACCAACATGGAGAAACGCCATCTCTACTAAAAATACAAAATTAATTGGGCATGGTGGTGCATGCCTGTAATCCCAGCTGTTTGGGAGGCTGAGGCAGGAGAATTGCTTAAACCCTGGAGGCAGAGGTTGCGTTGAGCTGAGATCGCACCACTGCACTCCAGCCTGGGCGACAAGAGCAAAACTCCGTCGCAAAAAACAAAAACAAAAAACAACGAAAACCCCGTGATATTAAGTGAAAAAAGCAGAACAGAAAATTGTATTAATCCTGTCACTGCAATTACATAAAATTACCTCTGCATTTAGCCAAGGATTGGAAGGCAAACAGGAAAAACAGAAATGGTCAATTCATTCAAGTTGCAGTAGGATGATTTTTCTCTTCTCTCCTTAAACAAGTGAAATGTCGACATTTCCATTTCTAAGTGCATTCTCTTCCTGGCAGGTTGACCCTGCTCCTGGGCCTGCTCACACCAGATCCTTTCGGAGGTGCTGAATGTGGTCGGCTGAGTGATGGCCCCCACAGGATGCCCCTGGCCTAATCCCCAGAACTTCCAATGTTGCCTCATGCAGCAAAAAGGACTTTGCAGATGGGACTGAGTAAGGATTCTGTGTTATCCAAGTGGGTCCTGATCATCACAAGGGCTCCTTCAAGAGGGAAGCAGGGGACATTAGACTACAGAAGTAAGAAACGGGAGGAGGGAAGCAAGGGGTGGGAGGGGTGTAAGGTAGGGGGATCAGCCAAGGAATTCAGCAGCCCCTAGAAGCTGGAATAGACAAGGAAACGGAATCCCCCCTAGAGCCTCCAGGATAAACCAGCTGGCTGACAGCTGGATGTTTGCTGAGCGAAACTGAGCTTGAACTTGTGGCTTCCAGAACGATAAGAGAATGCATGTGTTGTTTTCAGCCACTCAGTTTGTGTTCATTTGTGACAGTGGCAATATGACACCAATGCACTGTGTGTCCTTGAGTGGGCGGTAAGGGGCTACGCGTCCCCCCTGCAGCCTGGCCGGCAGCTCCACTTTCTTACATTATACAGCCTGGCTGACTGTAGGACAGAATTTTTTAGGCATCCACAGGAGTAGCTGCAACATAACAGTAACTGAGCTTGGGGACAGGCGTGATTCAGTGTCCTCCACATGCTGAGGGCTTTGGCCCTGAGGATTAATTTCTTAGTGAGTTTATGCACTTTCTTATCTGCAAGCAGAACCACACTCCAAGCCTGTGTTTCTCTGTCTGTTAAATGTGGCTACTTAGCTATTCTCACAGTAGCTTATGCAGGCAAAGGAGATTATGTACATCAAAACAGTAGCACATAGCATGGGGTAAACATTCCTCTCTCTCCTAGAGAGCTTTCCTTCAATACCCATGGGAAATGCCTCCATGGCCACCTGCAAAGGGGTCCAACCCAGCCCCAGCCTGCAGTGGTTGGCGATGTTCTGCTAGGGGTCTGAGAGTACCTGCAGACCCCATGCGTGCACCTCACTCTCAGACATCACCATTCCACAGCAGCTATGGAGTGCTGGCCAGGTGATGGGGTTAACGGTGTGGAAAACAGCACGAAGCTTGCCTTAACCAGGCAGGCCTTTTATTGGTGGAAGATTCCTATTTGTAAAAGCAATACAAATTGCTTTTACATACATTGCAGTATGCTTATAATACCATGAGCTCTGGTCCCATGATGCTAGAAGGCAGCAGAAGACTGCTTACCCAGGTCTTTCTCTAAGAAGGGCCTCAGAGAGAGGAGAGGCAAACTAAAAACCCAGCGGCATGAAAGAGAAGGGAGAAATACTTTGTGAACATGTTTTAATTCTAGAAAATGTCAAACATGCAAAATAAACAGAATAAAGATGGTGAACCCCATGTACCAAGTTCCCGTCCACCAGCTCCAACAGTTAGCAACATTCTGCCATTCTTGTTTCATCTCTATAACTCCCTCATTCCCCCTCTCCCCCAACTCAATTATTATTGTAAAAGGTGCATACACTCAAATATACTGGCAGCTTAGCAGTATGATTTTGACAAATGGACACACCTTTGTAATCCACACATTACACAAAATAGAACATGTTTCTTCTCCCAGAAAGCTTCCTTGGCTCCTTTCCCAGGTAATCTCCACACCCCTCAGAGGTAGCCACTGTTCTGATTTTTTCCACCTTGGATTATTTTTGCCTGTTCTATTTATGGTCATATAAATGCAATCTACAGTATATACTCTTTGAGGTATGCTACAAAAAAGTAGTATGCTGGCTGTGTTCACTCAGCACAACATCACTGGTGACATTCATGCATGTTGTTCCATGTGCCAGCAATCTGTCCTTTTAATTGCTGAGTAGTATTCCATGAAAACACATGTTTTTTGAAAAACATCTTTTAAATCTCCCTTTGGACAGGTCACTGTCCAAAGTGGATTTTAAGAGGGGATCATAAAGACATAGAAGACAGGACCTCTGCCACTCTAAGGAACAAGCACCAAGGAGACTGACTCAGGGCTGAGGGAACAATGGCAGGTGCTATCGATTTTCTACCCAACAACTGTATTTCCTTTCTCTTGCTCTTGGAATCCCCCTTTTGTCTGCTCAGTAGGATGCTCAGCCATGCAGCTTGACTTGTGATTGGTCTCAGCCATGCAGGTTAATTTGTGATTGGTCTCAGCCATGCAGATTGACTTGTGATTGGTCTCAGCCATGCAGGTTGATTTGTGATTGATCTCAGCCATGCAGATTGACTTGCGATTGGTCTCAGCCACACGGGCTGATTTGTGACTGGTCCAGCCATGCAGATTGACTTGTGATTGGTCTCAGCCATGCAGGTTGATCCATGATTGGTCTTGGCGGTGGACGTTGATTTGCGATTGCCCAGTCTCTTCTTCTTGTTGCCATTGTTTAAGGTTGGGCTATGGCCCAATTCTGGCAGTGAGACATATGGAGAAATGTGTTGGGGGTTCCTTGCCTAAAGAGGTGCAGGGAGAGAAAGGCTTTGACAACCATTCCTTTCCTTCATGGGTGTTGTCAGGAGAAGCCAATGCTTCTGTCCATGAAGAAAAAAGACACCTGACCTACAGAGGGTGGCAGAAAAGAATCAGGGTCCCAGTAAGATTGTTGAGTTGCCAAACCCACCCTCAGGCTGCCCACCTCCCAACTTTTTGTTAAGTAAACAATACATGTTCTCCTGCTTAAGGGCCACTAGCAAAGTATTTTGTTCTTTGCAGTCAAAACAAATATGGGCCAGGTACAGAGAATGGTTAAATGTGTTTCAGGGAACGTACCTGGAGTTATGGCAAAGGCAGCCTGGAGACCACTGTTGTATCACACCATGTGTGTCTCAGTCACAAGAAGTAAAGCAGAGTAGCAACAGAGCATGGGCTTGAGCACAGAAGGACTGGGGAACCGAGGGCCCAGGGAAAGCCAGCGTTGGGCCTGGGCAGAGAGAAAGCTTTGTGTGGGATTGGAATCATTTTTTAAATATCCACACTAATCCAAAAATATGGAGCTTTGTGGTTTTGGCCAGTGCTAGGGTGTCTTGTCACCCTGTCACAATTACTCACAGGATGTAAAAAGAAGCTCTTATTTTTGGTGGAGAAACTACAGTTTGAAGTGTCAACTCCCACTTCCTGGGAAGTACCAGAATAAGAGTGTCACACTGTGTTAAAAAACATTTTAAGAATGCTCTATTTATGAATAATTTTGCAATCAAAGTTTAGAATATGTATTTAATTAAAACCAGGTTTTCTATGGTGGCTGAAAGTTTTTATGCTATAAGGATGTTAAAACTAGAGTTCCTGAGTCTGCACACACATCGGGAGCTTGCTCTGTCCTACAAGCTTCTTCCTTGCCTGACTCCAGGGCAGAGCTTTCCAATCAGTGTCTGCACATGGGTTACAGGTGTGACCGAGAAATTGATCCTTTCCAACTTTGCGGCAGCCAGGGAGGACTTGGACCAGCCATTGTCCTGGAGCCAGTTGGCAGTAAGTTATATCCACCATGTACCCCTATTTTCCATGCGTCGCACAGCATGAAAATGTTTGGGGGGGGCCCTGCTCTAAAGTCTGTAAATGCTAATAGAGGCTCAGACTTCCAACTGCCTTTGCAGCTAGGGGTAGCCATATGACTACTCTGGCCATTAAGCTTTAAGCTGAAGGTGCTGAGTCTGGCACGTGCTTCCTCCTCCTCCTAGATATAGAACAGGGATCTGCAAATTATGGCCTTTGGGCCCAGTTCCACATCCTGCCTGGTTTCATAAATAAAGTGTTTTGGAACGCAGCTATGCCCACTTATATACACGTCTGTGGCTGTTTCATGCTGCAATGGCAGAGTTGAGTAGCTGTAGCAAAGACCTTCAGCCCACACGCCATGGATTGGATTAGGGTTCTTTTTTTTTTTTGAGACAGAGTCTCAGTCCGTCACCAGGCACCAGGCTGGAGTGCAGTGGCGCGACCTCGGCTCACTGAAACCTCCGCCTCCCGGGTTCAACCAATTCTCCTGCCTCAGCCTCCCGAGTAGCTGGGACTACAGGCGCGCGCCACCATGCCCAGCTAATTTTTTTGTATTTTTAGTAGAGACAGGGTTTCACCATGTTGGCCAGGATGGTCTCAATCTCTTGACCTCGTGATCCACCCGCCTCGGCCTCCCAAAGTGCTGGGATAGGGTTCTTATATAAGGACTTGAAGGAGTGGGTTTGCCCTTTCTGTTCTTCTGCCATGTGAGGACGAAGCATTCATCATCATTGACCCCTTCAAAATTTGCTGATACCTGATACAGAAAGATGCAGCAGGCAACTTATGGCCATGAGGACAAAAGCCCCAAACAGAGGACAGCAGAGCAGCGTGAGAAAGGAGCTTGGGTCCCTCATAAAACCCCCTGTACCCGCCTATAAAACCCCCTGTACACGCCTATAAAACCCCCTGTACCTGCCTGGCCAGCCCAAGTCAAGGATGCCTGGAGCATGACACAAACTTTCGTTATATTTAAGTCACTGCAGTCAGGTTTTCTGCAATACTGTCTCCTACAGAAAATCACTATATCGATTGGGAGTATTAGGTGCAAATAACAGCTATGTTTAAACAGAAAAGGAACTTAGGATGTTAGGTAACTCAAGGGTCTCTGGCAGGGCTAGAAATCCAAGCTCTGGAGCTATACAACTAGGGATGATGCCCAATGACATCACGGGGTCTATTTTAGCATAAATACCACTGCTACCTGTTCACTGATGACTTTCAAAACTAGGTACCAGCTCTGCACCATTGCTGCGTCCCAAAGAAATAGATACCTCTGCCAGCATGTGGCACAGACTATGTGGCTTAAAATACACAAATTTAGGCCGGGCATGGTGGCTCATGCCTGTAATCCCAGCACTCTGGGAGGCATGCTGCAAAGTATACGGGTGAATCACCTGAGGTCAGGAGTTTGAGACCATCCTGACCAACATGGTGAAACCCCATCTCTACTAAAAATACAAAAGGAGCCAGGTGTGGTGGCGCATGCCTATAATACCAACTACTTGGGAGGTTGAGGCAGAAAAATCACTTGAACCCGGGAGGCGGAGGTTGCAGTGAGCTGAGATTGTGCCATTTAACTCCAACCTGGCAACAAGAGCAAAACTTCATCTCAAAAAACAAACAAACAAAACAAATTTATTTATCCCGGTTCTGCAGGCTGGATGGTCTAGACCAAGGCGCCAATAGTTTGGTGTGTCTGGTGAGGGCCTAGTCTCTCTGCCTGGTCTCCTCCGGAGGGGGATAAATGCTGTGTCTTCACACTGCAGAAGAACAAAAGGGGGCAAACCCATTCCCTCAACCCCTTTTATAAGAGCCCTAGTCCAATCCGTGAGAACTTTGCCCTCATGGCTTTATCACCTCCAAAAGGCCCCACCTCTAACAATGGCACTAGCCATGAAGTTTCAATGTACGAATTTGGAAGGAAGTATTCAGACCACAACAGCAGGCCTCTCCCCTTGGCTTGCAGACAGTGCCTTCTCGCCACGTCCTCATATGGCCTTTCCCGTGTGTCCACATCCCTCATGTTTCTTTGTCTTCAGGTAAGTACGTTAGTCCTATTGATTAGGGCTCCATCCTTATGTTCCCGTTTAACCTTAATTGCCATCTTAAAGGCTTTGTCTTTATTAGGGCTTCAACATACGAATTTTAGGGGAACACAGTCAGTCCCTAACACCTTGCTCACTCAAATCCAAGTATCATGGGGATGCACCTGATTGCCCGAGACAAGGTCCCGTGTCTGGAGCCTAGTTTCAAGGAATTCCTGGAATGCACATTTTCTGGCTTCTCCTATGGGAAGACAAGACTCAATACGGGAAAGGCAGTTGTCTTGCTCTGCTTTTCTGCAGGTCTAACAGAAAACAGACTGGGTAATTTATAAAGAGAGATATTTCTTCGGCTCATGGCTATAGAGGCTGGGAAGTTGAAAACCAAGGGGCCACATCTGGTGAGGGTCTTCTTGCTGCACCATAACATGGAAGGTATCAGGGCAAGAGGCCAGAGTGAGCGAGACCAAGAGGGACAGGGGGCCCAACTCTCGCTGTAACAAACTCACTCCTGTGGCAATAGCATTGCTCCATTCACGAGAGCACAGCCTGCGTGACTAATCGCCTCTTCATACCGTCACAATGGCAATTACATTTCAACATGAGTTTTGGAGGGGTCATTCCAACCATGGCCGTGGTCAAAATATTAAGCAGCCACAAATGACAGACGTTCACTCCAGCAGACATTCATCTTTATACCAACGCAGTCTGGATCAGCAATGTTCTCAACTTTTTCACACTGTTTTCTAGGCCGCTGTATGAGTGAAGCTTGTTCCAGATGCCTCCCTCCAGTGGAGCTGTTTTCCAGAGCAGACCATCCACATAGATGACAATGTGTCTCTCCTGTGTTTTCTAAAGAAAAAAATTAAATATTAAAAAAAAACAAACCAGCAACGTGAATGCTGCCCTATAGCAGTGTAATGTGGCAGCCCTGTGGCCAATTTTGCCTGCTTCTGGATCTGGAGCCCAGTAGACTTGTGGTTTTATGTAATAATGCCTTCATGTTTCTATGCTGGCTCTGGTTCCCAGACATGTTTATCTTGTTTTTGAGATAGTTATGTCTTTCACATGTTGCTAAAGATGTTTTGTCTATAATTGTTATGTATTTAGAGCACAAAAGGAAGTGGGGGATGACTTCTGTGTGAACCAATTTTTCCACCATAACCGAATACCAAAACAACTTTGCTATATACGACTTTATTTAAATTCATCATCTGTTCAGCTTTTATATAAAAGTAATTTTTAAAAAATTAACATAATTTTTTCTCATGGAACTTAAGATTACATCAACATAGTGCCAATAAAATAAAAGACAATAGAAAGCCCAGAGACAGACTTAGATGTATACAGTAATTTAGTAGATAAACACAATTCCACTGATTGAACATTGTCTACATGCAGGTGTTGGGAGACAGTTCTCCATGGGTCTTTTACTTTTCTGCAAGTCTTGTGGGATACTAACTCTCCTTTGTTTTAAATTATCTTTTTATGGATGTTCATTTAGCAAACAGCCTTGGAAAATAGAAAGAGGTGCTCCCACAGGGCATAGGGCAGGCATGCTTACTGAACACTTTAGAAGATTTGGATACCCTAAATTCAGAGTTCCTCTCCTATTAGGGAACCCACTGCATGTGTAGGTAATTATCTGGGCTCATCCTTCGCCACCATGGGACTTCAGTCAAGGAAAACTGATGCACATATGGTGATGCTCTTGCTGCCTGCTGTGCATTGAATAATAATAAAGTCCTTTGTTTCTGGTCCAGGAGTCTCATGTTTTCTGCCAGCTTCTGTGAAACTGGCAGGCTAACTTGTCAGCTGGCAAGTAGGGTAAAATCTCAGGCTCTTCACAATTAATAAGCAGAACACTTGTTAGGAATTTTGCATTTGTCATATTACTTAATTATTACAACTCTAAAAAGTAGGCGTTATCTCCATTTTACAGATAATAAAACCAATGTTTAAAGAGATTAAGTAACTTGCCCAAGGTCAAACAAGAATTCACCTCTGGGCCAGGATTTTAGTTCAGGACTGTTTCAGTGCTGTACAAATTATTACTTATTTGGGGACATAAAATTAAATTTCTATCTCACAATATAGGTTAAAAGTTCACATGGAATATAGAGTAAAATGTAAACAAAAAAGCAAATATGCATATCTGACTTTTAGATGCATAAGAACTTATCTAAGCACAAATAAATTTTAAGACAAAATTTAATCACTCAATATTTCAAAGGGCACTGTTGAAAGGCAAATGAAAAACTGGGAAAATGTTTGAATTAGATAGATAAGGAACTAATGTCTTTAATATGTGAAAGTTTATGAAAATCAACAAGAAAAATATTGTCTCTCTTAGAAAAATGAGTAAAAGACTTACAGAGTAAAGCGACTTACCGAAGTAATGTACAGAGCAAAAACCAAAAACTGTCTTCCCCAATTCCATATATGTTCTGCAGTTTCAAATAAATGGAAGTATAATTGATAAAAATAAGCACATAGAAAAAATGTTTGACTTCAATATTAATGAAGTGCTACCCCTAAATACTCTTCTTTTTAACAAATTGGCTAATTTTTTAAAATTAAAATAGGCAGTATTGCTGCAGTTATAATGAAATGGTTATTGTGCACTATTGGTGAAGGCATACATTACACAACTGTTCTAGAGGACGGATCCCTGCACCAGTCTGTGATCTGTTAGGAACTGGCCCACACAGCAGGAGGCAGGTGGTGGGCCAGCATCATCACCTGAGCTCTGCCTCCTGTCAGATCAGTGGCGGCACTAGAGTCTCGTAGGAGAGCAAACTCTATCGTGAACTGTACACTTCTTTTAAGACTCTCATGAATCCCATGTGGTGTTTAACTTTCTGTTTCTGGCTTATTTCTCTTAATAGAATGTCCTCCAGTTCCATTCACGTTGCCGAAAATGACAGGATTTGGGGGTTGTTATGGCTGAATAATATTCCATGGGTATACACACCACATTTTCTTTATCCAGTCATCAAAAATGTGGAATGCTTCGTGAATTTGCATGTCATCCATGTTCAGGGGCCATGCTCTGTGTCATTCCAATTTTAGTGTATGTGCTGCTAAAGCGGGAAATGAAAGATATTTAAAATCATGTTTCAATTCTAACAGACATATCTAAACATGTATTTTTCATCAGTGTCAAGAATTAAACAATATAAATAACTCCCTGACTTCAAAAAGGGTGATTCACCTACTTTTAATTCCTTTCTGCCTACCCTGCTGGGTATTTCCAGCTCTGCTGAAATCATCTAAATGTTTAGATTGATGTTTTTGGGTTTTTTTTTTTTACATGATGTCTCTTCTATTTTAAGAAGCATCTAAAGACCAGGTACAGTGGCTCATGCCTGCAATTCCATCTCTTTGGGAGGCCGAGACAGGTGGATCACTTGAGGTCAGGAGTCCACCCCCAGCCTGGGCAACATGGCAAAACCCTGTTTCTACTGAAAATACAAAAAAATTAGCCGGGCTTGGTGGTACACACCTGTAACCCCAGCTACTCTGGAGGCTGAGGCATGAGAATCACTTGAACCAGAGAGGATAGAGATTGCAGTGAGCTGAGATTGCACCCCTGCACTCCAGCCTGGGCGACAGAGTGAGACTCCATCTCTAGAAAAATTAAAAAAAAAAAAAGCTTTAAAATGTACTAAACAGCTATGTTACCAACAATCACTTAAACTTTACAGGTTTTATTATTTATTACTGTTTTTTGTCTTCACCACCTTTTCTGAATTATTTATTTTCATGCTTTTTAAAATTTCTTTCTTGAGGTTTCTTAGTGTCGTTTTGTTTTTAGCAGAGGAGAAATGTGGGTAGGATACTACTGTGCCTTCCTTTCCCTGACACAGGATAGATGCGTTGAGTGGGTATGAAATGCTATTCACAATCCTTTCCTCTTGGGACCCTGGGAACATGGTTTCACAGTCTTCTAGCATTTGGTTTGTAAGTTGACAGTTTTATTCTCTTCTCTATGAGGGTAATTGTTTTGGGGTACTTTTTCTTTTCCTGTCTTGAAGCTTATACAGTTTTCCCTTTAACCATAGGATTGAGAAATTTCATCAGATTGTGTTTAGGTAGTGTTTGTTTCTTTTTTTTCTCTCTCTCTCTTTTCATTTTATTTTTTTTTTCCTGAGACAGAGTCTTACCTCTGTCACCTAGGCTGGAGTGCAGTGGCACTATCACAGCTCACTGCAGGCTTATCCAGGGCTCAAGTGATCCTCCCACCTCAGCTTCATGAGTAGCTGGGACTACAGGTGTGTGCCACCATACCTGGCTTTTTTTTTTTTTTTTTTTTGAGTAGAAATGAAGTCTTGCTATGTTGCCCAGACTGGTAGGTAGTTTTTGAGAACTCCTACTTGGCATTCATGACCTCTTTTCTCCACTCAGGAAACAATTTATTATTTTCAATGATTTTTTTCCTTCTATTCTCTCATGATGAAATTCCTATTACACAAGGGAAGATGACACTAGATTTATATTTCACTCTCTCTCATGACTTCCATCACCATTTCCTCTAATTCACTAATTCAGTTTTCAGCTGAATTACTATTAAGTCAAAGTATACATGAAGATGTTTTGTTGTTGCTGCTGTTGCTGTTTTTGAGAGGGGGAGTCCATTCATGTTGGTCTTTGCCACCATTCTTAAATTGCTGAATAATATTCATACAACAAAATGCACATTTTTTTTTTTTTGAGATAGAGTCTCACTCTGTTGCCCAGGCTGGAGTGCAATGGTATGATCTCAGCTCACTGCAGCCTCTGCCTCCCCAGTTCAAGCTATTCTCATGTCTCAGTCTCCTGACCAGCTGGGACTACAGGCACCAGCCACCATGCCCAGCTAAATTTTGTATTTTTAGTAGAGATGGGGTTTCACCGTGTTGGTCAGGTTGACCTTGAACTCCTGACCTCAGGTAATCCACTCTCCTCGGCCTCCCAAAGTGCTGGGATTACAGGTGTGAGCCACTGCGCCCAGACAGAATGCACAGATTTTAAGTGCACAGTTCAGCTGTAATGAATGCATACATATAACCCATATAGCCATCTAATTAAGATATAAAACATTTCCATGACCCCAGAAAGTTATTTTCATCTCCTTCTGGACCATCATTTCATGACCCCTCTCCAGAAATCATGAACGATTTCTAATATCATTGATTAATTTTGCCTGTGTTAGAGTTTCAGATGAAAGAAACCATACAGCAGGCCCCTTTTGCATGTGGCTTCCTTACCTCAACCTAATGTTTTTGAGGTTGATCCATGCTGTAGCATGTATCAGTAATTTTTCCCTTTTTATTGCTCAGTAGAATTTCATTGTATGGGTATATTACCTTCTGCTTCCATTTAAATTTTTTAATTTCTAAAATATGCTTCTTTCTTATCTAATTTCTCTTTTCCAAGCCTGCTCTTGCTTTATTGAAGGAATATCTGCTTTGGATATATTTATATATGTATATATATATCCAAAAAGTATGTGTATGTGTGTGTGCATACACATATATGTATAGTTTTTTATTTTTATTTTTTAATTTATTTTACTTTTGGTGCATACTATATCTGGCATTTCTCCCCATGTTATCCCTCCCCCACCCTCTCCTCCCTCCCCACCCCGCCTTGTCTCTCCCCTACCCACCTCCCCAACTACATGTATAGTTTTTTAGACAGAGTTTCACTCTATCACCCAGGCTGGAGTACAGTGGCACAATCTCAGCTTACTGTAACCTCTACTTCCCGGGTTCAAACAATTCTCCTGCCTCAGCCTCCCGAGTAGCTGGGACTACAGGTGTGCACCACCATGTCTGGCTAATTTTTGTATTTTCAGTAGAGATGGGGTTTCTCTATGTTGACCAGACTGTTCTCAAACCCCTGGCCTCAAGTGATCCACATGCCTTAGCCTCCCAAACTGCTGGGATTACAGGCATGAGCCACTGCGCCAGGTCATGCTTGGATATTTCTAAGAATACTACTTATAATTGTCTTCTTTCTTGTTTCCTGAAATAACTCTATCACATGTAGGAGCAGGTATTTATATTGATTTCTTGGAATACTTTCTTTCCTTCGAGGTGCTGATTCTCCACAAACATCCAGTGATTTTGTGTTGTTATTGTCTGTTTCCATGTATCGCATGCCATGGTATACAAGCATCAGTAGTTCCCTCAGCAATTGCTCTGATTCTGGATAGACACACTCTCCCCAGCAACTAGCATCATGTGTGGCTGTAGATGACAGACAGCAGTTTTTGCCCTGGTGTGTTTATTCTTAATACCCTTGGAAGGTTCCTCTTTTTAAGCCTGAAGCCCCTCTACCCTTCATCAAAGTAATGATTTCCTCTTTACTTTGAAGAAAATATGAAGCTAACAAATAGCAATTAACAAATAAATTCTACCAAGGTATATGCATGCCTTTTTCCATCAGAAAGATTTTTCATGTGATGATTGCAAAACTCTTGTTGAAAAATGTTGCTGGGCGGCTGCATGATGTTATGTGGATGAACACAAACAGCTCGGTCCGTTTAACCTGCCCCAATTCATCACAGGAGGTACGGCTTGACCTTCCACTGCCAACAACTTACGCTCCAGGTTATAAACGGGGTAAAGAAAACACCTGGTCCACTTTGAGGTTATCAATTGCTTGCAGGCAAGACTCCTTGGTCCACCTCCAAAAGGTGGGCAATTGAGATCTGCTGCTGAAGGCAGCTATCTTTCAGGCAGAGCACGGAGCCAGTTGGGGGGACAGGGCCGGCTGCCCTTGAAATGGCTTTGGACTGAAAATCAAGGGCAGTAAGGATGAAACCATAAGGAGCCTTGACTGGTCTCTCTTCATAGAGTCCTAAAATTTTCACTTCATGGCTCATTGGGAAAGAAGAAAAGGCCCAGCCAGGAAAAGAGTTCCCCCTGATTTTGGCAAGTGAAACAGCATGGCAGTGGGTTCAGGCGGAGAGTTGGGGTGCTGCAGGGGCCGGGCCCTGCGAGAGAAGCCCAGGTGATAGGTCGCTGTCAGGGGCTTCCAACCAGCGCGCTCACTCTGCACTTGCCAGAGTCCAGACCATGGGAAGGTGGCTGCATTGCCTTGCCCCGGCGGCGTCCGTGAAAGGAGTTCTGAGGAGGTGGAGCACCTGGGTTTCCAACCTGAGCTCCGTCCTTATGAGCAGTCTGAGTCCCCAGCCCTGCCTTTGGGTGCCTGCATTAGAGAGGGGTCCTGGAAGAGCACAGACACACTTGCCCTTCAACCCCTCCCCCACCCTCTCAACGCCCCATGCGCAGCCCACGGTTGGGCTCGGTTGGGAAATGCATCCAATTAGGTCTGAGAGGAGCCCTCCTCTTCTCCTGTGTGAAAAAGGAGACACAGGAGTGTTGCTTCATGTACTGTATTAGTCCATTTTCACACTGCTATAAAGAACTGTCTGAGACTGGGTAATTTATAAAGGAAAGAGGTTTAATTGACTCACAGTTCTGCATGGTTGGGAAGGCCTAGGGAAACTTAACAATCAGGGCGGAAGGGCAAACAAGCACCTTCTTCACAAGACAGCAGGAGCGAGGAGAGAAAGTGCAAGGGGAAGAACCTCTTATAAAACCACCAGATCTTGAGAACTCACTATCCAGAGCACAGCATGGGGGAAACCCCCATGATCCAATCACATCCCTCCCTCCAAACGTGGGGATTACAGGTCCCTCCCTCTACATGTGGGGGATTACAATTCTAGATGAGATTCGGGCAGGGACATAGAGGCAAACCATATCACGTGCCCCGCAGTCCAGTTCCGTCTGCTTGGAGCTTCCACCTAGCTCATGTTGTTGGGTGAGATGATGCTGCATGTAAAGGCACTGAGCAGGACTGGCGTGCAGTAAACCCACATAGCCATTATTATCACAACAGAACGTCTCCATGTTTCTTCTCTATCAATGGTATATTTTCCCATTGTCTCTCTCTGCCAGAGATTCCCCCCACTGTTTACTTTTCTGTTGTTGTTATATATTTCAGTAAGATACTGGGAGGGAGTGGATAATTTGACATCTTTAAGCCAAAAGTCAGCATTATTTATTTTTATGACTTTTAAAACATGGCAACAACTTGAAGTCCAGCAATAGGACAACTGTCAGGTCATAGGGGTACATAGAGGGTGAGATTTTTATTCAGAAGGAAATTTCAAGACAGGCATAGAAAAACACACTGAAATAGATCTTCAGTCTACAAAGAATTGTGTCAGTGGTCTTTTATAAATAGAGAACAAGGAGGCACCCATTTTACCAAAAAAAAAAAAAAAAAGCATGACCATATATTTCATTTCTCTGAATGACTTAGCAAAATCTGACATAGTCCTTGATTTGCATTTGCAGAGCAACTGTTGGCTGGGGAAGAAGTGAGCTGATTTCCTGAGAAGCTCAGAGTTTTCTAAAGTGGCCAGCAGTCCAATCACCACTTTCTCAAATTTAAAATTAGAAAGGTCTGATTTGAAATTAGAAATATACAAAAGGGGGACTCAAATCTAGTAAGAGGGGGAGTGAACAAGACCTTGAAATAGTTATCCTGCAGGAAGGGGATTCAAGTTTCATGTCCCAAGTTCATAACAAGGGCCAAAGGATTGGTAGTAGAATTGATTCCAGAGCATTAAGTATATGACTGACCTTGGAAGTACCTTCTACCCCTAAAAGCCTTGCCCAGTGGCTGTGTCTTAGAGGGCAACATCTGAGCATGGAAATGTAAACTACAAGGGGCTGGACCCGGAGGAACAGCCCAGAATGGATGGTCTTTGCTGGCTGCAGTGTACAGGACTACTCTTCAACACTGACATCACGTGGCAGCCACAAGGAACCACAGACTGGAGGGCTAGCTGTCATTGTTACCTGGAGTCCTCTTGGGGCTGAGGAAGGATCCAGGATTCTTGGACAACTTGGGTGAAAGGGAATTTTGACAGGGATAAGTAGGACTCTCTGCTCAAAGGGAGTGAGATGGTTCAGCAATTAATTTCAAAAGACTATAGGCCAGGCACAGTGACTCACACCTGTAATCCCAGCACTTTGGGAGGCTGAGGTGGGTAGATCCCTTGAGGTCAGGACTTCAAGACCAGCCTGGCCAACATGGGGAAAGCCCGTCTCTACTAAAAATACAAAAAAATTAGCTGAGCGTGGTGGTGCATGCCTATAGTCCCAGCTACTCAGGAGGCTGAGGCAGGAGAATCGCTTGAACCTGGGAGGTGGAGGTTGCAGTGAGCCAAGGTTGTGCCATTGTACTGTAGCCTGGGCAACAGAGCAAGACTCTGTCTCAAGAAAAAAAAAGTTGGTGCAAAAGTAATTGCGGCTTTAATAGAAAAGGTATGACCATATTGTTGCGCTGAGTAGAGCAAGTCTTACAGTCTGCATTTAAATTTTGAACAGCTATTCCATGACCCGCTATAAACCTACTAATATAATGTTTTAGAAGAATAGTTACTGATATACACTATATAACATAAAGTTAATTTTTAAAAGCAGAATTTAAAAACTGTACATATGTATGATTCATTTGTATTACATTTACCTATCAAAAATAGGATCATCTGAGGAACTGGAAATAAATGGAAACCTGAGGCTAAATGAGGTTTATGAAAGATAAACAGATTATCTCTCAGCTGTTGGGTATGGGTGCGTTTATTCTGTCCTATTCAGTTGGCTCCAGGTAACCTTTATGGCTACAACATCAATGCTGAGGCAGCCCCCAAATGCCCCAGGTTATCTGCACAGTTGAGGGTGAAGGTGGGGGTGGGAGGAGGCATCCCGCCTGTTTCATTTCTTTGATTCCTGCTTTGGCTCATAAAATAGGATCTTCTATGTACATTTATACCCCTCAGGGAAATATTATAAAGGGAGCTTCAGATGCCTCACCTCTTTTTTCCTCCTTGTCCTAGTCTGTTTCTGTTACTCATAACAGAATACCTGAAGCTGGGGTAATTTATAAAGAAAAGAAATTTCTTTTTTACAGTCATGAAGGTTGAGAAGGTCAAGGTCAAGGGGCTGCATCTGGTGAGGGCCTTCCTGCTGGTGAGGATTCTCTGCCGAGTCCATAGGCAGCGCAGGGCATCACATGTGAGGGGCTGAGCAAGCTCACATGCTAGTTCAGGTCTCTCTTTCACTTCTTGTAAAGCAACCAGTCCTATTATCATGATACCCCATTCATTCATTAGTCCATGAATAGATTAATCCATTCGTGAGGGTAGAGCCCCATCATGATCCAGTCACCTCATGAAGGCCCCACCTCTCAATATTGCCCCTTTGGGGATTAAATTTCACCTAATATCTGCTATGATCTGAATGTGTCTCTCAAACCTCACATGTTGGAAACTTAATCCCTATGCAACAGTGTTGGGAGGTGTTTGGGTCACAAGGGCTCTGCTCTTTTGAATAGATTAATACTGTTTTAAAAGGGCTTGACAGCAGCAGTTGGATTCTTTTTTGCTCTTCCATCTTCCACCAGGGGAGGACTCAGCAAGAAGGCCCTGGCCAGATGACAGTGCCTTGATCTTGGACTACTCAGCCTCCAGAACTGTGAGAAATAAGTTTATGTTCTTTATAAATTACCCAGTCTTAGGTATTCTGGTATAGCAGCACAACATGGACTAAGACAGTATTAGTTTGATTGTTGCCTTAAAGCCTGGGCATGGAGGTATTCCAATTGCTGGATTGAGGGCTGAGTATCAGACCTAGGAGGTGGCAGAAGAAGAGGCTGTGTGTATGTGTGTGTCCCAGATAAACAACAGTAAGAAAGCCATGGCATTGGTAAGATCATCCTGCATGACCATGGTCCTCTGCTCTTCCCTGTCACCATTCTATCTTTCCCTCAGTCTGGAATATTAATGTCATGTTTTATTTCTCCAATGCCTTGCTCTAAGCTAGCTATTAATTAAGTCCTCTGAAAATTTGTCTGATGAGTACTTAAGAGTTAATCAGTTTCCAGGGTATTTTTATAGAGGAAAAAATAAAATAAAAGGTTTTATTTTATAGAAGAAACAAAATAAATGATTATTGTAATCTTTCTTGATTATAAGAGTAATATAGGCTTCTATAGACATTTTGAAGAAAAAATAAACTAAAAACCAATAATAATTCCAACCACTCAGAAGAAGCTCTCTTAACATTATGATGTATCAGTATGAAGTCTTTTTTTAAATTGCATATAGGCACAAGTGTGTGTGTGTGTGTGTTTGTGTGTGTGGGTGTGTGTGTGTCAGGGTGGACTGTATTTATAGCTAAGATTATATCTTATGTATGGTTCTGTACCCTGTTTTATCACACAAGAATCAAAAGCTCTTTGAAGTCAGAAAGTCCCTACCTCCCACCCCAAAACATGAAATTAATTCAGTTTAGCAACGTCCAGAGAGTTCTCTCCTATGTCTCCCTACTAAGTGCTGGTACAAAGGAAGAATGCATTGGAAACACGCTGACAAACACCATATACGGACCCCAAAAGAGCGCTCTTGTGTGTCTGTGTGCGCAAATCAAGTGAGAAACTGTAAAAAGTGGCATTGGGAGGAAGTGGCCAGTAGAAGAATAGGACTGTGGGGGGTGCCCACCCCATCCACCTGACCTTACCTGGCAGAGCAATGACGCATGCTCTCCCAGAACGGACGGTGGTGTGGAAACCCCCCACTTCAGCCCCCTCTGCAGAGAATAAATTCTCCATCCAGAGGAGAAACGTCCTCAGTAATAAGTGTCTTTTGCTAAGAGCACATCCCCTGCACAATTTATTCTTAGGTTCTACCTAGTATCTGGCCCGTCTCATAGATAACAAGCATAGTATTATGTAGCGTGTCCATCCAGGTAGAGTGCACAACTCCCTTGAGATTCTGGGGCTTCTAAATCCAGGAGTAGTTATCTCAGCTTTGTTTTGTTCTTTACCGAAAACATACAGCATTTTGGATGTGGCTACGGCATACAGTAATATATAGCAGGCAGAGGAGACACGAATAAAAGACTCTACCACCTTAACAAAGACGCCGGAATCTCCCCTCTTTCTGTTGAGCTTGCCTTGCCTGTGAAATGTTTCAGAGGAGAGAGGCTAGGGTGATGGCTCAGGAGATATTATGTTAATGAAAACCAGTATAAATGCTCAAATGATTTGCATAGAAGGAACCTGACCCAGCTGATATTTGAAGAGGAAGTCCTGGGGGAGGTGCCCCACATAATGGGCCTTCCTTTTTCAGCCCTGGATCTGAAATAAAAGTGTCTGAGCCTAGAAAAACAAGTTCACAATTTCTCTCTCACTCAGTGAATGCTTGTAAGACTCCATACCAGTGTTTCCAATCAGAGCAATGATCCTGCAATTGCGTGTGTACTTGTGCTAATGCTTGCTCTAATAACGCCTAATAATGGCTGGGCACTGCCCCTGGAGGCCTGTGACGGGGCCAGCTGCCCATGCGTGCAAATGTTCATAGTTCTGAGCTCAGCCTGCTTGGGACAATGTAGGAGAAAAGGGAGTCCTGAACCACTGTGATCTTGCACAATCATATTGAAGCTTTATCCTGCTGGGAGTCATTCAAGTTGTCCAGTTCTAGGGAGAATTTCACCCTGCCCCAAGCCTGCTCTTTTGCATCCCCAGCTAACATCAGGGCTTATAGCTCAGGACAAGGTCAGGTGGTAATGCTGATGGAGCTGAGGCAGGGTGTTCAGGTCTTGCCAACCTTACAAACTACCCATGACCCTGGACCCTTTCCACCACGCTTCTCTCCAGGGAAATGCCACCTTACATGTGAGCAAATACAATTCAGGGTACTTACAGGAACAAATGTGTTCTCACCCATAGCTCCCTTCGGACTGGATTTGGGGTAAGAGAAAAGAAGGGTGGAGGTGTCGCTGAGTGCATACTATGTGCTAGGTGCTGTGCTGGTGCTTTATTCTCTAAATCCTTCAAGCAATGGCTGGGTGCAGTGTTTCATGCTTGTAATCCCAGCACTTTGGGAGGCCGAGGCGGGCAGATCACCTGAGGTCAGGAGTTTGAGACCAGCCTGGCCAACATGGTGAAATCCCAACTTTACTAAAAATACAAAAAATTAGCTGGGCGTGGTGGCGCATGCCTGTAATCCCAGCGACTCGGGAGAAGCTGAGGTAGGAGAATTGCTTGAACCCAGGAGGCAGAGGTTGCAGTGAGCCAAGATCGCGCCATTGCACTCCAGCCTGCACCAGAGAGCAACAGTCCGTCTCTAAATAAATAAATAAAGTATTCAAGCAAACCTGCAAGATTGATACAATCTGTTCTTGGTGCAGGTGTCCACACGAAAGCTCAGAAAAGCTAAGAAAAGCCTCACTCTTCCTCACCCTAAGGTCCACACCTGAGTCATCCTGGCTCCAGCCCTGGCTCCTTCCAACATTTATTCTTTCATCACATTCACGTCTGTGGAGCACCACCTATCTGTCAGGCATTCAGGACGGCCAGGGGTGAACTAAACATTGGGTTTGGAGTCCGCTGGCAGAAATGGGGCCCCCACAGACCTGGATGTATTATGAAAGGTCTGCGCTGTGCTGGGAGGAAGCACTAGACGTCCTGGGAGAGGAGGCTGTGCTCGTGACTTGGATGGGACCTGGGGTTTGGACCGGACTGGCACGGGGAGTTAACCAGGTGAAGAGCTGTGGGAACAGCTCCCCAGGCCCAGGCCTCAGAGGAATGAGAGGACACTGGAGGCCTGGGGTGGAGGGAGGCTGGTGAGCCTGCAAAGGGGGCACAGCCTGATGGCTTTTTAAAGATTTGGGCCTCATCCCACCTGCAGTCATACAATCAGACTAGCATTTTTGCAAAGAACATTCTAAAACCACCCCAACCAACCATCCATCAATGGATGAACAGATAAACAAAATGTGGAATATGATTTAGCCTTAAAAACAAAAGAAATTCTGTCACATGTTATGACTGGATGAACCCTGAGGACATCATGCTAAGCCAGTCACGGGAGGACAAACACTGCAAGATGGCACTTATGTGAGGTACCGGAGCAGTCAGGTTCCTTGAGACGGAAAATAGAATGGTGGTTGCCAGGGGCTGGAGAAGGCAGGAATGGGAGTGGCTGTTTAATGAGGACAGAGTTTCTGTTTGAGAAGATGAAAGGGGTTCTGGAGACGGACCACGGTGCTGGTTGCACCACAATGTGAATGTTCTACTTCAAAATGGTTAAAATGGTAAATTCTATGTTTTGTGTATTTTACCACAATTTTTATAAACAAAGAATATTCTAGCTGGCAAGTGGAGAACAGATTAGAAGGAGGGTTAGATCGTGAAGAACAGAACCAGATATGACGCTTTCAGGAGTGCAGGTGAGAGATGATACTTTATTCATCTCCTTAGATATGAATCTCCACCTAAAAATTCCCAGGGGGATGTTTTTTGTTTTCCAGAATGTCTGATTGGTGTTTGTTCCAGTGGAGGCTGCCTCTTTCAACCCTGAGCTCCTGTACAAACCCAGCAGAGGGCTGGAGCTCTGGAAAGTAGGGGCATCTACGCTTCCATGGCACGCAGTTGGCTGTCTTTACCTGTCATGTGGGCTGGGGCTGAGCATAGCTATTTTTGTCATTGTAGGCCTTTGAGGATGAAAGCAAAAGACTGTGGCCAGGATCCCCAGCAAGTCACCTGCGACAAGTCCCTTCTACCGTTTTCAGGTTTCTGGCTATTTAAATATAAAAATGACTAAGTGATGCCAGTCGTGGGCACGTGGAAGATCTGGCTTCCGGAGCTTCACTAAATCTTCTTGGGTCTGCGTTCCAGGAGGAGGAGGCCCTCCCAGGCAGCACCCTTTCCTCCTCTGTGTCCCTGACCAAGGCCTGAGGTGTGTCCTGGTGGCCACGCTCTCCCTGGATGTTTTTGCTGGAGAGTACCCAAGGCTGGTCCCCTACCATGAGGCAGTAGATAAGTGGAAGTAAATACTGTGCCAGCTTAAAAATGCATAGTCTTAAGTCTTAAAAATGCAGAGTCTCACTCTGTTGCCCAGGCTGGAGTGCAGTAGCATGATCTCAGCTCACTGCAACCTCCACCTCCTGGGTTCAAGCAATTCTCCTGCCTCAGCCTCCCGAGTAGCTGGGATTACAGGCGCCCGCCACCACACTTGGCTGATTTTAGTATATATATATATTTTTAGTAGAGATGGGGTTTCACCATATTGGCCAGACTGGTCTCGAACTCCTGACCTCAAGTGATCCACTCACCTCGGTCTCCCAAAGTGCTGGGATTACAGGCGTGAGCCACAGTGCCCATAAGTCTATCTGTATCTCAGGAGTAGATGAAGCAGCAGGAAAGCTGAGGCCTCTTCATTTCAGAAGCCAGGACATTTGTGTATCAAATGCCACAGTCATGAAAAACTCAGGCCTTAAACCCCCGACTTGGAAGGAAAGTGAGCAGTCAAAGCCAAGAGTCCACGCTGTGCAGGAGATAATGATGTATTTTGCTCAGGAAAGACGAGAGTCTGAGAGTTTGAGTCCTTCACCAACCGGCTCCGGCCATCGGCAAGTTGTGTTACCTGTCTAGGCCTGTTTCTTCATCTGTACAAAAATTCAGAAGTTCATGTACTACGGAGAAAACACAGATCTAGGGGGTCACAAGACACTCCCAAATCTAGGGGATCATACACTATCTGCGCAAGCCAGATGGTTGTCCATGGACCCTGAAGTTGGAAAACCCTCA
The DNA here is from genome assembly GCA_036589455.1 of Ateles fusciceps. Classification (NCBI taxonomy): domain Eukaryota; kingdom Metazoa; phylum Chordata; class Mammalia; order Primates; family Atelidae; genus Ateles; species Ateles fusciceps. Next base: position 198,725 of record JAZHEH010001544.1, read on the forward strand.
ACTGAATCATTCTTTCCAGCTCTGACATCCTGAGTCTGTCCCCAAAATGTCTGCACTTTCTGCAAATTGGAGCCCAATTCTTGCCTCCACATGGATGCTACCTTTGCTGGAAGGGCAGTGTGGGGTAGTGGGAAGGACGCAGCATCAGGGTTCAGACAGAGGCAGGTTTAGAAATCTGAGCCAATCACATGTTAGCTTTGTGACATCAGGCAAGCTATTTAACATCTCTGAGCCCTGATTCTTCGTCCGAAAAATCAAGATAAACAACATCTTTCAGGGCTATCTTCAGGATAAGAAATAAAATGGAAACCACCCAGCACAATGTCGGACGCACACAGCCGGTAGCATTACGGCATATTGGTTAAATCCACTTCCATCACTGCTAGCTGGGAGATGATTGGCAAGCACTAAATAAAAATTAATATTAGCTGTTATTAGGGCAGGGTTCTGGTTCTGTGCACAGGTTAAGAGGGGCTTCTTATTTTCAAGTGGGTTTTGAGGACAGCAGCCATAAATCAAAGTGCATTATGGTGCTCCAAGTTGACAAACAGGGCACAGGAAACATAATCTAAAGAGCAGATGTCACCAGTAGTAGCAATTGTATGCAGACAACCTTCTTCAGCAAGCCCAAAACTTCCTTCCAGACCAATAATCTCAGTGTCTTCTTTTGGGAAATAATTGTTTCAGCTCTTGAGTTCTGTGCCTACAAAGCCACTTGAGAAGAAGCATCTAGTTTCCTATAAAAAAAAGTGCAGGTTAAAACCTGGGACTTGCCCACCCACGATGTGGCCATCCACAGGGGCTGGGTTGCTACAGGGACAGTGGGAGGTTAATGCTATCTCATCATCGGGGCCTATGTGGATGGGTACTCCAAGGTGCTCCAGGTGCACACCACAGAGGGGTGCTGCTCCAGCCAACCCCCAAAGGCCTCTGCTGGTAACCCATCAAACCAACCTGGTTCAACTTTTATTTGACAAACCCGTGATTTTTTCAGTTGCCATGGACTCCCAGCTTGAAGATCACATAATCTGAGCATGCCCAGATGAACCAAGCATGTAACCACTGGTGGGACCTAAGTGTTTAAGGAGCTGGGATTGAGTTAAGATGCAAATATTGCATGTCAGGATCCAATCAGATCATGCCTCCTGGCATCACCTCATTGCAAGATCCAATCAGATCATACTTCATTACCCTGTGCTTATGAAACCCAATACAGCCCCAGCTCAAGGAGATAGATTTGAGCATAGCCCTCTGTCTCCTTGTCAGTCAACTCACACTAAACCTTTCTCACTGCCAAAACCCAGTGATTCAGTGTTTGGCTTTCCATTGCACATAGGCAAATGGACCCAATTTGGCTTGGTAACATGCTTTGCTCTCAATGAGCAGTGCCCAGGCCTGGGCCAGCCTCCCAGGTGAGTCCTCAGCAGAGCTGCTCATCCTTTAACACAGATTCTGACTTCGTAGGTTTGGGGTTGCAGAGCCTGAGAGTCTGAAGATATCATGAGCTTTTAAGGGGTGCCCATGGACCCAGAGTACTCATGGGGGAGACGGCTCTTCCTTGGATGATGAGTCCCAGGAAATCCAGGCAGAGGGGGAGGCCCTGGAGCTGCCTTGGCCTTGCTGCAGAGACCATGGGGTCTGCACATTAGTAAGCATACTGGACATTCTCAATCAAAAAAAGAAAAAGGAGGTGAGGCACTGATGGCTCACACCTATAATCTCAGCACTTTGGGAGGCCGAGGTGGGAGGATCACTTGAGGCCAGTAGTTCGAGACCAGCCTGGGCAACATAGGGAGACCCCCATTTCTCCAAAAAGCAAAAAATTAGCCAGTCATGGTGGCATGCCCCTGTGGTCCCAGCTACTCATGAGGCTGAGGTGGGAGGATCACTTGAGCCCGGGAGGTCAAGGCTGCAGTGAGTCATGACTGCACCACTGCACTCCAACCTGGGTGACATAGTGACAGCCTGTCTCAAAAAAAAAAAAAAAAAAGAAAAGAAAAATCTCAAAGGATTTAAGGAAATCGATGTGTTTTAAAGGATAAAATAAAGCTATTTTGGAGGAATTTCTACCTTCTAAGCATCTTTAAAGGTAACCCATTCAACTATTTAAAAATAGAATCCCATCCGTTTCTGGTCTTTTTTTGTTACCCCTCCCAGGAGAAGAAACTGGAAGAGATGAATCCTGGCCCCCTTTCCAGCTCTCCTGCGGTGCTTCCGTCACACTGAGGATGATGAACAGTCTGTATCCAGACCACTCCCAGTCCTTGGTTAGCAGCAGGGTTAGTACTGGGCTGAATTCAGATCTGCGTGATTCCATAGAGTAGGCCTGCCTTCTTTTTAAGGTCGACTGTCTTGTCTTATTTTCTGCAGCCTTTACTTGTTTTGTTTTGTTTGTTAGAGACAGGATTGTTCTGTCACCCAGGCTGAAGTGCAGTGGTGCAATCACAGCTCACACTGCAGCCTTGACCTCCTGGGCTCAAGTGATCCTCCTGCCTCAGCCTCCCAAATAGCTGGTCCACAGGCACATGCCACCATGCCTGGCTAATTTTTAAAAATTATTTGTAGAGATAGAGTATCCCTGTGTTGCCCAGGCTGGTCTCAAACTCCTGCGCACAAGCAATTCTTCTGCCTCAGCCTCCCAAAGTGCTGGGATTATATACATGAGCCATCATGCTCAGCTTGCAATGTTTACTCTTTTGTTGATTAATTATTTTGAAAACTTGATATGTAATACATATATAAAAACAAATAACAGGCCAGGTACAGTGGCTCACACCTGTAATCCTAGCACTTTGGGAGGCCAAGGTGGGTGAATCACTTGAAGTCAGGAGTTCAAGATCAGCCTGACCAATATGTCGAAACCCCGTCTCTACTAAAAATACAAAAATTAGCCGGGTGTGGTGGCACATGCCTGTAATCCCAGCTACTCAGGATGCTAAGGCATGAAAGTCACTTGAACCTGGGAAGAGGAGATTGCAGGGAGCTGAGATCATACCACCCTGTAGCCTGGGAGACAGAGTGAGACTCAGTCTCAAAAAAAAAAAAAAAAAAAAAAAAAACAGAAGATTCCAACCAATTATTGAAAAAATTAAAGTGATGGTTAATTATAATTGAACTCCATGCTATTTTTAAATAGACTTTATTTTTTTAGAGCAGTTTTAAGTTCATAGCAAAATTGTACAGAGTTCCCATATAGCGTTGACCTCACTGACTCACAGCCTTCCCTACTATCAACATCTTGCACGGAATAGTGCATTTATTACAATCCGTGAACCTACATTGACACATTATCATCCAAAGTCCAAAGTTTACATTAGAGTTCGCTCTTGGTGTTGCATGTTATGGGTTCTGACAAATATGTGCATATGTATACACCATTATAGTGTCCTACACAACAGTTTTACTGCAGTAAAAATTCCTTGCGCTCTGCCTATTCACCCCCTCCCTTCTCCCTAACCCCAGGCAACCCCTGATACTTTTACTGCCTCCATAGTTTTGCCTTTTCCAGAATGTCATATAGTTGGAAATCAACTCCACGCTATTTTGCTAACTAGTTTTCCTTACTGATGTAAGCCAGAAATGAAAATGAAATGGGCAGATCCAGGCTGGCCTGACATTGGGACAGTTGCTCATTCTCTTTCTGCTTCAATTTCCTTATCCATAAACTGAGAGGGGTGGAGAGCTGAACTCAGATGTGCTTCAGCACTCAAGGTTGGTGCAAATTAGTTTAAGGCTACAAGTCCCTTGAAGGCAGGACCGGTAACATTCCTCTAATCCCAGCTGCCAAAACAGGATTTGAAACATAGTGAGTGCTCAGTAACTAAATAGTTAATGAATTTTATTTACATTTTTAGTTTAATGGTCATAATTTATCCAAACATTAAAGAAATTGATATTGAAACATCAGTACCTCCAGAGCCAGACTATAAATTTCATCATGACCCCTTATTCTAATTGTACAGGTAAATTAGACAGTACTAATTCCTCTACTAAAAAGTGCAAAAAATATCAAAAAAATGTACAAATGTATGACAAGAATAATTTATGTGATTAATTCATGTGAATAGATGTCAGAAAGACACGGATTTTGTTTAGGGGCTACTAAACCATTACCATTTTACAAATAAAGAAAACTGGATAAAACTCATTGAGCTCTTCCCTGGGACTACAGACATAACTATATAAATAAATCTCACATCATTGATGTTTCACAAAATTAAGATTCACTAAGTAAGTACTTTCCACAACCTTTATAAGTTATTTTCATAAGTTTCTCATAGTATTGGTGGACACAGTTCTTTCCTAGCCCTGCCCTAAACCATATAATGAATCTATCATAGACAACTGGTATACTTCAGGTTTGAGCATGCGTTTGCATTGCCATAGGAAATAGCCCTTTCTTGGTCAGTTTTTGGAACTAGGTTCCTGAGATAGACCATCACAGTCTTTGTCTACATAGTTCTGAAACCAACCCAGTCATCCCAGAGAACGTTCTCTTGGATAAACATAGAAATGGACCTTTCTGGCTGGGCACAGTGGCACATACCTATAATCCCAGCACTTTGGGAGGCCAAGGTGGGCGAATTGCTTGAGCTCAGGAGTTTGAGACCAGCCTGGGCAACATGGTGAGACCCCATCCCTACTAAAAATACAAAAAAATTAGCTGGGTGTGGTGGTGTGCGCCTGTCTTCCCAGCTACTCAGGAGGCTGAGGTGGGAGGATAGCTCGAACCCAGGGGGCGGAGGTTGCAGTGAGCCAAGATCCTGCCACTGTGCTCCAGCCTGGGCAACAAGGTGGGTCTTAAAGCTTGAAATTTACATTTGTTTTATCTGAGTTCCTTCCTGGGGAAAGGACCCCCAGGCCTCTCAAAAAGTATCAAAGATCTCAACCTCACCAGATCATTGCATCCAGACAATGAGAGCCAGACCCCTCCCTAGTTTCTGTTTTCCAACACATTGTTACATTTCTTCCCTACTATATGAACTCCTAATTTTAGTAGGTCAGGGAGATGGATGTGAGACTGATCTCCCGGCTCCCTCCCATCTCCTTGCCTACAGAACCCAATTAAAGCCTTCTTCCTTGGCAGTAATCATCGTCTCAGTCATTGGCTTTCTGTGCAGGCAGCAGTCACCCCTAAACCAAATCCCAGGCATTTCAGCAAGTTATAATTTTTTTCTACTACTTTTTTGCCGTCACATTCTTGCATTTTGTATTTCTTCACTTAACATTAAAACATAATGCTTCTATATTACACGGTGTTCATGTTTAGAGGAGAAGGCCTCTTTACTGCCTTCCACTGAACCAGCCACTCACGGTACCTACCAATCTCCATGTTCTCTGCTGAGCATTCTCTCTGATGGCCCCCAGTCAGGGACACTGAGGACCAGAGGCTGGGTCTGATACACACCCACACACTTCCGCTTTCACCTGTTGGACTGTCTTCTAACCGAGTCTGTTGTGTTTATCCCCCATATTTGATTTTATAATTGCAAATTTTAATTAAACATTACATAAACATTTAAAATGTGAGTGGAAAGCGAACTATAAAGACTAAGTTGCAAATCTCAATAGTCACTGAAAAGAAAGGCTACTGAAATGGATAGAGTGAGATAACTATAAAAGCCTGGGGGGGAGGGGAATCTAGATGATTCTGCAGTCATGTTGGTCCTCAGACGTCTTTAATTTCTTGCACCATGGTAGTGTATAGATGTGATTATGCACAAGATCACGTGGAAGTCAAGGCAGCAGACTTAGGCTGGAAGAAATGATTGAGCTCTAAATTGAAAGACGGGGAAGTAAATGTAACTGTGCATTCTCAAAGAAAAATAAATATTTAAAATATGTTTTTTTTAAATACAAAAAATTAGCTGAGCGTGGTGGTGGGTGCCTGTAATCCCAGCTACTCGGGAGACCGAGGCAGGTGAATCCCGGGAGGTGGAGGTTGCAGTGAGCCGAGATCGCGCCACTGCACTCCAGCCTGGGCAACAGTGCGAGACTCTGTCTCAAAAATAAATAAATAAAACAAAATGAAATATGCTTTTTTAAATCACTGGTTTCGATTTAGTTGCACAAGAGGGATTAATTTTCAAAAGTACATTAACATTCCCATGTGTTGATGTATCATAATTTAGTAAACCTGTAATTAATTTTTGCTCCATTAGATTATTTGTAAGTTTTTTAAAAATAGTACCACACTGAACACTTTTCATGCATGTGGTTTTCTGCTTGTTGAATAACTTTTTTAGGATGATGTTAGAATAGTGTAATTTCTGCTTCCAAGGATATAAATACCTTTCTAGATTTTGGTAAGCACTACCTTTTAGCTTTCCAAAACAGTAATAGTTTCATCTTCTTAGCAGTAGTGTAGTGGGTTATGTTTTGGTTATCCATTCTTACATAACCATCTAACTTTATAGCTTAAAGCAACCACTGGCTAGTCAAGGTGGCTTGCACCTGTCTTCACACTACTTTGGGAGGCCAAGGCAGGAGGATCACTTGAGGCTAGCCCTGGTAACATAGTGAGAGCTCATCTCTACTTTCTAAATAATTTTTAAAAAGCAACTGCCATTCCATTAATTCACAAGGATTGATTGGGGCTCAACTCTGAAGGTTGATTCTTCTGCTGGTTTTTACTCTGGGCTCCCTTGGGGCTGCTCGTTCAACTGCAGGCTGAAAGCACCTGGGCATGTCCTGAGACTCTGGTACTCCATCTCCAGGCTTTGACACTGCTTCCACCCTTCTGGTAAATAAACTGCCAAGGTAGGAATGGGAGGGACAGAGAATTCAGGAGTGTGAGAAGGAAAGATTACCTTTAAGATCAAACGTTTCAGTCTACCTCTGCTCCCCTCCCACCTCACCCCCACCCTGGCCCTGTTCCACATGAAGGAGGTGGGATGAAAACATCACAGTGCAAAAGTCAGAAGATGGACCTGAAACCCCAAGATAGCCTTATTGGATTTCAGGGGCACGAAAGCCCTTATTTATTTCAAGAACCTTTGCTTTAGGATTCCAGATTCCCCTTGAAGCAGTGGGAGTAGAACGCTTATCCTCAAGCCTCTGTCTGCATTCATTCTGATCCCCACATTTGAGTGTGCAATCAATAATTACTACTTTCCTTTTTAAACACGACTTCAGCAAAGCTGGAGTGTCATCAGTATAAGAGGCAACTGAGAAACAAAGACCAAAATGTATAAATAGCCCATCTGAAAGCACAACAGGGGCTGGGCTGTGACCTCCACAGTGGAATCAATATTTCAGATGAGCCTCTGTGCTTCTGGGAGTGCAATTCTAATCACCCGGCCCATCTCCACCCTCCTCCTCATCAGCTTCCTCCCTACTTCCCACCTCCACACAAAAGAGCAGCGCCAGAAAGCTCAAATATCACCAAATAAGCTCTCTGGCAGCACTGCCACGCCATGGCTCTCAGCTGAGACCTTCTGGAAGGAATGCGAGCCTCAGCAGAGGACCATGGCATCAGGCCTACATTTAGGAAGTTGGCAGTGTCTTCAGAATGTAATTGGAAGAGTTCCAAACAATCAACCTGTCAAAAACCATCTCCCTTCTTGCTGACCTGAAATTTTTCCTGGGTGTAGAACGCAGCAGAAGAGAAGATAGGGGTGAGTTATGAGTGGGAGGACAACATTAAAATGTGGGAGAGGAAAGACAGCCCTTTGTAAGGAGGCAATTTCAGGGGCCATCAAACGTAAACTTCACCTTCCTCTTGGCCTCGTCCATTCTGGCCTCTGCTGTGGTCCTGCTGAAGGCTTTCTTGCTGGTCAGACTCAAGGTTCATGGTTCTTTTATAGCAGTTCCAACATCACCAGTTTATAGAAACCCTGAACCTGACCCCCCTGATGGCACTTCATGTAATATTTTATCATAAAGCAATAATAATGTGGTATCTAACATTTAGGAGACAGCCCAACTACATGTTAAAAATCCCTATCTTCATTTAACAGACAAGTGGGAAACATTTGATAACTAGCTGCCTAAGGTAACAGCTAGTGAATGTCCCAAGCCCAGTTTTCCCCTGCTAGCAAAGCCCAAGCTCTTTCCAATGTTGTCAGGGAGCCGCTGTTCAGGAAACATGCCGATGGGAGGCAGGCGGGGGAGGACCCTTAGGCCCGGAAGAGCTGCTCAGTGTCCACCCCTCTAAAAATGCCATATGCACACCCTGTTGTTTGAGTTTGTCTGTTTTCCTAGAGAAGAGCAGCAGAAATGGCAGCCACTTGGCAGTGCAAGTAGGTGTCACCTAGGGTATACTGCTAAAACTTGAGCTTTCTTGAAGCAGTGTTCTAAGAGGAATGTTGCATACTTCATTTTCCTCATCATGTGCCTTAGACTCTGGACAGCAGTGATCAGAGCTGGACCATCAGTTTCAGTTGTGGATTATTACCAATACTCAGCAGAGATCTTCACCCTGACTCCATCATGTTCAACCAAAGCTTTCATTATCCTAATAATGAAAGTCATGGAGCCCTTTTTCCTTTTTATTTTTTGAGACAGGGACTTGCTCTGTCATCCAGGCTGAAGTGCAGTGGCACGATCATAGCTCACTGCAGCCTCAACCTCCTGTGCTCAAGCAATCCTCTCATCTCAGCCTCCCAAAGTGCTGGGCATTATCCTAATAAAGAAAGCTTTGGTTGAACATGATTGAGTCTGCTCTATAGATTGAGAATTTAATGCCATTTACTACATAGTCTGCTTAAATATAATTTTATACAACAAACTACAGTGATAGGTGTTGTGATGCTCATTACTATTTCTCTTCTCAGGAAGGCTCGGTGAAAACCCTTTGCTGCCTAGAATCTTAGTTTACACATAGAAGTCAAAAATCCTCAGATTAAGTATTTTAGAGAGACCTAAGATCAAGAGATTAATAACCTCTTACATTTGTATATTTCTTTATAGTTCCCAAAATAGTTTATCTTTTTAACTGATGCAATTCTGTGACATTATGATCTCATTTTACAGATGAAAAGCAGGGGACAAGACCGTCAAATACTTGCTCGAGGACCCATCGGCAGGCAAAATATGGAGTTGGGAAATAAATCCAGGTCCTCTGACTCCCACTGTGGAGTTCTTTCCTCCACACTAGACACAAATAATTTTGAGAATAAAAGAATTACCAGTAAATATTCCTTCATAGTAAGTGATTTCTAGGATCACCTTTCTAACGGTATTTTTGAGATGTCAAGGAAGTTCTGGGATGATACTCACTTTAAGAAATACCTAGGTATATATTCAGTTGAATAAGAATGTATTATTGTTATTACATAGATGACATAGGACACTATTATTTTAGCTACCGTTTATAGAGCAGGAGCTAAGAGCATGCACTCTGGAGACAGATTCCCTAAATCCTGATCCCAGCTCTGCCACCTATTAGCTGTGTGACCTTGGACAAGTTACTTAATCTTTCTGGCCTCAGTTTCCTTATCAGTGAAAGGGTACATAATAAGAACAATAACACTAAATCATAGATTTTTTTAATGAGAACTAAATGAGTCAGTATATGTGAAGTGCTTGGAAGAGTGACTGGCACACATGGTAAGTTCTGTGTGCACTGCATGTGCCTGGATGTGTAATGTTATTTATTAATATGTGCCCTGAAGCCATTTTGCCTTCAGGCTGGGGCCAACTGGGACCTGTAGGAGGCCTTAATTTAGAGCAGGACTCCTGGGTGTTGAGGCCCAGTTTTCTGATCCAGAATTCTCTTTCCCTCAAACAAGACAGAATTCCTCCATCAGAAAGACCAGAGAGGTAGTGCCCCTGAAAAGGCATGTCAGGAGTGGCCTGACCTTGCCCTTGTCTTAGAGGGAGGACAAGGCCAAAGGCCCCCAGGGGGAGCGGACCCGGGGCAGCCGTGCAGGTGGGGAAAGTCCAGGCAGTTCCCGCTGGCTGAGTGCCGTGATCTGCTGCAGCTCACTTCCCTCCGACGTGTACACATTGCTGGGTTATGGGAGGTGTGTGGCTAAATGACAGTATCATTTCCAAGAAGGCACTGAAGCTGAAAATTAGCCAGCCAGCAAATGTAGCATCCAGTAGACAATGCTACCACCCAGAGCACCACCCGGTTCTGGGCGGCGCGTGGCTCCAAGCACAGGCTGCTGGGCTCAGAGCTGCTTCCCCGGGTTGATGAAACTCTGGTGTCCCCCGTCTGGGGCCTTTTGCTAACTGTTGGTGCCAGCTGGCCAGTCCTTTCTGTTGGCAGTTCCTCTCCTGCACAGATTTCTCATTTGTAGCTTTCCTACGGCTGTGTGTGCTGCCCTCCTCAGGAGAGCCATGGGTCATTTGTCATGGAATTAGGGACAAAAGTCACCAAATCATTTCGCTTCTTTTCTCAGAAGCTTAATTCCCATTTAGTACAGTATCGTATGCGCAAGTAAGAACGATTCAGTAGTAGCAGGTGCACCCCCACACCCTAAACTAGAGAGATAGGACGTTCACTAAAGAGTCGAATGCAAGAAAAGAAATTCTAGAGGATTTGAGGACAAATTTCCATACCTAGCCTCTACAGAGCACCTCAGACACTCCAACACTTTGCTTAGGAGTAACTTGTATAGAAAGTGCCAGCTCTAGTCCAGCCCCTCTCATGAGACTATTTTAGACAATTGTCAGTAAAAACCAGAAATCTGTATTCTTGTGAGATAGTAAGCTTTATTGTGTGTTAATGAATACAACAAATTTTATTGGCACACAGACTGAATTTATAAAATCCCTCTCACTGAAACTGATATACAATCTAGTGCAATATTAGCTATGTTTTCATTTTCATTTTCTGTAATATATTAGCAGTAAGCAAAATAGAAGTTATCTTTTGAACATAAATGTCGTGAGGATCCTGCTGTAACTGTTTTTCTAATTGCTAAGGCCTGAGTATAAAATCTGAGTACCCTCAATCCCATGGGATATGGACTCGCTGGGGTAAACAGACAGCAGCCGACCAGCCGAAGCCTGGCTCTGGGTCTCTTCCCCTGTGCGTGTTGGCAACCAGCAGGCTGCCGGGTGGCTCCGCAGACCTCTCCATGTGCTTAGAATTCTCCACTGCCCTGTGTCTTGTCTTTGAGTTTGTTACATAATAGTGCTAATGTTTCTCGGCCTCAGTTTTGTCATTTTGTCCACACTATTGCCTTTACCTTGGAAAGTGGTTCTCACCCTTTGGGCACACACACACACACACACACATGGCAAAGCTCACGTGGGCCCTCCTGCCACGCTCCAGGTGTCCAGGAAGCAAACGAAGGTCTCGCCTAACCAGGTTTGGGGTAAGATGCAGCTCCTGTGATGCCAACCGTCACTCAGCAGTTCTGTCACCCATTAAAGCAGCAAGTGGGCCGGGCACAGTGGCTGACTCCTATAATCCCAGTGCTTTGGGAGGGTGAGGTGGAAGGATGGCTTGAGCCCAGGTGTTCGAGACCAGCCTGGGCAACATAGTGAGACCTCTTCTCTACAAAAAATAATTAAAAATTAGCAGGACATAGTGGCATGCACCTGTAGTTCCAGCTACTCGGGAGGCTGAGGCAGGAAGATTGCTTGAGCCCAGAAGGTCAAAACTACCGTGAGCTGTGATTGCACCACTGCATTCCAGCCTGGGCAACAGAGCAAAACCCTGTCTCTAAAAAAATAAAAAGGAAAAAAGAAGTAAATGAGAGGCCAACTATAGACAGAATAACTTCAAATCCGTTCTAATTTGCAAAAAAAAAAAAAAGAAAAAAAAGAAAAATCAAATATTCTGTAAGGAAGGCTGAAAATACTGTTTTTATTCTCGGCAGCCATGTGTGCATAAAATCTGGGAAAGAGGAGGACGGCTATCGACCTAGTATCTCTGCCACAAGTACCCTTCAATGCCTAATCAACCCTTCTGACAACCCTAATTTCCCAGAGCGAATTCACAAGCTGTGATAGTCTGTGGACTATTTTCCTATAGGCCAGGCTTCTATCCTAGTCTAATCACAATGTACAAGAGGAGGAGGTGGGGGACAGGACATTAGGTAGAAGGTGTCCCTTTCAGAGGCTGTGTGCAGGAACAGAGACTCTTAGGGGCCTGAGTGTGCTAGTGAAATTGACTTGTTTCACTACAACAGCTAAAGATCTGTTGCAGACAGTGATCAACACTAGAGAAGAAAATCACAATCCAATAGGGCAGGCAGGCCCTGGAAAACCACCAAAGTTTTTTTGTTGTTGTTGTTGTTGTTTGCAAGGAAATGGTGTGCATGAAGCTTTACTAAGAAAAAGTTATCCTGGCAGTGGTGGGGGGCTGATTTGGATCAAGGAGAGATGGAAAGCTAGAAGACTCCTTGGGCAACACGTGTATCAGGCCAGGTGAGACTGAATTTGACTTTGAGCAGAACGTTAGATGGGGGAGGAGAACTATTAAAACTCCGTAGGCAATTAGCAGCAAGAAGGGCCAGCTGACAGTCTAATGGCAAGGGAGGAGTAGGAAAATCTATAAAAAGCAGAATTTCAAATTCAGAAACCATGATAGTTTGGCCATGGAGTTTAGTGGCACTTTATACAGGTATGAAGTGTTATATGTCACCATGTCATAACGTATAATCACCATACTCCCAGTTCTTATTTTGTTGTTGTTGTTGAGATGGAGTTTTGCTCTGTTGCCCAGGCTGGAGTACAGTGTCGCGATCTTGGCTCACTGCGACCTCCGCCTCCTGGATTCAAGTGATTCTCTTGCCTTAGCCTCTTAAGTAGCTGGGACTACAGGCATGTGCCACCACGCCCAGCTAATTTTTTGGTATTTTTAGTAGAGACAGGGTTTCACCATGTTGGTTAGGTTGGTCTCAAACTCCTGACCTCAAATAATCCGCCTACCTCGGCCTCCCAAAGTGCTGGGATTACAGGCATAAACCACCACGCCTGGCCTGATACTCGCAGTTCTTAAAGAATATCATACCATACTTCAGAAAGCAAGAATGTCTGTAATACATTATATAAAATACTTTCATTCATAATGATGAAAATTTGTATTCATTTGAGAAGTAAGCTTAGGGTATCTGGAAGATTCCCTTATGTAAAATATCTTATTTACCAAATAATACTTAAATAAGTCCTCACCATACCTGAAACAAACATGTTTCCAAATGCAGATTATATTTCGGCATTTAGATGTGTAAATTACATTTTCCTTGCTGACCATCAGGTAGAAACATGGCTCTGAAAACCCAAGTTCAGCATTTGAAAACCTCAGCTAAATGAATGCTTAAACTCTTTCAAAAGCTGAGCCTAGTATTTATCAGAGAAATGCAGCTGAAAAACACATAAGGCCTTAATATGATGCGGGACACTGAACATCAGTCCCAGGTAATCGTACGTTTCCAGTTGAAGAGCTAGAGTTTACATGTCTCGCTTTTGAAAGACCAATTTCCATAACAGTTGAGTTCTTGAACAGAAAATGCAGAGTAACAGAATTATAAGAGCAAGCATAAAGCACATACATAGAAATCTATGGCCATCTTTCTTTGCTTACATAGAGATGCAGTAAACAACTAGTTCTGCCCAGTTTTATGCTCTAAATTTAAAGAAATGCACCTTCAGAGAAGGCCACTTTGGTAATTTTGAATAACTGGGAAAACTTTACTAGGAGGGCTGAGAGAAAAATTCACACAAAGAATCTTCTAGAAGTTGGAGCTCTGCATCTGACTGCTGGAGTTTTCCTCCATTTCCAACAGGGATTTTTTTCACAGATTATTTTTGACTTAGCCAGGCAGGGAGCCTATTTCAAAGCCCCCAATTTGAAAATCATAGAAGCTTTATAAAGTTTTCCACCTGCATCTCTTTTTAGGAACACAGTTCTTTATTCTCTAAGGGATGAAAACCTCTAGCATATAAATACTTTGTTAAGCTGTCACTATCAATAGGGGGAAAAAAATAACAGTGGACAAGAAGAAACAAATTGCATCTTCGAATAAGTTTTCTGAAGCTCTCGTTAAAAGCTATAACCTCTGATGTTAACTAAATTTAACCCATTCTGACCCTCGTGGCGGCCCTTAACCTCTTCTTTCTTCTGTTTCCTGTGGCTGCTGGAGAGAACTGGCCCAGTCATTGGGAAAGTGTTCTCTGTAGCACACAAAGGCCCAGCCTTCCTGCTACCCCATCAGGAGGCCCCGAGTCGACCGAGGGGTCAGCACCTGTGCCGAGAAGCAGGTGACAGTGAACTGCCTGCATCCTTCTATGGCAAGTTGTAAGAGTGACTATCCTTCAAATATTACACTGCAGTTTCAGGCATTCAAGCCACTGAAGTTCAGATTTTCTTTGTGAATGCAGACTTTACACAAATTAATCTATTGCTGTTCAACTGACTGTAAAATTAGCAGATTTACTGTTGCAAAAAAAAAAAGAAGAAAAACTAAGAGCTTTCACTTCCACTTTGGTAAGGTCAGGGATGTGTCCGAGGCTGCCAACAAAGCAGGCTTTAAAAATCTTCGCAGCGGAACCTAGCAACTTGCAAGGCGAAAGAGCAGCAAAACAATGACTCCAATGTACAGTGGAAAGTCTGCTTCCCTATACAGTAAACGTCTGAAACTCCACATTTGAGGAACTTCCCAAAATGGAATAATTTGCCTTTAATTCCATTTGCCTCAAAGATGGGAAATTGTGAGAGCACAAATTTGTTTTATCACAAACATTCTATTTGCTGTCAGTCCTCCCCCTCCTTAAATAGTCTTGTAACTACAACGTCTCTTGTAGGTGTTAAAAATAGTATAGAGTTGCATTCAGTTTTTTATTTTGAGATGGAGTATTCCTCTGTCATCCAGGCCGGAGTGCAATGGTGCATTCTTGGCTCACTGCGACCTCCACCTCCCTGGTTCAAGGGATTCTCCTGCCTCAGCTTCCCGAGTAGCTGGGACTACAAGTGCGCACCACTATGCCAGGCTAATTTTTTTTTTTTTTAGGTAGCGATGGGGTTTCACCATGTTGGCCATGCTGGTCTCAAACTCCTGACCTCATGATCTGCCTGCCTCAGCCTCCCAAAGTGCTGGGATTACAGGCATGAACACTGCGCCCGGCTGGGTTGCATTCTAAATGTCAAATGCTAACTCATCATTTGGTCCTGGTTTGCTTTATCTACACAGTAATCAGTATGGTACATTTTGTCCTAGTTCTTTGTTGTTCTGCATGATGTCCTATGATGGCAATAGAAATTATTTCCATTGTTTCAAAATGATCAAAGTTAAAAACTCAATACCTCTGAAATGGAAAGACATGTCTCTGTTGTGTTCCAGATGAAACTTTTGAACCTATTTTCTGCTTCTGCAGTTACACAACAGACTTTTCACAGAAGATAAATGGATCTTCCATATACAGATATTTTTATTTAGCAGTTATGAAAGCTTTAAAAAATTTATTACAATATTTCATTCATTTTAGACCAATTTATTTTTCTGATTCACAGCCAGCAGCATGTTTTAATAACTGATACCATCATATTCTGACAAGAGAAATGATTAATCTGGAGTCTAATGTTGTGGGAAATCTTAGTCATGGTAAGGAAATTCATTCTGAATCTAGTAAATAGTGTGAGAGCACACAAAGGGTTATAACACAGATGTGGTCACCAGATGTTCTCCAGCTCTACTGCAGAACCAGACTAAGTAGAAGCATGATGGATTTAGGTTACAGAAAGGAAAAGGCTCCCGTCTTATAAAACATTGAAATGAGAGGCTAAATCTCCTTGCCTCGTGGTTTTTTTTTTGTCTTAAATATAGAGATGTATACATGGATTAATTACAGTCCTGCCTGAGGAAAATAGTAAAGATTCCACAAGAAGGCTTCCAGCTTTAATAGTTTTTACAGACAATAATAGACACATGATATTGGGCTGCAAGTATCTTCAGGAAGTTTTGAATGAGTTACCTAACACTCAGCCAAAGCCTCTTGCATGTCTTGTTCCTATGACTTTTTTAACAAGTCCATAAACATCAACTAAGGAGAGCATGGACCCTCTTGGCTATTAAACTGACATTGTAACGACAGAGTTGCTGCCGTTTAAGATAACTGCTCTCAGCTACATTTAGTTGGTACTACATAGGATCTCACACATTATAGACTTCAATTCCACCAATTTTAGCACAACTGCTCAGGTAAGAGTTTATAAGCTGGGGAGGGGGGAGTATAAAATCTATGAACAATTATTTGTTGAAGAATATGCTGACTATCTGAACCCACATGGGCTTTAAAGTTTGAAGATGTTCATAACTTTTTAAAGAAATCACCCACAGACTGATTCTTTTGTGGATCAGATATGTTGTACCTCAATGATCTTGGGCTAAGCAAGTAAATTTCACATGCAATCTTGTTTTGGAAGGTCCCCTCAGCATTGGAAAAAAGTGGGGGGGGGACTCTGAAAAGCTAACAGGCAAGGAGAGGGACAGGATATTTCCATTATCCCTTCACCAGAGCAAATCACCAATATATTCATTGAAAGAGAAAGTTCATGGGCATGGTATGGAAATTAACGTAGAAATTACTAAGTGGTAGAAAACATAGGCATTTTTAGAGTCACCATGATTTGAGTCTTATTGAGTTACATTTTTGAGGGGGGGTAAATTATGTGTAGAAACGATAACAATTAGGAAAGCTCTACACGTCTCAGAGTCCTCTTCTCTGTACATAATGGAACAGTTTACAAAAGATCTTTGGTATAGTAATATCACTTCCCCAAACCAAAGTCTTCATCTTTATTCAAGGATCTTCCAAGTCTGCCCCCACCAAGTGGAGCTCAAGGCTTTCAATGACTCTTTAAAAGCTGCCAAGTGGCTGGGGGTGGTGGCTCACACCTGTAATCCCAACACTTTGGGAGGCCGAGTGGGGTAGATCACCTGAGGTCGGGAGTTCGAGATCAGCCTGGCCAACATGGTTAGATCCCGTCTCTACTAAAAATACAAAAATTAGCTGGACCCACAGGCATGCGCCCGTAATCCCAGCTACTCAGGAGGCTGAGGCAGGAGAATCGCTTAAACCCTGGAGGGGGGAGGTTGCAGTGAGCCGAGATCACGCCATTGCACTCCAGCCCGGACGACAGAGCAGAGCAAAAGTCTGTCAAAAAAAAAAAAGCTGCCAAGCTCATTTCAGCTGGAGGTCAAAGTATAGTTCAAGGGAAAAGATTAAAAAAAAAAAATGGCTTCTCTCCACCTGCGGGCATGTCTGTAATAGCCATCCCATCTCTGCATGTCTCCTCTCACCTCCCAGACTAAAGCACCATCTTCTAGGTGTGGAGACACCTGACAATGGAAGTCTAGAAAGCTTCCTAAACCACCTGCTCTGGACACAGCTGCCTTCAAAGAGGGACTGCAAATGGAGGCTGGCCGGTAGCTTGCTACCAGCGATTACTTGGTGTGAATTTATTTGTACGATTACCTTACCAAACTTGAAGTATTTAGTTTGGGCATTAAATGTTTCAATTACTTGTGCATATTTCACACCCTTTAATGTTTTCATGTACTTGTAACTTTACTGCTTCTCTCACTACTTCAGTCTAGCAATGCAAGGAACATTTAAGGTTTGACTGAGTTTGGGGTTGTCTTTTTTTTTTTTATTTTTATTCTGCTACTAGTTGTGTGATCTTGGGCAAATTTCTTTCAGTTCCCTCATCTGTAAAATGGGTAATAACAGTAATTGGCTCATAAAGTTGTCCTGAAGATTAAATAACTTGAGATATGTTCAGTGCTTAAAACAGCGTTTGGCACACAGGTAAAAGCAATAACAAATGTGGGCAATGTTAGTTTCTCTTCATACCAGGAATCTAAACATTCCTGGTATGAAGCCAGATTAGGTGGCTTCACTAAGCCACGACTGTGGACTCGCAGTCTGCCCTTGAGGAATTTCTTATTGAAGCAGAAAAGGAGCGGGGACAGACGGCACACATCCCTAGCACCCGGCTTTCGAGCGGCTCCATGGGTCTGGGTCCGTTTTCCCTTCGCCAGCTGGGGCCCCGTTCGAACCTCTCCCAGCTCCAACGCTGAAGCTCCAACGCCCCGGCCCCCGCTTCGTTTTGCCTCTGGGAGTCGTTCGCACTCCGAAGCTCACCTGCAAATCGGGGACAGCGCCCTTTCACTCACGATCCTTATAAAAAACGCTTATAAAACATTTAATTCAGTGTTACATTAAAAAGACGTTTGTGAAAGCTCTTTATAAAGCCCCAGTAGGAGACCGAGATTGGTGTTAATGTAATTGGAGGACTGCTGCTCCGATTGCTGCAGAAACTGGACACTGGCCTTCACCGCACCTGCGGAGCGGCGGGAGCCAGGTGAGCAGCAATTTCCCGTCAGGCACCTCCCCAGCGCCCGTCGCATTTTCGGTCGGCGGAATTGAAGCCCAACAGCGGAAAAACTCCGCACGTCACCTCTCCTTTAAAGGACGCGGGAAGAAGCCCCGCCCACTACGGAGAGCGAAGGGGTATCGCGGAGGAGCCGCTTTACTTGCTCCCGCCAGAGTGTACCAATCGCTTGCCCCGGCACAGGTAATGCTAAACGTGAGGCGCGCAGAGTGGTGCGCGGATCGGCACTGGGAGGACGTGGTGTTGGAGGGGACGCCTGTAAGGACATCTGGAAGGTCAGGGCCACCCCGTCCTGCCGCCACCAATGGCGGAGAGGCCCCGCAGGTCCTGCTGCGGAGTCGAGGGTTTTGCCGGGTTATAAAGTCATTTTCAGGGAAGCCGCTGCGCAAACTTCCCAGGTTGCTGGACCTAGAGACGGCGCCGGCCCTACTAAACTCTCCTCTTCCCATCCCCACCTTGCCGGCCCACCTTCGTGCGCACGCACGCACGCACGCAGTACGTCCCCCACGTCTCGCCTCAGGCCCGGACGCGCCGAGGGTCGCCTTCTTGTGGGTGTGGCTGCCGCTGTTACACACGACCGGGTCAGCTGCTCCCGGAAGCACTCCTGCCCTTTACTGCTTGGCACCGCTAGGGCAGAGCGAGCCGGGAGAAAGGCGCGTGCGCAGCAAAGGCTGGCCAAATGGATTATTCTTTCTGCCTGCTGCTGCGGGAGGAGACCTTAGTGGGGAAGGTCGCGAAGTGACTGGGATTTTTTTTCTTATTTATCATTTAGTAGACTGTGGCTTAAGACTCTGAACGAAGTAATCTAAGTTCTCTTAGTATGTTTTGAAAGAACTCAGCTCCAAGTATGTTTTGAAAGACCTAAGTCAAAGAAAAGTGGAGGGTGAAGGGAAGAATCTGGAAAATCGACTGCTAGTTATGGTGCCAGGTACAAGACAATAATGAATAAGTCAGTTTTGTTCCTTGCTTCATAAGAGTTACCGTCTAGTGATGGAGAGCAGTAGTACTAAGATCATCACAAAACTATAATTGTAATGAATGTTTTAAAGGAGAGATAAACTGGACTATAGAAGCGTTCAATGTTAAGCTCAGTAAACTGGGTGAGGGATGGGAGACCTGGCTTAATTTGGGAGGTAGTCAGAAGAATGCACTAGGCATTGATCTGGTGTTTCCTAAACCAAGGACAAGGGTACTGTGTTTCTAAAACCCAGGGGCCAGTGTGACCTAGGCATAAAGGAGAAGCTGGAGAGGTGGCAAGGGCCTTTTGGCCTGGTGAAAGTGTAGATCTTTAATCTCGAGGGCAGTTTTATTTAAAGTGAGGAGGGTCCTGGGTGTAGTGACAGCAGTGCAGTGGGAACTGGTTGCCAGGGCTCAAGCCGAGTTAGGAGACTGGCAGGAATCCAAACAAGGTGGTGGATGTTTTAAACTGAGGGTAGTGAGAAACTGCATGTGGAGAGAACTGGGTGGATTTGAATGGGGTTTAGGAAATGATGGGGCTTGGTGTTGGGTTGACTATGAAAGTGAAGGAGAGTGGAGGCGTCAAAGGCGTCTTCTTGGAGGTGACTGGAGGCTCTGGATGGGTAGTAATCCCATCACTAAGATAGGGAGTTCTGGAAGAGGACTAACATAGGATTAACATAGGAGAATAAGTCAATTAATTTATTTGTTTATTTTTTTTGAGAGTCTCACCCTGTTGCCTAGGCTGGAGTGCAGTGGCATGATCTCAGCTCACTGTAACCTCTGCCTCCCGGCTTCAAGTGATTCTCCTTCCTCAGCCTCCCTAGTAGCTGGGATTACAGGCTTGCTCCACCACACCTGGCTAATTTTTTTGTATTTTTAGTAGAGACGGGATTTCACCATGTTGGCCAGGCTGGTCTTGAACTCTTGACCTCAAGTGGTCTGCCCTCCTCAGCACCCTGCAAAGTGCTGGGATTACAGGCATGAGCCACCTCGCCTGGCCATAAGTCCAACTTTTAATACTGAGTCTTTAGCTCTGGTTTTAAAAGCTTCTTAAAAACATATTCAAGATGGTTATTATTTCAATTTAATAGCTAAAGAAACATGGTTAAATAGTTGGCCAAGATATATGTTGGCTTTTTCTGGTGTTCTAAATGGGAGTTCTAGCACTTAAACACCTCAGCCTCATTATGGAGAGTACTTTGTGCTCCCTGTGGAAGAGCAAAACCAGAGCCAAGGGAGGGCAGCATGAAGGCCTAGTAATGATAGTGCAGGTCCTCTGGAATTAAGGCTGTGCTGATCAGGCTAGAATGGGGCAAGCAGGAAAGTTTGCAGGCAGAAGCAAGGACTTTATGAAACTCCTTTGGGATGTGTAAGAGTTCTTAGGGTCATAGGAATTGGCAAAATTAATTTCACAAGTATTTAATCCACTAGCATCTATGCAACTTTGATCCAGCCTCCAAGGAAAGAACAGATAACAGTTACGAACTTGTGAATATCAGCTATATGAGAAAAGCAGTGAGTGAACAAATAATAGAAGTTGTTTTCGTCTCTTCAGTCCACATGATTTCAAATGCATGCCAGCGATTTAATTTCTTATAGGACAAGACTGCCGACCCACCCACCCCTCATGAATATATCTGCTAAACCACGTATTTAAATCATGTTCCAGGAAGTTTCCTTGCAAATACTTTATCAGTACTTCCGGTAGAATGCAAAATAATGAGTCATACAGGGACTACAGCTGTCCTTTGGAGCAGTAATCACTGTCATTTTTTTTTTCTGATACAAGAATGTTCACAGCAGCTATTCATAAGAGCCACAAAAATGGGAACAGCCTAGGTGTTCATTAACAGATAACTAGATTTAAAAACTGCAGTATATTCATATACTTGGAGGACCCTTCTTAGAAACAAAAGGAACAAAGTAATGATACGTATGTGGATGAATCTTGGAACATTATGCTGAGATGCCTTACAACAAAGAGTAGCAAGTGTTTGATTCCATTCGTATGAAGTCTTAGGACAGACTGTGATGGGAAAAAATCAGAAAAATAGTTGCCTCCTGGGGTTGGAGATCAACTTGGAAGTGGCAAGAGGGGACTTTCTGGGATGATGGTGATATTTTACATGTCAATAAGAGTTTTGGTTACAAAGGTATATGCACTTGTCAAAACTTAGATAAAGTCTGAGTAATCATTGAATTAAAAATAGATATCTCATACTATAAAGTTATGTATTTTAAGTAATTGACATTAAGATAATTGGCTTTTAGAATATTGTGGATGTCTCGGAGAGTCTAGTCGTGGGAGTGGGAGTGCAGCAAATGCACCAGGATTGTCATAAGAACCTAAGCGTTTCTGTTTTGAGTTAGTCTCCTGGCCTGTTCAGCCAAGTGTTGTTTACCTCACAGGCAACAAAGACTTTTATCAGAGAACATGGCGTTTCTATTTTTCTTCAACCTTGAAAGGTTAAGGGCAGTCTCAGGCATCCTAGCTCAAACTACCCTTGACCCCACTTATATGACAATGTTTTCTTCTTCTTTTTCTTCTTCTTTTTTTTTTTTTTGAGACAGAGTTTTGCTCTTATGGCCCAGGCTGGATTATAATGGCACGATCTCGGCTCACTGCAACCTGCACCTCCTGGGTTCAAGTGATTCTCCTGTTTCAGCTTCCCAAGCAGCTGGGATTACAGGCATGTACCACTACGCCCGGCTAATTTTGTGTTTTTAGTATAGATGGGGTTTCTCCATGTTGGTCAGGCTGATCTCAAACTCCCAACCTCAGATGATCTGCCCTCCTCAGCCTCTCAAAATGCTGGGATTACAAGCGTGAGCCACTGCCCCCGGCTCTTACTCTTTTTCTTAAAGTTCATCTTTTTTTTTGTCCTAATCCGTTGGTTCTGAACAGGATAGAGAAGAGGAAACATCTGTGTTTTGAAAAGCATCTCCAGGTGATGCCAGTAGGCCCTGATTTCTGAGAAACACTGCCCCAGCGTACACAGGTTAACTTTCAACCATTCACTAGCAAAAAATTGTACAAATTCTGCCTCAAACTGAAGCCATCACCATTGTATTTTTCGAAGTTTTTAATTTCAGTAGCTTTTGGGGTACACGTGGTTTTTCATTACATGGACAAATTCTGTAGTGGTGAATTCTGAGATTTCAGTGTGCCATCACCCGAATCGTGTACATTGTACCTAATGTGTACTTTTTTTATGCCAGCCTCCCCCATCCTCCCGTCACTATTTATGATGAGACTTTTAGACTTGAGTTTGAGGAAAACTTAATGAAGAAATAAAGGCAATATGCATTACAAAAAAAATCAGAATTTAAAGTTTGTAAAGTTCCTTATTTATGGGTCACTTAGATATAGGCTTGAAACTGATAAAGGGAATTTTTTTTTTTAATTATGTGCAAAGCCAGAATGCCAATGTATTAAATTACAGTGAAATTTAGAACTTACACAGACTAGAATAGTTACATTGGCATTACTAATGAACCGTTCCTCCCTCTAGGCTATTAATTTGTTCTTTAAAAATGTATTGAACATCCATATAACTATAACCTAGATTCAGCAAATGCTGCCATAAGTGCATTGTTTATATTTCCTGCTAAATGGTTTCAAAGTAAGTGACAGATGTCATGACACTATCCTAAATACTTCAGTGTTTGTTTCTTAAGAATTTCATTTTTACACCTAAGGAAATTAATAGGCTGGGCGCGGTGGCTCATGCCTGTAACCACAACACTTTGGGAGGCTGAGGAGGGTGGATCATTTGAGGTCAGGAGTTTAAGACCAGCCTGGCTAACATGGTGAAACCCCATCTCTACTAAAAATACAGAAATTAGCCAGGCGGTAGTGGTGCACACCTGTAATCCCGGCTACTTGGGGGGCTGAGGCAGGAGAATCACTTGATTGAGCCTGGGAGGCAGAGGTTGCGGTGAGCCGAGACCACCCCACTGCACTCCAGTCTGGGTGACAGAGTGAGACCTTGTCTCAAAAAAAAAAAAAAAAAAAAGGAAAATTAACAATACTTCCCTAATAGTAGCTAATACCTATTCCCTATTCAGATTTTCCCCTCATTCCCAACACGTCTTTTCGGCATAATTATGTCTCGTTGATTTTTTTACTCAAGAATAGCTTCCCCTTCCCTTTTCATTCCCAATAGCTTTGGCTTTTTTAGGCACTAACCAGTTGTCTTGTCCCATCTGGATTTGACAAGCTTGTTTCCTTGAGACATCTTCTACTTTGTTCCTCTGAGTCTGGCCCTTGTACCCCCTGGAAACTGGAAGCCAGGTCCTGACCCTGCATCAGGTTCAGGTCTTATCTTTTTGACAAGGCTGCCTCATAGAAGGCGCTGTGCACTTTGGGTGGCTTCCCATCCAGAGATGTGGCAAGGATGGCAGGTTGTCCCACCGTTGGAGAGGCCGAATGTGATGTTTGGTTAGGATGACAGACAGCTGTCTCCTCGGCAGATTGTGCTTTTCCGTTTCAGTCTGAAAGTAATCTGTGGGTGACCCTTTGCCATCAGCTCTCTTGCATCCGTCCCTGCCTGAATCAGTGGCTTCACTGAGGTTGGAAAAATGGTGGTTTTCTTTCTTTTAAAAAAGACAGGGTCTTGCTCTGTTGTCCAGACTGGAGTGCAGTGGTGTGATCACAGCTCACTGCAGCCTCAACCTCCTGGGCTCAAGTGAACCTCTTTCCTCAGCCTCCCAAGTAGCTGAGAGTACAGCTGCGTGTCAACACACCCAGCTAATTTATTTTTTGTAGAGACTGGGTCTTGCTGTGTGGCCCAGGCTGGTCTCAAACTCCTGGCCGTAAATGATCCTCTCACCTTGACTTCCCAAAGTGCTGGGATTACAGGTGTGAGACATCGTGTGTGACATAGTTTTCTAATTAATTTTACTTTTCTTTTGTGTTTATTAGCTGTCATTCTCCTCTAAAGAAGAGCTTTTCCTCATCAACAAGGGATGATTACAGTTCTTCCTAAAAAGGTAGGATAAATACTCAGTTTTTTAAATTTAATTACCAATTTTCAAAGTAAAGAATCAAGATAATAGTCCCATGCAGTTGTGGCAAATTATCATTTTCATAGATTTTTCCATATTCAGTGTGTTGAAATGAATGACAGTAATTATGCCTTAATATTTAAATTACACCAGAATTGACCAGTGGGAGTCTCTTCATGCTGCCAAACTGTAAATGCCATGTAAACGAACAAATCATAATACCGTCATGAAAATCTGAAGGCTAAGTAGTTGACAAAATAAAGGAACTGTTTTTAATTGGGGTAATGTTATTGTGAGTATCAAAAATATTAGAGTACCTCTTAAAGATACATACTATTTACTGAAAAAGTAGGATTGACTTTGAAATAGTTCCTGGATGTTGGGGGAGGGAGATAGTTGTGAGGGGGTAAAGATGAAACTGTATGCTGTTTATTATCCAATTCTTTCTGTGCAAGGTTGAAAAGTTTCCTAATAAAAAGTTTTAAAATTATGAATTCATGTTGATAGCTGCAGTTTAAATTTAATATTACAGGTTGTTTTAATTTTGTGTTTATATTTCTATCTATAAGGGCCTATTTTGAAGAAACGTGTATTTTCAGTTTTGCTGATTTAAAGTCAGTATTGAGTTATTATTAAAGCTTACTTGCAGCGAATTGCATTGTCTGCTGTATACATCAAAAACATTTGAAGCTTTTTAAAAATTTAAGCTTAAATTTGAATAATGGCAAAAGACTTTAAAAATTATATAGTTCCATTGTTTTTCTACTCTTTCCTATTCCTTCGTTTCCTTCTTGGAAAGCGTTTTTAAAGCTTTTTAAAAAACCTACATCATTTTTCTGAAACAGTCTTTATTTTGTAAATAAATAAAATGTATTTTCAAGTATAAAAATAATACTTCCTCATTATAAAAAAAATTGAGAAATACTAGCAGTTAGGAAAAATAGGGGAAAGAATTCCTTTTGCCTTCAATTTCAGCATTTTTATAATTTTTTCCCATCTTTTCCTATATCTAGTTATTTTGTTTGCTTGTTTGAAAAAATCCTACATTTTGAAATATTTTTGCTTTAATATGTTGATAATTTATTAAACAAGGCACTTTAGCTTTTATGCATAACTACTAAGGGAAAAAGATAGCCAATATTGAGTTAGCATTAAGGCTTAATTGCAGTGAACTGTTTTGTCTACTGTATACATCAAGAAAATTTAAATAATTTATAAATATCTATTTAGTAGCATGATTTTACATGTGATAACTTCTATATCCTTGTTGCTAATACAGACTTTGGAAAGAAGCGACACTGATTCTAGACATAAAGTTTATAGAGCAGGCTTGTAAGCAGGAACTCACAGTCCACTAGCAGAATACCTAATGAAATTTGGGATGGGATGCTGCTGCTAGTTTTCTGATGATAAGTGAAAAAAAAAATCTCTGATCTCTTCAGATTTTTCTTCTTTTTTGGTTTGGAGGCTTCCACCATTCACAAAAGATCTGACTTTTTTTTTTTTTTTTTTTTTTGAGGCAGAGTCTCACTCCATCACCAGGCGCCAGGCTGGAGTGCAGTGGCGCGACTTCAGCGCACTGCAGCCTCTGCCTCCCGGGTTCAAGCAATTCTCCTGCCTCAGCCTCCTGAGTAGCTGGGACTACAGGCATATACCACTACGCCCAGCTAATTTTTTTGTATTTTTAGTAGAGACAGGGTTTCACCATGTTGGTCAGGATGGTCTCGATCTATTGACCTCGTGATCCGCCTGCCTCGGCCTCCCAAAGTGCTGGGATTACAGGTGTGAGCCACCGAGCCCGGCCCAATCTGACTTTATTAAACAGTGTCTTGGTGACATAAAAGCAGTTTGCTCCCACCTTAGCGCCTTTACAGCATCTACAGCTGGAGCTACAAGCTGGGTAATAACCATAAATCAATGCATGTCATACACTGTGGATGGAGCATCTGGCCACAGATCCTCACAAAGACCGGGAGCATCTGAAATGCCAGCTAGAAATGTGACGGGTGTGGCTTGTAGGCATTCGTGTGCATTGGTGGGGTGTGACACATCCGAAGGCATAGAGGTTCAATGCCAGCAGCCCCGCTCCTTGGCTGTTTCCTTCGGCCTGTGGATTCATTCGACAAGTACATGCTGAGCCAGGCAAGGTAACGGGTTTGAGGTTGGGGTGTGCTGTTTTGTAGAGGGGTCAGGGAGGGGCTTACTGAGTAGGTAGCATTTAAGCAGAGAAGAGGTAAATGAACCAAAGGCTATCTGAGGGAAGAGTGTTGCAGGTAGAGAGAACTTCTGGGTGCAAGGACTCAGACGGAGGGGTGTGTTCGATGTTTACAAGGAACAGCAGGGGAAGCCAGAACAGAGTGAGCCAGAGGAAGCACAGTTGGCAGAGGCCAGGTCACAGAGAGCATAGTAGGTCATTACAAGGGCTTGGCTTTTACTTGGAGTGAGATAGGACCAGGGGAGGGTTGTGGGGTTGTGGGCAGAGGAGGAACATGATCCGACTTATGCATTTTTAAGGATTTCTCTGTGTGCCCTGGCAGTAATAAACCCTAGGGCGTGAGGGCAGAGGCAGGAAGACCAGTCAGGAAGCTGTCTACTGTGATGCAGTTGAGTGGCATGCACGGCGGTTTGGGAGTGATGATAGCAGAGGAGAAGGTGAGAAGCGGTTATACTGGTTGAACAGCACGTTTTGCAGATGGATTGCTGAGAGAAAATGAAGAGTCAAGGATAACTTTGGCATTTTTGGCCTGAACAACCAGAAGAATGTATTGCCATTATATGAGACAGGGAAGACTGAGGGAGGAGCAAGTTTCACATGGAAAATGAAGCATTGAACTTTGGACATGTTAACTCTCCAATGACTGTTACATATCTAAGTGGAGATGTTGAGTAGGCAGTTTACCCTACAGGTGTGGAACTCAGAAGAGACTGGCACTAGAGCTATAAATTAGAGTGTTGGGTGTTACCAAGCTAGGTAAGGAGGGGGGGGAATATGCACGTCCATCACTTTCTATTTACCATATTTTTTATATCACTCTTGAACATGAGGGGTGAGGGGATCAGTGGGTTGTACAGCCTGGTAGGATCAAAGCCAGGGACCAGAGAGAATTTCTAGTTTTAAACACCCCAGGAGGTTCTGGGACCATTCTTTGAGAAACACCCTGAAGACAGCTTCTGTTTTCCTATTTCATCTTTGACAAGTCGTACCTCTCCAAGTTGGTGATTCTCTAATGATTCCTAGCATGCCCTAGATGAATGGGTCCTCTCAGCACTCTTTAAGCCTGTACTTCTAAGATTTACCAAGTACACAAATGAAAGGACAGAGATGCAATTCAAACCTCAATGTGCCATTTGTAAGTGCTTCAAATTCAAGCTTATAACCATGAAGTAAAACCACTGTCACCACACATGCCTCTGTTAACATTTGGTAGTCATACCTGCCTTGCCTTGAGAATGATCTTTATAGTTTATGAGGTCAGCACTTTGATTTATGTCACAGTGTTTTCTAACAGTCTCAGTTATTCTTCTAGTCGGCTGGCTTCCTTCCTGGAGAGGTCCCTTTCCCATAATGTGTTCCTGTCTGCTGTATACCATCAGATGTATTGAAAAATTGTTAACAGTTAATTATATTAAAAGTTTATGAGTTGGTGTTTATGAATCACCAAGCATTTTACATACTGCACCCTCATAAATAAACCCCTAAGAGGATACTCGCTTTTGGAGTTGGCACTACAAGATGCATGAGAAATTACAGTTGGCCCTAGAACAACATCGGTGTGAACTGCATGGGGTCCACGTACATGTGAATTTTCCTCCACCTGTGCCACCCCCTCAGAGCACAAGACCAACCCCTCCTCCTGCTCCTCTTCCTCAGCCTATTTGATGTGAAGACAGTAAGGATCAAGACCTTGATGGTGATCCTCTTTCACTTAATAGTAAATATATTTTCTCTTCTGTATCATTTTCTTAATGACATTTTTCTCTAACTTCCTCTATTACAAGAATACAGTATATAATACATACAAAATATGTGTCAATCAACTGTTTATTTGTAAGCCTTTCAGTCAACAGTAGGCTGTTAGTAAGTTTTTGAGGAGTCAGAAGTTATACACAGATTTTCAACTGCACAGGGGGTGTGTTTCCCTAAGCCCCAAGCTGTTCAGGGGTCAACTAAATAGTCAAACGAGATGATGGGTACAGAAAAAAAGAAAAGTGAAACCAAAATGCTATGTAAATCCGGCGTACTCTAATAGCCACTTGTCTCAGGGACAGTACCACCGTGAGTTAGTCTGGCCAGAGTCACCTGCTAGTCCACTTTATCAGTGTCGACTTTTGTGCGTGGATCTGAAAGTCCAGAGAACAGCATTTCCCTCACACTTGCAATTATAGTCTCCACAGCCTCACACACGCCCTGCCGTTTACCACAGTGTCAGACCACGGGAATAAGTGATTGAATTTTAATGAACTCTCTTACTACTTTCTTAGGATGGCTGCTCTTTTTCTAAAGAGGTTAACACTACAAGCCGTAAAGTCTGACAAGAGTTGCATTAGATGTTTTGGTAAACACATTGTGCGAAAGACAGCACCAGCACAGTCGACCCCTATTGCTTCTGCCCCAAGACTCTCCTTCCTAGTTCATGCAAAAGCCTTTAGTACCGCTGAAGACACCCAGAATGAAGGAAAAAGTAAAGAAAAGAATGGCACAGCTTTTAGTAACACTGGAAGAAAATCAGTCAGCGAATTATTCACGTATTTGATGAGGAGGGCAATGATTTGGGAAACATGCACCGAGCAGATGTGATTAAACTCATGGAGAAGCAAGAGCTGCGGCTGGTTCAAAGGAACGCCAGCACAGAGCCTGCAGTGTACCAGCTCATGACAGGAGTGCAGATCCACCAGGAACGGCTGAGGCTGAGGGAGATGTGGAAGGCTAATCCCAAAACTGGTAGGTATTCTGCTGTTGGCTCCCTGAATCCTTTAAGAGCTACAAATCAGCCGTTTAAATCCTAGCATTTGTCAAGGTGCCTGTGACAATAGGGAAATGAGAAACTGGAAAATTCACGACCACCACCGTTCCCAGTGTCTGTCTTTGCTCCTTCATTCTTCACTCACATCTGTTCCCTTTTTTCCCTGTTTTTCCATAATACCCTCCCCATTGTCTCTTCCCTTTAAACCTATGTAAAATGAGGGCGATACCAGGAGAACACACCGACGTGAAGAGAACTCTTTCCCCCTGTCCTGTGGCCGCCTCCCAGTGCCACAGCAAGCAGAGTAGCTGATGGGTGAAACGGAATGAGATTAGGAGGGGGAGCGTTTAAGTTCCCTGCCCTCTGCCTTCTGCTGGGCCACTCATTTAACCTTGCTCCTTTTGTTTTTCTTCCCCTTCTTCAGCTCTAAAGTGGAGGTGTTTGGTGAATTATCTGGAAGAATCTTTTTATTTTTTTGAGATGGAGTCTCTGCCTGTCGCCCAGGCTAGAATGCAGTGGTGTGATGTCGGCTCACTCAACCTCCTCTTCTCAGGCTCAAGCGATTCTCCTGCCTCAGCCTCCTCAGTGGCTGGGATTATAGGTGCCCGCCACCACAACCAGCTAATTTTTGTATTTTTAATAGAGACAGGGTTTCACCATGTTGGCCAGGCTGGTCTCAAACTCCTGGCCTCAAGTGATCTGCCTGCCTCAGCCTCCCAAAGTGCTGGGATTACAGGCATGAGCCACTGTGCCCAGCCTGGAAGTGCCTTTTAAACTCTAAAGTGATTCACAGAGCATCTCCCATCCCAAAGCGTTTTGTTACAGTATCAGTAGCAACACTCATTTATATATTTGACCAGTCACTTCACAAGGCACTTGTCATTTAAGGCTCACAGAAGACATGAATTGGATATTAAGCAAAGATGTTTTTCATAGTTCCTAAAAAGTGCTGATCATTATGAAAGTTGAGTGGATGGTGCACGGGGACAGGCATCAGATGACTGCTCCCAGCACTGCATGAGGTTGTGTGCCTTCAGAAAATCACGTTATGTGCATTATCCGTGGCTCAGTTTTGTAAGACCACATTTAACAAGGATGTTGACTGGAAAACAAAAATACATATATATATTCAGAAGAGACCAGGGAGGATAACGACATCAAACTGTGTCACTTAAAAAAAGTCACTGGGCACGGTGGCTCACGCCCAGCACTTTGGGAGGCCAAGGCAGGTGGATGGCTTGAGCTCAGGAGTTCAAGACCAGCCTGGGCAATATAGCAAAACCCCATTCCCATCTCTACAAAAAATTTAAAAATTAGCCAGGTGTGGTGGTGCAAACCTGTGGTCCCAGCTACTCAGGAGGCAGAAGTGGGAGGATCACTTGAGCCTGGTAGGCCAAGGCTGCAGTGAGGAACTATGATCATATCACTGCACTTTAACCTGGGTGACAGAGCGAGACCCTGTCTCAAAATAAATAAATAGATAGATAGATAGATAGATAGATAGATAGATAGATAGTAGATAGAAGAAGATTAGATAGATAGATAGATAGATAGAAGATAGATAGATAGATAGATAGATAGATAGATAGATAGATAGATTAGATAGATAGATAGATAGATAGATAGATAGATAATAATAGATAAATAAGATAAGATAGATAGAACGATCTCATTTTGTTGCCCAGGCTGGAGTTCGGTGGTGTGATCTTGGCTCACTGCAGCCTCTATCTCCTGGACCCCAGGCACACACCACCATGCCTGACTTTTATGTTTTGTAGAGACGGGCCTTGCTATCTTGCTCAAGACAATCTGCCTGCCTCAGCCTCCCAAAGTGCCTGGCCCCCAGTCTTTGTGATGAACACTGGTGCATACTCTAGGGTCTGGGAACCTAAACGGATCAAACCGCTGTAGCAGCAGTGTGTGCAGTTTCTCTGTCTCCTCACCTCATACCGTCAGGCTCTAGTTTTTGTCATTTTGAGAAGTTAACGTGTATTTCACTATCTTTTTTTCTTTGGTGAATTGTCTACTTATATTCCTTGTTCTACTTAGATGGCTTATTTTTTCTTCCTGATTTATAGGGTTCTCTGTTGTATATGATGCAAAAAACCTTATCTCAGTTAGATTTTAACTGTTTTTTTTTTTTGCCTTTTTTTTTTTTTTAATTCCTTCCCCTATCCTGAGATCACAAACCATTCTGTCTTTTCTTCTATTTAAGTTACTAATGTAGACCTTAATTAGTACATCTGGGGAGATCTAACTTTTTGTCATCTATAAACTTCTCAGTTGTCCCAGCACCTTTACTGAGTAGCCCATTCCTTCTAATTTTCTGGTAGGCAGGATTTCTGGAGACAGAGGGCAAGAACACAGGATGTAGGGACCCTTCCGTGTCCAACAGCCTGGCTGACCCCTTAGTAGCAAGGAGTGGGGAGAGCATTCCCAGATGCCAACCCACAGCTGAAAGATAAGGATATTAAGTGTACCATAAAGCCAAACCTGCTCCTTTAAACACCATCTTTTGGTGTTCTTTCAACAAATGATGGTTAACAATAAATGGAAGCATTTCAGATTTTAAACACCCTTCCATGGCAGGTAAAAATTGGTACCTTTATGTTTCTCTCCCCCATTTGAAAAGGCATTACTGGTCTGTGAAACTGAAAGCCAGACGAGAAGTCTGTCAGGTGGCAGCCTAGGATTTTTTGAAGGGCATGTTGGGAAGTTCAGGGGTCACAGTGGACTAGTCAGTAGTCCTTGCACCCTATCTGTTTCAAACAGGACCAACCCTGACCAAGGAACTGACTTTTTCTTCAAATATTGGACAAAATGATTTGGACACAAAGACTAAACACATTCAGCAGTGGATTAAGAAGCAACACCAAGTTCGGATTACTATAAAAAAAGGCAAAAATGTAGACGAGTCAGAAAATAAAGTGGTAAGTAAAGAAGGTACAAGCCACGGCTTACGCTTTTGTTCTTCTGATCTAAAAATATAATTGTAGAAAATGTGGAAAATTTAAAGACAAAGTGACTGGTAATTCTTCTACCCAGTGATGTTAACAGTTTTCTAGTTTGCTTTTCAAAATTAAGCATAGTGTAGATAACATTTTCCATTACAGCGTATTTTGCCATATGAAAATATTCTATTTATACTTTAAAAGCAATATACTATTGTTTTATAAATTGTAGAATATCTAACCCTTAAATAGGAAAATTAGAAACTTGATACGCTGGGCATGGCACCACACACCTGTAATCCCAGCACTTTGGGAGGCCAAGGCAGGTGGATCATGAGGTCAGGAGATGGAGACCAGTCTGGCCAACATGGTGAAACCCCATCTCTACTAAAAATACAAAAATAGCTGGGGGTGGTGGTGCGTGCCTGTAATCCCAGCTACTCGGGAGACTGAGGCAGGAGAATTGCTTGAATGCTGGAGGCAGAGGCTGCAGTGAGCTGAGATTGTGCCACTGCACTCCAGCCTGGGGACAGAGCCAGACTGTCTCAAAAAAAAAAAAAAAAGAAACTTTATAGATTGATCTGTTTCCTCTTATACTTATGAAGGGCATTAATTACATAGACTGTTCTTGTAGAAAGTGTGTAGTTTCTAATCCCAGAAGTTTACGGAATACCTATTTTGCTTTTTTTTTTAAGTTAGATAACTTTATCACCCAACTAAGGATATCCTTAGTAATCCAACACCACAGTGGAGTCACTTAAGCATAGGTCCCAGCCCAACTGATTCAGAATTTCTGGAGTCCAGGTGTCCATTTGCTTCAGTCACTGAGAGCGACTCTGTGTTAGGGGCAGTAGAGTGCTGGAACTGCTTGGCTGACACCTTGGGGATGAGGGAGGTATTTTGCCAATGCCCAAATCCAGTGCTTTCTGCCTATTTGGAGGAGAGGGTAGTCAGGGCCAAATGTAGCCTCTTAGTGCCATGACAAAATAGAGATTTAAAATTAGGAATCATTCAGCATGTCACTTTAGTTACATGGTGTTATTGTACAGATTTCGGTCAACTTAATTGATTAGCTAATCACTTAACTGACAGCAGCAATTCAAGGGTGCTGGTTTTTGTGAATGTTCGAGCAGTTAACACTAGAAAGCACTAAAGCCTCTGATTTTAAATTAATCTTTGGCTGTTTTCATTTTTTAGGAGGATATTTTTCATCAAATACTCCAGACTATGCCTGGAATAGCTACATTCTCATCTAGGCCACAAGCTGTTCAAGGAGGAAAAGCCTTAATGTGTGTTCTTCGTCCTTTGAGCAAAAAGGAAGAGAAGGCATATAAAGAAACTCAAGAGATCCAGGAAAGAGACACTTTGCACAAAGACCATGGAAATGATAAGGAATCAAATATTCTGCATCAGCAATTTTAATAAAGAAAAATATGCTTCTGAGAGAAAGTAACTAAGCTCACTGGTCTACGTCCTTTAAACAAAGCAGTGCGGTTCTTAACTAAGGGTAAGTACTGCAACTGTCGAGAGCACCTTTTCTTCCACACAGTTGGGTGACTCTCCGTTTTGCCACAAAGATAAGCCTTGCTCTTGTTTTCTTTTGGGAGGGATATATCCACTGAGACGAGAGGCCAACTCCGTTTTTCACGAGATTTTTTTACCTTTGGGAATAAGGAAGACAGACAATTAGAATTCAAAATCAAAGTCATCTAATTTTACAACAGTTATATGCACCAGCAGGTATAGTATACAACATTCCTTTATGAGGAAGTAGTCTTCAACAGTAGTGCAGACTCACACAGTAAAGCAGCTGAAAAGAGGTCCAGACAGACTCCATCTGGCTTTAAACAATTTCCATTTGAAAACGAAGCTTACCTATAGTTTCAACTTACTTTGAGGTTCATTTTCTTCTTGTCAGGATCATGTACAACAGCATGCCTAGTGAGACTTTGCTACAATGAAAGAGAAAGTTGTATTTTTAAAACAATGTTCTAAAACATCAAATGTTGACGTCTTAAAAATAGGAACTACTAATATGAAAACCCCATGAGTTATTTAAATGAACTGTCAACCTTTCTGTTCTGTGCTGTTGAGGCATTTGACCTCTACCTAACTCACCCCAACAGAGCTAAGGAAAGACTTCCTCAAATTCTGGATTTAAATCATTACCTTTTCCAAGAACCAAGGTTAGGAATTTGCACAGTCCCAATCACCAGTAGTTAGTTAAGTGGGGGAAAAGCTGTTAACTCTTCCAAGCTGAAGGAGATTCTTTTAACTGAATCTGTCTAAATAATGTTCATAAACACCAATGGGAGCTCCAGCCAACGTGGCTTTGATGCTAATGCCAGCCACCAGCAGCTCCCAGCTGTTTTCTAGTGGTTTGGGCCTGTACTGAGCAAGCCTCATTTCCCTCTGCAGTCATTATGAAAATGCATGCTAAGAACCTGTAAGAACCAGCCAGAGTTGCAAGAGTCTGCAAAGCTGCACAGGCCCCCTCCATTGAGTGCCAGGTTCTTACCCTGATTAGATCCCCAATGTTGTGGTCCCTTATCTCCCTGCAGCCCATTTCACTTCTCAGTCCCTAGGTGATGGTGGTCCAAAAGGACACTCGAAACATCGGCACACTCTTAATAATAAACATATGATACTAAGGCCACTGGTTCTCATTTAGAATGTGTAAGAATCCTCCAGAGGGTTTGTTAAAAACAGAGTCCTGGGCCCCACCCCCGGAGCATCTGATTCAGCAGGTCTCAAGAGGGCCCTGTGAGTGTGCACTTCTAGCAAGTGCCCAGCTGACGCTCCTGGTCCAGGACCACACTGTATGAGCCACTGGCCTCGGCAAACCTGGCTCTTCTGCAGACCTAAGAGTGCTGTTCTGCACTCCCGGAGGAAGCCAGAGTGGCAGGTGTCCAGAGAGAGCCCCTGCTGGAATGTGAGGCTCCCAGGAACTGTGTTGTGAAAGCATATAGAACCGCGAGTATGAGGGTGAGTGCTTACTTTCATTGCAAATGTTCTGCCACAGCCAGCATGTTCACACACAAAAGGGCGCCTTTCCTCATGAAAGGAGAGGATATGGCTTTGGAGATTAAACACAGTTGTGTAGGTTCTTCCACAGCCTTCTCTTGGACAGCGACACACATCCCTTTCTGGGGCATGAGTTTTCATGTGTTGCTTAAGGTAATCTTTGCGTTTAAATGTTTTCTGGCATATTTCACATAGTATTTCCTCTGGTGGAATAGACAGACAAATTTCACCAATTTCCCAGATACTACCATTTAGAAAAAATTAATACATAAGTAACATTCAGTGCCTGAAACCTGGATCACTATATACAAATCAGAAATTCCCAAGGAAACTACCCCAGTTTTTATCACCTAGAAAGTTTTTCTCAATTCTCTGAAGTTCTTAAATTCCACACAGTCACTGTTCACTTGCGATGAGGCAGGGCTCTCAGCAAGGTGACTGCGAGGAGGAAAATGAAGTAGACCAGAGTGTCCTTCCTTGTCCTCCAGTATGCAGGGTACTGTTCCCTAGGCTGTCCCACAGAACAGTAGTGCCTCCCGAGATGATTTACTGTAGACCTGCCGCTGCCTCCAGCATGCTAACTGCATGGTGGGGGTGGCTCAAAGACCTGGCACAGCTCTACTCACTTTTCCAACAACGTCATACCCAACACTTCACAAAATATCATATAGGAACTCTTTCACTTTAAAGCACATAGCATTTCACTCTTGAAAAGCATTAAATCAGTTCTGTGGGGACAGACATTTACCCCATGCCTGCCTTACCTTTATGGGTTTCTCTCACATGTTTCAGAAGTTCTGTCCATGTTTTTGCCACAAAGCAACATCCTTTTTGACATACATAGCCTGTTAAGAAAAATGGTGTACTGCTTATCATGAATACTCAGTGTAAACACTGACCATAACTAGAAAGGAAACTTAGGCGCCTATATAATTTTCCATTCCCCTCCCAATAATATTCAACTCTGCCTCTCGAGGTAGAAATAAAAACTAAAGAAGATTTACGTTACAGTAAAACCAAACAGTTGCACAGCAAGGTGCTTCCCTTTAGGATTTTACCTTCCTGGGAAGCAAACTTCACAGAGTTCCCATCTTCTCAGTGTGATCACGGAATAGGCAAACTTCACAGGAAGGATACCTTTCCCTCTCTAAGCGTTGTCAGGAAGCTGGGTGGGCTGTGTATGGACTCCCCAGCTGCTCTAACCTCCTATCTCCACATCTCATTTCCCTTCCCTTGCCTGCTCTATCCTTGCTTCTGTTTTCCTCAGCAAACATACTCTGTGGTCAGTCCCTTGTCCATGGCACACCACCAAAACCAACTCTCCGTAGTTACCATGCCCACCCCTGGCTTCCTCTAGTCTTGCCATCTTGTAAGTGTCATACTGCACAAAAAAGTAGGGTACATTACATTTTAACTTGATCACAAAAAAAAAAACAAAAAAGGTTTTTTTTAAAAAAGCAGAGTACAGCTAAGGAAGAAGATAAACTGAAAGGACCCAGAGGAAAACACTGAACAACAATGGATATGTGCAAAGCACTAAAATAGGATTAATAAGTATACAACAGCAAGGCTGAGTTCCACCCAACTAGAAACTAAAACAGTGAGGCTGCCTCTCACTGTTAACTACTAACCTCTTTAAAAAAAAATGATAAATTCTAGAACATGGAAAATTGAAATACAGATTAGCAAAAATCCCTCTAGGAAACAGGTAATAGACTCAAGTAGTTAATATAATCAAGCCTTGTTTTGAGAAACATAACATCTGATGGCTCTCAAAACATCACACTATGATCCAAGCCTTGTGAATGGCCAACAAGGAAACGAACGGCACAGGCAGTAAATATTAATAGAAGAGGTTAAAAATGACAGAAGCATCAAAGCCACAGCTGGAGCACCAGCACATTCGTCAGTGTAACGCAGAACCGGGTGCTTGTCGTGAACAGCAATGACACGTAGTGAAAAGACAGACGTAACACTGCCTCTTTGGACAAGAGTGTAAGATCCCAATAAGCAGGATGGTGTCCCCCGCCCACAGAGCTCCCATCTTGTCAGCGTGATCATGGAACAGACTCAGAGGCACCCCAGATTTGGCATCCCTTCAGAGGAGCACACCCAGGCTGTCCGTACACACCCTCATGGGCCTTGGCATGTCGTTTCAGCTTGCTGGGTGATGCAGAGTGTTTCCCACATCCTTCCTGGGTACACCTGCGTTGGCAACACATGAGGTATTAGCCAATCTATTTTCACAGAGCACTCCACTCAGGGTCAATGGTACTTTGTCCTGTTTCTCCCACCAAAGTCTTGCCTCTTCCCACAACCAAACCCGTGTTAAAATGCAGACCTAATCACAGGTGAGATTCAAGTTACTTGACCAGCTTTAGGGCAAAACAAACTGTTGGAGAGAAAAGTCACGTTACTGTTCTTGACCCAGTTAAACAGTTTTCATCTTTAAACCTCTGAAAATAATACTCTGCTTTCCCGGCTACAAAAAGATACTTCAAGAGGTTATCTGACGTGGCTTAGGTAAACCCCTAATCCATTCTGAATCACTTGCGTCTAGCTTTCCTAATGATGCTGCACAGGGGGTGCGCAAGAGAGCACAGCAGTAGATGCATCTGCTTCCAGTGAGCAATAAAAAGCACCTGCCCCCTCTATGCTAAAATCATCAGCAGCAAAGAAAGATGCGGCAGACCACAAGCAAGGACAGGCAGGGTCACTGCAGCAACTCCAAGACGCAGGGCAGCCTGCGCAAGCCAAGGGAAGGTGCCGGACAGCCAGAGCCATGCAGAGAGCCACTGGCCCTTTTGCAGGTCTACCCAACTTGTCCAGCCACCCTCACATTCCTCAAAAAACTCTCTAACTGCAGAGAAACACAATTACTTGTTTTGTTCTATAGGAAAAGCATAATGAGTGCCTCCATAATGACATTTCATATAGTTGAACAGGCTCTATTTGAGTAGTTATTTCTCAGCCTTCCTTTTAAGCTTAACCACAACCAGAAAAATCTCAAGTTATTTTGAAACTCATTAAATATTTCTTTTAGAGCAAAGTAAACCTTTAGAATGCCCCCAATACAAAAAGGTGCATACGCATGACATATTAACAGAAAAATGTTGAGTAGGAAGCTTTCAGAACATTTGTCCACCGTTGGTAAAATTTCAATAGCTTTTGGGATACAAATGCTTTCTCATTACATGGATGAATTCTATAGTGGCACTGTGATTTTAGTGCACCAGTCATGCAAGCAGCATACATACACTGTGCCCAATATGCAGTCTTTCATCCCTCACCCCCCCCACCTCCCTACCGCAAGTCCCCAAAGTGCATTCAATTGCTCTGTATGTCTTTTTGTCCTCATAGCTTAGCTCCCACTTTTAAGTGGAAACTATCGTATTTGGTTTTCCATTCCTAAGTTACTTTACTGAGACTAATGCCCTCCAGCTTCATGCAAGCTGCTGCAAAAGACATCCTTTCAGTCCCTTTTATGGCTGTGTAGTGTTCCATGGTGTATATACACCACATTTTATCTACTCACTGATCGATGGACACTTAGGTTGCCTCCATATTTTTGCAATTGTGAACTACGCTGCTATAAACGTGTGTGCATGTCTTTTTCATATAGTGACTTCCTTTGACCAGACTTCAAATTATACTACAAGGCTACGGTTACCAAAACAGGGCAGTACTGGTATAAAAATAGCCACTTAGACCAATGGAACAGAATGGAAAACCCAGAAATAAAGCCAAATACTGACAGCCAACTGATCTTCAACAAAGCATACAAAAACATAAATTGGGGAAAGGACACCCTATTCAATAAATGGTGCTGGGAAAACTGGATCCCTCTCTCACCTTATAAAAAAATTAACTCAAATTAAGTCTATGACCTGAAACCATAACAATTCGAGAAGGTAACATTGCAAAAACTCTTCTGGACATTAGTCTAGGCAAAGAATTCTTACTAAGACCCTGAAAGCAAATGCAGCAAAACCAGAAATAAATAAATGGGACATAATTAAACTAAAAAGCTTCTGCACAGCAAAAGAAATAGCAGAGTAAACAGACAACCCACAGAGTGGGAGAAAATATTTGCACATTATGCATCCAAAAAGATATATATCCAGAATCTACAGGGAACTCAGTGAGGAAAAAAACAAAAAAAAAAAATCCCATCAAAAAGCCGGCAAAGGACATGAACAGACATTTCTCAAAAGATATACAAATGGCCAATAAACATGAAACAATGCTCAACACCACCCTTGCATTTCAATCTTATTCACACCTAGAATCCAAGGGATTTTTAGCCACATGAAGTACCTACTTGAATAGAGGTTCATTGGTATGCTGGCACTGATGGATTTTCAGCTGCTGATGTTTCTTAAAGGTCTTCTTACAACCTTCAGAATTGCACTGTTAATTGTAAAGGCTTGTTAGTTTCATGGAAAGTCAAAAAAAAAAAAATCAACAGTTCATTATAGAATCCTAAAGATAAAATCATTTTGGAGATTATATAATTGCTACTTTCACCCATTTTGTTACTGTAGCATTCTGCTTTATCTTAAGAAGGTGTGAAGAGTCTACGACATTTGAAAGCAAAATTGTTTCACTTGGAATAGTCTCCTAGTATACTTTAGTTTGCACAATGTTTGCTTCCAAAATAAAACCTTTATCATTATGAAAGCATTAAGTAAATTCAGATATCTGACAGACAAAATTTAGTTGATGAAAACTTTTTCACTTTTATTTTTCAGAGACAGGGTCTCTCTCTGTTACCCCAAAATTTTTTGTTTTGTTTTTGTTTTTCAGAGACAGCATTTCACTATGTTTCCCAGGCTTGTCTTGAATTCCTGGCCTCAAGCAATCCTCCCACCTCAGCCTCCCAAGTAGCTAGGATTATAGGCTTGAGCCACCCCGTCTGGCTGAAAATGTCAGAAACATAGGCAATAAGTGTAAAAATGCTCAAAAAATTTAAGCATATAAAATCATCATACTTACTACATATTGTTTTTGTTGATTTTCATGTTTGCGTTCAAAATGTTTCTTCAAGTTTGATTTTGTGTTGAATTTTTGATCACAGCCATTAGCTGTACAACTGTAAGAAGTTGTATAAAGCAAAATATTAATGAACCAAGGGAAAAGAAGTTTTAAAACACATATATCCTCCTACTCTATAAAAGCTAATTATTCCAAAGAATATTAATACTATAAAATAGTCTTTAGCGAATTCCAAAGTGTTAAGCCATACCACATAGACCTCTCAACCTGATGACTACAATGCTTTTTCATAGCGGATTCTGAAATTATACACAGTACATCAGGCATCCTTTATACACTGGGAAGAAAGGAAGGTGAAATGCACTAGTCCCAAAAGCCTACACCAGGCTTAAATCATGCTTAAGATAAATTATTCTCAGCTTAGAATACCTTAATGCTGTTTGAGATGTCATTATAAACTGCATTTCTAGAAAGACCTCAAAAAAATCTTGTCTTCGCTTATCATTAGAGGTAAAACAGATACTTAGAGCAGAACCATAACCATTGTGCTCCCTGGCTTATCAGCAAGCCATTCTAGGTTCCCTTATCTTGGCATCTTGGCTTTGAATGATCTAAATCCTTTGGGAAGCCTTTTTTGTTTTTCAAAAGAAAATCTGTGCCTCTTGGGATGAGCCTTGGTAAGCCTGAGGGATGAAGCAGGACTTCTTTTCCCAGCCTCAATCTTAGCCATCACTCACTGATAACCTTGAGGCAAGCACTGTCCCAGTCCTAGGGCCAAGCAGAGACAGACAAGCCAGCAGTGACCATGGGAGGGGTGCTGTGGCAGAGACCCTAGAAAACCCCCAACTGCAGGGACAGAATGCTGAGTATTAGCTGGACAGGTGGCCAATAGAAAGAGCACTCTCTGGCCTCCCCTGCAATTAGGGTGGCTTATGTCTAAGTCCAGCCCATCCTGCTCAACCCCCACAAAGTCTCTAAATAAGAGGGCATGCCTCTTATGCCCTTTCCTCCTTCCTGCCAGTGGCACGCTTATGTAACAGCTGGACCCTAACAGGCATCACAGACAGTGAGGTTGAAGCCCAAGATGAGGATGGCAGAGACCAGTCAGAAGGGGCCCCAGAGCCCCTGCTTCTGTATTTCTGCATTTTAGTCACACATGACAAAGAGCCATTTGTTTAAGTATCTCTTGTGCCGGATTTCCTGCCATTCTTCACTCTGAACCTGACACACGATAACCACCGAGTGTAGGGCAGGAGGACAGGCCAGAAGGGTCCTGACAGGAACCAAACGGGTGAGACAGACCCCAGCACACTCGGAGAGGGGGGCTGGTTAGTTAGCACAGCTGGACCACAATTTCATGTCTGCAAGTCAAGCAAATGGGGCAAGATAAGCAGAAAAGAGCCAAATCACATAGGGCACAGTAGGACACACTTGGAACTTGGAATTCATATGTAGGTCATGCTTGAAAGCATTGCACAGCTTTAAGGGAAGCATGTGGGAGGGCACCTGGGGAGAGGGCCGGCCTGCAGACTGTCATTCCAGCAGGAGGAAGGGACCAAGATAAGACGGTGGCTGCTGAAGCAGGAGAGGGATCTGACAAGTCAGTTACAGGACCTGGCGACCCACCTGTTGCAAGGGATGGGAGAAAGAATGAAGAGTCCAGGGAGCTGCCTTATCTTTGCTATGGGTCACTGGACACAGTGAGGCCGCCTCTCCAGACAAGAACATGAGAGAAGACCAAAGAGAAAAAGTGAGCTCAGTTTGACTATGAGGAATTTGGGTCACATGGAATTTTTTTTTTTTTTTTTTTGATAGAGATGGACCTTACCATCTTGCCCAGCCTGAACTCCTGGCCTCAAGCACTCCTCCCACCTCAGCCTCTCAAAGTGCTGGGATTACAGGCATGAGCCACCACACCCAGCCTACCACATGGAATTTAAGAAGACACAGAGACAGCCAAGTAGCAGTGTCCGGCAAGCAGTGGAAAGGGGGTCTACAGCGAAAGAGGGGCAGGGTCTGGGCTAGAGCGTGAGCTGAAGAGTCACCGTCCAGTAGTTCCTGGTTGCATGTTTCCTCCCATCCCCGCCCGCTACGTGGCCAGGACCCCCCACTCCCCCCAAGACAGATGACATTTTTAGTTTTGTTATGTAACTTTAAAGACTTCTTTACAAATAGGAACAAATACATATATAGTTGCTTCCTGCCCACCCAACATCCACTACTCACCCTTCCCAGCCCCAGCTTTACACACCAAAGGTAGCATACAGAGGACTCTTCTGCACTTTGGATTTTCAATTAAAGTGCCCTGGTGATTTTCTCATGGCTTTGCAGAGAGCAGCTGCATTCATTTTCCTGTAGGGTATCCCACTGTGCTGATATACTTTAACCTGTCCCCACCCATGAGCATTCATTTTCCTGGCTGTAGGGTATCCCACTGTGCTGATATACTTTAACCTGTCCCCACCCATGAGCATTTGGTTGACTCCAACATTTTGCTACTATTTAGTGTTGCACCTAACGTTGCACATCCGCTTGATGCCAGTGTAGTGTATCTGTAAATTCCCCAAAGTGAAGCTTCCAGGTCAAAGACTAAGTCCCAGCTCTACTTAGCAGCCACTATGGTTCCTCTTTGACGGTCTTGTTGAACTATGTAGGTCATTAATTTTCACAACATACTGTGTGTCTGAACAGGGTTTGAAATAGAGACACATGCCATCCATGGTCCTTTGCCCATTCCCGCTGACTAGCATGCTGGCAGGACGGGGCCTGGGCTGTCTGTCCGCCATGGAGGAGATGGGTCTCCGCGTGGAGAGTGACAGTGAAGTTTGTCCTGTCAAGAATTCACCTTCCTCAGACTGTCTGGACTTTAGTGAGACATGAGACACTTCACGTTCACTGCCCTCCTAAAACTAAAAAGAATGCAACTTAGGTCATTAGAAAACCTTACTACTTAAAGAATTGTCTCATAAGCAAAATTATGATATTAAAGCCTAACATCTAAACAAACAGCTCTACAGCTATTTCCTGACATGGTGTCCTGCACAGAGCTCTGGACATCTGCTATGGTTATTTTGTTTTTTCAATGAAAACTAAATATTTCAATGATTCTGAAAGTGTGGGAGCCAGACCGGCAGCATCAGCATCACCTAGGAATGAGCTAGAAATGTAGATTGTTGGGTTGCACCCCACACTAAATCAATCAGAAACTCTGGGGTGGATCCAGCAGTCTGCATTTTAACAAGCTCTCCGGGTGATCCCAATGCACTCTAAATTTAAGATCCACTGCTTTAAATAAGTAGCTGGTAGGAAAGCAGTATCTCTACCCTTTCAGAAAAAAATGAGCACATCCGGAACAATAAAATGAAAACTTGTATGGTAGTGGTGCAAAGACTTCATTCTAAGAAACACATGATAAACTACTAAAAGCTCTACTTCATGCTCAAATCTCTATCCCAGCAGCTTATGAAGACTGGACTGTTCATAAAGACCCTGATAATGCACAGCAAAGAGTTTTCCAGGGAACCATTTCCTAACTAGTCCAAACGCAGTGTCTCCCAAGGCTGATTTCTCATTTACTCTGTATTTTAAAGGGAAGTGAGAGGATGCAAACTCAAGAGAACTTCAGATTCACTCATTCCTGAATTTACTACACAAAATGATCCACAAAACCCACTCTCCCACATTCAAAACCTGTCTCCTCTTCTATATGAAAGACATCATTTTTTTTCCCCCCAGACAGGTGCTCTCTCTGTTGCCCATGCTGGAGGGCAGTGGTGTGATCACAGCTCACTGCAGCATCCACCTCAGTGGGCTCAAGTGATCATACCCCCCCTCAGCCTCCCAGGTAGCTGGGATTACAGGCACAAACCACCACCCCCGACT
Source organism: Ateles fusciceps (assembly GCA_036589455.1). Lineage (NCBI taxonomy): Eukaryota > Metazoa > Chordata > Mammalia > Primates > Atelidae > Ateles > Ateles fusciceps. The sequence continues at coordinate 242,800 of JAZHEH010001544.1, forward strand.
AATTTTTCTATTTTTGTAGAGAGGGGTTTCACCAGGTCGCCCAAGATAGTCTCATAACTCCTGAGTTCAAGCGATCTGCCCACCTCAGCCTCCCAAAGTGCTGGGATTACAGGCATGAGCCACCACACCGCACTGTGCCCGGCCAGGCTTCACATTCCTGACCTCATGAGTTAACAATCAATCTTCTTCCCAGGTTTATATGCCCAACACAACCCACTTCAAAAGCCTAAAAACAGGTCTCTACTTACACAAACGGCTTTTCTCCAGTGTGAATCACGATGTGGCGGCTCAGATGGTAGTCCCTGATGAAGGCCTTGCCACACCCTTCATAGTCACAAACAAATGGTCTCTAGCAGGAAAAAGAAAAAGCATGTCACTCCTGCACTCGTTAGTAACTCTGGTATTATTTAAAAACTTAAACTGCCTAGTGTTAAGGCCACAGGCTCCCTATGCAGGGATGGTTTCTACTCAGTGGAGTTGTGCACCTGCTACAACAAGGCCAGACGCAGTGTCCCTGCACGAAGTTACACAACATAAATGCCGTAACTTCTCACAAAGTCACTGCACAGATTTTTGTTCTACGAACAGCATTTGAAATAAGCAGGCACAGCATTCTTAACCTGCTCCCAACCCAGCAGCAGGCTTCCACAGCAACCCCCTCTTAAAGATGCCCTGGCTGGTAGCACGGCCTGTCTGCACAGATCCTCGCATGACATGTAAAAAGCAAGCTTAGGGCAGAGGAACAAGGCAGGCCTGTCTCATTCCAGACAAGCCTGGTGTCTGTGCTAAGGGAATGCCAAGCACAGTTATAGGAAAGGGTGTCATACCTGAAAAAGCTCATAGATGCCCGAAGCAAAGAAAACAGCTCAACACCCTAAATGCAACCACCCGTTGTGACGCAGGAGTTGGGAAGGGATGGCTCATTTTCAACCTATAGGAAAAGCCAAAGACACCCCCCAAATAACCAGTTTGGTGCATCTAACTATGAAAAGTATATCACCAAGGCGTCAGGAGGGAGGTACCGAGGGCTCCATGAGTACTAGGAGCAAAGCAACACAGTGAGCTGTATCACCAGGGGCAGAGCCACAGAACCTTGCTCAGCAGCAGGCGTGGAGCAGGCTCAATAGACATGTCAAATTAATCTGCATGAGAGATTTGGGACAACAAAGATGACTTCAAGTTTTTCAACCTGTATTAAAACTGGTAGTGCCAGTATCCAAATACAGCACACAGGTCTAAAAGGAAAGGCAAACTCTGATTTGGATCTACTGGTAATACAGAGCCCAGAATTTAGAGGCTAGAATGAGCAAGAGGAAGGGCAGAGGGGCAAAACATACAGGATGTTATGAGTGATGCCAGTGGCTATGTAAGACTGCAAGAGGGAGCTGGACGGGGTGGAAAACACAGAGGGCAGAAGAGGACCCAATGAAAAGGGCAGACGAGGAAGAGGAAAAGAACCAGAGAAGGTCTTAAGGAGGAAGTGGTCAGCCTTCCAGTGCTGGAGAGGGTAAGGAGGTGGCCCATAAATTGAAGGAGGTGCAAGGGGCAAAGGTATGGACAGCAGGCCTGTGGTTTAAGAAACAAGGGCCTTACGCTGAGGCAGTGTGAAGTCTAGCTCTGCCAAACACTGGGAAGCTAGGCAGATTCCTTGATCTCCATGAGCCTCGTTTTCCTCACTTGTGTGTCATATGGGCGGCCACGTCGTACCATAGTATCTGACATTCTCCTGCCCTCAAAATAAAATCCAAACTCCTACTGGGCCTACTTCTCAGACCTCATATCACGATCTTCCCACCTAAACACACACACCTGCCTCCCACCCCCGAGGGCCACAGGCTCCCTTTGCGTACCCTCTGCCCGTCTCAACTGTCTGCCTGGCTAGATCCTTCCTTCTTACTCGGCTCACACAGAGAGGCCTTTCCTGTCCACAACACTGCAGGTCATTCCCACCTATCCTGTGGTCAGCCCGACCCACTGAAACGTAATATCCTTGGCAACAGAAACCCTGCCTGGTGTGTTCACTGCTCTCTCCAGTGTGGAGTTATGAAGAAATGAACACATGCTGCTTTCACGACCCCCGGTACACGTAACCCATCTTCTGTACTAGCTTCAGGGGCCAGTATTTGGTAGGAGTCTAGTAGCAGCGGGCCATCAAACCTCGCACTTATTTGCAGATTACGGGAGGTGCTTGGCTGGCCCACACGATCATAGACGGGGAAATGATTGCTTAGTAAGCCCTGAACCCCTGGCATGAACATCGAGGTCCCAGAAAGAAGGTCCTAGAACTTCTTGTCTACTTCCTCAGCTCCCTCCCTAAGTTCAGGATGTCAAAGTTGAAAGCATCGCACAGCGAGGCCTGCGGCCCTGGCACTGGGCACGACTGCAGTGGCTGCCTAGGGGCCACACGCCGTCACCAGGCCACTGGGCAGAGCCCACTGGCGAGCCATCGCCATCCCTAGGCCCAGGGTTGGCCGCCTCGCCTAGCCTCACCTCCCCCGTGTGCTTGCACAGGTGCGCGTCAAGCTTCCAGGCCTTGTTGTAATTGGCGCTGCAGTCGGGGAAGGAGCAGATGAACCTCCTGGGAAGCGTGGGGGTGCGGCGGGGTCGGAGCTGAGCTCTCGCCAGCTGCGATGAACGCGTCGGCGATGGTCAGGGACAACACCGACTCAGCGACCACGGCCGGCGGATCCAGGTCGCCGGCGCCCCCACGCCCCGGGCAAGGCGCGCTCCCACGTGCCGAGCCACGTGCCGGGAACCGGCGCGGCCGGCCCACTGCTCCCCGCTGAACCTTAGCGCGACGCCGGCACACTTCCGGGAGCGCACTCCGGCACCAGGCCCCGCCCCGCGCCGGCGCTGCGGCTGCGCCTGCTCCGGGATATTGCGCATGCGCCAGGAGGCCCCGCCGCGGCCCGCGCCCCGCCCGCCCGGGATGAGAGGCGGGGTCGTGTGAGTCCTCTGCAAAAGGCTACCGCGTTTCACAGGCAACTCAAATCCCAAGGCACTGCTTAAATAGGACTTGTTCCCGTCCTCCAGTACTCTCTGGAGAGCACTAACCTTACATCATTTAAGCTAGCCTGTTCTTGCCACATTACTAGTGTGTCCTATTTGTGATTTCGTTTCCTTGCCTGCTCTACGTGCTTCTGCTGCAAGCCCCAGCTCAGGGGTTCCTAAGCTCAGAATCACGTGGAGTAGAGCTTTCCAAAATTCCAAAGCCCATAGCATACGTGGACCAATTAAATCACAATTTCTGGGGGCAGGAAACAGACATCATTATTTCTAGAAAATTCCTAGGTGATTTCAATGCGCAGAAAAGTTTGGGGACCACTATCCTGGCATGGTGGTGCACGCCTGTAATCCCAGCTATGCGGGAGATCGCTTGAGCCCAGTGAGACCCCGAGCTCTAAAAACATACATACAGATGCCTCCCCATCCTACCCCTTCCCACCGCTGCAAACTAACCAGGTGGTTGAAAAAAAAAGGAAAAATTTGGGAACACTGCCCTAGAGGCTTGATGACCTACTTGAAACAAATCTCCGGGTAATTCAGTGTTTATTAAAACTTAGAAGCAGTTTCGAGAGGCCTGAATGAATATAGGTATCTTAGTTTATGAGGACCACATGCCTAAAAAATGTCCTTGGATACAGATAACTGGCAGGGTGACTTGTGGGATGTTCGCCAGATTCATATTTTTCACATCCTGCATTATTCTAAATCATTAAGCTCCTGTCAGAATCTGACAAACAGGTCCCTGCACAGCAGTGCAGTTCTAGAAACAAGCCAGGGCTTCACATCAGTGCTTATGAACTGAGTATTCATAAGGAGTGCTTATGAACTGGAACACTCAGTTCATAAGCACTCCTTTGCCCCAGTCTCCTCATCTTGAAAGTGGAAAGGTGATAACGCCTTTCTCGTCCTACGTCTCCAGATAACGGGGCTGTGAGAGCGTGTCTATGCCATGGGTCCACCTCTTTTTTCTTCGCTTACCACTCCAGCCGGTCCCCATGACTGGGAGAATTCTACACACATCCCTCCCACAACTCTGGAAGTCTGAAACGTTTCCCTTGAGCTGGTTCTGGTTTTCTCTTCCCCATGCCTCATGCCCAGGGCCAGAGTGCACGGTAAATCTCTGAGATCCTCCTTTCTTTTGGCCTCTCTTGGCCACTGACCCCATGTAGCACAGCCACATTCATGGCTTCCCTCTGCCTTCCTGACTTGTCCTGTCTCCTTGGACAATCGTTCTTCCACCCTTTTAGCTTGCTGTTAGCACTATGGACTGATGTATTATAGCAGGCAAACACTGGCTTTCAGCCTCAATTCAATGACGTTGGATTCCAACTCTAAATTTACTAACTGTAGGATTTTGGATAAGGCTCTTTGAGTTGTTTCTTTGCTTATCTTTAAACTGAGACTGTTAACACCCACCAGTTAGGGCCATTTTTAGAATTAAATGAGATTATATTAACCAATAGTTGTGTTTATTATGTGCCATCCTCTGTGCTACACACATTCACCACCAGCCTACAGCTCTCTCAACAACTCTCCACGTAAAGCAGCTAATAGAGTCCAGGTCATTCCTATACTAAACTGTTAGTCTTTTTTCTTCATTCTTTCTCACCCTTTGATCCATGGCTCTACCTCCTTTCTCTGTGCAGTTTACTTCCCAATGTGTTTTTCTTTTTCTTTCTTTTTCTTTTTTTTTGAGACAAAGTCTTGCTCTATGCTGGAGTGCAGTGGTGCAATCTTAGCTCACTGCAACCTCCGTCTCCCAGGTTCAAACAATTCTCCTGTTTCAGCTTCCTGAGTAGCTGGGACTGCAGGCACCCACCACCACACCTTGATAATTTTTGTATTTTTAGTAGAGACTGGGTTTTATCATGTTGGCCAAGCTGGTCTCGAACTCCTGACTTCAAGGGATCCACCCGCCTTGGCCTCCCAAAGGGCAGGAATTACAGGCATGAGCCACTGGCCCCCGATGTGTTTTTCTAATATCCCACATTTCTAGATGATAAGTGTTTTTTTTTGTTTGTTTGTTTTTTGTTGTTGTTTTTTTAAATGTCAGGCAGTCACCTTAAACTCAACATTCTTTGTTTTTTTTTTTTTTTTTTTTTTTTGTTAAGATGGGGTTTCACCATGTTGGTCAGGCTGGTCTTGAACCCCCAGCCTCAGGTGATCTGCCCACCTTGGCCTCCAAAATGCTTGAATTAACAGGTGTGAGCCACCACGCCCGGCCAACATTCTTTGTGAGTTGATCTCACTGCCTTTGTCTGGCCACACCTCCTTTGCCCTCTTTCTCTCTGTCAGTGGTGGCATAATTCTGTCTCCAGTCACGAAAACTTACAACAGTGGTTCTCAACCCTGCAGCACATTAGTCACCTGGAAGCTTTAGAAAATGCTGAAGCCACCACACTAGTGAAATGAGTCTCTGACTCAGGGTGGAACCATTGACAGTGTCACCTGCTCTCTCCTCTGTACTTCCCTAGCTGGCTTCTGCACCTGTCCTATACATCTTCTTCCTTCGTCCACCTCTGTTAGGCTTTTCTTTGCTCTAGACCTTGACAACTGTAACAGCCTGTCAACAGATTTTCCTGCATTTATACTCTCCTGCCTTTAGACTCTCTTGCATATAGCTGCCCGTGTGCTCTCCCTAAAACACCTGACAATTTATAGGTTTAAATTTGCAAGACTGGCATTAGAAAAGCATTTTTATTCCTGCTATTATTCCTACAAATCAGATAACAATGCTCAGGTGGGACATGGAGGCCCAGGGTGCAGGCCTCGTCCAGGCCCCTTCCTACCTGAGGCTCGATCAGCTTCTGCTTCCTCTAGATAAGCCTCACCTGGTGACCGCAACCCGCACCCGCCTTCTCTTCCTTTGAACTCTTGTGGCCCTTTCTTTCTATAGCAACCCTCAAATGTGTTGGGCTATTTTTAACTATTCAGGCACATAATTTCTTATTTCCCTGACCTTGATTTAACCTCTATAAGGGTAGTAACTGGAAGATACTCTTTTCGAGTCCTCAGTAGCAAGATGACATCCACACATGAAGGGCTAACCTTATTATTTGTTAGTTGATTGAACAACTATGAACTCATTGTGTGAAGCCTTAAAGATTTTACATGAATGTCTTCAGCAGGAATGTTTTGTGTGCAGGGGAACATAATTCCATTCAAACGAATCTAATGACAAGGGAGTTATTGAAGGATACAAGGGGATCTCATGGGACCAACTGCAGAAAGGCCTCAGGATGGGAGAGTTGTCTGCAAACACTTTGGGTCTCAGTCTGTCGCCATTGGGATCTGCTGTCCTCCTTAGTTTCGCTCCCCCTTTGCTCTCCAGGCATCGCTTAGACTGCTGCATTCATGTCCCGTGTGCACATGTGTGTGTGTTGCTAAGCTCTCCCTCCCTGCCCTCCGCTGATCTTCCCTTTCCTCCTTTCTGCCCACCTACCCTCCCAGGTTTCAAGTCCTCACAGGCCCAGGCCCCTCCTCATCTCTACCTGTCTATCCACTCTTTTCTCTGCAGATCAGCTTCATGTGTAAGGCTGAGTTTCTGCCCCTGTAAGAGGAGTTTTCCAAGGGCTTTGGCTCCACCCAAGCAGTCCAGACCTTATGTAATCTGTTCCCTTAACTCCCCCATGGCCAATGACCCCTGAAAGAGAACCTTTGGCCCAGTTGGGGTTCAAGCTCTTCCCCAGGCCCAAAGAGCTTCCATCTGGAGGGGTAAAACTGTGAGTCGTGAAGGTCAACCTTAAAGATGAACTTAAACAGAACTATGGTGTGCCTGCTCAAGTGAGTAAATGTCGTGTACTAGCCGCCCTTTGCCATGTGGCTTTGTTTTGCTCATAAAGGGGGGTGGAGATAATTTCTCACCCATTGTCTATGAGTCCATCTACATGACGTGCTTTGGTTCTGTAAATTGGAACTGACAGTGTGCAGGTTCTAAGCTTAGGCCTCAAGAGAGCTCGTGTGTTGCTCCCTGTGCTCTGCTATTGCCACAGGGACTGCATTTCTGCATTAGTCTATCCCAGGAAGAAGAAAGACATGAGGGACAAAGCTTAGCCATCCCAGCTGAGCCTGGCGTTGATCCGCTTCCCACGTGCTGACCATCAGCCAGCTGTGATCTGTGACCATAAGTGGGCATAAGCCAATAGCTCTAGGGTAGTTTTGTTATGCAGCACTTTTGTGACAATCACTAACTGATGCACCCTCTTTGCCCATGCTTCCCCCTCAGCCAATATACACGGTCAGGTGTCTTTGTCTTAGTCTATTTTGCATTGATATACAGGAATACCTGAAACTGGGTAGTTTATAAAGAAAAGAGGTTTATTTGGCTGATGGTCCTGCAGGCTGTACAAGAAGCATGGTGCCAGCATCTGCTTCTAGTGATGGCCTCAGAAAGCCTCCACCATGGCGGGAGGGAGAGGAGCGGACATCACACGGTGAGAGGAAGGGAGCAAGAAAGAGAAGAAGAGGTGCCAGGTCTCTTAAACAACCAGCTCTCGAATGAACTAACAGAGTAAGAACTCTGAACCTGCTTCTGAATTCACGGCCTACCTCACGAAGGTACCAAGCGATTCATGAGGCATCTGCCCCCCACGACCCAAACACCTCCCTTGACGACCCACCTTTAACAACTTGATCCCCTTCAATTTGGGGATCAAATTTCAACCTGAGATTTGGAGGGAGAAACATTCAAACTATATTGTTGTCTCATCTCTTAATCAGACAACTCCCTTTTATGCCTCTCATAGTCATTGCTGGATCTCCTTTCCTTCATGTCCAAGTTCACTGAAAAGATTAGTCCATATTCTTTTTCCTGTTTGCCTGTTTACACTTTCATCATCATCACAGAAATTTTAAGCATATACAAAAATAGAGTAGTACTAGGAACCCCTTTGGACCTATTATCCAGTTTCAACAGCCAATTTTTTTGCCATTCTTTTTGCATCTAACTGCCTCCAGTCCCAATCTACAACTTGCAGACCTCAACGTCAGCATATTCAAAACTGCTCTCCCCCACTGACCTCAGGGTTTCCCTGTCTCCATGAGCAGTGCCACCATCCACCCAGCTGAATGAACCCATGGCTTCTTCCCTTCTCTCACCCTTGCATTTATTAAATGATCTGTCACTGCTGATTTTATATCCCCATCTTCAGTTGCACCCAGCGGAGGCCCTGGTCCTCTAATTCCCATCGTCAGCTGTGATTCCATCAGAAAAGGAGCATCCAGGGAGCAAACCAGCCACCCCCCAGCCATGTGGAAAGAGCCCTGCTCAGGGGCCATTCTCCCCCAAACAGCTCCCACATCTCCCCAGTTTTCCCATTATTCTCCCAAGCCTGGGCCTTCTTTCTACACCATCTGAGTGAGTGTGATTTTGTTATGGGCATAGCCTGTGGAAATCCACGTTAGCCTCCCCCCTTCCCACTCTCCAACTGATGAAAGAAGTTGCATCAGATAGAAAGCCAAGATCCCTTCCAGCTCTGACATTCTGATTCTTTGACAGGAAATGGGGAGATGCTGAGACATTTTTTGAGCCAGAGGTTGACAAGATGAATGTGATACTTCCAGCTCTAACATTCTATGATAAGAAAGAGGGAGGTAGTGATAACTTTTTGAGTCAGAGCTTAGCAGGATAAATGTGGTACTAAAGCAAACAAGAATATAGAAGAGGATTGGGAGAGAGTTGCAGAGGAGGAAGGCACACGTGGAGGAAGGCACACAGTATCATCATTATCATCCCCAGAGTAGGAAGTCTGGACTCCAGGGGGTGACCGTGGAACCAAAAAGGAAGGGGGCAGGTAGAAGAAATTTGAGTGTTCAGGTTAAATGGCAATTCAGTAATGGTGGTTGGAGGCATGGGCTTTGGAGGTTGGTAGACCTGACCTTGAATCCTGGCTCTGGCATTTACTATTTGACCTTGAGCCAGATATTTAATCCCTCCGGAGTTCAGGCTTTCTGTACAATGGAGATAATAATACTTATGCCACATGGTGGTTGTGAGAATTATATGAGATAATTTATGTGAGGTGTTTGACACAGAGCGCAGCACATAGTAAGCAATCAAAAACTGGTAGTCTATGTTTTGCACTTAGATTACAGAAGGCTGGGACTTCCATCTTGCTGGCAGACTCTCCTCCTTGCCTCCTTGACATTCTTGGCTTCCACACTTTGCTGTAACCAGCTACCCTGTTGGTGACGTCTACAAGACAAATAATTTTTTTTTTTTTTTTTGAGACAAACTTTTGCTCTCTTGCCCAGTCTGGAGTGCAATGGCACAATCTTGGCTCACGGCAACCTCCGCCTCCCAGGTTCAAGCAATTCTCCTGCTTCAGCCTCCCAAGTAGCTGGGGTTACAGGCATGTGCCACCACACCCAACTAATTTTGTATTTTTAGTAGAGACAGGGTTTTACCATGTTGGCCAGGCTGGCCTCGAACTCCTGACCTCAGGTGATCCACCCACCTCAGCCTCCCAAAGTGCTGGGATTACAGACGTGAGATACCGCGCCCAAGGCAAATAATTGATGGTGGCCTCTGAGCAACAGCCAACTCGGAACAGAGGCCCTCAGTCAGCAGCCCAGGAGGAACTGAATTCTGCCATCGATCATGCAAGCTTAGAATTGGCCTCTGCTGCAGTCAGACCTTCAGGTGAGACCCTAACTCCAGCTGATATCTTTATTGCAGCCTGGAAGAGATCCTGAAAGAGAATTCATTTAAGCCATGCCATGATTCTGAGCCCACAAAAGCTGTCAGGTGATAAATGTGTGTTTTGTTGAAGCCACTGCGTTTTGGGGTAACTTGTTATGCTGCATAACTAATACACAGAGTCAAGGCTTTTCATGCCACAAAATGACTCCAGGCCTGGTGGTTCTGAACTCACTCACGTGGAGGAGAGCGCATCTGAACAAAGGGGATTCTGGCAGGGGTTGGGGCTCTGACACAAAATCCAGCCACCTTACAAAATTTCTTCCTAACCACAAATCGCATACAGTAAGCCCTCACTTAATAATGTCACTAGGGGCCGAGTATGGTAGCTCATGCCTGTAATCCCAGCACTTTGGGAGGCTGAGACGGGCAGATCACTTGAGGTCAGGAGTTCAACACCAGCCTGGCCAACATGGGGAAACCCCATCTCTACTAAAAATACAAAAATAAGCTGGGCGCGGTGGTGGATGCCTGTAATCCCAGCTACTTGGGAGGCTGAGGCAGGAGAACTGCTTGAACCTGGGAGGTGGAGGTTGCAGTGAGCCAGGATCACGAGCCTACACTCCAGCCTGGGTGACGGAGCAAGACTCTGTCTCTAAATAAATAAATAAATAAATAAAGTCAGTAGGTGCTTGGAAACTTCAACTCAAAGGAAAACAACTTTGAAAGAAAAAAAATTTTCTTTTTGCCATCAACATTTAGAAATGACCTTCTCTGAGGACCAAACATGTCATTTCACTTAAAATCATGATTTTCAAAAACATATTGACAACATTAAGTGAAGACTTACTGTACACAGCGTGACAAGAATGAGCATAGTTATGCTGATAACTGCATGAACGTCTCAAATGTGGACTTTCCTGGAAAAGTCTTCAATTGGTGGTTCCCTTATATTCCAGTTTTCCTGTTATCTCCAATGTTATCTCCTCCTGGATGGAAACAGCACAGCCAAAGTGGCTCCTGAGAGCCATTGTCCCTGCAGGTCAGGCAAGGAACCAGGACGTCACCACAGAAACACACCTTTAAAGAGGCAGACCACATGCTCTGTTTCTTCTCTTACAGGCCACATAGTGTGGTAGAAAGACCTTCAGATTGGACCCTAATTGTCATTTGTCACTTGAGTGTGACCTTGAGCAACTCTATCCAGCCCGCACAGCCTCTTCTACAGAATGGAGGAGATCCTGCCTGCCTCACTGGGTGTTACAAACATCCCATGAGGTCTTGGCAAGATAACCTCTCTCTACCTCATCAATGGATGATAATGGCACCTACCTCCCAGTTTGTGAGGATTAAACAAGAAGATACACGTGGCCCGGCATGGTGGCTCACGCCTATAATCCCAGCACTTTGGGAGGCTGAGGTGGGTGGATCACGACGTCAGGAGTTCAAGACCAGCCTGGCCAACATAGTGAAACCCCATCTCTACAAAAAAAAAATTAGCCAGGCATGGTGGTGGACGCCTGTAGTCCCAGCTACTCAGGAGGCTGAGGCAGGAGTATTGCTTGAACCCGGGAGGTGGAGGTTGCAGTGAGCCGAGATTGCACCATTGTACTCCAGCCTGGACGACAATGCGAGACTCCATCTAAAACAGCAACAACAACAACAACAAGATACACGTAAAGTACATAACAAAATGCACAACAGAGAAGAATTGCTGAGGAAATGTTAGCTCTTTGCACTGTCATCATGATGATCTGCCTGAACACCTTTGTCAGCGACAAAGTGCCACCCATGTGTAAATGGTTTCTGACAATAGATTCTCAAATATTGGCCCAGACAGAAAGTGAGTGAGTGGATGAGCACCATTGCATTGGCAGGCTGAGCTGGAAGACAAGGGTTTAAAAACGTGCTCTCCACTTTGCCTCTGGATTGAACAAGAAAGAATCTCAATTCCAGACCACTTTCCTGCTACACCTCAGTCTCCCAGGAAGCCTCAAGGAGTCACTGATTGTCTAATCACCCAGTTAGGACAGGTCCCCCAGGCTGTCGCCTGTGCCTTCGTCCTGGCTCCCAGCCGAACTCATCAGCAGATTTCTCACCCTCTCTCAGGGTCTGTCCTTTGAATGTTCCCCACTACTTCCCTTGGACATTTGCTTATCTGGAATCATCTAGCGAGTGGTGCTTAGACACAGTACCATCTTGCCTTCTTGATGATGGGCTCATCCGTGATTCTGGCTAGGCTCCTCTAATTAGCCCTCCTCTCACTTGGTTGGAGCCTCACGTTTTCCTGCAGCTGTAATTGCCCCTGCAGGGTACCGCCACAGGCGTGGGCTTAATCACTGCCATCCACTTGAAATCCATTTCAGTCTGCGGTGGCCGGATTCCATCTAGTGAGCGAGGCCTAATTGCTCTCTGATTACCCACAGGGTCAGGTGCTTGAATGTGCACAGTTTCTATCCACAGCACATGCAAGATCTTTGTGTTGGCAAATTTCCCCTGACAGCTTTTTACTCTGAGCCACCAGAGATGCCCCTGGCAGAGGTGAGCAGTCACCTTTAGGGAGCCCTCGCCCCATTTCTGGATTGGCTTACTTTAGGGGTAGAAGCCATCCATCTCCCTTCACCTCCTGAAGAGGATGGGGAAGCCCAGGCTCTCAGCCCAGACTACCAGGTGCCCGGTGCCCTCCAGCCCCTGCAGGGAAAGATGTAAAACTTGAGGCAAGTTCTCTCCCTCTTGGAACTTTCAAACTATTGGGTTTGTTCATATTTGCTCAAAAAAAGTTCATGTTGAGGAGATTCCCAGCCTCTATGTTGATCTCAACAGCAATGAAAGACAAAAGAGGAAAGTGCAGGCTAGTCAGGTCCTTTTTTGCTTGTCTCTGGGGCCAGCTTCAGAGATAGGAAGCATCTCTTTTGCAGTATAGGGCTAGATGGAGAAGGGATAGAACAAGAGGTGTTTCTGTTCTCCTTAGGACACCTGGGGTCGTGTCTGAGAACTTGCAGGATGTATCTTGGAAAACCACTATTCTACTTTACGTGATGATACAAACTTGCCCAGAATCTCAACAGGACTTCCATAAATATTCTCTTACCCGTGGAGAAGAGAAAACAGCTGGTCTCAAATGTTCCATCTTCCAAAAATAGGGATTAGAGCAGATGTAGGCACAGTTGCTAATTCTTCTGTCTGTGCACTGCCCCTCCCCATCCAGAGGGAGAAAGAAAAAGAGACCATGCCTTCATCTACTTGCAGCTGGAATGGGATGGGATGAAGTGTTTCCGTTGAGCTTTTCTCCTTTGCAGGCCTTTTGTCACTTTTCCCTAATGGAGATAGGGTTATGGGCATTTCTTTTAGCAAATGTAGAAAAAAAATACAGCACACCAAAACCCCTTCCTTTGTCACGCTTACACTGCATTGCTGTATCTCTACAGCTGGAGGACCATCCCAGGGTCGCCTCCCCAGAATATACACACAGAAGCAAAAAATATGTCATGCCATTCCATGCACTTCGGACCCAGATTAAGAACTTCTGCTCCCAAGGTGAATAGAAAGGATCTCTCTTCTTCCTCTCCTCTCCTCTCCTCTCCTTTTCCCTCCCCTCCCCTCCTCTCCTTTCCTTCCCCTCCCCGCCTCCCCTTTCTCCCCTTCTTTTAAGACAGGCTGTAGTACCGTAGTGATCATGGCTCACTGTAACCTTGAACTCCTGGGTTCAAGCAATCCTCCCGCCTAGCCTCCCCAGTAGCTAGGACTACAGCTGCGTGGTTGTCTTTTAAATTTTCTGGTGGAGATGGGGTCACACTGTGTTGCTTCAGGCTGATCTCGAACTCCCGGGCTCAAGTGATCCTCCTGAGGGAATGTGTTCTCTTTCCGGGTCCACAAGGGGGCGTAGTTTTAAGGGGAAGAACTTCCCAGCGCCATGCCCCTCTCCCATCTCTCTCCATCCAGCAGATTTAACGGTCTCTGTTTTAATTTTCTCTGGCCAGGGAAAGGGTCAAAAGTCAATCACTCCAGCGGAAGTTCTAAGGAACTCCTTTCATTGGCCAGAGGTCTTGGAGAAGGTGGGGGTTCCTCCCAGGTTAAAAGTCCCTTCTTCCGCACCCCTTGGGACTCCATGTTTGGATCTGCTTCCACAAACTCTCTCATGGAAGCCGTCTTCTCTCTCCTGGATTTCCCCCTCTGAAGTCCCCTTCCACACACACACACACACACACACACACACACACACACACCTCTCTCTCTCTCTCTCTCTCTCTCTCATATGGAAGTTTTCTCTCTTCTTCTCCTTTTTTTTCTTTCTTTACCTAAATAAATTCTCTTCTGCAAAAACTCTGTTTGGGGTCTGGTATTTACTTTGCGAGTGCATCTGGTCCCCTCTCTCATTTTTGAGAGAGCAGGAAACCAAGAACCTTGGAGAAACGTCCTCTCAGGGGAGCTAAGGGCTCCCTAAACCCCAACACTCCCACCTCAGCCTCCCATAGTGCTGGGATGACAGGCATAAGCCATGGCACCCAGGAGAAAAGGATTTTTCAAAAGTAACTTAGGGCAGCTGAGATGGGATGGGGATAGCAACCTGGATTGAAATTTTAGATCTTTCAGTTGGTCTTCATTGTCACAGTTTAAGTCCTGGAGCTGGTGACTGTTTCCAGCGTCCCAAAGGTGGGTGGCCCAGGATCCTCCAGAAGGGAGCCTGTTTTACCATGAGATCATATGTGACAAGGAATCCTGTGCATAAGCAGGTGGCTTTCTTATACGTGGCTTCACTTCCCTCAGTGACTGCCACAGAGAGACATTTGCTTATGGTAGCAGTGACAATGAGTAAACCCAAATGTGACGGCTTCAGGTTGGTTCTTTCAGATTTTTTTTTTTTTTTTTTTTGAGACAGAGTCTTGCTCTGTCACCCAGGCTGGAGTGCAATGGCGGGATCTCAGCTTACTGCAACCTTCGCCTCCCAGGTTCAAGTGATTCTCCTGTCTCAGCCTCCCAAGTAGCTGGGATTACAGGCACACACCACCAACCCTGGCTAATTTTTTTGTATTTTTAGTGTAGACAGGGTTTCGCCATGTTGGCCAGGCTGGTCTCGAACTCCTGACCTCAGGCAATCCACCCGCCTGGGCCTCCCAAAGTGCTGGGATTATAGACACAATCCCAGAGCCACCGTGCCCGGCCATCTTTCAGATATTTTATTGGGCATCTCCCTGTGGCATGCTGTGCCAGCCCCAAGGTGATGCTCAGGGCATGTGCCACAGAACCTTCCAGCTCCTCGCTGTCTATTAAAGACATTGAGACAACTGGGGCCAGTGCCATATTAGTGGTAAAAAGTATTTAAAGCATTAGTGTGTGAAGTCACTTGTTTATAGCAGGATTGGTAAAGAGAGACTTCATGTGAGCTTTGTTCATATCACATACAGCCTTTTAATTAAGCTTCTGTTTAGCTTATTTTGCTTAATAAATGAAAGCATATAAATCTGGGAGAAATTTAGTTTATAGTCTTCTGGAGAAAATTAAAGGGCAGTTTTTCTCTTTCAAAGTTATTTTGAGCAACAAGAAATTTTTTGTTGCTGTCTGTATTTGCAAAAAAAATATTCTCTGAATATTATAATTTTTCTAAAACTGACTTTACTGAAGCACTACTATTTTTACTTGAAGAAATTATATAGGAGTGGTAATATGGCCGGGTGCGGTGGCTCATGTCTGTAATTCCAGCACTTTGGCAGGCCGAGGTGGGTGGATTATGAGGTCGAGTTCAAGACCAGCCTGATCAATATGGTGAAACCCCGTCTCTACTAAAAATACAAAAATTAGCCAGGCGTGGTGGCGCGTGCCTGTAGTCCCAGCTACTAGAGAGGCTGAGGCAGGAGAATCACTTGAATCTGGGAGGCGGAGGTTGCATTGTAGCCGAGCCAAGATTGCACCACTGCACTTCAGCCTGGGCAACAAAGCAAGACACCGTCTCAAAAAAACAAACATAAAAAGGAGTGGCGATAAACAAGACTTAATCTCCTGAGTATAGCCCACTCATAACATTAATGCACACCTGGAAGGAGTGGATGTCTCTATGGAATGATTTCGGGGGTTTAAGAAAGGACCTTGCCCCACAATAGTTCCTCTCCTTCAAGCTTGAAGGCACACAAGTTGTTGGGTACCTGGAAAAGCAAAGCAAATCTTCCTGGGAAGCTGCACATCAGCACCCACCAGCACAGATGTCTGGGACCCCCTGTGATTGAACAAGTTGGGTTTATTGCCCATCCCATGTGATGTACAAATCTGGAAAAGTCTGGCTGGGAGATGCAAATTATAACATATTGAACTATATTTTAGGACCTGCAGGTATTTCGAGGTCACCACCCAAGTCCTCTCAGATCCTCTTACATCTCAGAGGTAGGTCACCAGCCTTCTGGGTGCCCTGGGGTGCAGGAGCCTCTCTGCCTGTGGCCCTTGGTGCCCTCCACCCTCTGCATCTCAGTGCCTGTCCCTCCAGAGGTGCTGGAGGGAGTGACAAAGCCCAGCATCCCTGCCTGGAGCTGGAGCAGGTTCCGGGGTAGTCTGGTATGTTCTTCTTCTGCCCTTACCAGTTTCCCCTGGGAGCCTTTCTTAGTAAATCACTTGCACACCAATCTCCATCTCAGGGTCTGCTTCTGGGGAACTCAGAGTCAAATCATTTTATAAAGCTTATTGTGAAAAACAGTTTGCCATCATCCCCTGGATTCCCTTCCATTTCTTGTTCTCTGGAAGCAACCATTCATTCTACATTCGTTTTAGTTTTTCTTCCCCTATGTTCCTTCAGATCTCTAAATAACGTTCCTATGGTGCTACTTCCTGATTTTTCTGTTTTAGGCATTTCTATTGATTTCCCTCTATGGAATATGACAGACAATTAAGTTCCCATCCTCCATCCCCACCCCCACCTTCAGCTTACCTCTTTCTCTCCATTTTCCTGACATTATTACAAGACAATACTAGATTACTCTTATGTAGAACTTATTACATTCCTGGCATTGCTCTAGGCATTTTACACATGTTAATTCACTCAATATTCCCTCAAGCCCTAGATAACAAGCTCTGTGATGATCCCCCATTTTACAAATAAAGAAACTGAGTCCCACAGCTAGTAGGTGGTGGATACAGATTTGAACATAAACAGTATGTTTCAGAGTCTATCTCTTATGCCATAATTTTAGTTAGGCCAGTCTTCAGTGTTTATACTAATATGATTACACCAGTACTATGTAGGTGGCAAACTGTGATTTCTCTTTCCTTCTTGCAAAACTTTTTATTTCCAGAGTCTCAAATTACTTTTTGTTTGTTTGTTTGTTTGTTTATCTGGTCTTTTGTGTCTTCTAAACTTATCACAAATTCAACTTATCTGAGTTGCAGCTTAATATCGCATCAGGTATTTAACCAATTTTACCTTTGGGAGAAATTTCTCCTGGAGCACATCTTGAACTCCTGACTTGAGAAGGAGTCTTGGCTTCCCAAAGTGCTGGGATTATAGGCATGAGCCTCTGCACCTGGCCTCTCCTGGAGCACTTCTGACCTATTCCCATGTGAATTGGGAACCTGCTCCCCAGAACCTGCTCCAGAGCCCTCAACCTGGGACCCCCTCTTCTGACTATTCATGGGCTTCCCTTTGCCCCTCTCCTATTTCCCGGATCCCAAGTCTTTGTCTTTCCTGGTTTACTTTTTTGCCTTGATGGAATGCTCTGTAGCTTCCTGGAGATGGGAGGAGTCGACACAGGAAGGAAAATTGGGGAAACCTTGTATATCTAAAATTGTCTTTTGGTCAGCTGCAGTGGCTCATGCCTATAATCCTCATACTTTGGGAGGCTGAGGTGGGTGGTTCACTTGAGCCCAGGAGTTTGGGACCAGCCTGGGCAACATGCCAAAACTCCTCTCTACAAAAAAATTATCTGGACGTGGTGGCATCCACCTGTAGTCCCAGCTACCTGGGAGGCTGAGGAGGGAGGATCACCTGAGCCTGAGAGGTCAAGGCTGTAGTGAGCCATGATCACACCACTGCACTCCAGCCTGGTGATGGAGATCTTGTCTCAAAAATAAATAAATACAGCTGGGTATGGTGGCTCATGTCTGTAATCCCAGCACTTTGGGAGGCCGAGGTGGGCAGATCACAAGGTCAGGAGATCGAGACCATCCTGGCCAACATGGTGAAACCCTGTCTCTACTAAAAATACAAAAAAATTAGCTGGGTATAGTGGTGCATGCCTGTAGTCCCAGCTATGGGGCAGGCTGAGGCAGGAGAATTTCTTGAACCCAGGAGGTGGAGATTGCAGTGAGCTGAGATTATGCCACTGCACTACAGCCTGGGTGACAGTGTGAGACACTGTCTCAAAATAAATAAATAAATAAAAATGAAATAAAAATGTATTTTGTCTGCCTACCCTCATAATTCACTGATTGCTTAATTGACTATAGAATTCTAAGTTTGAAATATCTTTTCCTCAGCATTTTAAAGGCGTTGCTTCATTGCCGTCTAGCTTCCAGCATTCTGCTGGAAAGTCTGAAGACATTTTGACTCCTGATCCTTGTGCCTCTACTGGCTTTGTTTTTCCTCAAGCACTCTGGAAATATTTAGGATCTTCTCTTTCTACTTAGTGTTCTGAAGTGTCACAATGACATGCAATGATGTATCTTGGTGTGGTCTATTTCATCCATTGAGCTGGGTACAAAGTGGTTCTCATTATCTAGAAATCTATATCTGTAGTTTTAGGAGCTATTCTTGAATTACTTCTTGGATGATGCCCTCTAATCCTCTAGTGTTTTCATATTTTCATTAGAAAATGTTTCATTTCTTTTCTTTTTCTGGGAGATTTCTCCAACTTTATTTTCTAACCCTTTTATTAAGTTTTTAAAATATTCTTTAATATTCTATCATATTTTTATGTTTTAAAATTTCTGCTATGTTTTAAATTGAATCTCTGCTTGTTCCTTTTTCATAGCATCCTGTTCTTGTTTTATGCATGTGCTATCTTCTCATCTATTTGAGGATATTAACAGTAGTGATTTTGAAATTTGAAACTCCCTGTATGGTCTGTTTCCTCCACTTTGCATTCTTCTCTTCATACTGGTCCCTGTCTTACATCAGATAATTCTTCAGCTATTTGGTGATCTTCTGGGACTCAGAACACACCACCCCAAAATACCTAGGAGATTAGAAGGTATCACCCCCAAAATATACTTCTTTGGCATGTTTCAAGCTGGTTATTCTGGGAAACTGCAGATACAGGAGTAGTTCTGAAAAGCTGTTCTTTTGTAAATGGAAGTAACATCTAGAAAGAAAATCTAGTAAAAGTATCTGTTTCAGGCCTGGTGTGGTGGTGCATACACACCTATAGTCCCAGCTACTCAGGAGGCTGAAGTGGGAGGATCGTGTGAGCGCAAGAGGTTAAGGCTGCAGTAAGCTATGATCACACCACTGCACTCCATCCTGGGTGACAGAGCAAGAGCCTGTCTCAGATAAACAAACAAAGAAACGAAAAAACTTCTCTCTCTTACAATGTCATAACTTCTTTTAAAAAGTGAAAACAGAAAAGCATCTGTATCAAGAAGAGGGTTGCTCTAGGCAACTTTTAGTACCTGAAAGACCTTTTATCTGCACAAGACAACCTTTGTTCACCATGCATTTCCTCCCCCTCTTCCTCCCATAACTTGTTGCCGCCTCCTGCTAGAAGCCCTGAGGCCCTGTTTCTTTCTGTAGCTCCGGATGGGATATAAGCTTCGATCATCTGGCCCTTCTTCAAGTCTCATATATTGTGGGACTGCTGTGCACAGGTACATAATTAAACATGGTTTTTTCTCCTGATAGTCTGTCTTATGTCCATTTAATTATTTGTAGCCCAGCCAAAGGGTGGAGGGGAAGCCCTTTTCCCTCCCCCTACAGATCCTTGGCTGCTTTCTCATATTTAATTAAAACTGGCCGGGCACAGTGCCTCACCCCTGTAATCTCAGCACTTTGGGAACCCAAGGTGGGCAGATCATCTGAGGTCAAGGGTTCGAGACCAGCCTGACCAACATGGTGAAACACCGTCTCCGCTAAGAATACAAAATTATTCAGGCATGATGGTAGATGCCTGTAATCTCAGCTACTTGGGAGGCTGAGGCAGGAGAATCGCTTGAACCCAGGAGGCAAAGGTTGCAGTGAGCTGAGATCCCACCATTGCACTCCAGCCTGGGCAACAAGAGCAAAACTTTGTTGAGAAAAACTCAAAAAAAAAAAAAAAAACAAAAACTGATTGAAACTCTGGATTCATGAGTGATGAGCAAGAGCTGGTCCGTTTTACTGGGAGCCCTGGTGTCTGTAGGGCTTTCCTCCTGGGGTGGTCACAGCCCTCAAGTCCCTGCACATGGCTTTCTTCTGGCTGCTGGTTGTGGGGGAAGAAAATAGGGGGTTGCCCTGTTCATTGTATAAACTTTTCCTTAGTTTCTGTACCCCCAACTGCACCATTTCCATCAATCTGGCGACCTGGTGCTTTTACATCTTCATTGGGTATAACTATCTCCAGGCTTCTTCTGGAAAGGGAAAAGGGAAATTGCCCACAGTGAGGAGCGAGTGCATTTGTGTGTGTGTTGTTGCATGTTGTAAGACCTAAAATGTCATGTGCTGTGTAATGTCTTCGAGCCTCACAGGACCCAAAGGCCTAACCATGACTTTCCCTGCTCTGCCTAGATATGCTCCCCCAAGCAACAAAGCACCCCCACCTGGCCAGTTCCCCCCCCCTCGGCCAGACCAGCAGCACTCCACCCGATCCTCCACCTACCAGGCTTCACCTGCTTGCCAGTCTGTGGAATTATTCAAACAAACCAATCGCATCCTCCTGTGGGAAGCAGGGGGCACCTCACCCTCCTGTTACTATAAAGGTTCCTCCCACAGCCCCTACAGGTTCACTCTAGTGCAGCCGCTGTGTGGCCTTGCACGGTGTGTGGCATCCTCCTCCCCAGGCTGTGAGTGTGTGTGACTGATGAACTGTGGGCATCTCATCAGCCCGGTGCTGGATGTCATGTGCTCAGCCATCTCATACTGTTTAGGGCAGAAGATCCCCCTCACTAACAGGGCTAATAGAAGACAGTCGGTACAGAGTGTGTGCCTATGTGTGTATGTGTGCATGCATGCACGTGTGCAGGGTGATTAGGGCTCTAACTTCTTAAACAGACCTTCCGTTAGTTTCTCCTTTTCTAGCACCTCCCCTCTTCTAGCGGAAAGATGATGAATGCTGCCGTCAGACTGCCTGGAACTGGATTCTGGTTCTATCCGGCTTCCTGATGGTGTGGTCTTGGCAAGTTATTCAACTTTTCTGTACCTCAGTTTCCTCATCTGGGAAATGGGAATAAATAATGGTCCAGGCTCATTGTGATGAGTCAATGGCACTACATGCAAAGGGCTCGTTTTGGGTTCCTGATTAAAGATGGTGGATTGAAGGTGAGCATTTCCTTCTGCTTTCTCTGAACCCTCAAAGAAGTAATGGTGAGGTCCTTTTTCATAAGCATATTAGCCCAGAAGGACAAATGAACCAGAGACAAGAGACTGTAGCAACAACATTTTTAGATGCTGGAAAGCAAACGTTGGATGGTAACTGATTGAGCAGAGGCAGGAAGCTATGGGGAGAATTGAATAAGTTAGTACATGCTAAGCACTGCAGACAGTCAAGTGCAGTAAAACTACTGTGGAAAGCTTTAGGCTGGTAGAAAAAGAAAATACTTTGAAGAGACTGAGATAAGTCCACAGACTTCCTGAGAAAAAGAACTGACAGCAGTTGGTACTGCCTGGGAATGGTAGGTGAAGAAATGTGAATAAGGCTGACTTATTCCCAACTGAAAGTCTTGAATTACACAGGTTTGGGGAGTTTGGAAAGGAATTATGTTAGTATAAACAGACAGAGGAAATAAGTTGTATATTAAAATTATGTAAAGCTTGACCACCCTTCCATGCAGGTAATGAATTTCAGGCAGCACAGCCTGACGTGGAAGTGGATACAACCTGGAATCGACATGACTCCCATGGGTACTGCAGCCTCCGCTGGCACACCACAATTTCTAAGCACAGTTTCAGGCCCTGCTGTAAGCACTGGGAAGACGGTGATGGACGAAATAGGCAAAGTCCCTTCAACATCGCACGACCTAGATGCTGGGGGGGGGGTTTTGTTGGTGGTTTTGTTTTGTTTCGTTTTGTTTGAGCGACAGGGTCTCACTCTGTCACCCGGCTGGAGTGCAGTGGTGTCATCTCGGCTCACTGCAACCTCCTCCTCCTGGATTCAAGCGATTCTCCTGCCTCAGCCTCCCGAGTAGCTGGGATTATAGACGCACGCCACCACGCCCAGCTAATTTTTGTATTTTTAGTAGAGACGGGATTTTGCCACATTGGCCAGGCTGGTCTCCAACTCCTGACCTCAGGTGATTCACCCGCTTCCCAAAGCACTGGGATTACAGGCATGAGCCACCAAGCCCATCCCAGATGCTGTTTTAACCTCCAATAGAGGGAAGCCAAAGGCACTGGGTGCCTGGGGGAGAGGATGGGAAGGAGAGGGTTTCGCTCAGCAAGGAAGGGAGGCTGAAGTCACTGGTTCAAACCAGCTGCCCAGTTTTGACAACACCATTGCCTAGAGTGTGTGCTATGTCACAACCACGAAATTGTCCTGACGCCCTGTGGCTTCTGAGAAGAAACCCCTACAGAGCCATCTTGTGGTGGGAAAAAGACACACAGCTTTCGCCATGAATACGTCATTGGATTTTATATGGTATTAGCAGGTGTAAATACATCTGCATGCTATTGTACCCTTGAATCCTCCCATATGGTCCAGCAGCATTTTAAAGTGGTCAGCAAATGTTTACCGTAATCTATACTTGTCCCACTAACACATTTACCACAGGTAATTAACTTAACTACCTGATAAAAATGTAATTGGCATGTTGTAATGCGAGCTATTGTCTGAGAAGACTTTGACTGACAGTTACTTACATCTGCTTCTTGGTTATCTTTATAGGCACATAATCAAATCCAAATTCGATCATTATTTTGTGATTTGCTTAAACAGTCAAGTTGGGTAATCACGATCCAGAAAGATTTATTATTTGCCTCAATTATGTGGTTTGGGTTTTTAAATTGTTAGAACATAATAAGAAATTAGTCTGATTGCTCTCTCATGCTGTCAAATGCTGTGCAGCCACACCCTCCACATCAGGGAGAAACCTGATTCAGCAGAAATGACTTCATAAGGCTGCGGAATATCAATCTATGTGATTCAAGGACTCATGTTGCCTCTCCTGGAAGCACCCATCATTGCATCTGAGCCATTTAGCACATTGTAAACAGCAACAACACATACTGAATTCAATGACACCATAGAGAGTGTCCCCACCCGGCACAAGGGACAGAATTTCAGTGCATGTATTGCAAAGCAGCTGCCGGCCAAGCATGGCGCCTCTGCTGCTCCAAGCACTAGTGTCACCTGCAGATACTGGGCTGTTATAAACAGCTTGCAAAACAGCGAAAAGTCTCCTCAGGTTGCTCCGGCTACGATTGATGATATACACGTAGCACCTGTCTGCATACAAAATTCAGCCCTCAAATAAGCTAACAGCCTCCTGCATAAGTTCAGCAGATGCCCCTGTCTTCAACACTCATAAAAGACACTTCAAAAATGTGACTTTTAAGGGTTCTTCTCACTCTGCTTAGAGCGTGGTCAGGATTCACCAGGTGCTTCCACAAATTTGGGCAACTTTGCAGTGGCCTTCCCAATAACGAGGCCTTTGCTGAGCTGTGTTTACAAAGGCCAAGTCTTGAGACCACAAACAATGGCGCCACTGTAAGGACTTCAGCTGGGTGCCAGTGTTCCAGGCACTAAGTCACAGCCCCAAACTCAGTCCACGGGGATACTCTGCTAGATGGCTTTGGCCATGCCCTTGAAGTTGGTTAAGACAGAATTCAGTTCAATTTTTCTGGACAGCGGAGGTTGCAGTGAGTGGAGATAGCACCATGATATTCCAACCTTGGTGACAGAGCGAGACTGTCTCAAAAAAAAAAAAAAAAAAAAAAGGATTCAGTTCAAGTTTTAAAATAATTAGTTTTCCCCATTTCCTTAGGGAAACCTGGAATGTTTCCTGCTCCTCCACACCTGTCCAGCCTCCCACCCCGGCGCCAACCTGATCTTTGCCCAGCAGACACAGAGGCGCCTGCCCAACCTCAGCCCTGTGCCCACGAGGGCCTCGGAGCCTGCAGACTTCCTGCTGGGACCTGCTGGCCTTGCCCATGTTTTAGCTCCTGGCTCTGCTGGTCTTTTCCTGCTGTCTCGTGTTTTCACGTGTAACACCCACGTCTCCCCCAGTCAGATGGCAAGTGACGCGGAGGCAGCGAGCAACAGGTGTAGAGCAGATCCTACGATCTGTGTGTTCGCTCAGCAAATACGGAACACCTGCTCCATGCCAGACCCTGCTCTACACCCTAGGAAGACAGTGAGGAACGAGTAAACCCATCACACCCTATATGCACAATCTGAAGCATGGTCCCGGGTCACTCAGGACGGGAATAGAATCAGAACCTTCAATGATGCATGTCAATCAAAACCCCGGCTTTCAGTTTTACTGTGCATCACTCTGAACTGACGTACATGCCTTAGACGACACGTTGCTTGATGAGGGACAGGCTCCGGGAAGTCCGTGGGGCTGCTCACATCTTAGTAATCCAGTGATTCGCACAAGATATGCAGCATTTGTCCCCCTGGGGGACTTGATGACCATGGGACCTGCTTCGCTCACCTCAACACAGTGCCCAACAGCAGGAGGAAGTCAGGGGGCCATTGACACTGCCCATTTCAAATTACCCTTAGTAAATACAGTTCACTTTATAGAGCAAACAGGATCAGCCAGTTAATCCATGGAGCAAGAGAGAAAGAACTTTACCCATAATTAATGTTTTACTACCTTTCTCAAAAAGCGTAAACTTTGACCCCCAAATCAACTCTAAACTGAGGGGAAGGAGGAACAGCTCCTGGTCAGTCACGGTGCTGTCTCTGTCCCTCTGCCATTGCTGTTTCGATCTGGAGAAACAAATAAACAGAAAGATAAGCTCTTTACAGCACACGATGAAGCAGACCCACAATTTCCAGACCAGAGACAGCCTCGAGTGGAGTGATATGTGGCTGTCTTCCCAAGCACTGCCCTGGCTGAGACAGAGCTGGCCCCAGGAGTAACTGGGGGTGAGGGAAAGCCTTCATGCACCTGGGGAGCAGTGTGGCAGGAGGTGGACCTGCCTAGAGTTGACTGAAGAAATTCTCTCGTGGACTCAGCCCCAGCAGCAACTAATTGACTACCAACTCAAGGAGTTAATGCTTCCACAGATATGCCAGACAGTGCCAGGAGCTACCGGCACGGATCTTAGTTAGCACAACCATTGCATTGGCTCCGAAGTCGAAGTCAAACTTGGTGGTGATTAGAAATGGCCTTAGTGAAGCCCGAGCCAGGAAGAGCGCTGTTCTGTGTAAGATATCGGTGATATGGTAGAATTCTGTAGAGCCAGTGCTGCTAACCCGATGCCCCGCCTGCCTCCTGCTAAACAGATCACGGACGCAACCACTCAGGTTCTTCCTGCGTGTCTACTGTGTCAATGACAGGCAGTTACAGACACTTTCATTTTTATAGAAGCCTAATTATTTGTTACCTAAGAAGTGAGTCATTAGGAGTCAGCATAAGTTATTATTCACACACTAAAACTAGCACACAACTAGCATTTACCAAGGGTTTCACTCCAGCTCCTTCCCAGAGACCTGGCTGCTTGCAGGGCTTGGTTCTGTGGCCCGCATATGCAGCAGAGCTGGGATTCCTGCAGTTTGGAAGAGGAACACTTTGTTATTAGCGCTGTTTTGAGTTGATCATGCTTTACAATTGCTGCTTTTCTTGCTTTTCAATTATAACCTTACAGCTGGTTTTGTGTCTTGACTGCCAACTTAGCTCGCTGTGGGTTGTTTGGTCAGTGTGTGATGGTACATTCTAGCATCTGCCTATGCTGTTCTGGTAACTGCACGTGAACACGTAAATGCACTGAGTTCAAATACGAACCACTCATGCCACTACTGCTAAATCAAAAATGTATATGATTCTGCCAGACGTATGCGGGGGATCCCTTTTCCTATGCCATATGGAAAGCGAATGAGGGAGGTAGGCCATGAGGTTTCTGGCTCGTCAAAATAGGGTGCTGTCAAAAAAGCTTTGCAGGCCCCAGTCCGAGAAGTCTGGAATTACACTGCACCAGTGTACGCACTGCTGTGCTAGCAGAGATTTTTGCAGCCAGCTTTCAGGGGTAAAAAGTGTGTCTGTGTGTGTGTGTTTAATATATGTTCATTATAAATGTTGATATAGATGTGTGATATGCAATTTACAAATAAATATGCAGTTAAATATCCAATACTCTTAATCATAAATCCCATATAAACAACGGATTCTCGCTGAATGCTTTCGGTTGATTTTTGTTGAACTCTTGCATCTGTAGCCAAACTGTAGTTGTAACTGAGGAACAAGTGTAGTACATAAATGTTAGTTGTCGTCTTGTTTAACAGTAAGACAAAAGTAGCTGGTCTGAAGGGAGTGAGCCATCTTGGCTGATGCTTCACAGTTAGTTACAGATCCAACTCTTCGTTCTACAGTTTCCTCCTTCTCACTCCTGCACTTGACTGGTAAAGAAAAGAAACAAAGAAGGAGAGAGAGAGCGAGAAAGAAAGGAAGGAAGGAAGGAGGGAAGGAGGGAGGAGGGAGGGAAGGAGGGAAGGAGGGGAAGGAGGGGAAGGAAGGAGGGGAAGGAAGGAAGGAGGGAAGGAAAGAAAAAGGAAGAGAAAAGAAAAGGGCACAGTGGCTCACTCCTGTAATCCCGGCACTTTGGGAGGCTAAGGCAAGTGGATCATGAGGTCGGAAGTTTGAGACCATCCTGGCCAACATGGTGAAACCCCATCTCTACTAAAGACACAAAAAATTAGCCGAATGTGGTGGCACACGCCTGTAATCCCAGCTACTCAGAAGGCTAAGGCAAGAGAATCGCTTGAACCCAGGAGGTGGAGGTTGCAGTGAGACGAGATTGCGCCATTGCACTCCAGCCTGGGGTCTGGGTGACAGGGTGAGACTCCTTCTCAAAAAAAAAAAAAAAAAAAAAAAAAGACCAGGCATGGTAGCTCATGCCTGTAATCCCAACACTTTGGGAGGCTGAAGCAGGCATATTAACTGAGGTCAGGAGTTCAAGACCAGCCTGACCAATATGGAGAAACCCAGTCTCTACAAAAATTTGCCAGGCATGGTGGCACATACCTGTAATCCCAACTACTCAGGAAGCTGAGAGAGGAGAATCGCTTGAACCCAGGAGGCAGAGGTTGCAGTGAGTCAGGATTGTGCCATTGCACTTCAGCCTGGGTAACAGGAGCGAAATTTTGTCTTGGAAAAAAAAAAAAGGCCAGGCATAGTGGCTCATGCCTGTAATCCCAGTACTTTGGGAGGCCAAGGTGGGTGGATCACTTGATGTCAGGAGTTTGAGACCAACCTGGCCAACATGGTGATACCCTGTCTAAAAATACAAAAATTAGCCAGGCTTAATGGCAGGTGCCTGTAATCTCAGCTACTTGGGAGGCTGAGGCAGGAGAATCTCTTGAACCTGGGAGGTGGAGGTTGCGGTGAGACATGATCGTGCCATTGCACTCCAGCCTGGGCAATAAGAGCAAAATTCCATTTCAAAAAAAATAAAAATAAAAGACTGTGTGAAATAACGAAGACTGTGTCAAAACTTCAGTCCTTTATCAATGATGAGAGTGACTCTTTTGCCAAATCAGATAGTATTTTCAAAAACTAGAAGACAGTATTTTCAATGTTTAAACTATTTGCAATTGATGCAGTTTTAAGTTTAATCTGCATCATTAACATTTTCTCCATCACTTTCTTAAGCCTCGGCAATCAACTGAACAATCAATCCCTGGCTTGTGGTGTCTGCCCTTGTTCTGGTAAACACTCCCACCTTGGCTGATTTCAGTCTACTGACAGGCATTGCTCAATGTGGAGTTGGGGAAAGACTCTCAGTGATACACCTTTCTATAGTATTCCTAACACACACCTACAGCAGCCTAAGTAACCTCAAGAACGTAAATCATAATACAACGCAGCAAAAAACAAATTAGGTTGTAATAAGCTTTGAGCATTTGTACCTTTGGTTTTTATATACCTTTTTTCATTGTATCTTTATAAAAGTTAATTATCAATCGTGGCTATATTTAATAACTGGGAATTTATTAAATATAATAATATTTAGATTCCTGAAGATGCTTGCCAGCCTATACCAGCCAGCTTCAGCACATGGTTGAGTGTGGCTGTGATTTAGGAAAGCCTGGTTTTCCTTGTGTTTCCCATTCCTACTCCCCCTTGTGACAGTCACTGCCCGTGTCCTGCCCTGGGCCGAGCTGTGGCTAAGCTCTCTGTCTACAGCCAAGGTGGGCTGGGCAAGTCTGCATTTCTGGAGGTGCGGTAATGTCAGCCCCACCATAAAGAGGAAGTGCTGGAAGCATTTTGAGAATTAGGAAGAAAGTGCCAGCTAGTGACTAAAAGCCTAATGCAGCCATAAAACTCTGCCCTGGGCTATGTCCTGAGAAACAAGGTGTTGGCTTTAAAACTATTTCATTTCTCTCCCTTATAACCTTAACCAAAAACTTTAATTATAAGCAGATCATAAAACTCAAATTCCAGAACCAAGGGACATTTCCAAGGACATGTATACATGATTTATACATTTTATAATACCTATCCAATGACTAAAAAATGCTTTTTTCCTCCATGTGAGTAACTGCATTAGTCCTTTTATTGGCCAAATGCGGATTTTTAAAGTTTTCTTTTTCATGCTATCTGATTTTTTTTGTTGTTGTTTTTGAGACAGGGTCTTGTTCTGTCACCCAGGCTGGAGTGCAATGGCACAATCTTGGTTCACTGCAACCTCTACCTTCCCAGTTCAAGCAATTCTCCTGCCTCAGCCTCCTGAGTAGCTGGGATTACAGGCATGTGCCACCACACCTGGCTAATTTTTGTAATTTTAGTGGAGATGGGGTTTCACCATGTTGGCCAGGTTGGTCTCGAACTCCTGACCTCAGATGATCTGCCTGCCTCAGCCTCCCAAAGTGCTGGGATTACAGGCGTAAGCCATCACACCTGGCCCTTGGTATCTGATTTTTAATGACAACGGATCTGAATTTCTTTCAAAAAGGATCCATTCACTTAGAAATATAACAAGACAAAAACATTCCCTCCGTCTTTTGCTTCCATTTTTTTGTTGAAATGAGCGAGGGTGTTGGAGGTGGACAGGCCCTGTCTCCTTGCCCTGCTTGCATTAAGGGCTGTTTCTGACCTGTCCCAGGTTCCAGTTCCTGTCTCAGGTTATTTCAGTAAGGAAATATAGACTTTGAAACTATTCTTTTTTTAGAAGAGTTCTCATCTGGGATCTGCTTGGGAGAAAAATATGTGTGTGTGTGTGTGTGTGTGTGTGTGTGTGTGTGTAAATTTGGAAGCCATCTTGAAGTTTTGAGTACTAAAATCTGCCCTTTGGAAACCGGTACAGAAAAAATATATTCAAATAAGCATCATCTATTCAATAGTATTTAATAATAAGTTGAGCAACAACAAACGAACAATTCTTGACTTAAGAAGCCTGAACACAGTGGGCAGAGGCCTAACTTCCTTCCGTTAAGTCAGGGGAAATGGCAACTTTTTGAGATCCACCAGTTTGATTTTCAAGAGGGACCTACATGGAGAAGGAATAATGCAGACAGCACTGGCAGAAATGGAACTGTCACCCACAGTCAGAATAACGTCAACACTGAGAGCCTTCATGTACTTCCAAATAGACTCGTGTCTTTGTGCCCAGATGGTGCCTTGTCACAGCTGCTTTAATGAAAAGGTCTTTTAATAGGAAACACATTTTGGTTTTTGAAATGCTTCTGCATTTCTTGCTGGCTGGGCTTCATTGGTGAGTTTTAAATGTCCCTTTGTTTCTAGTAAACCTGGTTCTCAACTGGACTTATTTTGGTAGTGACCAGGGTGCAGGGAGCGATGGACTGACGGGTTCTGCAATTTGCCTACACCTGCCAGTGGCTCTCTGAATCCTGCTTTCCGGGGTCTTGCTTCCTCTGCACCTACCTACCCATGTGTGTTTTATGGGTATCCAAACAGAGCAGCCACTTCTGGGGAGGCTGTGAGCCCAGTAAGACAAGGCAGGTGAACATGCTTTATCTGGAACATGCTTCAGTCCTTCATCCCTGCAGCAGCTCAGGTGGGGGCAGAGTTCTCCAATGGGCCAAGAATATATAACTGGTTGTTTGAACAAGACTCTTTTATGAGTTTATGCAGGTGTCTCTTGTTGGGCCACAATGAATACATTTGTCTTAAAAACTGGAAGTCCTGAGACTAGTGAATGAGGAGGATGAGAGGTGACCCCCTTCTCGGACCCCCTTCCTGAATAAAATGACAGCTCTCGTAGCAGCATTTTGGGGAGACTCGCTGTGAATCCAGAATATCATTCATTCAACAGGTTATTGACTAAATAGTACTTAACCCAAAGTAGAAAACAATTCTCTGAATGTATGCCAAAAATACATATGGGCAAGTGACTAAAACAGTTGAAAGAAAGCTCTTGTTTAGCCGGGCGCAGTGGCTCATGCCTGTAATCCCAGCACTTTGGAAGGCTGAGGCGGGTGATCATGAGGTCAGGTGTTGGAGACCAGCCTGGCCAACATGGCGAAACCCCATCTCTACTAAAAACACAAAAATTAGCTAGGCGTGTTGGTGGGCACCTATAATCCCAGCTATTTAGGAGGCTGAGGCAGGTGAATAGCTTGAACCCGGGAGGCGGAGGTTGCAGTGAGCTGAGATTGTGCCACTACCTTCCAGCCTGGCGACAGAGTAAGACTCTGTCTCAAAAAAAAAAAAAAAAAAAAGAAAGAAAGAAAAAGAAATGTGATCTTGTCATCTGCCACTCTGGCTCATCCTTTGTCTGGTGTTCTGGGGTTTCACAGCCAGGAGGGTTATGAAATTTGATTTGAGAAGACATTTGGATTCCCCTAACTACTTGATAAGGGAAACACACAAAAGATTTGTTTTTGCAAGGAGATGATGCTGATCATTGTAAGTGGAATAAAGAAAAATGTTCTCACTGTAATGATTGAGAATTATTTGCAAATATTTGTATATACACAAATATTATAAAGAGAGAAGAGAAGCAAGGGGTAGGAAGGGAGAGAGAACAGGAGGAAGAGTGCTCTGCGAGGCAGGCAAGAGCAAGAGGAGACAGGCGAGAGCATAAATAAACATTCTTTCCTGGTTTCCAGACATCGAATGACGAAAACTCTTCGAGCAGTTCTTCAACTCTTTCAAAAACATATTAATTCTCTCTAATACAGGCTTATGTTTGTCATCACCAAATGAAATAATACAAGGGAAGCTCTTACAAGAATAAACCTTAGTCCGGGTGCAGTGACTCACACCTATAATCCCAGCACTTTGGTAGGTCAAGGCCGACGATCACTTGAGGTCAGGAATTCAAGACCAGCCTGGCCAACATGGCGAAACTCCATCTCTACTAAAAATACAAAAAATTAGGCCCAGTGCAGTGGCTCACACCTGTAATCCCAGCACTTTGAAAGGCCAAGGTGTCAGGAGAATAAGACCATCCTGGCTGACACGGTGAAACCCCATCTCTACTAAAAATACAATAAATTAGCCAAGTGTGGTGGCACACACCTGTAGTCCCAGCTACTTGGGAGGCTGAGGCAGGAGAATCCCTTGAACCTGAAGGCAGAGGTTGCAGTGAGCCAAGATTGCGCCACTGCACTCCAGCCTGGGCTACAGAGCAAGAACTCCATCTCAAAAAAAAAAAAAAAAGAAAGAAAAAGTAGCCTGATATGATGGCGTGCACCTGTAATCCCAGCTACACAGGTGGCTGAGGCATGAGAATCTCTTGAACCCAGGAAGCAGAAGTTGCAGTGAGCAGAGATCATGCCACTGCACTCCATTCTGGGCCACAGAGTGAGACACTTGCCTCAAAAAAAAAAACCCAAACAAACAAGAGTAAATTTTAGTCAATAAATATTAACTAACAATCCCAACAACTGCAACACTAAAAACAGTGTGGTGATGCAATCGAGGGACAATTTATGGGGGACTTTGTATTGTGGGGCACTGTGCCTGGCACTATGAATGATGCGGGGACTATAGGACACTCCTTTTGCCCTCGTCATGCTTACAGTCTCCCTGGAGAGACAAATGTGTGGGCATCTAACCCATGATTTCAGCAGAAGAAGGCGGAAGTGCATGCAGAGGCGTGCTGGAGCCAGTGCCCACGTCCCATGATTTCAGCAGAAGAAGGCGGAAGTGCATGCAGAGGCGTGCTGGAGCCAGTGCCCGCGTCCCATGATTTCAGCAGAAGAAGGCGGAAGTGCATGCAGAGGCGTGCTGGAGCCAGTGCCCGCGTCCCATGATTTCAGCAGAAGAAGGCGGAAGTGCATGCAGAGGCGTGCTGGAGCCAGTGCCCGCGTCCCATGATTTCAGCAGAAGAAGGCGGAAGTGCATGCAGAGGCGTGCTGGAGCCAGTGCCCACGTCCCATGATTTCAGCAGAAGAAGGCGGAAGTGCATGCAGAGGTGTGCTGGAGCCAGTGCCCACGTCCCATGATTTCAGCAGAAGAAGGCGGAAGTGCATGCAGAGGCGTGCTGGAGCCAGTGCCCACGTCCCATGATTTCAGCAGAAGAAGGCGGAAGTGCATGCAGAGGTGTGCTGGAGCCAGTGCCCACGTCCCATGATTTCAGCAGAAGAAGGCGGAAGTGCATGCAGAGGCGTGCTGGAGCCAGTGCCCACGTCCCTTCCCAGCCCCAGGTTCAGCAATGTCACAGTGGTGGCTTGAAATCAGCCACAGGGGGAGTGTGTACACCACAGGAATGGCAAAGCAGGGCTTATTCTTTTTTCTCCCCCAGAGAGCTAGTTGTTAAACATTTACCATTACTGTTCAGAGGTGAGAAGACATTTGCACTGGGCTCAGGCGGAGAGTGATTTCTGTTACTGGGAAGTATGTACTCCAGCACTCCGCCCTGTCTTGCCATTTTTCTATCAGTTGTGGGTTTGCTTCTCGGCTGCAGGCTCTGAAGGAGAGAAGGAACAGTGGGAGCAAGCCTCTGGAGCACCCAGGACCCTCCTACACATCCCTCCCAAGTCAAGGCTGAAGTGCACAATGCTGACCCGTGTGCTGGGATCACATCCAGTGAGACAGTGTTTGAGCAGAACCTCTCTGAAGTGGGAGGCCAAACGCTGATGAAAATACAGCATTGTGAACAGGGAAACTCTCACTGTCCTAAACATTTTCCTAGTCAATTTAACCTAAATGATCAAAATCACTGAAATCAAATTTGTCCTTCAGAAATAACTGGATGTATTGATTTGCATTCAAAGAAAAGAAGTGGAGGTCCACAATCTCTATTAATTTCATTTTCTTCTTGCTGTAATTATATAAATTGCCTTTAAAACAATTATTAAACCATTAAGGATTTATGGGAAAACGTTCATTGTCCAAGTAAGACGCTATTGCTTTTTGTAACTACACACACAGTCTTAAATATAAAGAGGAGGAAACCACAGTTATATCCATGAAGTGGGAAAGGGATGTATGCTTATTATATATCCTCTGATGGAGGGTTTTGAGCCAGCTGGAGTGTCCGGTGAGATTACTAAACCTTTCTCAGTAACTACCTATATTTGACTTTGGCACCTTTTTAAAAGTCAAAAGAGGCATTTGCAAGCAGCCATAAAAAGTCATTACATAAGCAGAACAATTGAGGCTCCTCCAGCATCTAGGGAAGGCAACACATCTGTCTTCTGTCTATTTCTTCCCTAAATGTCTCCCTGAATCAACTTTTATGGTGGTGGGGGAGGTAGGAGGGTGTCGTGAAATATCCCATTCTATTTGAATCCCAGAGTTAACAATACCCCCTGTGACTATAAACACAAGATGTTGCATTCAGGAGAGAGGCGCACTCAAGTAAGCAGAGATCTTTGTGACAGTGGTCTCGGCGTGGGCCACAGGCCAGCTAATCACATTACCATGAGAGCCAAGAGGTGGCCCGCAGACAGTGAAATAAAAGAGGAGGGGGAAAAGCAAGACTAATCTCGTTAAAACGAAAGCCATGATAGACGCTACTTTTACACAGCTGCTTAAAACGCCCCGTTTTCCCAGGACTGGATCACCTGGGCTTCCTCCGCGGGCCGGGTTAGTTTCCGAGCATTGTTTGGTCCCGCCAAATGCTGGAACCTCCTGAGCACTCGCAGATCTTGTCTTCAGAGTCTTGTTTATAAGAAATAAAACAGACTTCACCGCCTCCCCTCAAAAAAAGCCTTCTGGAGACGCTGTCTTCCCTCATTATCCCATTTTCAGTTGACTCTTCCCCAAATTTTCTAAAACAACCACGTTGCCCAAGGATCCCTGGGGGTCCCAAGACACTTTCAGGGGTTCCCAGGCTTCTCCGTTTCCCAACAGCACATCTGGTGATGCTGGGTGTTCTTAATATACTGCAACTCAACAGCTTATTACAACAGATTGAAACAGACGTGAGAACCCACTGTTAAAGGGATTTGCAATCTACAAAGCAAGACATTAAAGAGATTTGCAAAAATGAAAAGCAGTGCTACTCTTTCCACGGAATGTTTTGTTTGGAAAACTGTAATTATTTTTGATAAAAATATGTGTGTTGACATGTAAAGGACTTATTACTGTTATTTTAAGTGAATTAACAAATCAGGGTTTTTTTCCTCACTCTGTCACCCAGGCTGGAGTGCAGTGGTACGATCTCGGCTCACTGCAACCTCTGCTTCCCAGGTTCAAGCGATTCTCATGCCTCAGCCTCCTGAGTAGCTGGGATTACCTGATGCATGCCACTACACCTGGCTAATTTTTTTATTTTTAATAGAGATGGGGTTTTGCCATGTTGCCCAGGCTGGTCGCGAACTCCTAACTTAAAGTGATCCACCTGCCTCAACCTCCCAAAGTGCTTTACAGGCATGAGATTACAGGCATGAGCGTACAGGCATGAGCCACTGCATCCCGCCTCAAATCAGTGTTTTTACATTCCTCTGTTCATGGTAAATGGGGGTAGACGTATAACCCACACAAACAAAAGCTCTTTGGCCATGTAAAGATGTCCTAAGACCAGAAAAGTCAGAACTCCTGCATTAGAAAGACATACATCAGCCTGAGAAACATATCAAGCCTTCATCTCTAAAAAAATAATCAATTTAAGACAAAGAAACACATGAACATGTCCACACGTAGATATTGCTCATTGCTGTAGACCTTAATTTTGAAGACCATGGCCTCACCCTGAACCTTTGGACGACAGTAGGGATTTTCCTCAATCTGTTCACCAGGACTTCTAAGGTCAAAGCCTTAAATTAGCCTTTGATCAAAGACACACGCTGTTCAAAGAATAAACTGTAAAAATCCAGTGAGGTCAGGAAAATGACAAATAAGCAAGCTAAGTCATTTACCAAAGAAGGCCCTTTTTATTAACAGCACTTCCCACCTGTCCCCACCCCTCCTTAAGTTCTGGCAACCACTAGTCTGTTCTCCATTTCTATAACTTGGCCACTTCAAGAAGGTAATGTGTATGGAATCCCATAGTATGTAACCTTCTGGGATTGGCTTCTTTCACTCAGCGCAGTTCCCAAGAGACTTGTGCACATTGTTGTGTGTGTTCGTTGTGTATTCCTTTTTGTTGCTGAGTGTTATTCCATGGTCTAGATGTTCCACAACTTCACACATTGACCCACTGAAGGGCCTTGATGTTGGTTGCAAATTTTTGCTATTATGAATAAAGCTGCTATAAACATTTGTGTACCAGTTTTTCCGTGAACATAAATCTTCATTGCTCTGGACAAATGTCCAGGAGTGTAATTGCTGGATCATGTAGTAATGGCATGTTTAGTAAAGAAACTGCCAAAATGTTTTCTACAGTGGTGGCATCATTTTACATGCCCCAGCAACGTGTGCATGATCCAGTTCCTCTGCATGTTTGCCAGCATTTGGTGTTGTCACATTTCTTCATGTATTTATTTATTTAGTTTATTTTTTGAGGGAGTTTCTCTGTTGCCCAGGCTGAAGTGCAGTGGTGAAATCAGAGCTTACCGCAGCCTCGAACTTCCGGGCTCAAGCAATTCTCCAACCTCAGCCTCCGGAACTATCGGCACGCACCACTGTGCCCAGCTAATTTTTGTACTTTTTTTGTAGAGATGGGGTCTCACTATATTGCCCAGGCTGGCCTCAAACTCCTAGACTCAAGCTATCCTCCTGCCTCGGCCTCCCATAGTCCTGGGATTACAGGTATGAGCTACCATGTCTGACCTTGTCACTGTCTTTAATTTTAGCCATTCTAAAAATGTCATGGTTCTATACTTTATATTTCGGTATGTGATGCATTTAAAGTTAATTTTTGTATTAAGGTGAGAGAATCAGGTTAGGTTCTTTTTGAAAAGGGGATCCTTCTTTCCTTTATTGCATCTTTTTCAAAAATTAGTTGTGCATATTCTTAAGAGTCTATCTTTGGGTTCTCTACTTCGTTCCATTGATCTGGATGTCTACCCCCTCCACCAATACCACCTACTCTTGATAACTGTAACTACCTAATAAGTCCTGAAATTAGGTAGACTGCAACAGATTTCCTGTTGAATATTTATTTACTTAACCTAAGTGCTGTCTTGATTTATAACAAATATATTAGTTAAAGCATCTACATTTTCTTCACTTTTTTTTTTTGAGACATAGTCTCACTCTGTCGCCAGGCTGGAGTGCAGTGGTGCAATCTCAGCTCACTGCAACCTCCACCTCCATCCAAGCAATTCTCCTGTCTCAGCCTCCTGAGTAGCTGGGACTACAGGCACGTGCCACCACATCCAGCTAATTTTTATATTTTTAGTAGAGACACGGTTTCACCATGTTGGCCAGGGTGGTCTCGATCTCTTGACCTTGTGATTCGCGCGCCTTGGCCTCCCAAAGTGCTGGGATTACAGGTGTGAGCCATTGCGCCCGGCCTTAACATCTAGTCTATTACCACAATTTGCATATTTTATTATAATTCTTACCTTTCCCCTGGTTCTGCCACTCATTTTGCTCAGGTTACTTTACCCCTCTGAATCCCAGTTTTCTCATCTCTAAAATGGCGGGGAAGGGTCCATCCGTTGGTATTTGTGCATGCTTTCCAGGAGGTACTGGCAGTAGGAGTGTATGCGAGTTCGTGTCAAAGCCACAGCACGCAGCAGGTATGCAGTGAAGTTTAGGTGCTTCCAGTCCCCGTGTCTCCTGCCTCAGAGTTATTCCAGTGCTGATGCTGAGAATATGTGGAATTGTTCATTGCATTTCTGCAATTTATTCTCATTTCTAAACCCAGCACCACGTGACTGATGCACAGCTCTTTTGTAAAGACCTGTCATGCAGAGGCTATTATATTAATGAATATAAAATCTAGAAATGCATCCTAAATGAACCATTGACTGGCTGATAGCTGGGATAATCTGATTCTTGAAAAGGCTTCCCCCAGTGCCTAGAATGGGACAAATCCATAGAGGCTTCTAGAGGCTGCACTTGCAATAAAAGTAATGTCATTTCCCCCTCATTACTCAAGAGTCCCCTCTGTCTTGCTCTACACAGACACCCTTTGACCCAGCAATTTCTCTTCTACAAATCTATCCCAAAGGTACACTGGCCAAAACATGAAAATACGTCAGCATTATTTGTAATGGCAAAAATGTGAAAATAATCCAAATGTCCATCAGTAGGGGACTGGTTGAATAAATTGTGATACTTCTTACAGTACTTTTATGCAGTGCAGTTATGCAAATGAACGAGGGGGCTCTCTATACACTGATAGGGAGGAATGTCTAGGATTTATTGTTAGTGCAAAAAGTAACATAGAGAAATGTGTTTAGTAGACGCCACTGTTATCAAAGAAAAGACACACACATATTTTAAAAGGATGAATTTTATGGTATGTAAATTATGTCTCAATAAAGCCCTCATGAAAATATATACAAATATTTAGAAATATTTTAAAAATAAGCCACTTTTTTTTTAACTCTTGCTAATGGAGAAAGAGAAGAAGATCAAATATGCCAGAATAAAAGGTGAACTTTTTTTTTCTTTCATACTCTGTACAATCCATGGGATGAACTTCTTCCTATACCAAATCTTATAGTCTATTTTGGAACCAGTAAATATTCTACATAATTACAAAACAAAATTAAATCAAGAAGCAATTCCTAAAAATTAAAAGGAAAAGGAAACAAGTGGACCCAAGTACGTGCCCACCCGGACAGGAATGATTGTAACTGACTTGAAAGCACTGTAGCTTGACTGCCCATGCTCAGTGGGATATAACCTAAGGACAAAAAAGAGCTGCAAACAGAGCCTTCCATGGCTTTCAGTAATCATGGTGTTGATGGGCACACTGATATTGTTGTTCTGAGACTGTTGTCTGTGTATTTGTGGGACAAATCAAATGAGTAATTGTGCTATCGTCTTTGAGATATGTATTTGTGGGACAAATCAAATGAGTAATTGTGCTATCGTCTTTGAGAACTTTTCGCTGTGGCTGGAAGGAGATAGGGTGTAAGACTCATGAAGTTAAGTACAGTCCTCGTGATGCTGGGTTTGCACTGAAATATCAGAGTTCCATCTTCTTTAATAAAGTATACATATTTTCTACATCTGTTCACAGAGAAGGCCTAGAAACAACGATCCCCCTGAGGATCGTTAACACTCCCAATACCCAGATCATGATACCTCTACACAGCATTTCCCATGAAAAACAACCAGGAGTCCTCGGAGAAACAACGCATTGCAAGTCTGGGGCAGAAAAAATACCATATTTTCTCATACCAGAAAGCAAGCAAGATCTCAAGGCTACTCAATGGTACCAAAAACTTGGAGCCAAGCTCTGAAAAGTCTCTCATTGGCCAAAGATAGGACAATGTAAACATTTTTTTTTTTTTTTTTTGAAACGGAGTTTCTCTCTGTTACCCAGGCTGGAGTGCAATGGCTCGATCTCAGCTCACTGCAACCTCCACCTCCTGGGTTCAAGTGATTCTCCTGCCTCAGCCTCCTGAGTAGCTGGGATTACAGGCATGCACCACCACACCAGGCTAATTTTTGTATTTTTAGTAGAGACGGAGTTTCGTCATGTTGGCCAGGCTGGTCTCGAACTTCTGACCTCAGGTGATCCACAAGCCTTGGCCTCCCAAAGTGCTGGGATTACAGGCGAGATCCACCACACCCAGCTAACATTTTTAATAAGGATGAAAATTACAGTGGATTGAACAGGTCAAATATGTTTAAGTCTCCAAGTTCACATTAATACAAAGACCACCACAACATAACAGGCAGCTTACCTGGTATCTTTGGATGATTTTAGGAAACCAAATCTTTATTTATTTTTGAACTGGTAAATCAAGGAAAAAAGTCAGTCATTTGTCCCTTATTTTCTATAAGATCTGGACTTCAGGGTAACCCAAAGAGTTGATGACGGAAGCTTTGCTTCATAGTGTACAGTATTGCTAACAGATGAAGAAGGACTGCTAGCATTAGAAGGTCGGGCATGGTGGCTCATGCCTGTAATCCCAACACCTTGGGAAGCTGAGGTGGCAGATCACTTGAAGTTAGGGGTTCAAGACCACCCTGGCCAACGTGGTAAAACTCTGTCTCTACTAAAAATACAAAAATTAGCCAGACATGGTGGTGGGAGCCTGTAATCCCAGCTACTAGGGAGGCTGAGACACCAGAATCACTTGAGTTTGCAGTGAGCTGAGATGGCACCACTGCGCTCCAGCCTGGGCGACAGAGTGAGATTCTGTCTCAAAAAAAAAAAAAAAAAGAAAGAAAGAATTAGAATATCATCATTTTGCAATCCAAATAAATGAATGGCCCTAGGCAATGCCCGTCAATAACTAGTAACATTACACAAGGGGAGAAAAATAGTCATTGTGTGCTTCCCAATAAGGACACACACCACCTGGGAAGCAGTCTTGCAGACAGACACCTGACCCAGCCTCTCGTTCTGGGAATACAAGGAACAGAGCACACGTTAAACGCACCGATAAGAATTTCAGCAGCAAAAGTTAGCCTATAGGCAACTCTCCAAGAGAAACAATTCCGTTTCAGAGGGATGGAGGCGTATCTACATACATTAAAAAATACTCAAGAGACATATCCCAATGCACAGACCTTCTATGGATTCCAATTCAAACAAGTAAATTGTAAAATAATTAATAGGCAATAGGCAATTAAAGAAATGTGAACATTGATTGGATAATTGAATGATATTGAGGTGTTATTGTTAATGTTTTAGATGAGATAATACTGTGGTTATATTTTTTAGAGTCTTTAGCATTTAGAAATGCTTATTGAAATATTTATCAATGATGAGCTATATGGGATATAATTAATAATAGAATAATAATGAAAGTGGCCAGGCACGGTGGCTCATGCCTGAAATCCCAGCACTTTGGGAGGCCGAGGCGGGTGGATCACCTGAGGTCAGGAGCTTGAGACCAGCCTAGTCAACATAGTGAAACCCTGTCTCTACTAAAAATACAAAAATTAGCAGGGCACAGTGGCGGGCACCTGTAGTCCCAGCTACTTGGGAGGCTGAGGCAGGAGAATTGCTTGAACCTGGGGAGGTGGAGGCTGCAGTGAGCCGAGACCATGCCATTGCACCCCAGCCTGGGTGACAGAGTGAGACTCTGTCTCAAAATAATGCATAATAATAATAATAAAACATATTTCAAAATAATTGGGGTGGGGAAACAAACTTGGCTATGAGCAGAAAACTGGAGTTGGGGGATGGGTATATGACAGTCATTACACTATGTTCTCTGTTGAAGAATATCTCGCCTGTCAATAACTCCAGCAAGGCAGGCAGTAGGAATTGCTGGGCCTAGGAGGTTAGGAACAGGAACGACAGGATGGTCTGCACATGTCCGTCCGTCCATCCATCCATCTGTCCGCACTTTCCTGGGTTGGAGGTGGCAGTCTTCCTGGCCACCCAGCAAGCCCCTGGCCCTCACACAGATGAGTGTCTGTTAAGCAAAGGAGCGGGCCAAGGGCTGTGAGGTGTGAAGAATGGGAAGACAGCATCTCCCGTCAGGAGATAACAGATCTTCAAATAACTGGATAGCAATCTGATCTCGGTGGCTGGGAAGCCTTGTTTAGATACCAAAGCAGATGACAGAGGACGCGAAGTAGGTCAAAACTTGCCTGGAGAATGAAGACATGCAAAAAGACAATTTTGTTTTTGTCTGCACTTTCTCTGCATCCCACCCATTCCCACCTACAACTCTCCCCACCCCCTCTCTAAACCTCTCCCTCTCCCCCCTCCCATGCCTCCCCCCCTCCTCCTCTCTCTCTCTTTCTGTCCCTGCTTCCATGTCCCTCTCACTGCTGGCTCCTGCACCTCGGTCCTGTGCGAGGAGGGCTCGGGTCACATACCCACAACAGAGTAGCACTGAAGCGTCTTTTCACAATCCCGAGGCCTGCTTAGCCTCTGCTGTGTTCCTCTGTTTCTCCTTAGAATGTGTCACTGAGAACCCAAAGTGAAATCAGAACTCTTCTGCTTAGATGCACCAGCATATGTTTGCAAATGTATCTAAAAGACCACAGCTCTGAGCTCTATTTCCAAGCCACCCACGGAAAGTGAACACCCCCTTCTTTTATTTCTATCCCTTTTCAAAAAAAGGGATGGGCGGAGGTTGCTGCTGATGTTTCTGCAGCTGGAACATGCACATTACACATTTTCAGAAAATCGGACTCAGAAAAGTTGCTGTGTAGTGTCTCAAAGACTCAAGCACCAGACTGTGGGCTCTGGGCGCGCCAGCCTGCCGGCCCCTCTGCTGCCTCCTATGGCCACACAGGGCTGGACCAGAGGGGAACTGCCAGTAGGAGAGGACGGGAAGGGAGCATCAGCCCCTGGTGCCGTCCTCAGCCCTCGCCTCCTCCCCAGCTCCTCAGCCCTTTGCACACTTGTGGTGCAGCCAGTTACCAATCACACAAGACTTAGGGGCTAAAATGAAGCAAGCAGATGGCCTGCCACAGAATTTAGGCTAAATTGAAAAGCAGGCCAGACATGATGGCTCATGCCTGTAATTCCCGCACTTTGGGAGAGGCCAAGGTGGGAGAATCCCTTGAGCCTTGAAGTTTGAGACCAGCCTGGGCAACAAAGTAAGGCCCTGTCTCTACAAAAAAAAAAAAAAAAAAAAAAAAAAAAAGATAGCTGGGCTTGGTGGCATGCACCTGTAGTCCCAGCTACTCAGGAGGCTGAGATAAGGATCTCTTGAACCCAGGATTTTGAGGCTGCAGTGAGCTCTGATCACTTCACTGCACTCCAACCTGGTGACAGAGTGAGACCCTGTCTCAAAAATAAATTAATTAAATAAATAAAAAGAAATCTGTAGCCTTCCTTAGCTGCCTCCTCCCTCTAATCTCTCCTGTGCTAACAGCCCACACCCTACTTCCAGTGCCACCAGGTGTCACGAACCCACAGAGCACTAAGTACCCAAAAGTCCCACAGCAAACCTGAGACTTAGGTCCTTTAACAAATGGATCCCCATCTTGCCATTAGCAGTTCATCTCCTCCCCAGCAGTCCTCCCTGCTGTCCAACCTCCTAGCACTCACACACTATGCACCAGAGTGCCGCCTCCAGGATTCAGAGTTCTCAGAATATCACCCCTCCTCTGCACCGGTCCACACCCGCCTCCACTGAGAGGTGCTCCCCTGGCCTTGCCAGCCCTCCAGACCTCTGGCCATCCTAATCCCTGTTGTATTTCTTTCTTTATTTTATTTTATTTTATTTTTGAGACAGAGTCTCGCTCTGTTGCTCACACTGGGGTGCAGTGGAGTGACCTCAGCTCACTGCAACCTCCCCCCTCCCAGGTTCAAGCAATTCTTCTGCCTCAGCTTCCCAAGTAGCTGGGACTACAGGCATGTGCCACCACACCTGGCTAATGTTTTGAATTTTTAGTAGAGACAGGGTTTCACTGTGTTAGCCAGGATGATCTCATGGTCTCGATCTCCTGACCTCGTGATCTGCCTGCCTCGGCCTCCCAAAGTGCTAGGATTACAGGCTTGAGCCACCACGCCCGGCCTTCCTGTTGTATTTCTAATGCTCATCACAGCATTCAGCACTCAATCAAAGCACTTTCCATGTGGATCACGGCAGATGTGAGCGCATCCTGTGATGTGCAAGGCAGGCTGAATCAATGGGCTCTGACTTGGAGTTCTCAGGGAGCTGGGAAGATGTAGGTACTTTGGGGTGCAGAGAAGGGAACAATGGGAGACAGACTGATAATAAAGTTCAAACGTCTTTAAAGATCATGTTTTATTCTTAACACACACATGTTGCATTCTACTCCATGTTATGTTCACGTCTAATGGGAGTAGAAGACCGAGGTTTACATCATGTGCCGTAATGAAGAGAAAGTGACTGAGATTTGGCCCTCATCTGCCACCACTCCACTAAGCGCATATAGTGAGGAGTAGGAGTGCCCTAGTTTAGGAAGCACAGGTGTGCAAAGAGTGCAGAGCAGACAGGTGGAGCTCAGGCTCGACTCCGGGGCTCACTTGGTCTTGGGACAGGTTTCTGCAAGCCCTAGCTCCCCCAACTGTAAAAGGGACCATCCGCATCTCCAGAGACCATGTTACTGTTCAATGGATCGTGCCTGGCTTGCAACAGGTGCTCACGAAAAGTTGGGTTTCTTCATTTCCCTCTTTCCCTCTGGAGCCCACCTCTGAAGCACCATCAGCCTGGGACTCTCAAAGGAGGCTTAAGAAAAGAAATCAGCATGCAGAAGTCAGGGGAGGTGGCCAACCTGGCCCGATGCCTCTGATCCTGCATCCTCTGCCCTATCTAAAGTCCTCCCCACACTGCCCCACCTGGACCCACTCACTCCCCCAGTGAATTCTGTAAGATGAGTGCCTCACTTCTCTGATAAGCGTTACTGCAAAACGCTTCACAGATAGGCTGTTGCTGCTCAGCCAAGAGCAAATTCGGAGGCTCCAACCACCTGCACACATGGCCAGGAAAGGAACATGGACCTGCAAAGAGTGGCCCCTAAAACAATTTAGTGGCTGAAAACTAGGAACTTTGCAAATGATAAGCCACTCGGTTTCAACATACTCTGTATGCACTTGTAGCAGAGCGTCGGCTGCACTGATCAGTTTTTTATTTGCTTGTTAGAACACAAGCTCCTTGGAGAACCGGTCATTTCTTACTCATTCGTATACATTGTCTCTCCATATCTGTGCAGCTTCCCCCAATAACTGTTTGTCAGGAGATCTTACACAGAGCAAATCCTTATTCCTATTGAATCCACCACTAATCATTTCTAAATCAATTTTGTTGATACTTAGTTGACATATCTTGAAAATTCAAGATTTATTTTCTACAGAAGACATCACTTTATCCGGAAGACTAATGTAACCAGAACCCCATTGCCCCAGCTCCTGCTCCAAGTGAGTCATGGCACGCCATCATCTTCCCCCCCATATCCATCATGCCTTTGAAATTATCTGCTCTGGGTTCATTTGCCTTGTGCTCAACAATCGTGCCATTCATTTTTGTGGCTCCATTGTCTGTTCCAGCGCATGAACAGGAAGTGCCACTCCAAAACCATTCGGTGTACAGGGACAGCGAAACTGCATTTCTTTGATGAAGGAATTTGAAATGTCTCATAAACGGGAAGGGCTCATCTATAGGGTTTGGTATTTTCGTTATAATTTTTCATTATTCAGAATTTGTGGGTAGTGATACTAAATTTTGTTTCATAGGAAGAAAGGGAGGAGTGGAAAAGGAGGGGAGGGAGGGAAAGAAGAAAGAGAGGGAAGCAGGCAGGGAGAGACTCATAACACCAGGAAGCTTTATAGACATCGTCTCATGTAATCCTCCTAACAAGATCGTGGGAGGGAGTATTATCCCATTTCTCAGCTGAGAAAATTGAGGCATAGTGATTTTAAGTAACTTGTCCAGTTACTAAGTTGCAGACATGAGATTCAAAACTGACTCTGATTTCTAAGTTCATGCCTTTTCCCTGCACTGTGCTTTTCTTCTCATACAACAGATCCTTCAGGACCCAGGGG
This sequence comes from Ateles fusciceps, assembly GCA_036589455.1. NCBI lineage: Eukaryota > Metazoa > Chordata > Mammalia > Primates > Atelidae > Ateles > Ateles fusciceps. Next base: position 287,613 of record JAZHEH010001544.1, read on the forward strand.
GCATGATCTCCATGTACTCGCTTCTCTCAGGATCTTCCGAGCTGGGCGAGCTGGCTCTCCTGATGCTGAAAAGGGAAAAGTTCCCTTGTCCCCCTCGCAGGGTGTTCGATGGCGGGTGTGGCTCGCTCTTCAGTGCCCTGCCACTCAAACCTCAAGGGGAGCATACAGACAGGTAGGTTGTGGGGCTCCGACCCCACAGCAGTGGCTAAGGGGTGAATGTTTACAGCTCCTGAAGCCTCCATGGACATGTGACACGGTCCTTTTTTTAAACGTTTAGCTGTCTGAAGGCAGTGTGTATTACCTCAATTAGATCCCCTTCCATACCATCACAAGGACAGAGGGATTTCTGTATCCGGGGTTTCCTGCCTTGGCGTACTGAAACAATCAGATCACACGTGAGCCTGGAGAATGAGTACAAGGTCTTAATGAGTAGAAGTAACTCTCATCAAATGGGGGAGCCAGAAGGGAGATGGTTTTCCCTGTGGGAGCTGGGCCACTCCACGGCCGGGGTTCCCCCTCAGACTGCCCCGGCCAAACTCTGCCTTGTTCCGCGGGTCAGTGGTCTGCGGCCCGCCAGCATCTGCGTGCTCTTATGCCGGCATGCTCCCCTCGATGTCTCTTGTCTTTTTCCATCGATGTGTTTCTCTCCATATCCAGTGGCTTGTGTGTCTGCCTGTTAGGGTCTGGGGTTTTAATAGGCCCAGGATGGGGGCATGGCAGGCCGGCCAGGGTGGTCTTGGGAAATGCAACAAAAATGCCTGTTTTCACCCAGGTCCATGAGGGTGGAGCCTTAGCCAGGGACCATGCCCTCCTCTACCCAGCACCTTCCTTGCTTCTGTATCATTTAAAGGGACTACCTCTTCCCTTCCCAGCACTCCCATATCAAGGGTTGGTCCTCCTCCAACAGCTAGGCATCTGAGAGGCGCCTGGTGCAATGGCTCAGCATCACAGTTGGACACGCACTCCTGCCTTAGAGTAGCAATGGGGAGACCCACAGGAACCGGTTCAGCAAAGGCAGCAAGATGCCAGCCATCAGAGATACAGCCTGCTGCCACCTTTTGGACTTGGCAATGCACAGGAAGGACGGTCTCCAGGACTTCGCCACCCAGGAGCTGAGCTTTGGGAGAGTAGAGAATTTGGACCAAGCGCTGAAAGAGACAGAGGGGCCAATGTCTCTTACACCAGTAAACGGTATATATTACCAGATGCTGGAGGGTGCAAAACGCTTCCTAACTGTGTGATTAGGAATGTGATTCCCACCAGCGCAATTGATCAGGCCGCTTCGCTATTTAGAATCTTATTTGGGTTTTGTTGTTGTTAACTAAACAGGAATGCAGAGATCATAAATACACTAATTTTACAAATAAGGAAATGGTCCCAGGGGAGGTCCCCAGAGTGGCCAGGCTTGGACTAGAATGTGTTTGAAATCAATTTATAAAAAATGAAGTCATTTTAAAGATGAAACTGGCATCTTTGCTTATTTTCTGAACTGTTCTCCTAATGAAGAAAACATATTGGGTATTACAGACCAAAGCTCATCTCTTTAACTGGCCAGGCTGATCCAAGAACTGAATATGTGAATGTCAGAAGGGAGATTTTCACGGGGACTTTTCTCTTTAGGAGGCCTTCACGTAGCTGCCCCACTTCCACCAATGTTGCGAGCTGAAAAGCCACACAAATGTCTTAAGAGGGACCTGATCCATCTGACTACTCATTTTTTTATTAGTATGGGTGTGACCTCTGTGTGAATTTTTGCAGAAAAGTCTGGCAACCTTTTCTGCTGAGCACAAACAACAAATTACCTGGGGGAGGACATCAGCACAGTATTCTTCCAAGGACCTTATTGGCTTTATTTGGTACTGTCATTCTCCAGAGGCATCATGTTGCATGGACACATATATGCTTGGGGAGCATTAATTATTTTAAAAACACAAGTATATTCCAGCTGGCATGTCCTGAGAATATTATCGCTTGTCATCCCCAAACTGCCCTACTTTCAGGACAGAGACTGTGTCCTGTACCTCTGTGGCCCCTGCCCCATTGTCTGCCTTATGAGAGGTGCTCATTAAACTTGTGGAATGAATGACTGACAGTCTGTTGTTTATATATTCAGCATTGCTAAACAGAGCAGAGGACAGAAATGCATGTAGGTGTGGGTGGCACTGCTCAGGGCTGGGGACATGTCAGATAAAACCGTATTACTCCCTGTGGCCCTAATCCTAACTTTCCCAGCCTGATAAGTGGAGACTAAGAGGCACACAACTGTCCTCAAACCCTCTCATTAGTGTAAACCCCGTCAAGTCCATTATGAAGGAATTTGTAAGAAGCAGAGAAGCTAACCGTAAGCTCTGCGGCCCCAGGCAATGAGTCTCTAGATGGTGCAGACCCCGCTCCCTGCTCACTGTCAGCAGGTTGGAATGTGGGATTGCCCCCCACGACTGCTGACTGTGGGCGTGGGTGGTGGGTGGGGAGGGCGGCCCCTCATCGGGTTTGAATCTGTGATGTCGGAGCCGCCCAGCACTAAGAGGAAGCCCATTCTCCAAGCCCAGGCCAGGCCAGGCCAGCCCCACTCCGCACTGATCCTGGCCAACGAATCCCCAGCACCTGGGTCTCCCTCGCTGTAAACACTTTTATTTTCCCCCTTGGTTTATGGCCTCCCCTTCCAAAGGCTCACAACTTGTTTAAACCAGCTCTAAACAAAGGGCTCTCATGATTACAGACCTGCTGCTGGTTTTATGGTGGGCTTCCTTTGTCTAATTCTCTCCCACTCTCTTCCTTCCTCCCCACCCCCCCACGGCCAGGTACCCAGGCCTTTTAAGAGAGGCCTTCCAGCCGCTGCAGGGAGGGAGGGAGGGTGAGGGTGCGCTTCCGACTCTCACATCTGGTTCCCCTCGGCTGGGGCTGGCTGCCCCAACAGGACAGGGGAAGGACAGGTAGGAATCCCAAGGTTCCTGGGGTCAGGGTGTAGCATGTCCCCGCCCTCAGGAACGAGAAGGGGATCTGAGGGTATCCTCAGGGCGTTCACCTGCCACACTGCCTCACAGGGGCTGGTCCAATGGGGCTGGGATAAAGGAGGACACCACAGGTTCTGTTCTGTGTCTTCAGCCATCCTGGCAAAGCCCACGCACCACTCAGCACTCAGGGAACGGTGGAGGCGGTAGGACTCCTCACCAAGCCGGCTCCGCCCTGCTCAGGGTGGGGCTCTGCCCATTGCAGGGACATCCAGACTCCGCTTCAGACTCTGAAGACCCTCCCAAGGCACCTGGGCTGAGCAGACTCCAGCCAGCATCCTCCTCTCCTTGGCTGTCTGGCTGCCGCTTTCTCAAGAGGGTGCTAACTTCCCCCCCAACTCCCCCCACCCACCCTGGGCTTCCTCTAGGAGGCTGGATGGGCAGAAGTGCTCAGGAAGTCTGGGGCACCTGAGAACAGGAGTGTTCTCCAAGGTTTGCTAGATACTGGCCACTGCAGATCACAGGTGTCCCTCCCAGGGGCTCCCTGAAGACCAGGATGGGACGAAGAAGGCAGACTGACTTGTGGGAAGCAGTGCAGTGGGGTCACATTTACTTCCCCTTGTTTCAGCCTGGGGACACCTCTTGGGAAAAAAGTATTTGTTCAGGGAACTGCAGTGAAAGCCTTGAAAGAAACCACTGGGACTGGCGGGCTGAGACTGGGAGTGTGGGAGACAGGAGATGTCAGACCCTCGCATTTGCTAAACAGGCTGACTGACTCCAGAGAAAGAAGATTGTGTCTCCTTCATGCCCTGGTCACATAAACACACAAATGGCCTTAGGTTGGCTCAGGACATGCTCCAGGGAACAGAAGGGGGCTTTAGAGACAGTGGAGGGTCACGAGGAACTGTCCTGATGCCCTTTCCCCCCTTGGCACGTCTGGTCCTCTCTGCAGGTGTGCCATTCTGTACAGAACAAGTAGGGAGGCGAATCCACCCAGAGCTGGGCCTGACACACAGTGGACACAATGGAAAAATAAAGGTGATGTGATTGCTCTGCAGTTTCCAGTCTACAAAGAAAAAGATGCAGGAAGGCAAACACACAATCATCAGACGGAATGTGGCGCCCCTGGGGATGGGATTGGAACAACGGTGCAGGAAACCCCACGGCCTCTTCTTCCTAGACCCCAGCCTCGAATCGGCAGCCAGCCTGGCTCCTAACCAGCACCCCCAAACTACCTGTGCTGCAGCAACCTGGGCCAGTGCCACCAGAGAGCAACCAGATTCCATAGTCCCTCCAACTTTCTAGAAACCCATTGTAGGCTGACTTTGCCCTAGTCCTTGCCTGTTTTCCTTTCTCATTTTATAATAAAAATGCAGCGTTTCTATAATGATTTCTTTTCCAGTTTAAAAATGCATTGTTTCATGTAATATTCATGACTGTGCAGGGAGTATTTTTTTTAAGAATAGAATTACTTATTTTCCAAACTGGACTACAGACTCAATATAATCCAAATAAAAATGGCAGTTTTTTTTTTTTTTTTTTGAAATTGACAAATCTACTTCCAAAATTTATTTGGAAATACAAAGGCCCAAGAATAGGTAAGACATTCATCGAGAAGATTACAATTGAAGTTTCTACATTACCAGAAATCAAGAATTATTATAAAATACAGTAATTAAGACCAAGAGGTACTAATGCAAGGACAGAAAAATAACAGGCCAGGCACAGTGGCTCATGCCTGTAATCCCAGCACTTTGGGAGGCCAAGGCAGGAGGATTATTTGAGTCTCGGCATTCAAGGTTAGCCTGGGGCAACATGGCAAAACCCTGTCTCTACAAAAAAAAAAAAAAAAAAGGCAGGCGTGGTGGCATGTCCCTGTAGTCCTAGCTAGTTGGGAGGCTGAGATGGGAGAATTGCTTGAGTACAAGAGGTCAAGGCTGCAGTGAGCCATGATCACACCACTGCATTCCAGCCTGGGCGTGTAGCCAGATCCTATCTCAAAAAACAAACAAAAAACCCCAATAGAACAGAATAAAGAGCCAGAAATAAATCCATACATACATAGACAAAACTGGATTTACGACAAAACTTGAAGCTCAGAGGACAGAGGAAAAAATGGTCTTCACAGTTTGTATCAAGGCAATTGGTTATCCACATTTCTTCTTTTAAAATAAATTTTGGCCCCATCTCATCCTATATACAAAAGTCAGTTACAGATGGGTTGGTCATCTAAATGTGAAAGATAAACGAATAAAGCTTCTAGAAGAAAATAGGAAAATATCTTCCTGGTCTTGAGGTAGAGAAAACTCTTCTTAAACAGGACACTGAAATCCCTAATCATAAAAGAAATAGATAAGTTGAACTATATTAACATTAAGAACTTTTGTTCATCAAAAACACAATTAAGAGGGTGAAAAGGCAAGCCACACAGTTCAAGACAATATTTGTAATACATAAAAATGACAAAGGACTTATATTCACAATATATAAAGAACAGCCACAGGCCAATAAGAAAAAGACCACTCACATTGCCCCTTAGTATTGGGTGGCATTGGCATGGGCACAGACATTTTTGGGAGCCTGCTAAGGGAAAGTTGAATAGGGATGCACTGAATTTGGGTTCCTGAGATGTATCTGCGTGGTTTGCAGTCACCTCTGTGTGCGGTTGTCGCCAGCTGTCCTGGTATAAGAATGGCTTCCGGAATGTGCTCGCTGCCCACTGCTCCGTGTTCCCAGCTTCAAGGCAGGAGGCACAACATTCTTCTAACCACAAGGTGTAAAATTTTTAGTGGAGAAGCCAGTCCTCAATGACGCTGGGTCTAAACAGAAGTTTTCTCCTTCAGGGATACGCTCAATAATGCAATGATTATAAATTGAATGCATCACATTTTTATTTATTTATTTAATCATTTTCTTCTTTGAAACAGAGTAGAGTGTCTCTGTTGCCCAGGCTGGAGTGCAGTGTCTTGATCACAGCTCACTGCAGCCTTGACCGCCTGGGCTCCCGTGATCCTCCTGCCTCAGCCTGCCGAGTGGCTGGGACTACAGGCACGGGCTGCCATGCCCAGCTAATATTTTTATTTTTTCTAAGTCCTACGTAGTGAAATGAGGCCTCACTATGTTTCCCAGGCTGTTTTTAAACTCCTGGGCTCAAGTGATCCTCCCACCCAAGCCTCCCAAAGTCCTGGGATTACAGGCATGAGTCGCCATGCCCAGCTAATATTTTTATTTTTTCTAAGTCCTACGTAGTGAAATGAGGCCTCACTATGTTTCCCAGGCTGGTTTTAAACTCCTGGGCTCAAGTGATCCTCCCACCCAAGCCTCCCAAAGTCCTGGGATTACAGGCATGAGTCACCATGCCCGGACTATTTTTACTTTTTGTGAGAATCAAGTGTTTATCAGGATTTCCGAGTTTGTAGAAGTCTATAGTAGTATTACACATGGTGAATAGGTCTGTGTGGAGTCATGAATCCCAACCACTGTGCTAGAAGAAATACTAAATTGACATTCTATAGAAAATGATATTACAAAACCACTGACATACAAAGAGGAGATAGAAAAGCAGGAAGTCAAACAATGAAGGAATTACTTTACCCACTAGAATAGCCATTATCAAAAGACAGAAAATAGCAAGTGTTGTGGAGGAGCTGTTAAAATGGGAACGCTTGTACATTACGGGTGTGAATGTCAAATGGTATAGCCACTGCGGAAAATGGTATGATGATTCTTCAAAAAATTAAACTTAAAATTACCATGTGATCCAGCAATTCCACTTTGAGGTATACACTCAAAAGAACTGAAAGCACAGACTCATATAGATGTTTGTACACACCCATGTTTATAGCAGCATTATTCACAACAGTCAAACGTGAAAGCAACTTAAGTGTCCATCAATGGATGAATGAATAAACAACATGTGGAATATCCATACAACGGAATATTATTCAGTCTGAAAAAGGAAGGAAATTCTGATACATGCTACAGCATGAATGAACCTTGAAGATATTATGCTAAGTGACGCAAGTCAGTCACAAAAGGACAAATACTGTATTATTCTACTCGTACGAGAAATTAAGGCTTTGGGGGAGAAAAACAAGAAAATCAGCACAGCCCACCAAACCCACTGCATTGAAACTGCTTCTGTGTCTGTCAGCCCAACTGTCTGGCACAGTGTGGCAAATCCTGGACATTCAACAAATATTCTGGACTGCCACTACACTGGGACCACCGAAGAAATATGATCACAGCTACATGAAGCAGTGCATTGAGGATCTACTTCTAATGAGTAGTTAGATAATTCCATGCTTAGAGTAGTTAAATTCATAGGGACGGAAGGTAGAATGGCAGTTGCCAGGGACTGAAGAATGGGGAGTTGTTTCATGGCTGCTGGTTTTCCATTCCGCAGGGTGTCCAGAGTCCTGGGGGATGGATGGTGGTGATGGTTGCACAACAGTGGAAATGTACCTAATACTACAGAACTGGACACTAGAAAATGATTTCAATGCGTGTGTGTGTGTGTTTTGTTTTGTTTCGAGACGGAGTCATGTTCTGTCGCCCAGGCTGGAGTGCAGTGGCACCATCTCAACTCACCGCAATCTCCCAGGTTCAAGTGATTTTCCTGTCTCAGCCTCCCGAGTAGCTGGGATTACAGCACCCACCGCCGCACCAGCCAATTTTTGTATTTTTAGTAGACACAGGGTTTCAGCATGTTGGCTAGGCTGGTCTCAAACTCCTGGCCTCAGGTGATCCTCCCGCCTCGGCCTCCCAAAGTGCTGGGATTACAGGCGTGAGCCACAGCACCCAGCTATGAAGTTAAATTTTATATCTATTCTACCACAATTTCTTCAATGTAGAAAAAAACTCATAGAGGTATATTAAGTAGTTAAGTGTTATGTTATTTTCCAGGATTTTGAGGTGTTTATGATATTTGTCAGCTCCTTAAGATTTATAATTTCATGATTTCTTTTCTTATTCTAATAGTATTCACTTCCACACACCTTGGTTTTCAACATTATTTATTATTTATGTGAAATTTAGTTTCTTTATCTGAAAATGGGGCCAATAACATAGAGTTAGTATGAACATTGAATAAGATAACATATATATAAACATAATATATATTACACAAAATACATCAAATAAAAATATGTATAGATCCTAACACTTTTTAGAGAGGCATGACTGATTGCCAAGTACTCCTGTGTAATGATAAAGGGCAAAAGAGCCATAAAATAGAAGCAAATGAAAAAAAAACTGCTGTCAAACTTGATGGCTGAGTCCCTCTTATGTAACTTTTAAATTATCCAAATTCATTAGGAGTGGATCCTCAACGAACTGCTTCATGCAATGTCTATCAAATTTCTTTGGTGTTTCTAGTTTAGTGACATTCTGCAATACTTGTTGAATGCCCAGGATTTACCACACTGTGCTGTGCAGTCGGGCCAACAGACACAGACACAATTTCAAGTCAGCGGAGTTGGTGGGCTGTGCTGATTTTCCTGTTTCTCCCTGAAGACTTAACGGCTAGATCGTAGATCAGGTGGGAAACCAGAAGGGAAATGAAGAGAGTGGAGGGAATCTATGCGGGGGGCTGGGTGAGTGGAGTGGGTGACCGATGGAGGATGTCAAGAGAATCCAAACAGAAAAGAGTGAAGCCCCCTGGTGGGCAGAAGTGGTAGGGGTTGTGAGGGGCAGCCAGGGCCTGTTGTCCAATTCCAAGTTAAATACCCAGGAAGCCAGCCAAGAGCTGAGTTTGCAGGGCTGTGTATCTTAGGAAGTGTTTCAATTACCACTATCCTCTCCTGGGCCAACTACAGCAATGTATGGACAACAAAGCCTTTCCCAGGTAGTATCTGATTTTATTTCATTTCTACTCACTTTTTTTGTGCGTACTACATAGTTCTCTTTTGAGGTTGCAAGGTTTTTTTCCATTTTCTTGTTTTGTAATTGGCACTGAAATGTTGTTATAATTGATCCCAAATTTTCTTCTGTTTTATGTTAGGTCAATGTTAAAACTAGAAACAAGACTGCTGAGTATTGTTTTCTAATGTTTGTCTTCAGTAAATCTAGGTCTTAAAAAACAGAATCATGCGATACTTGGTTTTTAACACAATGTTTTCCTATCAGTATCTAAACACATACACACATGCCACATATATTCTGTTCGTAACCAGCCTGGCCAACATGGTGAAACCCCATCTCTACTAAAAATATAAACATTAGCCAGGTGTGGTGGCGAATGCCTATAATCCCTGCTACTTGGGAGGCTGAGGCAGGAGAATCTCTTGAACGTGGGTGGCAGAGGTTGCAGTGAGCTGAGATCACACCCCTGCACTCCAGCCCGCGCAACAGAGTGAGACTCCATCTAAAAACAAAACCAAACAAAACAAAATTGTATATTCTAAGCTTATTTTGGAAAACAGACCAATTTTAAAACTAATTAAGGAAATTCAGGGCATAGCGAGTTGGTGGCACTTTCATTTATGTCAATATAGTCAGATGTATTATATCAACATAGTGATCCTATCCAAGTCACTATATTCATTTTCACTTCAGCAACGTAAAAATAGCCATTGATCATTTCAATCAGAAAAGATCCTGCTACATGTGCTCCCTGGCTTTGTGAAGATGTTCCGGTGACAGCAGTTTCATCCCCGTGTTCTGGTCCAGGCCAGAGGTAGGTGGAGTTCGATTTCTGGAACCTCCTGGAGTCGCTCTGTGGCTACACAGTGACCCCTACTGCTCATTAAAGGAATGAAGAAAGCCTAGAGCGAAATCAAGAAAATGTGCCGATTCCTGAGCCTCAGAGAACTGAGAAGTAGGTGGGGCTATACCATTTTGTCTGCACTTTATGAGCATAATAATTCCTCAGAGGGCTGGCTGCATTTACAAATACCTATTAAATGGAAACCATCAAATAAAATGGGAGGCTCACGGTAGATGCTGACTCCACCGAGCGGGTCTGGGCCTGGGTGAGTCCGGGAGAAATCCGGTTGTCACTGCAGAGGCTGGGCACCTGTTTGCTCTGTGGGTCAAGAGCTGATGGAATCAGGAACAGGAGGAAGAAACTGACCGTCCCTTCGCCTTTGCCAGGAAGTGACACTTCTTGGCACCAAAATGTCTGGGGCTGGGTTTGGGAACCAGGGTGTGACACTATCGCTCACCGGCAGATCTTCCACTCCTTGCCAGAAGAGTCACTGGAGATGTGTCAAAGTCTCCTTCCCTGGTCCCTGTTGCCAAGTCAGGACTTTGCTGGGCACTCCTAGAGTAAGTGTGGCAGCTCACTGGACGCCTTCGGAGTCAAGGGAAAGATGGCAGCGTGGTCTGACTAAGGAGGAGTCCACAGAGCGCCCACCCACACAACAGGCAATGCAAACCCAGGTGGGAGTTCATCACCTTTGCAGCCCTTATTCAATGAACCCCATTTTATTTTGCTGCTGATTAAAGCTGTGCATTGGGTGAGGTTCATTGCCTGATGTTCAGAGGGCAGGCCCAAGGACAACACGTTTAGCACTCAAGTATCCATCTGGTACTTGCAAGATGGAACAAAAGAATGTATGAGGAAATCTTTTGAGCTGCACAAACACAAGAACAGTGGGCTATACAGACACATACCATCGTGCTGGGTCTGGAAATGGTTCCTGGGATGTAGTGGGGGAAGGGTGGGGCAAACTCAACTGGGATAAATAGAACAGAAGTGAGCACAGAGCCAGAGGCTGGGGGCAGCCAGCTGTTACCGCTCCTCAGCCTCTCTCTGTCAGAAACTGTCTTCCTATTCCAGCCAAACTCTGATATGTCCATGAAGTACAGGTACGGACAAGCATTTCATCCCGCTTGATGTCCTGCCTGGAACGACCCTTACTCTGTAAAGAACGCAGCCCCGCCAATGCCAACAGCCCCATCACTCACTTTCTGCCTTTAGCCTGCAGAAAGACAAATAAATTCTCATATTTAGCAAGAGTCTATTGTGTGCTAGACCTTGTTCCAAGTACTCTATACTTCTTAGCTTATTTAATTCTTCCAACAGAATTCTCATCCCTATTTTACAGGTTAAGAAACTGAACTGCAGAGAGGTTAAGCCACCTGGGGCAGGAACCGGGATGTAAATCCAGGCAGTCTTGCTGCTGAGACCATCTCAATAATCCTCTGCTAAACGTCTTCCTACCTAGAAAGACACATTCTGGCAGAGTGAGGGCCAAGAGTCTGCTCTGTGGTGAGTATATTACTGTTCTTTCCGTTCTCCATGACCCCTTTGTATGCTTTTGTAGGAGCGCTTTATTTCTTGCTGTCATTTTTTGAAATGGTGAAGCAAGGTAGGTGTCTGTTAAGGAAAAGCCAGGAGAGCCTTCCATGTGCCTGCTGCTCCGGTCCCGGGTGAGGAGCGCTCCCAAGTGGCTTGTTCAAGGCGGTCTGTTTGCTGACAGTATACAGTGCAAACAAAGGGCTCCGGTGGGGACGTCAGAGGAGCAGCTGCTCGGTGTCTAGGAGAGCTTGAGTGTGGTTTGCAAAGCAAACTGACTCTAATTTGGACAAATACTGTGGTGGCCTGGGACCTCTGAAAGATAAAGCAGCAAGGAAGTGTTAACCTGGATGTTTCCAGGGGCCAAAGTGCAGAAACAGAGGAGCGGTCCAGGAATGTAAGGGTTGCTCTCTCTTTGACCATCGGTCTACCTGTATCAAGGACGCTCTTTGCTGGGACCCAAGAGGAAGTCAACCTGCAGCCATTTGACACCTTTGGTATTTAAGGGGAGAGCGTTGCAGAAGGAAAGGTGAAGGCTACTTGGGAGGAGGTGGTGTTTGATCAAGGTGTCATTTAAATGCTTTTACCAGTTTAACAACCTCACAGGTTAGCACAGGCCCAGATTGCACGAAGTAAGCTGGCGAAAGGAAATAACATGAGCAAAAGTTGTTTTCAGAGAGAGAGGAAGGGAGAAAGGTCTCAGTGCCCTTTGCTTCACAGTGCTTCCTGGACTTTAACATGCATGCATATCACCTGGGATCAAGGCAAGGAGATCTAGGTTTGAGCCTTGACATTGCCCGCCCTTAGCTGTGCATCTTGGGCAAGTCACTCAGCTTTATGGGACTTCAATTTCCTCACGCAATTGACACCTGCCTCACAGGGTTGTGGTAGAGACTGAATGAAACTGTGGAAGCAAAAGATAGAGCACAGGGCCTGGCGCAGAGTGAACATTCACTAAATAGCAGCTAATTTTGTTTTCATCATTACTATTGACAAGCATTCATGTAACAAATACTCACCTGTGCTGTGGCAGATGCTCTTGGTTCCCGCCACCCCCAGGTGTGTGAGTGCTGCCTGCAGACACAGCTGCCGCCTTCCCAGAGAGCTGCCCTCTGCAAATGGCATCGTACCACCTGGCTATGCCTGGAAGCTTGAACCCAATGACTGACTCATACAGGTGCAAAAACCTGGCCCCCAACACACGGCAGGACAACTCTGTGGTGCCTTCATGTACCAGAACGCTCCAGGGGGAATCAGGTCAGGTTAGACTCTTCTGAAGCCACACTTTTGCTTAGCTTTCCCTGGCTAACTTCCCTCTGCTCCCTGTGGACTCCTCCTGAGTGTCCTCCCTCCATCCTTCACTCCCGAGAGGTCCCCAGCTCAGATTTTGCCTCTAGGGGGCCTGACCTGAAATAGCTGTCCGCCCTTTCAGGCTCAGAGGTGACTGGTGAAGAAGTAGTCACCCCTGCCCTAAAGGAGCCTATGCTCTTCTAGGGGAGACTGACAGTAAAGGGACAATTCGTTATCATAAGGAATCCCATGGAGGTAACTCTGAGGTGGCACCAAAGCTCATAGGATGCTACTCCGGGAAGCAACAGCTAAATCAGGCCTTCCTGGGTGGGGAGGACTGGCCAGGCAAGCAGGGGTGAAGGGTATGGGCAGAGAGAGGGCCACCTGCAAGGCTCAGAGAGGGCAGGATGGGTTTGCAGACTTGAAGGCGTCCCTTAGAGGCCCCAGGACTAAGGAAAGGACTTGCTGCCAGAGTTTTTGCCTTCCATGGACCACAGAGGTGACCCCTGGGCAGAATTTCCAGGGCAACAGCCCACACTCCCTGAGGCTGATTTTTGGGCTGATGCTGTTGAGATAATGTAGGGGCAGCAACTTTCACACAGATTTATTCCTTCCCCATGGACGGCCTTGTCCAGTGGGAGCCTCAGCCGCAGGTAGGCTCAATCCTCCTCCCCACCCTCAGCAGAAGGAACATGGCTACCGTCATGGCATGACACGTACTGTGTGAGTCCACTCATGGCAGACACTATGTGAATCCACTCAGGACAAGCACTATGCCATTCCAGTCATGGCAAACACTGTGAATCTGCTCATGAAAAATACTATGTGAATCCGATAATGACAAACACTATGTGAATCTGCTCAAGGCAAATACTATGTAATTCCACTCATTGCAAATACTATGCAATTCCACTCATTACAAATACTATGCAATTCTGCTCACAGCAAATACTATGTGAATTCGCTCATGACAAATACTATGCAAATTCTGCTCACTACAAAGACTATGCAATTCCGCTCACGACAAACACTGTGGGGATCCACTCATGACAATCCTATGCGAATCCGCTCATGACAAACACTGTGCGATTCTACTCATGACAAATCCTCTGTGAATCCACTCATGACAAATCCTATGCAATTCCACTCATGACAATCCTAAGCGAATCCGCTCATGACAAACACTATGCGAATCTGCTCATGTGAGGCGTCTAGCTACAGAGTCCCAGACACAGGAAGTGGGATGGTGGTGACCAGGGACAGGGGGCAGGGGTTGTTGTTTAATGGGTGCAGAATTTCAGTTTGGGAAGATGTAAAAACTTCTGGAGGTGGACGGTGGTGATGGTTGCACAAAAATGCCAGTGTCCTTAATGCCAGTTTAAAATGGCTAAGATGGTGACTTTTATGTTATGCATATTTTACCACAATAAAAAGAAAAGAGGACTGGGTGGGAGGCTCACGGCTGTAATCCCAGACCTTTGGGAGGCTGTGGGGGGGGGGGGGGGGCAGATCACAAGGTTAGGAGTTCGAGACCAGCCTGGCCAAAAGAGTGAAACCCCTTATCTACTAAAAATACAAAAATTAGCTGGGCATGGTGGTGGGTGCCTGTAATCCCAGCTTCTCAGGAGGTTGAGGCAGGAGACTCGTTTGAACCTAGGAGGCGGGGGTTGCAGTGAGCTGAGATTTCGCCATTGCACTCCAGCCTGGGCAACAGTGTGAGGCTCCATCTTAAAAAAAAAAAAAAAAAAAAAAAAAGGAATATGTCACCCAGGCAGTGAGTGATATTGCATTTTACAGAATAAGACTAAGAAGTTATATGGGACAATTTTTTGAAACATCATTTAGATGTTTAAAAATCATCTAAAGCTGGGTGACAAGGTAAGCAGAGAATGGCAACAGTGTGTCTGTAGGTGGTGCTGATGCTCGGTCAGCAGTGGGACCCTGGCTGTGTCTGTGACGGTTCCTCTGCCCCAGGAAGCCCTTTGTGGCCTCTCTGTCCTCCTCATCGGTCTTTTTTCACAATACAACAGAACTGAAAGCCGTAAGAAAAACACTAGCAGCGCAGCCTGGCGCGGGGTCACAGAACAATGATGTTGTTTTGGGAGCTTCCTATGTCACCGCCAGGACAGAAATGACAACCCTATGTCACCGCCAGGACAGAAATGACTGACAACCCTATGTCACCGCCAGGACAGAAATGACAACCCTATGTCACCGCCAGGACAGAAATGACTGACAACCCTATGTCACCACCAGGACAGAAATGACTGACAACCCTATGTCACCGCCAGGACAGAAATGACAACCCTATGTCACCGCCAGGACAGAAATGACTGACAACCCTATGTCACCGCCAGGACAGAAATGACTGACAACCCTATGTCACCGCCAGGACAGAAATGACAACCCTATGTCACCGCCAGGACAGAAATGACCGACAACCCTATGTCACCGCCAGGACAGAAGTGACTGACAACCCTATGTCACCGCCAGGACAGAAATGACTGACAACCCTATGTCACCGCCAGGACAGAAATGACAACCCAGCATCCACATGTGCCTGCCCCCGCCTTGCCGCCGACATGAGTTCTGTCATGGCCCGGTCACTTCTTATTGGCCTTGGTTTCACAGGAGGTGCTCAGGGAATGTTCTGGAAGGAGGATAGTTGGGAAGGGATGCATGGCTCTTAGACCCCCCCAGTGCCCAACCCCTCCTTGTTCAGATAAAGAGAGGTTTGCCAGAGCCAGAGAGGTGAAGTCCAAAGTCACTCTGTTTGCTTTTGTAAGTAAGCAGTGACCTGGCTGGGGTCAGACCCAGGTCTCCCGGTTCCTAAAGCAAAACTTCTCCCACCGAGTTATCCTCAAACGTGACAGTCCAGAAGCCATTTGACGACCTTCAGTTGTCTAGCTCCCACCTGGAATAACTGAACTTTTTTGTTTCTCATATTTGTTTCTTTGATACCTAGTGTTTGCCCAACTAAAGTAAACTTTTCAAAGATACGGAGCAGGGTGAGAGGCCTTGCTTTTTACACACTGATAGGTGTAACAGGGTGCCCAGGGCGCCACAGAATCCATTTGACTAACAAATTGTGGGTTCATGAATCTACATTCGCCTCCAAAACTGCGTCCCTTGTGTCGGGCCCAAAGGAAAAAAGAAACAAAAGTGTATTGAGATGACCGAGTGCCAGCCCTGCGATGTTCCTCATTAAGTCCTCACGGAAGCCTGGAGGTGGCACTGTCTGCCTTGTGCCAGGTGAGGCAGCCGTGGCTTGGGGCTTAAGGAACCAGTCCAAACCCACCCCACGGCCGCTGCTGGGTCAGTGGCACAGCTAAGAGTTAGGCAGCATGATGCCTGCCATTCAGCAGGCCCCCAATAGAAAGTTTGTTGAATGAATAAATGCACTCATCTCCATCTGTCAATAACACCCCTACTCTAGCCCCTTCCCCATATCTATTGTCATTATTCAGATAGTGGATCTTAGAAAGTGTCCTCAGTCTCAACCACTAGGGTGACTACATAGCCAAACAGGAGACAAAAACATCTGAAAGAGGAAAAAACAAGTAAGGTTATTCTTGCTTTATTCATCAGGTTTGATTAATGAGTTGAAACAGATGGAGATGAAGGGTCGGAGAGGGCGTTGCACAATTAAAAAGTTAATTTGTGTTGGAACAACACATTTTATTTATGTATATATTTATTAGAGACAGAGTGTCACTATGTTGCCCAGACTGGTCTCAAACTCCTGGGCTCAAGCAATCTTCCTGCATCAGCCTCCCAAAGTGTTGGGATTACAGGCATGAGCCACTGAGCCCAGCCAGAAACATCACATTTGAAAACAATGAAGAGAGGAGGAAACTGATGTCTGTGTGTCACCAGGTTGTCATCGTTTCTGTCACTATGAGTAAGGACCACAAGCTTTTTTTGTTGTAGTTGGCAGGGCAGCGAGCCCAGGGTGTAGACTGATGAGACAAGGTCCCTCTGAAATAGCTCTCATGGTTCTCTTTGTCTTTCCCACAAACGGAACAGAAGCTAAAGCAGAAAGAAGCTTAATGGAGACCTGGAAGCCTCTCCATAGAGACTCTGGGGCAGGAACACGGTCTGTGTGCAGGATTCAGGGAGGACCCACGGCTCCTGTGGTTTACGCAGCACCCAAGAAGGATCAGTCAGGAAGAGCCACCTGGAGAACCTGAGCCCAACCGGATATTCCTTTCCCTGCCGCTTTCCCTGGGATCCAGCGATTTATATTCCTGGCCTCAGGAAATCTTGGAAAAGTTATTTCAGCAGAATGAAGCAATGTACTATTCCAGCCGTAGTCCAGACCAGGTGACGTGGAGTTTGGCAATGATCGACGACCCTGGCGTCATACTCTAAATTTGTTTCCAAAGTGGCAGCAGGGGAGAGGGAGGTGGTGAAATCAATACCTGAAGTTTGTCTTGATTGGATGGGGTGTGTGTTTTCTTTTCCACCCTAGTTGTTGTTGAAGCTGTTTATTGAAAGGCTGTGCAAATATGATTAGTCAGCTCCAAGGCCATTAATAACCCGCTGGACAGAGCTGGCTCCATTCCGATTGATTTTTCAATTTTTGAAACTGTCCATTTTTTTTGGAGCAGGGATGAAAGCCCCAGAGGGGTTGATATGAAAGCATGAGATCTTTGCCTCCACTGGGGCTGATCCCACAGACTCAGGAGATGAAACGTTGTTCCAGTGCCTTTGCTTTCTGTCTGAACAACGTAGGGGTCCTGCAGCAGCTCTGAAGAGGCAGGGGCCGTCACAAACAAATATTGCTGCAGGTCAAGGGGCCGCTGCTATTGTCTGCACACTGATGGGGACCCAGAGGAAAACGTGGCCCAAGGTTTGTTTGCCAGAATGTGCTTAAGAAGCAAACCTCACATACCTGAAACGCTCTCTCTGCCATCCTGTCCTTCCAAAAACTAAATCAGCTTGAATATCCTGAGAAATGTCACACAGGCAAGCTGTAGGAGCACCCATGAGAGGTGGCTGATGGTGAAACCACATGAATTGACATCCCAGAACTCTGGGCTGTAACTTTGAGCAAATTAATCTCTTCGATATTCTATGATATCAATTATAAATTGATGATGTCATGATAACCCATTTCTTATTTCTCAAAAAGTACTTTTTCTGGATCTCATTCACTTAAGAACTCAAATTCTAAACATGGAGACCATCAGAGCCAAGGTCCCTGTTAAAAGAAATACATGTTTTATATATCAAGGCTTAAAAGAAATAAACACATACATTGATTTTAGAGTCATTTTTGCTATTCTAGTTAGCATTTTATTTTAAAACACAAACTTTGCTTTTCATGTATCTCTGAATCTACCTAAGATGTGAGGAGAAAAATGTCTTTTAAATGAAGGGAAGAAAACAGGTCGGTTTGCAGAAATCCAACCATAACATTCATGTTGACTGTTTCTGCTTCGTGCTGGGAATATCTGCACCCTGGGATAGCAATCGCTCTATCTCTTTACAAAAGCAGATTCATTGTAGAACCAAGACTGGAATTGTTGCACAGAGGTAGCAATTTAGATGTTTTCCCCTCTCCTATCACTTTAATAATTCTACACTTGTTGATTCATTCAAAATACAATGGAAAGGGGAAGGAAGGACCGGATGCAGTGGCTCATGCCTTTAAACCCAGCACTTTGGGAAGCTGAGGTGGGTAGATCACCTAAGGTCAGGAGTTTGAGACCATTCTGGCCAACATGGTGAAACCCTGTCTCTACTAAAAATACAAAAATATTAGCCGGGTGTGGTGGTGCACGCCTGTAATCCCAGCTATTCGGGAGGCTACGGCAGAAGAGAATCGCTTGAACCCAGGAGGCGGAGGTTGCAGTGAGTCAAGATTGAGCCACTGCCCTCCAGCCTGGGCAACAAGAGCAAAACTCTGCCCCCCAAAAAAAGAGAGAGAGAAAGAGAAAGGGGAAGGAGGGAAGCCAAGACCTGAAGACTAGAGGGGCTCAGAGGAAACCCCGTGTGAAGGTTTTCGCCATCTGCTCAAGCTGAAGCCCCCAGGTTTGTTTCAACTGAGTCCAACCTGTTGTAGGTTACCCTACACAGTACTGTAAATTAGCCCCAGAGAGCTTGGCTTCAATATACCTTGTAGTTTTGCCTTGCAAAAAATTACAAAGGAGATAGTTCCTGGGGAACATTTTTCAGCTACATTCACAATAAAATAAAGAAGGGCCAGGTTTGGTGGTGCATGCCTGTGGTCCCAGCTGCTCAGGAGGATGAGGTGGGAGGATTGCTTGAGCCCACGAAGTTGAGGCTGCAGTGAGCTATAATCGCACCCTACACTCCAGGTTGGGCAACGGGCCAAGACCCCGTCTCTTAAAAAAATAAGATAAGGCCAGGCACAGTGGCTCACTCCTGTAATCCCAGCACTTTGGGAGGCCGAGGTTGGTGGATCCCCTGACATCAGGAGTTCAAGACCAGCCTGGCCAACATAGTGAAACCCTGTCTCACTAAAAATACAAAAATCAGCCAGGCATGCTGGCACACGCCTGTAATCCCAGCTACTTGGGAGGCTGAGGCAGAATTGCCACCTGAACCTGGCAGGTGGAGGTTGCAGTGAGCTGAAATTGTACCATTGCTCTCCAGCCTGGGCAACAGAGCAAGACTCAGTCTAAAAAAAAAAAAAAGGCTGGGTCCCATGGCTCACACCCGCAATCCCAGCACTTTGGGAGGCTGAGATGGGCAGATCATCTGAGGTCAGGGTTCGAGACCAGCCTGGCCAACATAGTGAAACCTCGTCTCTACTCGTGTGTGCTGGGGTGCGCCTGTAATCCCAGCTATTTGGGAGGCTGAGGCAGGAGAATCACTTGAACCTGGGAGGTGGAGGTTGCAGTGAGCCGAGATGGTGCCATTGCACTCCAGTCTGGGTGACAAGAACTAGAATCTGTCTCACAATAAATTAATTAATAAAATAAAGATTTGGGGAAATTTGAAAATATTAACAAACTCCAGGAGGAAGGCAGAAATCAACTCAATTACCTGGCAAATTTGCCTCATTTTCTCTCTTCAAGGAGAGAATAAACTAAACAGACAAGGACAGAAAGAACACGGCAGGGTGGGGCAGGAGAGAGTGCGCGTCCCATCACATCCAGTCAGGGCCGTCAGAATCCCGGAAGTGAAAGGGCAGGGGGTTGGACTGGGACCTGGGAGAGGTCGTTGCTGACCGGTTTCCTGCCCTTCTGGCAATGTCATCTAGCATCCCTGCCACTTACCTGTGTCAAAGCTTAGGAGGGATGACAAGCAAATGGGGGGGACCACGGTGGTCATCAGGAGATCACGCCCAGCAAACTCACCTCAGTCTTTTTCTGAAGGGGGAGGTCAGCAGGACATGTGGACAAAATAAATCCAAGAATCATAGAAAACGGCACCTTAGACTCATGCACGGGTGGGAACCCAGGGCTCATTGAGACGAGGCAAAGTGCTCTGGTCACAGCTGGCAGAGGTAGAACCTGAACTTGAACTTCAGTTCCTTACTGCTTTAGTCCAGGGGAAAGAAGGAAGTTGTCATTTGATGTGTGCTTTGCATGCTAGGCACTTTGCCATTTTCTCAACCAGTCCCACAGCAGAGGTTCTGTTATCTCTGTATTCCAGATGAGAGAACTGAGACTCGAAGAGGATAGAAAATTTGCCCCATGTCCGCCGATAGAAAGTGGGAGATGGGGGACAAATGCCATCTCTTTCTACTGTATCAGGCCCTCCCATTTTTAAACCTAAGCATGTTCAATGTCTTTTACAATTTCTTTGTGAGAAAGATGGAGAAAGGTGAACGTGATGATGCCGTGTGAAAGGGCGTACACTGCGAGTCAGGAATACAGAGGTTATCTCTGCAGACTGCTCTCTTCCGGGAGATGCCTGTGTTCATTTCCCCTTGGTATGAGCCTCAAGCACCATTCAAGCCATCCATAGGGTGGATCTGTGAATGGAAGTGGGTAGGGCTAACATGGGCAGGAAGGGAGAGCTGGAGAAAGCTGAGTGGGGGAGAGAGGACTATATCTACTCTGGACATCCAGCAACAGCATTCATCCACAAAATAAGTCAGTGACTTCACTGCCCCTTTCTGCAAGACAACCAGATCCTCTCAGGGTCTCTGTCCTTCAGAGGCCACTTCAAAGTAGACTGAGTCAGGAAAGCAAACTTTCCTACAGGCTCAAAGCTACCCTGCTCTACAAGGAGGCATAGGAGTTCTGCCCCACTCTTTTTTTTTTTTTGAGACGGAATTTTACTCTTGTCACCCAGGCTGGAGTGCAATGGTGTGATCTCGGCTCACTGCAGCCTCCACCTCCTGGGTTCAAGCGATTCTCCTGCCTTAGCCTCCCGAGTAGCTGGGATTACAGGTGCCCACCATCATGCTTGGCTGATTTTTGTATTTTAAGTAGAGATGGGGTTTCACCGTGTTGGCCAGGCTGGTCTCGAACTCCTGAACTCAGGTGATCCACCCGCCTTGGCCTCCCAAAGTGCTGGGATTACAGGCCTGAGCCAACATGCCTGGCCCCTAACTCTTAAATATAGAGAATTCTATGATCCTGAGCAGATGTGGTAGTGCATTAAACTGTCATTGCCCTGTCCTGTGTTTAAGAGTTGTGGACAATCACAGTATATAATAAAAAACCTTTCGTGTTTTGATTTTGTTTTGAAGTTAACCCCAGAAACACTAAAAGCTAGAAACTCAGGCTTATGAAGGCAGCTGGATCCAGTGAAGGTCATCAGGCCTCTGGGGAAATGCTTGCCCCCACATCCATCTAGTCCCTCCTGGCCTGCTCCCCCCCCACATCACAGACAGCAGGGCCGGGCAGGATCACCCTTGGGAGCCTAGCCTGGCCACCTGGCATGGCCTCAGGCCTGCAGCCAGCACATCTAGGGACGACCACACTGCAGGCCACTGGCTCTGGCCAGAATGTCCTTAAACCACACCTGCACCCCGCTAGGTAGTTTATTGTGGAAATGGAGATGTGACCTGGGGTTGGGGGGTGTGGGGGGGGGGGGAGAGTCAGGGGCCAGGAAACCTCAAGCCCTAGAGAGCTTCCGTGAGCCCCTCTGCCCACCCTCCCCCGATCCCTGTCGATTGGCACAGGAGGGCATAGGTCACCTTGTTGAGAGCTGAGGAGGGAAGCCAGGACACACAGGGGGAGTGATGGGGGATTTATAAGCTGGTTTAAGACGGGGTTCTTGGGGATATCGTGGTGGAGTAGGCCTGCCCTCCCTCCCTCTGCTGGCCTGGAGAAGAGGTTCCATCAAGCTGCACCCACCAGCACCCACCCCTCGGTCTCCCTGGGACGTCTGATCAGTGAATGACCTGTGCGCACTTTAAATTATCCCACGCAGGACAGAGTCGTCAGTCACGGGGGCCCTGAACAAAGCCCTGCTCTTGGCAACCAGCCTTCCTACAAGGTCAAAGACCGCGCCGCCCAAGGGACATATAGGCGAGGCAGCGATCCTTCAAGGAAGACGTCATGTGGGCCGGAAGGCAAGGACCCTGCCTCTGCAGAGGGGCGTCCAAGTCCCCAAACAGCAGCGGCGACAGGGAGGGAGGGGGACAGTCTGACCCAAGAGGTCCAGGACAGACCTCTGTGCGGGCAGCGACGGAGCCTGTGGGCGCGGGAGCGAGGCGAGGCGGCGCCGCGGGTCAGGGCGGACCCCCGGGGAGCTCTGGACTCTGAGCGCCAACGGGGAAAGGGGTCACAAACCACACGCACGCCCCCCAGAAGAAACCGGCTAACGAGGCTCACTTAAAGATGAAGCCCCAGAGCCAGGAAGCGGCTGATTTCCTTCGGGTCGTTGAGTGGCAGGATGCGAACCACCCCAGAGAGCGCCGGGGCTCCAGCTTTGTTTGGGGACCAGCTTCGCGGCCACTCCCAGGCGCTCCCGCGGCCCGCGCGTCCTGCCCTGGGGGCTGGCGCCATCTGCTGGCCGTCCCCTGTTCCTAACCCACTGCCCTCCTCACTCCTCACTTCCCTGCGAACCCGCATGCGCGGCGGCTCACGCCTGTGATCCCAGCACTTTGGGAGGCCGAGGCGGGCGGATCATAAGGTCAACAGATCAAGACCATCCTGGCCAACATGGTGAAACCCCGTCTGTACTAAAAACAAATAAAATTAGCTGGGCGTGTGGCAGGCACCTGTAGTCCCAGCTACTCGGGAGGCTGAGGCAGGAGAATTGCTTGAACCCGGGAGGCGGAGGTTGCTGTGAGCCGAGATTGCGCCACTGTACTCCAGCCTGGCGCCTGGCGACAGAGCAAGACTCTGTCTCAAAAAAAAAAAAGACCCGCATGCAACAGGGAGGCCTGTATCCGGGGCTCACCTACATGCCTTTGGGCTCTGGTACTCCAGAGCAGAAAAGATTTCCTAGAAGTGCCCATACCGAACACCCTTCCTCTAGGATCGCTTGAGCCCAGGAGATCAAGGCTACAGAGAGCTATGATTGAGCTACTGCACTCCAGCCTGGATAACGTAGCAAGACCCAGTCTCAAAAAAAAAAAAAAAAAAAGCCGGGCACAGTGGCTCACACCTGTAATCCTAGAACTTTGGGAGGCTGAGGAGGGCGGATCACTTGAGGTCAAGAGTTCATGACCAGCCTGACCAACACTGAAACCCTGTATCTACTAAAACTACAAAAATTAGCTGGGCGTGGTGGCAGTGCCTATAATCTCAGCTACTTGAGAGGCCGAAGCAGGAGGAGCACTTGAACATGGAGGCGGAGGCTGCAATGAGCTCGAGATCGCGCCACTACACTCCAGCTTGGGTGACACAGCAAGAATCTGTCTCCAAAAACAAAATTAAATTTTAGAAATCAATAAGTAAAAATAATAAATAAAACATGCTTCCTCTCCTCACCCCGCACCTGGGTTGTGGGCAGGTTGTGAGCACACAAACACACACCCAACTTCATAGTAGAGGGAATGGACCAGCTGTGGCTGATTAACTTGGAAAAGGTAGTTGGAGAAGGATGTGAATCTCCTCCCAAACAATCTAAACCCAGCCTCATTGGAAAGCTGCTCAGTGAGCTACATAATAAAGTCGGTGAGCGCCTCGGAGATGTGTCAATCTATATGTTCAACCATCTCACTGCTTCCTGCGAAATAACGGCTTAAAGAGGGACACAGGCATCTTTGTCATTCCTCTCATTCCCTGGTCTCCTGGGCCAGCACACAATGGGGTGCTGCTGTGCTGGCACAGGAACCTAGTCTTTTTTTTTTTTTTGAGACAGGATCTTACTCAGCTGCTGAGGCTGGAGTGCAGTGGCATGACCTTGACTCACTGCAACCTCCGCCTCCTGGATTCAGGTGATTCTCCTGCCTCAGTCTCCCCAAGTAGCTGGGACTACAGGCACCCACCACTATGCCCAGCTAATTTTTGTATTTTTAGTAGAGATGGGGTTTCATTCTGTTGCCCAGTCTGGTCTCAAACTCCTGACCTCAGGTGATCCACCTGCCTCAGCCTCCCAAAGTGCTGGGATTACAGGAGTGAGCACCACCCCCGGCCCGGAACCCAGTTCTTAAAGATGGGATTAGCTGATTCATTCAACAAATAAGCACTGAGTGCCTCTGAGGTGCAGGCACTATTCGTTGCCAAGAAAGCAGAGAACAAGGCCAAAAATATAAATGTGGAATGCTAATGATGCATGCACGGGAGCTGGGAGAGGCAGATGAGAAATAAGTACACGTGTTCTGATGAGTATAGCTGTTACAAGGCAGACGAAATGCCTGGTGATGATTTTATAGTCGAGAGGGACCAGTGTAAAGGAGTCCCTTAGAGTGACTCTCAGTGACTCTCAAGAGCCAGCTTGGGTGCGGGAACAGCATGCCAGGAGGACCCCTGAGGCAAGAACAAGGTTAGTTTGAATGGAAAACCCTGCTGTGTGTCTGCAGGAAGAGGAGGAGAGACATGAGTTGAGCACCTTACATGTGCCGGTATCATTCTAGATCATGAGCTTTTTTTTTTTTTTTTAATAGGAGAGAAATGTTGGTGCTTCCATGCAATACAAGGGAGTACAGATGTGTAAGTAAGTAACTGAAATGCAATGTCAAAACAGTGTCTTCCCCTGCAGAAAAGAATGCTTTCCCAAGATGAAAATCTCATTAGGGCAAGAATGAACGTAATGTTTCCAGTGGTTTATTATTATGACTACTTTTATTTTGAGACAGGGTCTCTGTCGCCAGGCTGGAGTGCAATGGCATGATCTCAGCTCACTGCAACCTCCGCCTCCCAGGTTTGCTTCAGCAATTCTCCCGTCTCAACTTCCCGAGTAGGTGGGATTACAGGCGCATGCCGCCATGCCTGGCTAAGTTTTGCATTTTTAGTAGAGACAGGGTTTCACCATGTTAGCAGGGTTGATCTCGAACTCCTGGCCTCAGGGGATCCACCTGCCTTGGCCTCCCAAAGTGCTGGGATTACAAGTGTGAGCCACATGACCTCAACCGGCCAATTTTTTATCATTATTATTTTCAGAGACAGGGTCTCACTCTGCCACCCAGCCTGGAGTGCAGTGGCATGATCACAGCTCACTGCAGCCTCAACCTCCTGAGCTCAAGCGATCCTCCAGCCTCCAGAGCAGCCAGGACCACAGGTGTGCGCCACCATGCCCAGCAGTTTGTTTAAAATCGTTTTGTGGGGGATGGGAGTCTTGCAATGTTGCCCAGGCTGGTCTCCAACTCCTAGGCTCAAGCAATCCTCCCACTTCGGCTTCTGAAAGTGCTGGGATTACAGGCATGAGCCACCATGCCAGAGCTAGAAAGTAAATTAGATATTGCATTCAGTTTTTAAATGATGGACACATATTTGTTCATGAGAAGACGGCGACAGTGTGGGCTACAGCAAGATAGACAACCGTGTGGATGAAGCCACGAGGTGGCGCTGTAGCCTCAAAAAAGCAGAGCCTGGCCCCAAACCGGCAGAAATGGAGATGGGAGCTTTCGTCTTTCTTCTCTTTCCCTACAGGGAAGTGTCATTTTTAAACGGCTCCATCTTACACATGACCCCAGGCCTGATTTTACCTTTCCTTTTCAAGAGCATGAGTTCCTTTAACCCCCTCCCATCGTCCTGCGTTCCACGGTCTCCTCCAGCACAGAGGCCCCTCAGTCACTTGGAGCCTCCCCAGGGGAACAGGTAGCAGAAGGAATGGAAAGCTTGACACATCAGCCTTTCCAGTTCCCGCCGGAAGGAAGGCTTGCAGGAATGTGCTTGCTGGTAGTGGGGACTACAGAGGGGTGATGATTGGGCGCCAACTGCGGGATAGAAGAAGAGTTACCTGTAACAATCATTTAGGAGTCGGAGTGGAGAGAGCAGCCAGCGTCTGCGCACTTAACAACTTGCCCGGCCCGATGCCAGGTGCTCTGAACATTCCCACATTTTAACTTCGCAATTCCACGAGGTAGGTGCTATTATTGGCCCCAGCAGAGATAAGGGAGGTTAAGTCACTGGAAGTGAAGGGTTTGAATCCAGACACTCTCGCTCCAGAGCCCAGGAAAGTATTAGGTGTGAAAAACCCCAAATTGGGCTTTCTAGATGGGTACAAGTCGGTTCAGGCTATTTAATCAGCTAATGCACTCCTAGTAAGGGTGGAGGGCAACGTACAAAACAAAAGACACCTGTGGTTCCACCCCCAGCCCCACTCACTGTAGTGACCTCGTGGCTTCATCCACACGGTTGTCTATCTGCTGAGCTGCCTGGATAGCTTGGATGATCTGCACATTTCCTTCCTTCCTTCCTGCCTTCCTTTTTTCTTTCCTTCCTTCCTTCCTTCATTCCTTTCTTCTCTCTTTCACTTCTCACCCCTCCCTCCCCCTTCCTTCCTTTCCTCCCTCCCTCTCTTCTTTCCTTCTTTCTTTCTCTCTCTCTTCCTTCCTTCTTTTCCTCTTTTCTTTCTTTCTTTCTTCTCCTCCTTCCTTGCTTTTTACGATGTCTCATTCTGTTACCCAGGCCAGGACTAGGCCCGGAGACAGAGAACCGAGAAAGAGCTAGTTTCAAAAGGAAGATAAGTCTGGTTTTAGACAGATTTGTTTTTTGGTATGAAAAGGAGGAGAGTTTTTGTCTCCAGAGGTATTTTAGGAAGTCTTCATGGGAGGCAAGTGTGGAAGAGAGGAGAGGAAATGGATGGGGAGAGGAGGCCGTGTCAAGTGCGTCCTGGACAAAGGCCTGGGACAGGACCAAGCCTAGAACGGTCCTCTTCCCTATGTGCCCATCCTCAGAAAGTTGGAAACCTCTTTGTGCTGCGTCTTCCTGGCGCCGGGGGAGACGCAGAGGTGAGTGGGCGGAGTGCTCGCTTGCCTGTGGCCGCAGCAGCCGGACGGCCGCTCTGAGCAGAACCAAGAGCTGCCCGTGCACCTTGATTCAACTGACTCTATCAGCCAGGGCGTGGGAGTTTCCTTCCTCTGGACTTCCAGTTTTTTAAGAGACAGACAGAAATCCCCTGTTTGAACATGGCATCCTCTGTGCTACCTATATAAATCATCACCGAGACACTGTGTCACTTTTATGGTTGTATCACCGTCTCTCTGTCGGTGACACTGATCTGCACAGACTGGGGCTTTTGTTGTGTGTAGCGGACACCGTGGAGTGTGGGGGAAATTGCAGTCAGGGTCTGTACTATCTTCTTCTCTGAACAAGCAGAAAACGAAAGACAAGAAACTCCAGAACTGGATGTGGCCTTTACCAGCACAAACTCCCGCCGTTCTGCTGAATTGTTCTCCTGATTATCCAGCTTTAAAATCTCCCCCTTTAGGAGAGACCAGATACTAGAGTGGTCAACTACTGCTATCCCCCACTCTGCTAATTGTTGGCTGTGTGGCCTTGGGTTAGTTACTGAATCTCTCTGAGCTTCAGCCTTGGAATCTATCAGGTGAGGTAATTTTTAGTAGCTACGGGAAGACAGTGCATAAAGCACTTAGCAGAGTGCTTCACAGCACTCAAAGCTGGAGCTGTTCTTCCCCCGCTTCTGAACCAGCCTTTCTAGTGCCTGCCTCTGAATGTCTGGTCTCTGTTCCACAGCTGAGCTGAGGCTGTCCTGGGGTGCTGTGGACTAATGACTGAAGAGAACTGTGCGTCACAGAATCCCGGTCACCTCAGAACATGACTGCTTAAGCGGAACACTATGAGGTTTTTAAGCGATGTGCTTAAATGTGAGTCACAGTGTTTGGGATTCTCTTGCAGTGACTCCAGCTTTCCTCCTCTGCTGCGGCGGTGCCTACCAAATCACGTCTTCCCGTGAGAGACATCTTGTTCACCCCAGTCCTCCTAAATCCTACTGACCTGATGTGGGCTTTAGGGCAGCACCATACGAAGAAGAGTGGAGCCTGGTCCCAGATGCACACACAGCACCCCAGACACACACACACAGCACCCCAGACACACACACAGCACCCCAGCACACACACACACAGCACCCAGACACACACAACACCCCAGACACACACACACACACAGCACCCCAGACACACACAACACCCCAGACACACACAGCACCCAGAACACACACACAGCACCCAGACACACACAGCACCCCAGACACACACACAGCACCCCAGACACACACAGCACCCAGACACACACACACAGCACCCCAACACACACACACACACCCAGACACACAGCACCCACACACAGCACCCCACACACACACAGCACCCCCACACACACACAGCACCCCAGACACACAGCACCCACGGACATACACACACAGCACCTCAGACACACACACACAGCCCCTCAGACACACACAGCATCCCCCAGACAAACACCAGCACCCACAGACATACACACACAGCACCCCCCCCCAAACACACAGCACCTCCACACACACAGCACCCCCACGACACACCACAGCACCTCAGACACACACACAGCACCCACGTACACATACACAACACCTCAACACACAGCACCCCCTCCCCAACAGCACCCCCAGCACACACACACAGCGCCCAGACACACACAGCACCCCAGACACACAGCACCCCACAGACACACACAGCACCCACAGCACACACACACAGCACCCCCAGAACACACACAGCACCCCAGACACACAGCACCACGGACATACACACACAGCACCTCAGACACACACACACAGCCCCTCAGACACACACACAGCATCCCCAGACACACACAGCACCCGCAGACATACACACAGCACCCCAAGACACACACAGCACCCCCAAACACACAGCACCTCACACACACAGCACCCCCAGACACACACAGCACCTGAGACA
The DNA here is from genome assembly GCA_036589455.1 of Ateles fusciceps. Classification (NCBI taxonomy): domain Eukaryota; kingdom Metazoa; phylum Chordata; class Mammalia; order Primates; family Atelidae; genus Ateles; species Ateles fusciceps. Next base: position 316,336 of record JAZHEH010001544.1, read on the forward strand.
CACACACAGCAACCACGGACACACACACACAGCACCTCAGACACACAGCACCCCCAGACACACACAGCACCCACGGACACACACACAGCACCCAGACACACACACAGCATGCCACTGGCTCGGGTACATCGAGAGCACTCAGGGCCTGAGGACTCTCCATAAATATTTATTGAGAGCATTGCACTGGAGGCACAGTCCTTAACTATAGCCCTCTCTGGAAAAATAATAACTATTTCCCCAAACACTAAGTCAGCTTGTGTTTATTCTCCGTGTTATTTTTTTTTAAACCAAGACATGCTATGGTTTCCCTTTATGGCAGCTAAGGCTCAGCAATCCCATTACTTTGGATTTATTCCATTTGGCATAATCTTTTAAATTGGATTTTTGCCTCTTTGCCTCCTGATAACTCAGCCAAGCGACAATTTTATTGCTTCTGTTTGTAATACCTGAAGCCTTGAGCTTATTATTCAACTCATTCCTTTGCCTCCCTGTTTCTGTGTGCAGGAGGAACCTGGCAAAGACTTTTCCAGGCCTGAGAGTTGAAAATTCTGTCTTGCTTTCTTGCCTACAACGTTCTTTCCTTTGACTGAGACCTTGCCCAGAGGACACAACACCAGGGCAATGCAGCCGCCTCTGCTGTCGCAAAACAAATTTCATGGACTCGGCGAGGCGGGGGTTTCTGTTCCAGGGTGCGACCTCCACTGGTGTGGCTGCCTCCATCACAGAGAGGCAGCCTGTGACTGAGGCCCTCCCCCCTCAACGGCCTTGTGACCCAGGACGAGCAACCTGACCTTCTCAGACTTCAGTTCCTCCTAGCAAGTTGAGGGTGACAAAGGGCACCTACTTTGCAAGGTGGTTTTACAAATTAGAGATAATTGCCGGGCGCAGTGGCTCACACCTGTAATTTCAGCACTTTGGGAGGCCGAGGCAGGAGGATCACTTGAGGTCAGGAGTTTGAGACCAGCGTGGGCAACATAGGGATTCCCTGTCTCTACAAAAACTATAAAAAAAATTAGCCGGGCGTGGTGGCTTGTGCCTGTAGTCCCATCTACTTGTGAGGCTGAGGTGGGAGGATTGACTGAGCCCAGGAGGTGGGGCTGCAATGAGTTCAATGAGTTGTGGACACTACAGCCTGGGAGAGACAGAGCAATATCCTGTCAAAAAAAAAAAAAAAAAGAAACGAAGGAAGGAAGAGAGAGAAAGGAAAGAGAGAGAAGGAGGGAGGGAGGAAGGAAGGGAGGGAGGGAAGGAAGGAAGGAAGAGAGGGAGGGGAGGGATGGAGGGAGGGAAGGAAGGAAGAAAAAGGAAAGAATGAAAGAAGGAAAGAAAGAAGGAAGGAAAGAAATCAGATTATTATGTTTGACCTGTGTTCCTCAGGCCATACCCCCCACTGGACTTCTTCTCAGCTCCCCAGAACAATAACCCTCAGCATTTCCCTCCTGGTCAACGTGGGCCTTCTTTTCCCAGCAAATTCTTGTCCAGTCGCTGGTCACCCCTTGGCAGGGCACTCACTTCCTCATGAACAGCGCCCCAGCTGCAGCCCAGAGTTTGCCATTTCTTCCCCTTCTGCCCAGCTTACTTTTGTGAGATGGGAAGACAAGGCCAGTAATGCTTGCCCAAAGCCTCCAGAGCCCACAAAACTGAAGCCATGGGAGAAACCCAAAGACCCAGTGCTGTCGAGGACATGGGTGCCACCTCCCACACCGCAGAAGCTGCTGACCCCCCCAAGGAGCCGTTCTTTCCATTCCCATCGGCCCTATAGTTGTGCCCTCACCTACTCAGGCTGGGTTCAGGATGGAGGAGGATGACAAAGGTGATGCATGCCAGCAGCTCTTAGAACGCCACCTCTTCTGTCACCCAGCCCATTCATCCGCTCGCCCAGCCCATGCGTGTTCAGCACTCACTCTTTATGAGGCCGTGTGCTCCTTGCCGGGGGTACAGCGGCGAGCGCAGTGAGGGCCTCATGGAGCTCACAGGCTAGGAGGGAGCTGGTTACAACCCACCGTCTAAGCGCCCTGATAGCACAGCGTGCTCTGTCTTCAGTACCAGGCACCTCTAGGTCAGTTTCCCAGAAGCTCTGGGCCTGGCACCAAACTTGAACAGCAGCTCTCTTGCCTCTAGGGAACTCTTTCTCCAGTGTCCCCCGCAAAGAGATTCCATGTAGGGTGCTTCAGGACTCCTGCAGGCCAGTCTGGAAGCCTTCCGTGCTGGGGGAGGCTTGAGCTGGCACTTATACACATGGAAGGTACCCAGCTGGTGCCTGGCCAGGGGAGGCAGTGAAAGAGAACTCCTCTACTTACAAGCTTTAAGCCAAAAAGGAGTGGATTGCAGTCATTTGCTAACTGGTCCTACACTCAGGTTAGGAGAGGTGCCTGGAGACAGAAGCAGAGGGAGAGGGCCACATTTCGGGGACCCAGGAGATTGGTCTCTCCCTGAGCCACAGACACAGACACACTTCCCGTGTGACACTGGGGCTCCCATAAGGATTACGAATCTATCTCCACCCGTCCCTCAAAATTTACACGTTGATGATAGGAATTTCTTCCCATTTTATTTTTCTGATAGAATAGCAGTAACTTGCCTTTCCTATAGAAAGAAGATTTCGTTGTTTTCTTCTTTTCTCTCCTGTTCACCTCTTTATTTTTCCCGTCCCCCCAGCAATTTCTCTTTTCTACTCACTCAGAAGGAATAGAAAAGCAAAATTAACAGGAAGAAAATCCTCGGGGTAAAGAGGCATCTTGATCCGACAGCTCTGAGCGACGGGAAGCTTACATTGCTTCAATTCCTCCTAATTATTCATTTCCTTTTTCTCTTCTCCATCTTGAAAATAATTACCGCAGTCGTTTCTCCTCTAGATAAGACCTTCAAGCAGCTAGGAGCCAACACTGACTCAGCTTTATTTTTCAAAATGTTTAGTGCCCATGACTTGTGACTGAACAACCCAGCATTCCTGAGAAGCATGGCTGTGCCTCATCTGAAGGACTGCAGAGGAGAAGCGGCAAAGCCCTACGGCCAGTCGTGTTCTTTCAAATACGAAGGATAATGTTCCACAGCATTATTTATAGTTTTTGCTTTTGTAAAAATGGGTCTCACTATGTTGGCCAGGCTGGTCTTGAACTCCTGGGCTCAAGGGATCCTCCCATCATGGCCTCCCAAAGTGTTGAGATTACAGGCATGAGCCATAGCACCTGGATGTCATTTTTAAAATTAACTTAATTTTTCATCTTAGTGAGGGGTCTTTATCTTATTTTTTTGGATACAGGGTGTCACTCAGTCATCTTGACTGGAGTGGAGTGGCATGATCTCGGCTCACCGCCACCTCCACCACCCAGGCTCAAGCGATCCTCCCTCCTCAACCCCCAAAGTAGCTGGGACTACGGGTTCACACCACCATGCTTGGCTAATATTGTAATTAATATTTTATATTTAACATGTATTACCCACTTCGGGTACATTTGGTGTTAGATAGAACTATATATGTCCAAAGCCAGTAACAATAGTCATCCCTTGTCTTTGCATTGGATAGCTTGCAATTTGGCCTCACGCACACTTTAGAGGTTGTGAAGGCTCAGTCAAGTGGCAAAGCCAAGATTAGAACTCACTTCCCTAGAAGGCAGCTCCCAACCTGCCATCAAATGGAAGTCACGGACTTGCCGTGCCTCACCTTCCATCCCCAGAACTGGCGCTCAACTGGCTGTTGCCTTGGTAACATTATGATCCACCTAATCATTTTTAAAAACCAGAACCTTACTGCTAGTGACTCCCCCATCACCGTATCTAACTCAGACCTGTCTCAAGTTGCAGGTTTGTAGATATCGTTGTTCCTGAGCATGTCCCCTAGTCACCTCACACACGATCTGTTTAAAGCTAACTAGAATCTGCCCCACTAAAACCTGCTTGTCTGCCAATCTCCCAAGCCACACACCTGCGGGTAATGCTCAGCTGCCACCTCGCCTCACCACTAAGGGAAAGAAGGAGCTCAATAGCAGTTCTTTCTCGGGGCACTATCCATGCCCCACTGACCCCCATTCCAAACCACTGAAGGCCATGGTTAGAGGAACTTCAAAAGAATGAGCCAGTAGGTGGTATTCACTTGTAGTCCCAGCTACTCGGGAAGCTGAGGTGGGAGGGTGGCTTGAGCCCAGGAGTTCAAGGCTACAGTGAGCTATGATCACACCACTGTACTCCAACCTGGGTGACAGAGTGATCCCTGACACACATACACACACACACACACACACACACACACACACACACACAGGCAAAGAAAAGGAAAGAAGAAGATGGTGAGTCTTGAGGGCTGTGCTGAAATGAAGCTGTGGATAGCTGCCAATGGACAGCTCCAGTCTACATGGTTAGTATGGCTCTCTTTCTCACTGACATGCAGGCAAATGGTGTGGAGGCCTCGCTGGCTAGTGAAAAGTGCAAGAGAAATGAGGGTGGGGGATGAATAGAAGCTATCTGGAGAAGTACAAAAATTAGCCAGGCATCGTGGTGTACGCCTGTAGTCCTAGCTACTCGGGAGGCTGAGGGAGGAGAATCGCTTGAACCCAGGAGGTGGAGGTTGCAGTGAGCCAAGATTGCACCATTGAACTCCAGCTTGGGTGACAGAGTGAGACTCCATCTCAAAAAAAGAAGCAGCAGCAGCAGCTGCCTGGAGAGTTCCAGAACAGGGGCAGCAGGACCCTCGCTGATTTGTTACTAGTGGCCTTTATGTCCACTCCCTGTGCCCCCCAAGCTCCCACAGTTTGAGCAGTCTATTCCAGTGCCCCAGAAATGCCTCTGCAACTGTGACCCATCCCCCAATTCTGACTTTCATTCTGAGCCAAATGCCTTCCACCCTCTTTGGCTGTGTCTTTGATTGCATTGTAACTGCTCAGTCCTCACCTGCGAGCCCACTGGGTCAGCGTCATTCTCTAAAGGGATGCTTTCAGTGACTGACCACAGTAATTGCTTTTCCTGTTAGCTTTATGCTTCAATACAATGTTTATAGAGAGGCACAGAACCAAAAGCTATGCATGGAGAGCCAGATTGAAGCTACCCCTGGAGTGTCAGCTGTGGCATGGATAGTCTCAAAGCCAGCTGCCCTCTGATACTCGACATTCTCACTACAAAAGAGAAACCTTCACTGGTTTGCTTGGGGGAGGAGAGTGTGGGACGGGGGAATGTCTGAATTCTTAGGGGTGTTGCTGCTTCATCTTAGGAAGCCTGGGAAGGCAAGGTGGTTGGGATGGGTCAGCCCTCGACACCCATTCCACCTTCGTCCAAGTGTCCCTCCCAGGACAACAGAGGCTGGAGCCAACAGACTGCAGTCCCAGACCCGGCACAGCAAGGGTTGTGACAGCGATCTCGGTTTGGTGGTTGTGAGGTGGAGGCTGCCCTTCTATGCCTTCTGTGCCTGCAGGCAAGTTTGCCCCTGGAGGTCTTGAGCTTTTATGGCAGATGAGTGGAGGCTGCCCCATGCCCAGCATCTGGTCACTAGCCTCCTAGGTGTCCATGTGGACTGTGGCAGGTACAGTGTGATCCAGAAACCAGTTAAGGTTCATGGCAGCTTCCTTTTTTTTTTTTTTAGAGACAGGGTCTTGCTGTGTTGCCTAGGCTGGAGTGCAGTAGAACAATCACAGCTCTCTGCAGCCTTAACCTCCCAGGCTCAAGCGGTCCTCCCACCTCAGCCTCCTGAGTAGCTGGAACTACAGGCATGTGCCACTATACCTGGGTAGTTTTCAAAATTTTTCATAGAGACATGGTCTCGCTATGTTGCCGAGGCTGATCTCAAACTCCTGGCCTCAAGCAATCCTCCCACCTCAGCCTCCCAAAGAACTGGGATTATAGGTGTGAGCCATTATGCCCCACCTGGTAGCTTCTTGAATATGGCCCAAATTTATGATTCTGAAGTTGGAAGCTGCCTGCTTTTAGAAGATTGGAAAACCAACTGTAAGGCATGACTTAGCTTATAATCCATTTCTTCAAATATCATAGTGTTTTTAAGTACATTAATATCCTAAATCCTGGGCTGGGCGCAGTAGCTCATGCCTGTAATCCCAGCACTTTGGGAGGCTGAGGTGGGTGGATCACAAGGTCAGGAGATCGAGACCATCGTGGCCAGTATGGTGAAACCCCATCTTATAAAAAAAGGAAAAAATCCTAAATCCCCTCCTAATGAAGCTTATTTGAGAGGATTCTGTTCTCTTTAAGCCAACTCCACCCATGCAGGATTTGAAGACCTCAAAGTTCCCTTGTGTGTGACACTGCACAGAAGAAACTTTATGGGAAGATGAAATTGTGTCTGTGTTTGTGTGTGTGTGTTTGGAAAATTACTTACTTGTTACAACACAAATATATGAACACTCAAAAAGACATTTTGGCCGGGTGCCGTGGCTCACACTTGTAATCCCAACACTTTGGGAGGCTGAGGCAGGAGGATTGCTTGAGCCCAGGAGTTCCAGACTAGCCCGGCAAACAAAGCAAGACTCTGTCTCTAGAAAAAGTGAAATAACTGTCTGGGCATGGTGGTGCATGCCTGTAGTCTCAGCTACTTGGGAGGCTGAGGCAGGAGGATCACTTGAACCTAGGAGACCAAGGCTGTGGAGAGCTATGATTGTCCCACTGCACTCCAGCCTGGACGACAGAGTGAGACTGTCTTAAAGAAGAAAAAAGACATTTTGTTTTAAAATAGTCATTATACAATGGTCAGGTCAGGCAGCACAGCGTCCGGATGATGAAATGACCACCATTGAGGGGCACATGGATATCACGTGCCTCCAGATGTCATGGCTTGAGAAGGACACGAGTGTCCCCCTATGCAGTCTCCCACGGTGAATGCACAGCCTCAATCTAATCACGAGGAAACATCAAACAAACACAAAATAAGCAACATTACATTAAACGGGGACTGGGGGCATGGAACTCTTCAAAAACGTTGACGTCCTGAAAGGCAAAAGGTGACAGAAATGTCGCATATTAAAGGAAGCTCAGGAGACATGGCAACGAATTGTAGCATCTGATCCTAGACTGGATCCTATCCTGCAGTGGGAGAAATGCTCTAAAGGACATTATTGGGTCAACTGGCAACACTGGAACATAAACATGAATTTAACATTCAGTTAAAAGCATTGTGACCAGGCATGGTGGTACATGCCTATAGTCCCAGCTACTCCAGAGGCTGAGGCCAGAGGATCACTTGAGCCCAGGTGTTCAGATCCAGCCTGGGCAACATGGCAAGACCTCATCTCAAAAAAAAAAAAAAAAAAAGAGTATCATAGCAATGTAAATTCATGAAGCTGATGACCTCAGTTATGGAAAAGAATATCCCCGTTGATACGGTTTGGCTCTGTGTCCCCACCCAAATCTCACGTTGAATTGTAATGTCCCCTAGTGTTGGGGAGGGTGCTTGTGGGAGGTGATTGGATCTTGAGGGCCGAATTTCCCCCATGCTGTTCTCGTGACAGTGAGTGAGTTCTCATGAGATCTGATGGTTCAAAGTGTTAGGCAGGTCCCCTTGCTCTCTCTCTCGCTCTCTCCCGCTTGCTTCCCCTTTGCCTTCCTCCATGATTTTAAGTTTCCTGAGGCCCCCAGTCATGCTTCCTGTTAAGCCTGCAGAACTGTGAGTCAAACCTCTTTGCTTCATAAATTACCCAGTCTCAGCAACCTCTACCTCCCGAGTTGAAGTGATACTCCTGGCCTCAGCCTCCTGAGTAGCTGGGATTACAGGTGTGCACTGCCACGCCTGGCTAATTTTTGTATTTTTAGGAGAGACGGGGTTTCCCCATGTTAGCCAGGCTGGTCTCAAACTCCTGAGCTCAGGTGATCCGCCCGTCTCAGTCTCCCAAAGTGCTGGGATTACAGGTGTGAGCCACCGCACCCGGCCTTGAAATCATGTCCTTTGCAACAGCATGGATGCAGCTGGAGGTCAGTCTCCTAAATGAATTAATATAGAAACAGAAAATCAAATACTACATGTTCTCACTTACAAGTAGGAGCTAAACAGAGAGTACACGTGGACATAAAGATGGAAACAGTAGGTATCAAGGACTCCATAAGAGAGGAGGGAGGGGAGGGGGGAAAGGGTTGAAAATCTACCTTTCGGGTGCTATATTCGCCATTTGGGTGTCAGGTTTAATATTAAGCCTGGACCCCAGCATTATGCAACATATTCATGTAACCAACTTGCACATGTACCCCTTGAATCTAAAATCTTAGAAAAATCAGTAAAGTATGAAGTTTATGGGACACAGCAGAAGATGGTGTAAGTCAGCTTCACCTGCTTCCTTGCTGGGCACCTGCAGTGCTCACAACTGCCTGGGGCCCTCCTGGATGTCGGGGAACATCCCCTCTCTGTGATGGAAACGGCCTGAGAGGCAGATGGTGGGCCAGGCACCAGGACTGGAAACAGAACAGTGAAGTGGAGGAAGGAAAAGAGAAGAGCAGCTGAGCATGGGACTCGGCCAGGGCTGGCCTCAGGAAAGCCTCCTCCCCACCAGAGCCGAGTCCTAGAAGGGTCCGGCTCTGAAGACTGGAGGGAAGTCTGCATGTGGGTGGGGGAGGAAGAGCAGAAAGAGAGGAAGCATCCAGGGACCCGATCCCTATGAACAGCTGCGTCCACAGCACACTGTTCCCAGGCCACACCTCTGCATTCTGAGCAGCAAATTCCAGGGCCATTCATTCATTCATTCATTCACTGTTCAATATTTATTAAGTGCTTGACATATACTGAGTTCCATGTTATAAAGACTATCCTGGAATAGAGTTGGGAGAAGAAACAGGCACATAAGCCTTAACATGATCAATACTTGAAGGTAAGTATGAACCAAGTGCCAGGGAAAGGTAGGTGGGTGCAAGAGCCCTCTGGAAACTGTAAATCAAGGGCAGCTTCATGGAAGGGAAATTTGAACGTGGCTGTGAAAGATGAGTTTGAAATAATTCACAATGTGTGGTACAGCAAAGAGGAACATAGACTCTGGCATCGAGACACCTGGGCTTTTATCCTCTGTCTGTGACTGGGGCCAGGGGTAGGTTGAAGCAAGAGAAGCGTCTGGAGCTCCAGATTTGAGGTGACTCTCGGGGTTGTGCGATGGCAGGCTGAGCAGCTCCTCACATCACACTCCTGGGCGCCTCTGTCGCTGCCCCCAGCTGTGTCCTGGCTCTCTGTCCAGCTACATCACCCCAGCCAACCTCTTCACTCCCTGGTCTCTGTTTCCTCACATGCTGGGCGCTGGACCAGAGAGGCAATGGGAGGACACCCCACATCCCCGAATGTCTTTTCCACTAGCAGACTCGATGGGACAGTCCCGGGGGGTGTGCCCAATGAGCAGAGGAGCCTCTCTGAAGCCGGTGCACCAGGCCCCAGGGCCTGGAGTAAATATTAGGTTTGCTTTCATTCCGTCTGCCTTTCCTGTTTACTTGTGGCTTTTGATGCCTCTCTCCCCCGACTTAGCATGGGAAGCTGAAGATATTGCATTGTCATTTTATAGTGGAGGAATTAGATTTCTAATAAGGTTTAAATGGGAAATGAGCTTCTTAAGTATCAGGCTGAGCAGTCCACATTATAACCAAGGGAAAAGGAGCCTGAAAAAAATCATTAAACTGTGCTGCGGTAAAGAAAGATGGACCGCAGGAGAAAGGCCATCCAGTGACTCAGTCTGCAAAATGACCAGGGTGTGAGGGAGATTCTGGCCTCTCCAGTCAAGTAGAAGAGGAAGTAACTACAGCTATTACAGTATTTCAGTCAACAATGGGCCACATATATGATGCTCGTCCCATAAGATTATCATGGAGCTGAAAAATTCCTATTGCCTAGTGATTTGTGTTACAGCTGCCTTCAGGATTCAGTACGGTAACCTGCCGTACAGGATTGTAGCCTAGGGGCCACAGGCCAGACCACACAGCCAGGTGTGCAGCAGGCTACCCACCATGTGCCAAACTGAACACTAGGGGCGCTATGCGGCTGGCCCTTACCTTCACAACAACCCCTTAAGGTATGTGTACATGCACTCTGTGATGTTCGCACAATGACGCAATCGCCTAACAATGCACTTCTCAGAACATATTGCCATCATTAAGCAATGGATGACTGTACTTGGAGCAATCTTCAGCAGGTGAGCATTTTTGAAGGCAGCTGCTCTTTAAGACAAGACAGCTCAGCTTTGCTGAGCTACAGTCCCCATATTGACTGACTACTGGACACTCCACCTGGGTGTTCCCACAAGCACTCCAAATTCAACTTGCCCTGAACAAAAGGTATCATCCCTTTCACCCACTCCCCTGCCGCCCCACCCACCAGACTACGCAGTCTGCTAAAGGAAACCCTGGGGGGTGACTAGAGTTCTGGACAATTCCCTCGTACATAATCAGTGCAACGGCAGGTGCCAAGCCCTTGGTTTCCACCACCTTGGGGTGTGAGGATGCCCTCCCCCGCCTCCCCATCCTCTCTGCCAGTGCCCAAGTCCAGACCCTCACTACTTCTCACCTGAATTCGACAGGAGCCTCCTAACTTATCTCGTTTTCAGCCCAGCTCTTTTCCAGGCAACCCTCAATATTGCTGCTTTGATTTTTCATTTATTAAAAATATTATGAAATCTATTATCTCTGTATTAGAAAGTCAACACCAGAGTCACCACCACCCAGGATGACAAATAGAACATTGCCCTTTCTAGAGCAGTTACATGCAGGAAGGAAGGAGACTGGCAGACAGAAAGCCAATGAGAGATGCCTGCAGGGAGCGAATGAGCTTCCAGAGAAACCGAACTGCCCAAAGAAGGGGACTTTATTTGGGGGAATTTTTGACGGAGTCTCACTCTGTCACCCAGGCTGGAATGCAGTGATGATATCTTGGCTCACTGCAACCTCCGCTTCCCGGGTTCAAGCAATTCTTGTGCCTCAGCCTCTGAGTAGTTGAGATTACAGGTGCACGCCACCATGCCTGGCTAATTTTTGTGTTTTTACTAGACACAGGGTTTCACCATGTTGCCCAGGCTGGTTTCGAACTCCTGGCCTCAAGTGATCCGCCCACCTCGGCTTCGGAAAGTGCTGGGAAGTGAGCCACCTCGCCCAGCGACTTTCTTTTTTTTCTAGCTAAAGATATCTCCCCGTTGGTAGAACATTCATGGAGAGGTGATCAGCCAAAAACTGTACATTCATCCTGGGACCCACCAGCTCCCCCAGGACCTAGAGAAGTTGTGGGCTCCAAGGGAACGTTGAGAATGGGTGCAGCCGGTGCCACTGGGGGAGGCAGAGCCAGATGAGGACAGCGCTGCTGCTTGTCTCATTACCAATGCACTAAGCACCCGCCATGTGCCAAACTGAACACTAGGGGCGCTATGCGGCTGGCCCTTACCTTCACCACAACCCCTTGAGACACATGGAATTCTTTCTATTTCAATCGCTTGAACCCAGAAGACAGAGGTTGCCATGAGCTGAGATCACACCACTGCACTCCAGCCTGGGCGACAGAGTGAGACCCCTTCTCAAAAAAAAAAAATTTTTTTAAAAATAATAATCATTCCTATTTTACAGATGAGGAAATCAAGCTGCTTGTCCAAGGTTAGCTGACTTGTAAATAGCAGAGCCAGGATTCAAATCCAGGTTGTGTTATCCTGTATCCTAATGTAATATAAAGTAAAAAATTAAAAAAATACCAAAGAAATAAAATTCAGTGTGTTTTAAACACACACGACTTTCTTAATGTTTGATGTACGAGGAAACTGTGTCTCCAAGATAGACCCCTTTCTCTAGCCAGGACACCCACAGTGAAGGTGTCGTCTTGTTCATGGCCACTGAATGACACGCAGAGACTGGGGAGAGAGACCTGGTGGTCCCAGACGTGAGGCATTGCATGGGTTTTGAGTTTTTCTTTCTTTTTATTTTTTAGAAACTGAGTCTCTATCGCCCAGGCTGGAATGCAGTGGCACAATCTTGGCTCACTGCAACCTCTGCCTCCCAGGTTCAAGAGATTCTCCTGTCTCAGCCTCCTGAGAAGCTGGGATTACAGGCGCCCGCCACCATGCCCAGCTAATTTTTGTATTTTTAGTAGAAACAGGGTTTCACCATGTTGGCCAGGCTGGCATTGCAAGAATTCTGAAAAGACCTTACAGAAATCTGCGAATGTAGAGGTGGTGTGGTGTGTGTGAGATGTGAATGTGCTACGTGTATGTGAGGTGTGGTGTGTGAGTATGGGGATGGGTGGTGTGAGTGTGTGTGGTGTATGTGTATATGATGTGTGGTATATGAGTGTGTGGGGTGTGTGGATGTGGAGGGCATGAGGAGTGTGCTGTGTGTGGTGTAGGCGTGAGTGTGCATGGGTTGTGTGTGTGATATGTGGTGTGTGTATGTGGTATGGGATGTGGGGTGTGAGTATATGTGTGACTGTGTGTGTGTGTGGTGTGTGATGCATGCATGTGTGCGTGTGTGTGTGTGTACGTGGTGTGAGGTGTGGGGGCTGAGTGTGTGGTGTGTGTGTATGTGTGGTATGTATTGTGGTGGGGTGCAGAGTGTAATGTTCTGTGGGGGAGTAGGTTCATGGGACCTGAATGAGTAGGGCATGGCCTTGACTGCTCTTGGGCCTGAGATATCTCCCAATCCAAGGCTCACCTCAAAAACTCCAGCACCAATCAGGTGGGCTTAATGATTTTGAACTGAGGGAGGGCATCGGAGCCACAGGGAGAAATCAGAAGCTCCTAAAGCCACCCCCCTACTCACAGCTTCTTTGAGATGCTCAGGGCCTGTAACGACCCGTAACGTGAATTCTGAGCACCATCATCATTCAAGGGTACAAGCTGAAGACTCTGTGGCCCCCAAGAAGCTGAGCCCATGGGCTTCAGCCAAAAGGAGCCCCCTACAGAGAGCTGTGCTGTCCAGGAGAGGGGCAGGGGCAGGAGCTTGGCCGCCAGCAGCCCAGGCTGCTCCTCCCGCAGCTGCCGCACTCCAGTCACCAAGAAAGACAAATTGGGTCATGGACTGCTGGAAGAGGGACCTTGTGTCAGGTTCCTGGGAAAAGAGACTGGCCTCGATGTAGCAGGATGATCTGTCATCATTTTCTGGAGGCTAATTATAAGTGTGAAACCAGAGCATTGCCTATTTTGGAAGCTCCTCAGAGGACAGCAAACAGCTGACAAAGCCCAGCTTTCCGTTCACTTTGGGCAAATGGCCCACCGTGTCATGGCCTAGATCCCTGGGCTGTAAAATATGACTGTCTAATTGCTTGCTTTTAAAACTGGGCCACAGTAATATTTTGAAAGGGGCTTGTGGAGTCGTGGTATCTCAGACACCTAAAGAGGTCACCGAACTCCAGGTGAGCTCGTCCGCATGCAGTCCGTGCAGGCGAAAGGGGCTTCTCATCGTGCGGGGATTTGCCAGCCGATTTCAGCTTTTGTTAGGCTCTGTTAATATCCAACAGCTTGTCAGGAAATTCTTCCACGTCGTCTCAGTGTCCACAAGGGGTGTCCCTGGTGCTGTCACTGGACTCTGTGCTGAGTTATGCTGGGTGCTGTTACTGCCCCAAGTACAAGCCACCCCCTCCAGGGCAGAGGGCAGCATCTCCCCCCAGAAAAAAAAAAAAAGAGGCAGTACCAAGACCTCTGACAGGAAAGGAGGACCTGAAGGATGTCATAGTCACACAGCAGAGGCCACTATGGCCCTCTGGGCCGTAATCTTCAGGGCTAGACCTCGAAGGGTCTAAACACGCTTCAGGGGACTCTTAGGGGGTAGGAGTTACCAAAAGGCAATCCAGGAGCTCGGCCAGGAGGCGTCCGCAGGCAGGACCTCAACACAAACCCAAGACAGCTGTCCGTCGGAAGCCAGGCCAGGAGGTGCCCGTCACTAAATGTGCCTTATTGTCCCGAGGGCTCCACTCCAGGGCCCCTAGGCTGAGCGTGCCCCCTGCCCTTCTCTTAGGAGGGCTGAATCATGGCATTTCATTTGTGAGAGTATCTTCCGCTCTCCCCTGTTGATCTTGTTGACTCAAATGTTTCCTTGCCCTTCTCTGATCTCTGTGTCCATTTAGCCATTAGTAACTGAGCCCCTGTCGTGCGCTCAGTACTGAGGATCCATCAGCAGGACGCAGGGTGCCTATCCTCATGGCATTCACATGCAGAGATACGACTTGCAGCTCCTGAGACTGGGCCCTGCACTCTCCCCCACCGTGTGTTCTGCCCTCCTGTGGGGACAGCAACTAGCTGAGCAGGATGAAACGCCCCCTCCTGGACTGCACCCTGTTGCCCACCACCAGAGCTTTCTAAATATGTGTATGCTCTCTCACTGTGAATCTAAATGCTGGGGAGTTCCCAGCGAGACGGTCCTGTGCTGGGCCTGCCAGGCAATGTCAGGATGGTACATGGGCCGGGACCCCAGCGTGGTCAGCAACTGTGGATGCTGGGCTGCTGCTGGGCCGGGGATGGGCCTGACTCAGAACAGTCAAAATTGATAAGCGATTGTTCTGGCCTGACTCAGAAGAGTCAGAATCGATCATTGATTGTCCACTAGGCTTCGGTTAAACTAGCTAGATGCGCTCTTATGCCTTAGCCCTCAACACTGAGTCGTAGTTAATTCCCAGACTTGAGTGAAATAACAAATCCTGATGAAATTCTTGGTTCCATGAACAGTGGGAGGGAAGATAAGGGGCCTTAGTCATAATCACGCAGTCCCAGGCCACTGACATGACCTTCATGCTGTCACTCCAACCCCTGCGCCAAGTGTCACCCAGCAGAGGAGGGATGGGAGTTCAACAGACCACATGGGATAAAACAGGTGAGGTCTCAGAGCCAGCTCATTGACGGCTTACCTACACAGGCCCTTCGCTTCTCCATTCCTCTCCCTCTTATCCACCTTTCGACCTTACCACCACCGTCTAGTATGTTTTCTAAAAGGGAGTAGGGAAAACATTTATTTTCTATGTCCTATGAAGTGTTCAGCAAAAAAATGAAACTAAAATGGGGACTTGGAATGTTCTCTTCCTGCTGATTGCCCAAAGCATTATTTTCAGTGGAATGGATCTACAGACTTTGGCTACCACCATTTGTGAGAGTGCAGCCCTGGGCAAACAGACCATTGCCTGGGCAGAAGCCTCAGGAACCCCCAGTTCAGACAACATCATCTGACGAGTGCTGGGTACATTCCCAGACATACCCCGGCCAAATATGTCATATTCGATGTGATGTAATTATTTACGAGATGAGAAACAATATTGGGGAAGTCAAACTGCCTAAACAGGCATGCTGATTTTTTTCTTTACTCTCATCTGTTTCGTAAGAAAAAATATTCTTTTTTAGGGGATGGGGTGGAGTTTTATTCTTGTTGCCCAGGCTGTAGTGCAATGGCGCAGTCTCGGCTCACTGCAACCTCCGCCTCCTGGATTCAAGCGATTCTCCTGCCTCAGCCTCCCTGGTAGCTGGGATTACAGGCACCTACCACCAAGCCTGGCTGATTTTTGCATTTTTAGAAGAGATGAGGTTTCACCATGTTGCCCAGGCTGGTCTTGAACTCCTGACCTCAGGTGATCTGCCTGCCTCAGTGTCTCAAAGTGCTGGGATCACAAGCGTGAGCCACCGTGCCTGGCCAAGAAAAAATATTCTTAAACAACTTTAACACAAATCCACTACTAAACCCCAAGCAGCTAAGGTTTCATGGCAACAAGTACATCCAGTATCATAATATTAACAAATGATCGCATTAAACTCTGACCAGCAAGTCTTGGGGCGATATTCCAGGCTCAAGCATCAGGGAGCTTATCTCATGACCTCTTGAATCATAACATCTGCTGTGGGCGTCTGCTGTTAACTCCGGGGGTAAGTCAGCGTCACATTAGGCTCTACACCAATGCTGTCCACACCAGGCAAGAAGCAGCTGCTACAATGCGTAACAGGGCACCGGGTGATTATTATTTCAGATAAAATAGACCTCTAATATACTGCTGAAACAATTGCATTCTGGCCTGGAAAATCTACCTGCTGATTTCACTGCCAGGCAAAGCATCCTCAGAGGCAGCTGCTGCTCTCCACAATAGCACTGGTGATCTCATGAAATTACATCTCCTGGTTTTATTCCCACTTAAACTTCACTTGCTCATGCCAGTGACGGTGGAGAGACAATTGCCGCCTTCCACTCCAGCTTCAGCTTCGTCATCTCAAGTGATTTACTTGCATGTGCATAATCACCCTCATCTCAAAATGAAGTAAAAGAGGAAATCTGGACTTTATTGTTGCAGTGTCTGCTTACTACCGTGCCCTTTCTGGTTTTTTTTTTCTTTTCAGTTGAATACATTGCTCCTTATTCTTTTCCTCCTACTCAAAAATGTCCTCGCTTGTGTTCCTTTCAGAGTTTCCACTAGAAATCATACTTACTGTCCAGATCGACATTTCTCCCATTTGGGTTTTTTTTTTTTTTTTTTTGCCCTAAAGCCTGAGCATTTGATTAAGCCAGAAGTGGTTCCAGGATTAAAAATGAAAGGTTTCTGGATTTCAATCAGAGGCTAAATTATTCACTAATTTTTTTTTTTTTTTTTTTTTTTTTTGAGACAGAGTCTCTCTCTCTGTCACTCAGGCTTGAGTGTAGTGACACGGTCATGGCTCACTGCACCCTCTGCCTCCTGGGCTCAGGTGACCCTCCTGCCTCAGCCCCCTGAGTAGCTGGGACCAAGGTGCATGCCACCATACCTGGTTGATTTTTTTAAAACATTTTTTGTAGAGACAGTGTCTTGCCATGTTGGCCAGGCTGGTCTTGAACTCCTGGCCTCAAGGAATCCTCCCACCTCAGCCTTCCAAAGTACTGAGATTACAGGCGTGCGCCATCTCACCTGGCCCCTACATCTTAAGGAAATTCTGAGTTCTTGTTTTAGAGTTACTTGTTTAACTATTTGTGTTGTTTTCTTGCTGCTCTACAGAGTTTTTATAGCAATTAAAACACAAGTAACCAGAAACAGCTAAGTTTACCAAGCCATTGGAGAATGGGCTTAGTAAAGCAGAGCGTACCAAACAGCCAGTGCCACTAAATAGCCACTAAAAAGTGTGGATGTGAAAGTTGTTAAACATTTTTAAAAATCAGATTAGATAACCTGATCTCACTTTCGTTGGTATGTGGCTAGATATATATGTAAATGTGCTTAAAATGCATAGAAAGGACTGGGGAATTGCACATTGAGCAATCTGTAGGAACGGGAACATCTCTATATCATTGGATCTATTACAAGAGGAATGTATTGCTTGTGTAATACATATGTGTATATGTATACACACAGGCATGCGTATGCATGCCAAAGGGGAACAGCAACTTCAAATTTTATTACAGTTCCACAATGTTTATGTTATACTTCCTCTATTTATATAATGATATTATCACTCCTAGAAGCTGAAAATTATTACTCTTTTTTTTTTATCTTTTGTGTGTGTGTGTGTGTGTGTGTGTGTGTGTGGCAGAGTCTGATGTCCAGCCTGGAGTGCAGTGGTGCGACCTCTGCCTCCCAGGTTTGAACGATCCTCATGTCTCGGCCTCCCATGTAGCTAGGATTATAGGCACATGCCAACATACCCCACTAATTTTTGTATTTTTAGTAGAGATGGGGTTTTACCATGTTGGTCAGGCTGGTCTCGAACTCCTGACTTCAGGTGATCCTTCCACCTTAGTCTCCCAAAGTGCTGGGATTACAGGCATGAGCCACCATGCCCAGCTGCCTCCTCCTCCTCCTCCTCCTCCTTCTTCTGCTTTTAATAGAGATGGGGTCTCACTGTGTCACCCAGACTGGTCTCAAACTTCTGGCCTGAAGAGATCCTCCTGCCTCAGCCTCCCAGAATTCTGGGATTACAGGCATGAGCCACCATGCCCGGCCATTACTACTCTTCAGCTTACAGACTTCTGAGGACTTTGTCTTTCCTTTACTGCAATTGTTCTCAACTTTGGATGAACATTAGAATCACCCAAGAAGTTTCAAATCTCAATGCCCCAGGCCATATCCTGGACCAATTTCACTCAGGATCTCTGTGGGTGAAACTGGCAGCAGTATTGTTTGAAGCTCCCTGGGTGATTTCAATGGGTAACCAATGTTGAGAAACACTGCTTTCCTCTGTAAACTCAAGAGCAGGGTCTATGTCTGGTTGGTCTTTTTGCCTTCAACTCCGAAGTTAGTGATGCATATTAACATATGATATAATGAAGAGATCTGGACCTTCCTATATTCCCAAAGAGACAACAGGGAATTGAGTAATATGTTAGAACTATCAAAAGCACGTAGATTCACAGCACCCAACAGGCAGCAGTCACACACTCTTGCTGGTGTCTCCAGTGGGCCAGTGGACCTCTTGGACATGCATAGTTTTTGTACACACATACACACACACACACACACACACACACACACACACACACACACACTGAGTTCTTTCTCTGTAAAGAATTTGGTGTTGAGTTTCTTGGGTCAAGTGATAACCCAGTAAGAAAAACGAAAGCCCTCAGCCAGCTGTTCCATTAATTGAGGTCAATGAGAAGATGACGAAGTTAATCTCTGAGTCACCACTGAGCAGAAGGCCACCTGGAGGAATCCCTCTTCTCCTCATTCCTGTGTTCCAACGTTGATGACATGATTTTGGAGATAGTTTCAAACTGTGACTGGCCTTTCCTTGGGACTCATTTGAAAAATTGAAGTTCTTCAGATATATAGTCATCCCTCAGTATCCATGGAGGATAGGTTCTAGGACTTCCCCGGGACACCAAAATCCAAGGATGCTCAAGTCCCTGATAGAAAACAGCATCATATTTGAATATGACCTACACACATCCTCCCAAATACTTTAAATCATCTCTAGATTACTTATATCTAGTGTAATGTAAATACTATGTAAACTATCTCTGTACTGCATTTTTTAGGGAATAAATGACAACAAAAAGAAATCTGCACATGTTCAACACAGGTGCAATTTTTTTCAAATATGTTTGATCCAGAGTTGGTTGAATGCACAGATATGGAACCCACTGATACCCAGGACCAAGTACATTTGAGATTTTTCATAAAGATGATGCCAGAGGCTGTGTCTTCCCCCCTGCACAGCTAATGTTTCTGGCTTCAGTGGTCTTACCTAAAACTTGATAGCTTTAAATATTATTGATCCCCAGCTCTACCAAGCCTGTTTTAAAAGCGTCAATGCTGAAGGCTCAGGGTCCCTTTTTATTGGGCAGACACTTGGAATTGTCCAGGCTTGACATGGCCCTCTGACCAACACAAATGGCTTTATTAATTGTTTAGCTGTCAATTTCTTGATGACAAGATTTCAAGGGCAGAATGTCTGGTGTACAAGTGGATTATAATTCCATTCTAAAATCTCTGTAATAGATTGATGAGGTAATTTCTAAAATAATCCATGCAGCACTGAATTTACCTTGTGCCTTCTTTAATTGTTACAAGATGCTTAGAACATGGTTCCATTTTCAAATCTTCATAGAATGCTGTTGCTTTTTTTCCCCCCAAATCCTGCAGGCCATAGTACCACAAAAATATTTTATAAAACTGAATCACTTACTAAACCTCTAAAATGAGTGAGCCCATGTATTTTTAAAATAAAGCAATTCCCTAATTATCTGGAACAGTATCTGCCTTTTATGTCATTTAGGAGTACATGTATTTATGAGCTTACAAGTTCAAACACAAAGAAATAATGGTATTAAATTCCAGTATTTTGCAGAAAAAAATACATTAAATCAGCTATATATTTATACATGTGATTTACATACAGGATATATAAATAGATTCTTTCCTTTGTAAAAGTATGAAAATTGCAAGCTTTTCATCAAGGCACAAACTGAAATTAAGAAAAAACTGGCTGGGCATGGTGGCTCATGTCTGTAATCCCAGCACTTTGGGAGGCCAAGGCGGGTGCAGATCACCTGACATCAGGATTTCGAGACCAGCCTAGTCAACATGGTGAAACTGTGTCTCTACTAAAAATAGAAAAATTAGCCAGGTGTACTGGTGTGCACCTGTAATCCCAGCTACTCAAGAGTCTGAGGCAGGGGAATCTCTTGAACCAGGGAGGTGGAGGTTGCCATGAGCTGAGATTGCACCACTGCACTCCAGCCTGGACAACAGAGCAAGATTCTGTCTCAAAAAAAAAAGAAAGACAGAAAGAAAAACTATGGTCCCTTTGTAGCAGGAGAGGCAGGGAACAAATCTCTTGAACACCAAACTGAGGAAGGAAGTGGCTTTTTATTTGGCGGGGAGCTGCTGGGGGCTATATCCTCATTTACTGAGATCCCCAAGCTGCAGCTCTCTCCCCTTTCATAGGCTTACCCAGCTAAAGGGGAAACTGAGGCAGAACTATGTCATTGTCCATTTTCTGGACGTCAGACCTTACAATCTTTTGGCTTCATTGATTTGCTAATTCATATGCAGTGCAAGCAGGGACCAGCGAGGGAGGGGGCTTACAAAGACAAGACAAAAGCAATAAGCTGTTTATTGGCAGAGGAGTTTATAGGAGGGAGCCTGGTCTGTGGAGACATGGGGGCATGAACCAGTGCCAGGCTCCAGACAGCAGAGATAGCATTTATTTGCAGCTCTTTCAAGGTTAACAGATAGCAGAGACGCTGGGAACTAAAGAGGGAGTCATTTTGCCAGCTCTTTGGTATTTTATTTCATTTTTTTTCCTTCTTCACTCTCCTTCTCATCTGGAAGTGGGGGGGGGAAGAGGTGAAATTGAAGAAGGCAAGGGAGTCTCCCCTCTTGCCTTTGGCATGTATTCTCTTAGGATGACATTGTCAGAGCCCATTATTACTGGACAGGCGTCTGCTCACCTGCAACACACACGGGTTTGTTCATGTTATCTCTTTCACAGATTTGCATCATTTAATGCACATATTTCTTGCTTTGTTCGTTCCTTTAATATTTCATTCATAGTTAGTGTGGCTTCTTTCATAGTAGCTATTTATTGAAGTTTGTGTTAAAACAAAATTCTCTCTCCCCCTCTCTAGTTCTCTCAGAGGCTCTGCCTTTCCACTAGCCTCTGTCCATTCGAATCCACCCCACTCCTCCCTTCTGTCCCTTTGCTACTCATCTCTACTCATCTTTCCTGGTTTCAGAATTCTGGGGAGAGGCTGAATGGGAACCAGCATCAGTGTTCCAGGATAGGAGAAACTTCTGTACAGAACAATGGGTTAGACCCACCACCAGCAACGCAAATGAGGGCTAGCCCCCTTCACTCTGCAGTCCTAGGCATGCTACCTTCTAGAGACACTACATAATAAACACCAAATAAACAAATGAAGGAACAATAAGCCAGTGTGAATCGTGACTTGGTCTCCTTGAACATGATGATAGGTGTCTGAAGAGCCCCAATTCTTTGTTGGTTCTGAAATTCAGCTCAGGCAGCTCCTCTTCCTGGGATCTTCACCTTCTTCAAGGGAAGCAGAAGGATCTAGGATGCTGAGTGCTGACTCACCCTGGGCTGAACATTGCACACAGGATACCTGGATTCATTCTCATCACGACTATCTTCAGAGGGAAGAGCTAAGGCTCAGAGAAGTTAAATACTTTTCCTAAAGTTATCCAGGAAGTAAGTGGCAGAGCAAGGCAGGATTCAACCCACATCCATCTGATTCCAAAGTCCAAGGTCACTAAAGGCAGGAATTTAGCCAGTGAATGCCAAACTTTAGCGCAAACATTGAACAAAGGCTTTACACAATCAACAGCCTGAGAAATAGCTACCAGTACAGTTTACAAAACTTGGCATTTAACCATTTTTAATGCTTTTCTTACATCCCCAAAAAATGAAATTAAATCAAAGAGAGTTTTTTATTTATTCAATGTATTACATTCAGTTACAGTTTGGTTTTTTAATGAGTTTGGTTTTTTTGATGCTCAAATTTTTCCTAATTATAAGTAAGGGGAAAGAAATCAGCATTTACCGTCATTTTAGGAGTTACAGGTCCACCCCAGTTCATGAAAGAAAGCTCCTTTTTACTGAAGAATGTTAGCCAGTAAAAGAAAGAAGAAATGATAGAATTAGCAAACCACTATTTTGCAGTCTCCTGTGAAATAAATGATTTAAGAAAGAACATCAGTGAAAGTTACAACCATTGGGTGAATGGCTGTGAGGAGGCAGGATCTTTGCTCATTACCAAAGTAACGATTTAATCCTTTTACGGTAAAAATGTTTCTACAAAGAAAATCCACAGTGGTCAGCAGCTCATCTACGGGAGCAAACTCAGCATCCCCATCAATGCACAGCCTGCCACTGTGTGCCTGCTGATGTGAGGCAACAGGAAGTATCTGGTGTCACCCATGAGGTGTTTTTTCCATATACGTTCAACCTGCATTTAGCCAAGCCTTCAGACCTAACTTTCAGTGCACAGGAAATACAATAGCTAGAGTATCAAGTTAATGACACTACAAGGAAACTATTAGACATGTGGAACATTTTACAAGACAAACTGGCTGCTTGCTTCAGAAAATCAATATGATAATGGGAAGAAGATCAATGGTTGCCTGGGACAAAGAGTGGAGAGAGAATGATTGCAAAGGGGCATAAATAAGATTTTCAGGGTGATAGAAATCTATATCTTGATTGGGGGGGGACAGTTACATTAGTGTATACATTTGTCAAAACGTATGAACAGTAAACTTAGAGTGACTGCATTTTATTCTAATTGAATGATAGCTTAACATGGTAGATTTTAAAAATAAAAACAAAATGTTAACATCACACACAAAAAACTAATTCAACTATTGCATATATGTATTTATTTATTATTTATTTATTTATTTTTGAGATCGGGTCTTACTCTGTTGCCCAGGCTCGAGTGCAGTGGCACAATCACAGCTCACTGCAGCCTCAACCTCCTGGGCTCAAATAATCCTCCTGCCACAGCCTCTCAAGTAGCTGGAACTACAGGCATGTGCCACCACGCCTGACTACATTTTTTATGTTTTGTAGAGATGCGGTCTCACCATGTTGCCCAGGCTAGTCTTGAACTCCTTGGCTCAAGTGATCCTCCTGCCTCAGTTTCCCAAAGTGCTAGGATTACAGGGATGAGCCACTATGCCCAGCCCTGTTACATATTTCGAAAGACTAAAGAGCCATAATAACCAGTTACAATGGGAGAAACTTGCTTAGATTTGGGCCCCAAAACAAAAATGAATGACTAAGAAAAACAGTTGTGGGGTAACTGGGGGAATTTAAACATGAACTGAACGCTAGGTCACAATGAGGAATTTCTTAAATGTTCTTATAGTTATGTAGAACAATGTTCTTATCATGTTTAAGAGAGAAGTGCCTTGATGTCTGCAACTTAATTTGTTTTCATTTTGTTTGTTTGTTTTTGTTTTTTAGAGATGGAGTCTTGCTTTGTCGCCAGGTAGTCAGTGCAGTGGTGCAATCTTGGCTCACTGCAACCTCTGCCTCCCAGGTTCAAACAATTCTCCTGTCTCAGCCTCCTGAGTAGCTGGGACTACAGGTGCCTGGCCTCACGCCCAGCTAATTTTTGTATTTTTAGGAGAGACGGGGTTTCACCATGTTGGCCAGGATGGTCTCAATCTCTTGACCTTTTGATCCACCTGCCTTGGCCTCCCAAAGCGTAAGGATTGCAGGTGTGAGTCACTGCACCCGGCCCAACTTAATTTGTTTTAAATTTTACTTTAAGTTCCAGGATACATGTGCAGGAGGTGCAGGTTTGTTAACATAGGTAAACGTGTGTCATGGTGGTTTTCCACACCTATCAACCTGTCACCTAGGTATTAACCTCCGCATGCATTAGCTATTTATCCTGATGCTCTCCGTCACCCCACCCCGCAACAGGCCCCAGCATGTGTTGTTCCCCTCCCCTGTGTCCATGTGTTCTCACTGTTCACCTCCCACTTATAAGTGAGAACATGCAGGGTTTGGTTTTCCGTCCTTGTGTTAATTTGCTGAGGATAATGGCTTCCAGCTCCATCCATGTCTCTGCAGAGGACATGATCTCATTCTTTCTATAGCTGCGTAGTATTCCATGGTGTGTATGTACCTCATTTTCTTTTCCAGTCTGTCATTGACGGGCATTTGGGTTGATTCTATGTCTTTGCTATTGTGAATAGTGCTGCAATGAACATGTGTGTGCCTGTGTCTTTATAACAGAATGATTTATATTCCTTTGAGCATATACCCGGTAATGAGACTGCCGAGTCAAACGGTATTTCTGGCTCTAGATCTTTGAGGAATTGCCATACTGTCTTCCATATGTGACTTAATTTTTATACCAAAAGGCATAAAAATATGCAGGAAGATAAAGCAAATACAGTCATGGGATGCATAATGACATTTCATTCAACGATGAGCTGCGTATATGACAGTGATCCCAGAAGATTATAATGAAGCAGAACAAGTCCTACTGCCTAGTATTTTTATTATTGCTTATTTATTTATTACTTTTTATTATTCTACTTATTTTTTTTTTAAGTTAACTGTAAAACCGTCTCAGGCAGGTCCTTTGGGAAGAGTTCTAGAAGGCATTGTTATCACAGGAGCTGACAGCCCCACACCTGTTACTGCCCTGAAGGTCTTCCAGTGGGACAAGATATGGAGGTGGAGGATGGGGATATTGGTGGCCCTGTCCCTGTGGAGACCTAGGCTAATGTGTGCATTCGAGTCTTAGTTTTTAACAAATAACTTTAAAAGGTAAGAAAAAAATAAGTAGAAAACAGATTACAGGAGAAGAATATAAAGAAAGAAAATCTTTTTGTACAACTGCACATTTGTGTTTTAAGCTGAGTGTTATTACACAAGAGTCAAAGAGTTAAAAAAAAAAAAACCCAAAAAGTGTATAAAGTAAAAATGTCAATATAAGTTAAGGTATTAACTTATGTATTATCAAAGAAAAAAATTTTTAAGAAATTTAGTGGCTGGGCACAGTGGCTCATGCCTGTAATCCCAGCACTTTGGGAGGCCGAGGCGGGCAGATCACCTGAGATCGGGAGTTCCAGAACAGCCTGACCAACATGGAAAAATCCCGTCTCTACTAAAAATACAAAATTAGCCAGGTGTAGTGGCTCGCACCTGTAATCCCAGCTACTTGGGAGGCTAAGGCAAGAGAATCGCTTGAACCTGGGAGGCAGAGGTTGCGATGGGCCGAGATCGCACCATTGCACTCCAACCTGGGCAACAAGAGTGAAACTCCATCTCAAAAAAAAAAAAAAAAAAAAAGAAATTTAGTGCAGTCTACAGTGTTTATAAATTCTCACCATGTTGCCCAGGTTAGTCTTGAACTCCTTGGCTCAAGTGATCCTCCTGCCTCAGCACAGTCTGTACACAGCACATGTAGTGTACAGTCATATATGAGGCCTTCACATTCACTCACAAATACCATTGTGTTACAACTGCCCACAGTATTCAGTACAGTAACATGCTGTGCAGGTGTGTAGTCTAGGAGCAATCGACTGTAAACTAAAAATAAAATCCTTGCCCTGGACATGACCATTGTGTAAATAAAAATAATAAAAATAAAAATAAAACCTTAAATGCCCCCCACCGACATAACAGACTCACTGTGGCCAAGGGAACCCCAGAAAAATCTTAAAACCGAGTTCCTGGTCATGATGGGATGGGAGATCAGACACACCTCGCTATACCACCCTCTCTTTTATGGTTTAGACACAACCACTGACCAGGATTCATGTTAAAATAGAGATCATAAGACTCTCAGAACGGAATTTGTGGAAGTAAGATAAATTATAAACAGGACCTAAGGCGGTGCCAGGCGTGGGTGAAGTTATGCACCCCTATACCTAAGGAATAAATTATGCTCCAGCTGCCCCATGTTTTTTCTTTTTTTCTGTAAATAAACAAGCACTGGCCTACAGAAAACAGTATTAAAACAATCTGCCCACCCCCAGAGTCTGACTAACTGACCCTGCTTCCACCAGCCATAAATACAGCTTTGATTGGACAAAAGACTGACTTCAGTAACTTTCTCCTGATAAGACCACTGACCCCACTGACCATAGTCTGGTTCTGGCCAGTTTACAGAGGCTGCACACTTGAGTGCTTTTGTGTCCTGAGAACACTTGTTGACATATAGGGTCTAATTTTAATACATTTAAATGTTAAGTCCCAACCCCAGGGTGAACATGGGTCATATGCTGCATGTGTGTTTATTCAACACACATGCGTCAGGACCACCTTCATGAATATTCCCAGCTCCTTCGATAACCTGTAGAATACGTGTGTTAGCCGAGCCATTCAGCGTTAAGTTGTTGCCCCAACCCCTCCTCCTTCAAAGTGCCTGTCTCTGGCTTTTTCCGTTTTTTCCAGCCTGCAGGATGGCCATCTTATAGGCTATAATCTTTTATAAGGAATAAAGTCTCCTTTTCCAAATTTATAGATTGTTCAGGTGTTTATTTAAGCCTAGGAGTGTAGCCGGCTTCACCATCTAGGTTTGCGTAAGGACATCCTATTACGTCCACGCAGTAACGAAATCGCCTAGTGCATTTCTCAGAACATATCCCCATCTTTAAGCGAAGCATGATGATACAGCACAAAGTTCACACTTACTGAAGGAAGAGGGAGCACAGGTATTCATTGTACTATTAGTCTTTCAACGATTCTGTACTTTTAAAGTTTTCTTTTAAGACTATTTTTAGAACAGTTTTTCAGTTCACAGCAAAATGAAGGTACAAAGATACCCTTATGGCGTCACAGCCGCCCCGACTATCAGCATTCTACACCAGAGTGCTACATTTGTTACAACTGGCAAGCTACGATGCCACATCATTATCCCCCAAAGCCCACAGCTGACATCAGGGTTCACTCTTGAAATTGTACATTCTGTGGGTTTAGACAAATGTGCACTGACGTGTCTTCTTCACATTATAGTATCTTGATTGCTCATGTAGGTGGCCTTATATCTATCACGTAATTTTTCATTTTCTATTTACCATGCATCTTCATGCACCTTTCTCTCATTTCCTACCTACTATTGGACTAATACATTTTCTTTATTCTCTTACTTTTAAATTGTACATTCTATTTCCATTATTTTAGAGGTTGCCATTAAAGTTTTTGCCATGTGTACCTAACAGAAGTCCAGAGTTCATATGCAAGACGAGAATCTCAAAGTCCTTTAATGCTGAGCCCCATGTCATATTATTGCTGTTTGTTATTTAATTGCACCTTGTCATTAAAAATCCCCAATAGCCTTTCGTATGTGTTTTACAGTTAATGTTAATGTCACCTTTCCAGGAAGTCAACCAGTTTCTTTGTTCCCTCCAGCTTTTGGATTCCCACTCATTCCTTCTGGGTTCAATTTTCTTCTTTACTAAAAAACTTCCTTCAGTAGTTCTTCCAGTGAGGTTTTTTCTTTTATTTTCTTTTATTTATTATTATTATTTTTGAGACAGATCTCGCTCTGTTGCCCAGGCTGGAGTGTAGTGGCACGACCTTGACTCACTGCAACCTCCACCTCCCGGGTTCAAGCAATTTGCCCTGCCTCAGCCTCCCGAGTAGCTGGGATTACAAGTGCCCGTCACCACGCCCAGCTAATTTTTTGTATTTTTAGTAGAGACAGTTGATTCCGCCATGTTGGCCAGGCTGGTCTCAAACTCCTGATCTCAGGTGATCCGCCTGCCTCAGCCTCCCAAAGTGCTGGGATTATAGGTATGAGCCACCGCACCCAGTCCCAGTGAGGTTTTGTGAGGAGTGATCTCTCTTGGTGTCTATGTCTAAAGTCATTTTTATTACACCTTATACCTTAGGTAGAGTTTACAGGTAAGGAATTCTGGTTTGTGGTTATTTTCTCTAGCCGTTTGAAGATACCATCTAGGTTGCTGAAGGCATCTATTATTGCTGATAAGTCTGCTGTAAGTTGAAGTATTGTTATTATTATTACGATTTTGAGATGGAGTTTCTCTCTTGTTGTCCAAGCTGGAGGGCAATAGCCCAATCTTGGCTCACTGCAACCTCTACCTCCTGGGTTCAAGTGATTCTCCTGCCTCAGCCTCTGAATTAGCTGGGATTACAGGTATGCATCACCACGCCCGGCTAATTTTGTATTTTTAATAGAGATGGGGTTTCACCATGTTGGTCAGGCTGGTCTCGAACTCCTGACCACAGGTGATCCGTCTGCCTCAGCCTCCCAAAGTGCTGGGATTATAGGCGTGAGCCACCACACCAGCCCAGTATTATTGGCTTTTAGATTCCTATCTTTCTAGCAGTGGTGAAGATTTTCTCTATGCTTTTGATGTTCTGATATTGTACTCTGCTGTGTCTGTGTGGATTTACTTATATTTCTTTGCTTAAAACTTGGTGTGCTCTTTCAATTTAAATGCTCATCTTTTCTCTGTTTTTCTTTTTATTACCATGACCATATTCTACATTCAAAAGACTGCACGAAGTGTATATATGTAGATTTAAGGGTAATAAAATAAGCACGTGTGTATTCACCAACCAGCTTAAGAAACAGACTTCTACCAGCATCTTAGAAGCCCATGTGTGTTCTCCATGAGCACAGCCTGTCCTCCTGCAAGAGGTACCTGCATCCTGAACCTTATATCAATTATTTTTTGTGCTTTTTTTGAAGAGTATTTCACAATTGTATATATTTCTACAAAACAAATTCTTTAATTTTGCTTATTTTTTTTCTACTTTATACTACTAGAATACATTTCTCTATATTTCTGTGATTTACTTTTTCATTCAACATTATGCCTTTGAGATACATCCACACTGATACAAGCAACTGTAGTTTATTTATTTTTATATATTTATTTATTTTTGAGACAGTGTCTCACTCTGTTGCACAGGCTGGCATGCAATGGTGCAGTCACAGCTCACTGCAGCCCCAAACTCCTGGACTCAAGCAATCCTCCCACCTCAGGCTCCCAAGTAGCTGGGACTATAGGCACACACCACCATGTCTGGCTATTTTTTTTTTTTTAATTTTTGGTAGAGATATGGTCTTGTTATGTTGCCCAGGCTGGTTTCAAACTCCTAAGCTCAAACGATCCTCCTGCCTTGGCCTCCCAAAGTGCTGGGATTGTGGGCATGAGCCACCATGCCCAGCCTTTACTTAATATATTTTTTAACTACTGTATAGTACTCCATTATATAAATATACCAGAAAACAACTATTTATGGCATGAATGGATAAGTGAATACATCCATCCTCACGCAAAGCCCCATTT
Source organism: Ateles fusciceps (assembly GCA_036589455.1). Taxonomy (NCBI): domain Eukaryota; kingdom Metazoa; phylum Chordata; class Mammalia; order Primates; family Atelidae; genus Ateles; species Ateles fusciceps. Next base: position 345,452 of record JAZHEH010001544.1, read on the forward strand.
CTGGCAACATAATTTTGCTCTGGGCATAAACATTTGTTCTCTCCTTGTGGTCCTCTTCTAGTTGTTGCCTTTAACAACAATACATCACATCCCAACACTGTTCTTCAGCTGGCCCTGCTCCTCTCCGCTGTACTAACTCTTGGGGTTTATTTCATTTTAAATCTAAGTTACCCTTTTTTGGGACATCTTCTGTGGTTAATCAGTTAATCAGTCAATTGCTTTTAGAGGCAGAAAGACTTTAAAGGACACGTAACGAGATGCCCATCTACTATGATGCCCTCTGTCAGGTGGACAGCCAGGTGTGTGAGCACATCTAGTGTGGAGGAACCTACTGCTTCATGAGAGCACGCATTCCACTGGCCACCGTTACTTTCAAAATTCTTTCTCTTGAGTGAAACTCATTCCCTGTAACTCTCACCCATGGATCATCGCTCTGCATTCTGGAGAGACAGACAAAAAACCTAGCTCCCTTTCCCCAGCATCTCCACCCATGCCTGCAAAGCATCTTCAGGACCCCTCTGCCCCACTTATCACCTACACCCAACACCCTCACCACAGGTTCTTCTTTTCCCAAGTTTACCATTCTCAATTCCTTGTATCATTTCTTGTTTAATATGATGCCTAGGTTCTTTTTGTAGACTGACCACTATCCTCTGAGGTCCCTTCTGTTTGTCAACATGATGTATGAAATTATCTCAGACGAGGATTCCCTACCCCAGTGGTGTCTCACTACTTTCAGCATGAATATTCTGTATTGGTGTCTTGGAACTTCTTGGTGTAATAGAATGTGTTAGATGGGAACATACGCAAGAAACATTAGACATCAAGTAACCAGTCTACAACCACACTTTGAACATCCTGTCCTGGGCATATGTATACGAGAAAGGAACAAACATTAAAAAAAAATCAGTAGGGTTCTATACTGAGTAGCTACGATAAAGTTCAGGTTTCTTGTTCTAGGTAAATTTGCATAAAATAATTGACTGATTGATTTATGTTTATCAATGTGTCCATCTCATTTCCCCACCAGAATTGCAGGTTCATAATAGACTGGGACTGTAGTTAACCAAACATTCAATGTTTTTTCTCTCTAGTACAGCTCCTTATACCCTATGAGTGAGAAAAGTGTCTATTAACAGTGATAAAAATATTTTAGTGTCTCAATGAGAGGGCAATCTGACCATAAAATCTGTCTTGCCATTTGTCACTACTTGCTAATAACAGCAGCTAACAATTATTTAAATTCATACTGCATTAGTTTGATTATAATAAAATATAGTAGCTCTAAAACACACTTCATCTCCAGAGCTAGCCATGTGCGTCATTTGGACGTAGATGTCATTAAGAGAAAGGAAATATTTTAGACTAAGAGCACTGTTCTAGATCTAACCAGGTACTCTGAAAATTAATTAAACATTTCAGACCCTTGACAAAATCAAATGATCAACTGAAGAACTATCTGACATTAAAGAGTAGCTCAATTAATTCATATTCTGGTTTAAAAACATGTTCAGACAATCTTGAAAAAAAGGAACACTTTCAAATATAAAGATCTACTAAAAAGCTATAATAAGAAAGTCCTTTTTAACCAAATGATGCTAAGTCAACTGGGCATAGTGGCTCACGCCTGCAATCCCAGCACTTTGGAAGGCCTGAGGTGGGCAGCTAACCTGAGGTCAGGAGTTCAACACTAGCCTGACCAACATGGTAAAACCCCGTCTCTACCAAAAATACAAAAAATTAGCCAGGTGTATGTGGTGGTGCATGCCTGTAATCCCAGCTACTCAGGAGGTTGAGGCAGGAGAATCACTTGAACTTGGGAGGTGGAGATTGCAATGAGCTGAGATCATGCCACTGCACTCCAGCCTGGGCGACAGAGTGAGACTCCATCAAAAAAAAAAAGATGCTAAGTCATATGAAAAAGGTATCTTGTCTCCTATTTCACACTAGATTTAAAAATTAAGTTGGCCAGACACAGTGGCTCATGCCTGTAATCCCAGCACTTTGGGAGGCCGAGGTGGGTGGATCACGAGGTCAGGAGTTTGAGACCAGCCTGACCAACATGGTGAAACCCCGTTGCTACTAAAATTACAAAAATTAGCTAGGTGTGGTGATGCGCACCTGTAATCCCAGCTACTCAGGAGGCTGAGGCAGGAGAATCACTTGAACCTGGGAGACAGAGGTTGCAATGAGCCGAGATTGCGCCACTGCACTCCAGCCTGGGCAACAGAGTGAGATTCTATCACAAAAAAATCCAACTGGATAGCAGATCTAACTGTGAAAAGCAATACAATAAAACATTTAGAGGGAAACTTCATGATCTTGAAGGAGGCAAACATTTCTTAAACATGGAACTAAAACACTAATAATTTTTAAAAAATGAATTAGACTACATTGAAATAAATAATTCTGTTCACCAAAAAACACTATTAACAGAATAAAAAAGAAAACCTATATATTGGAACATGTGATCAACAAATATTTATGTTCTGAATACAAAAGGAACTCCAAACTGATAAGAAAAAGAATATTCAAGAAAAAAATAACAAATGGCCATAAACATATAAAAATTAGTGTGACCAACACTAATTTTTATATATTTGTGTATGTTTTGTACCCTGTCTGTACAAGAAATATGAACAAAAGTAGCCCAGCATGGTAGTATGTGCCTGTATTCCCAGCTACGTGGAAGGCTGAGGTGGGAGGATCTCTTGAGCCCAGGAGGTCAAGGCTGCAGTGAGCCATGATCTCACCACTGCATTGAGCCTGAATGACCGAGTGAGACCATGTCTCAAAAAAAAAAAACAACAACTTATAACAATTGCTCAATTTTTGCCAGATGTCATGGCTCACACCTGTAATCCCAAGATTTTGGGAGGCCAAGGTGGGAGGATTGCTTGAGGCCAGGAGTTCAAGACCAGACTGGACAACATAGGGAGAAAGATTTCGGTTTCTACAAAAAAAATTTTTTTAAATTAGTCAGGTGTGGTGTTATGTACCTGTGGTCCCAGCCAGCTACTTGGGAGGCTGAGGTGGGAGGATCCTTTGAGCCCAGGAGGTCGAGGCTGCAGTGTCCCATGATACCACCACTACACTTTAGCTTAGATGACAGAGTGAGACCCAGCCTTAAATATATATATATATATATATATATATATTTGTTCTCACTCTGTCATCCATGCATATACATATATATACATACACATACACACACACATACACATATATGTACATACACACATACACATATATACATATATATGTATGTGTGCGTGTACATATATGTGTATGTGTATATATATATGTATGTGTGTATATATGTGTATGTGTGTGTACATATATATGTAGTGTGTATGTGTATATATATATACATATATGCATATACACATACGGATACGTATACACATGCACATATATATATATAATTGCTCAACTTTATCAGTCACCAAGGAAATGCAAACAGCAGTGATCATGTGATACCAAAACAGCCAAAAGGAAAGACACCGAGTATTGTGAGCATGCAGAGCTACAAGAACACTCACAATACTTGTGGCATGGTGTACATTTGCAAAACCATTTTGAAAAACTGAATATAAACTGAATCAAAGTTGAACATATGCATACTATGCAATCCAGAAATTCCATCACTAGGTAGACTCAACAAAAACGCATACTTACATTCAATGCGATAACAGCCAAAATTCCAGAGAGTTATTTTATGAATATCAACAAACTGATTCCAAAGTTTATATGGAGAGGCAAAAGCCCCAGAATAGCCCACACGATACTGAAGGAGAAGAACAAAGTCAGAGGTCTGACACTACCTGACTTCAAGACTTAATAAAGCTACAGTAATCAAGACAGTGTGGTATTGGGGGAAGAACAGGAATAGATCAATGAGACAGAATAGAGAGCCTAGAAATACATTACATAAAAACAGTGAACTGATCTTTGATGAGGAAATAAAGCAACACAATAGAGCAAAGATAGTCTTTTCAACACACAGTGCTGGAACAACTGGGCATCCACATGCAGAAAAATGAATATAGACACAGACCTTATGTCCCTCACAAAAATTAACTCAGAATAGATCATAGACCTACAATGTAAAGTGCAAAATTATAAAGCTCCTAGAAGATCATACAGAAAAAAATCTAGATGACCTTGGGTTTGGCGATGACTTTTTAGATATAACACCAAAGACAGAACCTATGAGGGAAATAATTGATAAGCCCAACTTCATGAAAAGTAACAACTTCTGCTCTGTGAAAGACAGCATCAAGAGAATGAGAAGACAAGCCACAGATAGAGAGAAAATAACTACAAAACACATTTCTGATTAAGGATTGGCATCCAAAATATACAAAGTTTAAAACTCAGCAATAAGAAGACAAACCAGCGACAGGTACCAGCTCATGCCTGTAATGCAAGCACGTTGGGAGGCCGAGACAGGTGGATCACTTGAGGCCGGGAGTACGAGACCAACCTGGCCAAGATGGTGAAACCCTGTCTCTACTAAAAATATAAAAATTAACAAGGCATATAGGTGCGCACCTGTGATCTCAGCTACTTGGAAGGCTGAGGCACAAGAATCACTTAAACCTGGGAAGCAGAGGTTGCAGTGAGCCCAAATGGCACGACTGCACTCCAGCCTGGGCCATAGAGTGAGACTCTGTCTCAAAACAAACAAACAAACAAAACCAAACACCTATGCACAGATATTTACAGCAGCTTTATTTATAATTTCTAAAATCTGGAAGCAACCAGGATGTCTTTCAGTTAGCGAATGAATAAACAAACTGTGGTATATCCAGATAATGAAATATTATTCAGCAATCAAAATAAATAAACTATCAAGCCACAAAAAGACATCAAGTATCCTTAAATGCATATGATTAGAAGTCAATCTGAAAAGGCTACATGCTGGATGATTCTAACTATATGATATTCTGAAAAAGGGAAAACTATGGAAGCAGTAAACAGATTAGTAGTTGCCAGGAGTTACAGAAAGAGGAAGGGATGAATGGGCAAAACACAAAAGATTTTTAAGGCACCAGGCGTGGTGGCTCACACCTGTAATCCCAGCACTTTGAGAGGCCAAGGAGGTGGATTGCGAGGTCAGGAGTTCAAGATCAACCTGGCCAATATGGTGAAACCCTGTCTCTACCAAAAATACAAAAACTAGCCGGGCACAGTGGTGGTACCCATAATCCCAGCTACTTGGGAGGCGGAGGTTGCAGAATTGTTTGAACCCGGAAGGCGGAGGTTGCAGTGAGTCAAGATCCCGCCACTGCACTCTAGCCTGAGTGACAGAGCAAGACTCCATCTCAAAAAAAAAAAAGATTTTTAAGGCAAGGAAACAATTCTGTATGATTCGATAATAGAAGATACACGTCATCAAACATTCGTCAAAACCCATAGAATGTACAACACCAAGACTGAACTCTAATGTCAACTACGGACTTCAGGTAATAATCACATGTAAATGTAGGCTCGTCCATCGCAACACATGGGCTACTCTGTGCGGGACGCTGCAAGTGGGGGAGGCTGTGCATGTGTGGGGCAGGGAGCACATGGGAACTCTGTATTTCCTGCTCAGTTTTGCTGTGAACCTAAAACTGCTCTGAAAAATGTCTATTAAAAAAATTTGGGGGGGGGGCAGATGCGGTGGTTCTTGCCTGTAATCCTAACACTTTGGGAGGCTGAGGCAGAGGATAATTTGAGGCCAGGAGTTTGAGGTTACAGTGAGCTATGACTGTGCCACTGCATTGCAGTCTGAGTGACAGAGCAAGACCCGATTCGCTAAAAAATAATAATAACAAATAAAAGATTTAAAAAGTGTGAGTAGATGAGACTGTAAAGATAGACAGTATCTTTATGGCAAGATTACCTTGGAGAGCCACCCTAACTCGGTGTTATTCTCATGTAAACCTCCAAACAACACTATGAAACGCCGCTTTCTGTGGGTGGTAAATGGGAAAAGACAGAACCTGTTGTCCTTGTGTTAACAATTAACAATAGATGATTACAACAACAGCTGGGAGTGAAAAAGATGGAGATAATTTTGTCAAGGAAAATCTTGGGTCCAACGGCTGATTTGACAGCTAGAACTATGCAATTCAGTTCTCATTCATTTCAACATTTCCTTCCATTTGTGTGTGTGTGTGTGTGTGTGTGTGTGTGTTTCTTTCTCTGCAGGGTGTTTAAAGTGTTCCTATAGTTACAAAGAGTTCCTTACATATTTCAGTCGGAATGCCACTTGAGCCACTTGGACACTTCATCCCATTGTCATTCGCATCTGTCTTCACTGCCTCAGGAAAAACAAGCATGGTTCTGGGACAAAGCCAATGAGCTCCAAAGAGGAACCCACGGAAAGCAGAGGCAGCCCAGAGTGTCTTGGCTTAGTGCTGCTGAAGCCTGGGCCCTTAAAAGCTTCTAGCAGATTCTGTTTACAGATAAAATGTGACAGAATCACACGTGCTGCATATTTACAGTGGAGAGGTGATTTGAGGAATACAAAAGACCTTTCTGGGAAGTTGGGGATGCAGTAAGAACCGGTTATCCTTCTTCCCTAGGTTAGGGCAGGAGTTCCCAGGCTGGGGGAGAAGTGGGAAGGGACATGGCCACAGGCCACGCTGCAGGAGAGGTGTCTGGACCGGACTGGGCTGGAGGAAAGGTGGGGAGATGGCTCAGGCAGTCCTTCAGGAAGATGGCATTCCCCAGCCTTGCCGGAAGCTCAGAGGCCTGTGGGACCAGGCTGCCCACAATGGCGGCCATCTCAGCAGTGATGACCGTGGGATCATCATTGGTGATCAGAGGACCCCACCCCTCAACTTTCATCTTTCCTCACTTGTTGGCATAACAACACAGTGCCTGGCACATGGTAGATATTCACTGAAACGTTTTTGAGTGAATGAAGAGAAAGAAACATTACGTAACAGTGACTTTTTATAATGGACACTTTTCTACTAGAGAACCTTAAGCTTCTTCTCTCATTTGGTACATAAACCCAAAATCTCTCCTAATAGGGCTGGGCACAGTGGTTGACACCTGTAATCCCAGCTGACTCATGCCTGTAATCTCTGCACTTTGGGAGGCCAAGACCAGTGGATCGCTTGGGCTCATGAGTTTGAGACCAGCCTGAGCAACATGGCAAAACCTCATCTATACAAAAAAATACAAAAATTAGCCCGGGTCTGCTGGCACTCACCTGCAGTCCCAGCTACTTGGGAGGCTGAGATGGGAGGATGGCTTGAGCCCCGGAGATAGATGTTATGGTGAGCCAAGATCATGCCACTGCATTCCAGCCTGTGTGACGGAGTGAGACCTTGTCTCAAAATAAATAAATAACTAAATCCTAATAAATACAAAGTGGTCCCCTTACTCGTTTTCAAATCTTGGACTTTCGGAAGTGGTCTTCTAAGAGACTGTGACCCTTCCCCTGATAACTGATGTTATGTATAAGCAGGCAGATATGGTTTTAACACAAAGTGAAAAAAGTAGTTTCTTCCCACTCAAAGAGAAAAATATATTCAACCTTAATTCTCTGAGCTTTGGTTCATAAAGTCAAATGAGCTTCTAGCTATCTGGCCAGCAAAGGAGAGCCAGGCCAAGAAGCAGACCCCTCTTTTGTAGGAAAGTTCAGCTTGAGGCTACCCGAAAACCACCCAAGCCTGCTCTCAGGGCCCTGAGGCTGATGCCCCAGAGGTCCTGCCAGCTCCAGGGCTGAGGAGCTGTTAGTAGGTGGTTATGGAAGGTCATAGCACCATTAACAAGTTGAAGGGGGAAAGAGGCACGTTGTGAATTGGCTGTGACCCAGTGTCCCAGTGGCTTCCATCCACTCTTCTTTCCTTGTCACAGCCTTGCCTGCTCTTCTGTCCTCCAGGGCTGTGTAGTCATATGAAGCCATTAGTAGGGCACCTGCCACACCCACATCACTGCCGATGTTGTCAGAAAGAAACCCCATCAGCTCTGCCCACGTATTTGTTCCCTCTCTGCACTTGGAGGGTTTGGAATTCATTCCCTTACACAAAGGTCCCAGCCTGGCTTAAGGAACTGGGACTTGGTACTGATACGGGAGTGCTGGGAAGAGAAGAGCGTGGTATGGAAGCGGGGAAAGGAAGTGCTGGGTAGAGGAGGGTGTGGTCCCTGGCTAGGGCTCCACCTCATGGACCTAGGTGAGGACAGGCATTTCCTGCCCAAATGTTGCATTTCCCAAGACCACTCTGGCCTGCCACACCCCCATCCTGTGCCTATAAATACCCCAAGACCCTAGCAGGCAGACAGGCAGGGGACAGAACATGGAGAGGAGCACATGAGCGGAGGACCACAGGCTGGAATACACAGGCGGCTAGACATTGAGAGGAATGCACCGACAGTGCAGGACCAGCAGAAGCAGAAGGATGAGGAGTTTGGTTAGGGCAGTCAGAGCGGCCTAACTCCATGGCAAAGTCTCCCCCCTCCATCCCCTTCTGACTGCCCCGAGCTACCTCCACTCAAAACCTTGCACTCATTCTCCATGCCCAGGTGTGATCCCATTGTTCCAGTACACCAAAGGTAGAACCCAGGATACAGAAAGCCCTCTGTCTTTGTGACAATGTACAGGATCCAATTAAGTTGGTTAACACAAGCCATCTATAGACAGCAAAACCGAAAGCGCACCTTGTAACACACACCCACTAGGAGCTTATAAACATTCACCCCTAGACACCACCATGGTGTCGGAGCCCCACAGCCTGCCCGCCTGTATGCCCCTCTAGAGGTTTGAGCAGCGGGGCACTGAAGAAGCAAGCCACCCCTGTCATATGCCCTGCGAGGGGAACAAGGGAACTTTTCCCATTTTTGTCCGGTTATCTGTCCTGGAGGCATCATTAATGCACTTGCTCTTTAAGAGACCTCTTCTTCCACTGGGCAGAAGACAAGCGGGCTGTATTCTGTTGCCCTGGCTCCCCAAACACCACCTGGCACCCAGGCAAGTGCCTCTCCCTGTGCTTCACTGCAGACCATTCACACTGTGGCACTAGTCACAGCCTGTCCATCCCACGGTAGGAGTCATGGCAGCAGGCAGCCTAGAGAGCTCTTCATTTGAGGGCATAAAGTGTGGACAGTGGTCCTAGTGGTCCTCGTCAGCTCTCTGCCTAGCCAAGCAGTCCACACATACCTCCCCAGCAGTAGGAATTCCTTCTGGAAGGTGTCTGGGCTGGGAAGATCCGAGCATGGTCACTGAGAAATTGCAGGGCTTCTTCAAAGGCTAACCCTAAGCTTTCAAGAATGGTAGCGCCTTCCTGGTTAAGACAGCTAGTTGCTGCCCAATGCCCATTCTCCTGTTTCCTTAGTGACAGAACTCCAATATTACAAGGGGCGGCAATATGTCCAGAGAGAAACCTGCATTCTCCAGCCTCTCTTGCAGCTACATATGGCCATGTGCTGGATGAGATACAAAATGCAAGTGTTGGGAGGACTTCTGTAAAAGTTAATGAAAGGTAGGTCACTGGGGCTACTCCTGCCTGCTTCCTGGAACTTCTTGGGTACTCCAGCAGCTATCCTGGACCAGGAGGGGGCACCACACATGATAGCTAGCAGGGCAGAAAGAGAACAGGTTCCTGGATCTCAGGTAGCAGCTGCTATTCCAGCCCTGGTAGCCTACCTGGATTTTTTTTTTTTTTAATCAATAGACTTACTGTTTTCGAGCAGTTTTATGTTTATAAAATAAGTGAGCAGAAAGTACAGAGTGCTTTAGTGCTGAGGACGCCTCGTTGCTAAGTCATGGTTGTCTGCGCGGAGACTGCATTCCCAGTCTCCACGTGAGTGAGTCCCCAGCTGACTGGAACCAGCGAAGAGGCCCCCAGAGAGGTGGAAACGCCGCTGGTTTGTCTCACTCTGACTGATTGTGTGCGCCTGCAGCAATGTTCCTCGAAGCCTGTTCTGAGACCATCTGCATCAAAACCTCCTGGGGTGGCTGCTTTAAAGCCCAGCTAGTGAATCAGAATGTTGGGGATGGAGCCCATGGATACAGACTGAGAATTTCTAGAAACTGCCAGTGGTGAAAACGTCAAATGATTTTTTTCTTCCAGACATTAATGAACATGTAGAGGCAACCAGCTTCTTGACTTAGAGTCAAACCACCCCAATAATGCTTTGAGCATCGACGGCTCTGGAGTCCCCCAACTTCAGTGGTCCCTCTGTCAGCTGAACACGTCTGGCCACATCTGGCTCATATGGCTGAAAAGGAACAACTGTTTCCTGTCCCTTACAATTTCTGTTTCTTATCTTTTCATCCAGGGCAACTTCCTTCTCACTGACTTTTCTGAGTATAAGTCATAGCTACCCGGTCTTCTGAGAGTGGCCGTGCTAATGGTTTGTTCTCCCTTTGTGAAGGACACCCAAATTCCTGCTACTGCTGACGCCTGGAGCAAACCAAGATGGGGCATTTCAAAGGGTGGGTTTGTACATAATTATAGACTGGGGGCTGATGAAAGATTCAGTCAAATTCTTTTTATCCCCTGTGATGACAGAGAGGGAGAGAGAGAAAAAACAGGGAGGGGAAAGGCTTTCATACAAATCAAAATGACACAGACAAGATATTCTTTCCCCCAGCCTACTCTTAGGCCACCCTATATAGAGTTCAGCTCAAGAACTGACATGATGACAAAGGGTAGAATGGGGAGTCTGTCAATATAGTTGCAATATGTTGCGTATATGGATATATTCACAGCCTTCTCCCAATATGGGTGGGGAGGGGCCAGGAGATAAGGAAAGCAGGAGAGCCCACATGTGTACACACACACACACACACACTCACACACACACTCACACACTCAATAGCGCCTTTCGGGCTCCTACTTCTGTGGCATGCTGATGGCCTTAGTACTGGTCAGCTGTCTGTACTTGTTCTTCAATATGATTTTCAACTCTGGAGGCAAAAACCTTTTCTAAAATTCACAGGCTTCACTGCAACCAGATATAACTTGGCAAGGAGGCGTCCTCAGCACGAACTACAATCCATCTTCATTTTCCACTATGTTTGTGGTACATTTTGTGTGATGCTTTTTCTTACCTGTTTTTTTTTTTTTTTTTTTTTTGCTATTTTTTTCCCAGTTATTACTAACACCACTGAAATTCTTCCATGAGACTAAATAGCCAAGGGGAAATTATACTTCACAAATAGCACTAAGGCATGTGACGTTCCTCTCAGGAAGAAAGACAGCTATATAAGAAATTTCCGCCTAGTTTTTTTCCTTAAAAAAAACTGCTGTTATTTTTTCCCTCAGAGATTAATATTTGTAAAAGCTTTATATTGGAGGTGCTTTTAAAGAATGTATCATTCGGCCGGACGCGGTGGCTCACACCTCTAATCCCAGCACTTTGGGTGGCTGAGGCAGGTGGATCACTTGAGGTCAGAAGTTCAAGACCAACCTGGCCAACCTGGTGAAACCCTATCTTTACTAAAAATACAAAACAAGACCAAAATTAGCCGGGCATGGTGGTGAGCACCTGTAATCCCAGCTACTCTGGAGGCTGAGGCAGGAGAATTCTTTGAACCTGGGATGTGGAGCTTGCAGTGGGCTGAGATTGTACCAGTGCACTCCAGCCTGAGCAACACAGTGAGACTCCATCTCAAAAAAAAAAAAAAAGTGTTCAGGCGTAGTGGCTCGGGCCTGTCATCTCAGCACTTTGGGAGGCCGAGGCGGGCAGATCACCTCAGGTCAGGAGTTCGAGACCAACCTGACTAACATGGAGAAACCCCATCTCTACTAAAAATACAAAAATTGGCCAGGCATGGTGGTGCATGCCTGTAATCCCAGCTGCTCCGGCGACTGAGGCAGGAGAATCGCTTGAACCCAGGAGACGGAGGTTGCAGTGAGCCGAGATCACACCGTTGCACTTCAGCCTGGGCAAAAAGAGTAAGACTCCATCTCAAAAAAAAAAAGATAAGCATCGTCTTAGGTCTGTAAGTGTCCAGACGTTTGGAGAAAGCTTAAACAAACCAACCTCCTAAAGATAAACCTTACCGACCACCCCCGCAGAGGTTTAGTGAGTCAAAACCACTGTGATGATTATTCCCATTTTCACTGTGATTGCCACCCTATGTTCTTTTAACATACATACCAATAAATACAATGGAAACTCCCAAATACTTCTGTATTACCAAAGAAAACCACACACAGCAGGACTTTTTTCTCATTTAAAAGCTTTTTAAATTTCAGTTAAATGGAGGCAATTTATAAAAGAATAAAATTATAATTTAAAAAATCAGTGTCAAGCGGTGTGAAACATTAATATCAAATACAGAGTAACAAATGGACTAACGCACGGAAGTTTCTCATTCAAAAAAATTTCTCCCCAAACAAGAAACAACCCAAGAGCAAAATGAAGCGGTAAGTATCTCCACACGCCAGACACGTCTATCGTGCTGCTCCTAAAGAAATGCTCAGGTTCTGTTCTCAGCCTAATAATTCTTATTTTAAATACCTCTTTAAAAAGCCTTTCGGGAAAAAAAAGTGGCTGTTTTTCAAGTCCGTGTTTCATTTCAAACTGCTGTTTAGAAGGATAGAGACAGGTTGAGTCAGCCGTGCACCGACAGCACGGCCGCTGGAACGCTCGCCCCGTGGGTGCAGGCCTGTGGTCCAGTTTTGTGTCTGTCTGCGGTCAGTTTGTCGGCCTCTTGTTTTACCATTTCTCTGTTATAATGATTAATTTTTTGTGTCAACTTGGCTATGCCAGTTGTTTGGTCAAATGCTAATCTAGAGGTGGCTGTGGAGGTATTTTTTAGGCGTGATTAACATTTTAAGTCAGCAGCTGGCCCAGCACAGTGGCTCAAGCCTGTAATCCCAGCACTTTGGGAGGCCGAGGCAGGCGGATCACTTGCGGTTAGGAGTTCGAGACCAGCTTGGACAACATGGCGAAACCCATCTCTACAAAAAATACAAAAATTAGCTGGGAGTGGTGGGGCATACCTGCAATAATCACTTGGGCCAGGAAGCAAAGTTGGCAGTGAACTGAGATTGAGCCACTGCACTCCAGCCTGGGTGACAGAGCAAGACTGTCTCAAAAACAGCAACAACAGCCCGGGCACGGTGGCTCATGCCTATAATCCCAGCACTTTGGGAGGCTGAGGCAGGCAGATCACCTGAGGTCAGGAGTTTGAGACCAGCCTGACCAACATGGAGAAACCCCGTCTCTACTAATAATACAAAAATTAGCCAGGCGTGGTGGCACATGCCTGTAGTCCCAGCTACTCAGGAGGCTGAAGCATGAGAATCGCTTGAACCCAGAAAGTGAAAGTTGCGGTGAGCCAAGATCACACCATTGCACTCCAGCCTGGGCAACAAGAGTGAAAAAAAAAAAACATTTAAGTTAGTGGACTTTGAGTAAAGCAGATGACTTCAGTAACATGGGTGGGCCTCCTGCTTTATTGGCTAGACAAGGAAATTTTAGAGATCCCTTCTCTGAACTTGATGGAGGTAGGGGAAGAGGACAAGGTAAGATTACAGGGACCCTGATTCTGAGGCAACTTCCAAGTCCTCTCTGCATGTCAAAGTGCCAGGCTTTGGGGCATTGCTTTCTGAACCCCAGTCAGGGCCTCACAGGAGACGCTTTCTCCATGCGGGGCTTGGCAGGAAAAGGCTTAAATGGTGTGGGGAGACAACAGAGCATGGTTAGCATCACGTAGGGACCAATCTGTCGTGTTCACTACTGTACCTCCCTATTGACATAGCTATAAATATTTGTTGAGTGGAAGAAAGAGAATGATGAAAGAGTGAGGTCAGGAGATCGAGACCAGCCTCACCAACATGGTGAAACCCCATCTGTACTAAAAAATACAAAAAGTTAGCCAGGCGTGGTAGTGCATGCCTGTAACCCAACTACTCAAGAGGCTGAGGCAGGAGAATCGTTTGAACGCCTGGAGGTAGAGGCTGCAGTGAGCAGAGATTGCGCTACTGCACTCCTGGGCGGCAGAGTCAAGACTCCACCTCAAAAAAAAAGAGGAAAGAAAGGAGAGAGAGCAATAGAGAGGATGGGCAGGAGAAAGGAGGGAGCACAAGGAACAATCTTGAGCAAATCCTAGCTGCTTACCAAATGTATGACCTTGAGCAAATAACAGCCTCCTTGTCCCTGGACCTCAATATCCTTAACCATAAAATGAGGTGCTCTCCCTAGGTCGCTGTGAGGATTGAATGAGAGCATATGTGCAAAATGCTTGGCAAAGGCCTGACTCACAATGAGTGGCTCATAAGTGCGCCTGTGATGACTACTGTTCAGGGTCATCCAGCCCCTGTGGAGCCAAGGCTGCAAACATCCAAGCTCCTTCTCTCCGCTGTTGGAAGCTCTCCTGGAATACCCCCGGGTTCTCACTGCCCTAAGAGCCCTGTTCCCTCTGGTGAGCACAAGTTCGGTGCTGAAAACTGCCAGCCCCATTGTTTCTGTGAGCTTGAAACCCTCTTGAGAGCAGAAGGCTCTGACACATACAGAGAAGGAGCAGGCAGAGCCCTGAAGACACACTCAGCCTGAATCACCATCCTCCTCAGCAGGGCTTTGCAGCAGCCTGGGGAGATACCGTTCCCAGCCACGAGACCAGATTGCTCAGGGAGCGAGAGGAAGCAGGAAGCGCAGGCCACCCACTGCTGCTGTCACTGACCTAGTTTGGCCCACTTTGCCGAGAACATGGAGCCACACCAGATGGAGGGACAGCAGGAACAGCTGATGCTGGCAGGAGGGACAGGAGCTTGGGCTCCAGGGAGTTCGGACTTCAGGGCATTCCCGGGCTTGATTCTGGGTGCAGAGTCTCACTTGGTGGAGGGGGGATGGCAGGAATCTTAGTCAGCCCTGGCTGCTATAACAAAACACCACGGACCACAGCTTACACAATAGCAATTTCTCGGCGTTCTGGATACTGGGACATCCACGGTCAAGGCTCCGGCAGATTCGAGTCTGGGGAAGGTCTTCTTCCTGATTCCTGGAATGTACCTCCTCACTGTGGCCTCACAGGTCAGAGAGAGGAAGCCATCTCTCTGGTGTCCCTTCCTGTAAGGACACCAATCCTGTTATGAGGGCCCCGCTCTCATAACAGGATTGGTGTCCTTATAGGAAGGACATCTAATTCTAAGGTCCCATCTAATTCTATTACCTCTAAAGGCCCCACCTCCCAATGCCATCACATTAGTGGGGAGGGTTTTGAATTATGAATTTTGGGCGGACACAAAGATTCTGTCCATATGGCAGGTAACAACCTTCCTGACCTCCATGTGGTCTTGACCATCCTGACCACAGACAGAGGCCTCTGGGTGAAGGGCAGTTATGGCACAGTAGCTAAGAGAGCAGCGCCTGCAGCCAGACTGCCTGGGTGTCAAGGCTGAGTCTGCCTCTTGACAGCTGTGTAACCTTGCACCAGTGATATAACTTCTCCATACCTCAGCTTCCGCATCTGTAAAGTACAGGTGACAATAACAGGACTTAAGCTCAAAAGGGTGTTAGATGTGAATCCATGTACAGCATTTACATAGAACAGTGCCTGGATTGTCATCAGCACTGCGTGAGTAGTTACTGTCAAAATGATACTATGTGACAAGGTAAGCCAGTTTAATACTGGTGACGAACAACCAAGGATACAGAGTTCTTAATGTTTGCACAAGGTGTGGGACAGCATAGGAGTGGTGATTAAAAGAAGGCTCTCGTCTCTGTGCCCCTCATCCTCACTATGAGACCCTGTGCATGGCATGTCATCTTTCTGAGCCCCAGTTTCCTCTTGAAAATGAAAATAATAGCTTCACTCTGCCTAATTCTCAGGATTCCTTTGATGACTAAATGAGTTAGCATTCATGGAAAATATTTGAATGCTCCGAAATGCCAAGTGCAATGACCAACCTGAGACTCCTTTTGCCTCTAGGGATGGCCGTGCCAGCAGCAGGTGGATGAGCCAGGACCCCAGCAGTGTCAGTCCGTCCCTCCCCTCATCCCGTGCCCTTGGAAGTGGCAAAGCATGTGCAGGTAAGCACCTGTGTGGAGTGATGAGACAAGCCAGCGGAGACAGTGGCTCAGAGAACACTGAATCAGCTGGGAACGTGGGAGCTGAGTGGGTGGGGCTGGAGAGTCATGCATTTGTCATTTTCTGTTGAACAAAGGTATAAGCAAATATAAAAGTGTGTAAGGAAAGCACGTGACTATTATTAAAAGTTTAATGGCAAATTCTTCCAGCTCCTCTTTGTTTCAAGGTGGAGTCACTTCGGGATGGTTACTTGCATCCCTTCCATAAGGGAAAAAGAATAGCCCCACGTTTTGGAGTGCAGATTATGATCCAGAGGCATGGGTTTACGCATGATGCCTTCCAGCATTAGAGAGGGGATGAGCCATGTATGTAACTCTTCACAATAAACCTCATCGAAGAGGTATCAGCCGAGCTGGGAATGCCATAACAAAGTACCATAGGCTGGGGACTTACACAACAGACATTTATTTTCTCACAGGTCTGGGGGCTGGAAGTCCAAGATGAAGATGCCAGCAGGGCCTTTTCTCCTGAGGCCTCTCTCCCTGGCTTGCGGATGGCTCCCTTTTCCCTGTGTCTTCACATCATCTTCCCTCTGCATGTCTCTGCGTCCCAAATCTCTTCTTATAAGGACACTAGTGGCATTGGATAAGGGTCCACCTTAATGACCTCATTTTAATTCATTTACCTCTTTAAAGACCCAATCTTCAGATACAGTCACATTCTGAGGTACTGTGGGTTAGGACTTCAACATGTGAATTTGGAGGGGGACACAATTCAGTCTATAACAGAGGGCTGGGCCTTTATTTCTGGCATCTACTCCACATCATGCTATAAGCCCAATATAATTATCCACCGCTACAGAAACCTAGCACAATCATGGGCATGACCCAGCATAGCTTTGGAGCACTGCAGAGCAGTGTGGTAGCTGGGGGACAGGACTGAAGGTGGGAGGCAGGGGGAGGGTTACAGCTTCCAGTGCCCCTGGCCATGCAAGGCAGGCTGTAGCTGAGTCTGAGAAGCTTGATCTTGTTGTCTGCCATGGGCATGTTCTACCTGAACTCTCAACACTTCTTAGGAAGAACTTATACAAACAACCTCTACACTTAATACTTCCATTTAAAGAAATACTTGCTAACATCAGACTTCTGGTTCCTGAACAAACTCAGTATTAGCAAGACCACATCCTCGTGTGCATAAAACAGAAGAGTCAGGGCCAAAGGGCCCTATGAAGCATCCGTGTGTCTGCCTCCAGTTTCCTAGCACAGACAGAATAGGAAGATGTAAAGTTCAAGTTAATTTAGTCCACCAACCTGTAATAGCCATCAGCTGTCATACCCTGACTTGCAAAGTAACTCACCTCCTGTGAACTGGATGTCCCAGGACCACTTGTGTTCTAATACTCTGTGGCTTTAACAAGAATTAGGTAAAGCAACAGAGGCAACAAATGTTTCATTCTTCTCTCATTCATTCACTCACTTGCAAGTATTGCTCAAGCACCTACCATGTGGTAGGTGTCCTGGGGGAGGAGCAAGGATTTCAGAGGAGGCTGCCTGTAGCATTTGAGTTTGCCCTTGCACACAGGCTAAGACTTTGGTGAGCAGATGAATTCCAAGTGGAAGGATAAATAAAGGCCAGGAAGCATGAAGAAAGCCAGGAAATAGGAAAGACAAACCCTATTACAATGGATGAGTAGTTAAGTTCTGATACGCAGAGAAAGAGCAGTGTCAGGGAAGAGTGGGCTATCCATCCAGCTGTGTAGGCCACACCACTTCACAGCCACTAGGATTGCTACAACCAAAGACAGATGTGCCTAAGAGAAGACTCCACCCTGCCTTGTGTTCTGCGCTTCCGACAGGCTTACGGTCAAGCCTGCCGGAAGGAGAAGAGGAGATCGAAGGAGAAGCGGGGGAAGAATGGGGAGGGAGGGCAGATCGTTCTTCCTTCCAACGAAAGAATGGAGGGAGGAAGGGAACAGTGACAATTACAGGCTCTTTGACTATAAACAGCAAAAGTAGTCTTCTAGTTGGAATCACGGAAGCTCTTGTTCTGGCCATTCAAGTGGGCGTTTGTGTTTGTGCAGGGAAAGTGACATGACTGCCTATTTTAGAACATTTAAATCTGTCACTGGTTGAATGATTTTGTTTTCATGCCACTCACAAGATGAAGACGATTGCTCATGCTGATACTGCCTTGCCAGCATCAATGGGTGGGAGCCGAGGAAAGTCTATGCTGGACCCATAGTGGCCTCTAACATGGGAGTTAGTGCCTGTGGAAAGACTCCCTAAAATAGAATCACAAGGAAATAACATTGGCTGCCTAAAGTATGCTGGGTTGATCTGGAGGCATGATGAGATTAGAGTGGTCACCTATGCTAGGCTGAGGGGCAATGAAGAGGGGACTGTGGCTGCCCAACTATCCCCTGAGAGGACTGAACAGGTTTCCAGGACAGCTGGAATTTTTTTTTTTTTTTTTTTTTTTTGAGACAAGGTCTTGCTCTGTTGCCCAGGCTGTAGTGCAGTGACACCATCACTGCTCACTGCAGCCTCTACCTCCCTGTCTCAAGCAATCTTCCCACCTCAGCCTCCTAAGTAACTGGGACCACAAGCATGCAACACCACACCCGGCTAATTCTTTTCATTTTTTTTTTGTAGAGATGGAGTCTCACTACGTTTCCTAGGCTGGTCTCGAACCCCTGGGCTCAGGCAATCCTCCTTCTAAAGTGCTGGGATTGCAGGTGTGAGCCATTGCACCTGGCCAAGGGCAGCTGGATTTTTGAAGGAAGAGGGGGTTCTCGTTCAATTCTGTCAGTCAGGCATCTCCTTCTGGCTTGTTTGCGGGATTTGGCATTTTCAAGGCACCCAAGAAATAGCAAAGGGAAACTTGTAAAATGCTGTGTCCCTTCCGTAGTATGAAGAAAAAAAAAGGAGCGGTTTGTGCCAAGGAAATGAATGAGGTGTGCTATCTCAGAAAGATCAAGAGTGCTGTTTGTGTAGGTTGTATTGAGAATTCAAAATGCTAATTGAAGTATATTATTTTCTAAAAATGCCTTTGCCAATAATTGTTGGGCTTTGAGGAAAAGAATCTAAAAATACTAGAGCTACATTAAAAGTGACTAAAAGACATGACAATTGAATATGGTATGTGACTGGATCTTTCACTAGAGAGAAAAAAGTGCTGGATACGAGACCCTTATCAAAACCACAACGAGTCACCACTTCACACCCACTAGGATTGCTACAACCAAAGACAGATAATAACGAGTGTTGACAAGGTTGTGGAGAAACTGCAGCCCTCACACACTGCTGGCAGGAATATAAAATAGTGCAGCAGCTTTGCGAAACAGTCCAGCAGTTAGAGTTTATTATAAAACAGAGTTATCACATAACCCAGCAATTTCACTCCTAGTATGATTCCAACTATATGACATTCTGGAAAAGGCAAAACTGTAACTGCGTCAGAGCCATCTGGATCAACTTTTAAGTAACAAAGTTGTGAGTTGTTTTTCAGTTGCCATCAACCCTCATGTAACCTGAGCATGCCCAGATGAACCAAGTGTGCAATCACAGGGGGAACCTAAGTGCTTGGACCAAGTAGAGGGGACCAAATTAAGAAGTGGATACCACCTGGCAGGATCAAGGATCCAATCAGATCAAGCTCTGGCATTACCCCATGGCAGGATCCAGTTATATCATGCCTCCTGGCATCAGCTCATTGCAAGATCCAATCAGATCACACCTCATTATTCTATGCTTGTAAAATCTGACCCAGCCTCCAGCCCGGGGGAGACAATGATTTGGGAACTATTCCTGGTATTCTCCTTACTTGTTACAAGAAATAAAATCCCCTTGCTAAATCCTCTTTGGTTGTGGTCATTGGGTCTATATCTGCCAAGTACTAAGCTGCCAAACTCACCCACTGTCGATAACAAAACTATAGAGACAGTAAGAAGATCAGTGGTTTCCACGGATGTGGGGGGGGGAGGAAGGGGGTGACTAGGTAGAGCACATGGGATGTTTAGGGTAGTGAAATCACTCTGTATGATACTGTAATTATGGATTCAGATCCTTACACATTTGTTAAAACAAAAGACTGTACCCCAAGGTCAATTGCAGGCTTTGGTTAATAATGATGTCTAGCTTAGGTTCATCAATGGTAACAAATGTACCATCCTGCACAAGTCTTGCTGGAAATTGATAGCTGGGGGAGTGTATGTATGTGTGGGGGCAGAGGATATATGGGAACACTCTGTACTTGCTACTCAATTTTACTGTGAACCTGAAACTGTTCTTAAAAATTGAGTTTAGTAAGCCAGGTGAGGTGGCATGTCCCTGTAGTCCCACCTACTCGGGAAGCTGAGGTGAGAGGATCACTGGAGCCCCGGAATTTGAGGGCAGCCTGTGCGACATAACAAGATCCTCTCTAAATAAATAAGTATAATTAAAAAAAAAAAAAAAAAAAAGAGTGGAAGGAGGCCCCAGGCCAAGGAACACAAGCAGCCTCTAGAAGCTGGAGATGGCAAGAAACATTCTCCCTTAGGGCGCCAGAAGGAACACAAACCTAGGGACATCTTTTTTTTTTTTTTTCTGTCATCCGGGCTGGAGTGCAGTAGCATGGTCACAGCTCACTGTAGCCTCAACTTCCCGGGCTAAAGCAATCCTCCCACCTCAGCCCCCCAAGTAGCTGGGACCATAGGCATGCACTACCACACCCAGCTAATTTTTGTATTTTTTTGTAGGGACGGGGTCTTGCCATGTTGCCCAGGCTGATCTCGAACTCCTGAGCTCAAACAATCCACCTGCCTCGGACTCCCAAAGTGTTGGGATTACAGGCATGAGTCACTGCACCTGGCCAATATCTTGGTTTGAGCCCAGTGAGACCCATTTTGGACTTCTGACCTCCAGATGTGTGAGATAATACATCTGTGTTATTCAAAGCCACCAGGTTGTGGTAATCTGTTACAGCAGACACAGAAAACAAACACAATAGCATTGTTTCACTAAATGAACCATGGTTATGTAAGATAATAACAGTAAAAGCTCAGTGAAGACCACACAAGAAGCCTCTGTGCTATCTTGGGAATGCTTTTGGAAATCTAAAATTATTTTAAAATTAAAGTGTTTTTTTAAAGATGCTAAGATTTGCCAAAAATAAGCAGGTAAAGCTGTCATTGAAGTGAACTGGCCCCATTTGCTCACGCACTTGAGAAAGCCAAACGCTGAACCAGGTTTTTGTAGAGAGAGCAGTTTATTGAAAGGCTGTCAAACAAGGAGACAGGAGTCAGCCTCAAATCTGTCTCCCCAGTCTGGGGAGTTGGGGCAGGTTTGATAGTCAGAGGGTAATGAGGCATGATCTGACTGGAGCCTGGATCCTGCTGTCTGACTTTTGCTAGCTATTTATTTATCTATTTATTTATTTAGAGTGAGACAGAGTCTCACTCTATCATCCAGGCTGGAGTGCAGTGGCACAGTCTCAGCTCACTGCAATATCTGCCTCCTGAGTTCAAGTGATTTTCATACCTCAACCTCCCAGGCTCAAGCAATCCTCCTGCCTCAGCCTCCCAAGTAGCTGGGACTTCAGGCACGTGCCACCATGCCCAGCCAATTTTCATATTTTCAGTAAAGACAGGGTTTCACTATGTTTGCCAGGCTGGTCTCGAATTCCTGACCTCAGGTGATCCACCTAACTTGACCTCCAGAGTGCTGGGATTACACATGAGCCACCATACCCGACCAGGTTTCTGTTTCTTCTTCTTCTTCTTTTTTTGAGATGGGGCTTCGCTCTTGTTGCCCAGGTTGGAGTGCTGCTCAGGCTGGTCTCAAACTCCCGACCTCAGGTGATCTGCCCACCTCAGCCTCCCAAAGTGCTGGGATTACATGCATGAGCCACCATGCCCCACCAGGTTTCTGCTTCTTAATTCATTCCCAGTTCCTTGGTCTGAGCACTTATGTCCCGCCTGTGGTTACATACTTGGTTTATCTGGGCATGCTCAGGTGACATGACCTTCAACCTGGAAAAACAACTCACACTTCATTACATAAATGTGGAGTCAGATTGGTCTGATGCAGTTACAAGAGTCATGGCCTGGGTCCCAAGCAGCAGGCAATGGAGACTTTCCCCTCCCAATTCTATCCCACCTCCTTACAACAAGGAGCCCTAACACGGAAACCAGAAAGAAAACCAAGAATTTCCTGAAGGGACTTCCCAAAAGAACCTAGCCAACTGATGATACACCAGTTTTAAAGAAGAGGCAAGTCCTCGGCAGCAAGGACCTGCATGTCCCTTGCAAGAGAGAAATGGAGCCATTATTCAAAGATGAGAATGTGAGCAGTAACAAAGTCGAAAATGTGCTAAACATCTGGCACAAGCCCAGCAGATACTGGTTATGGACAACCATGGTGCTCTGCCAGCCCTGTGTAGTGTCCTTTAGTAAACATAGCAATGGTTTCTAGACTTATGTATGTGCATGTATTTCTAGATTTGTATATGTATTTGTGTGTGTGTGTGTGTGTGTGTGTGTGTTTTGCGTAGCTGTTTCTTGGTTTGACAAAAGTAGAGTCTTAACAAACTAGATTTTCCACTTTAAAAGTTATATTATTGCTGGGGACAGTGGCTCATGCCTGTAATCCTAACACTTTGAGAGGCTGAGGTGGGCAAATGGCTTGAGCCCAGGAGTTTGAGACCAGCCTGGCAACGTGGCAAAACCCTGTCTCTCCAAAAAATACTAAAATTAGCTGGGCATGGTGGTGAGCACCTGCAGTCCTAGCTACTCAGGAGACTGAGGTGGGAAGATCACTTGAGCCCAGGAGGTTGAGGCTGCAGTATGCCACGATTGTGCCACTGCACTCCAGCCTGGATGACAACTGAGACACTGTCTTAAAAAAAAAGGTCATATTATGATTATTAAGAAATTAAGCAATTTTACCAAGATTTGTTATTCTTGGTAAATCTTACTAATGTGTCTTGGTACCAATGTTACCAAGCAACAGTACCATGATTTTTAAAAAGCATTAACATTAAATTTGAAGCTATTTGCATCACCCAGCCTGCCCTTAGAATGAGAAATATTACAAACTCCATAATTACTTCCACCCCAGGGCCTTCAAAAGGACTCACTCAGCATCACCCCCCACCCCCCCACCTCTTAAATCTATTCCTCTCACCCTGACTCATCTTTTGAGCTGAGGGCATCTTCCAATCTTTTCAATTAAACTTCCTCCTCCACCCAGCCCCTCTGCTAGGATAATTTCCACTGGAACTGAGTGTTTCTTTTCATCCAGTTCTGTATTTAAAAGGTTGGGTCACCTTCAAGACCTCTGTCTCCTTCCCTCTAACCTCCAGGCGGTAGACGCCTCTCTCCTTCGGACTCGCCTTTTAAACCTGAACCTCCTGCATCTGCCACATGCCGTCTGTTCTCACTGCCACTGCCGTGGTTCAGAGGACTTTAAAAATTTTTATTTTAGTATTTTTTAAATTTATTTATTTTTTGAGATTTTGGCTCACTGCAACCTCCGCTTCCTGGGTTCAAGTGATTCTCCTGTCTCAGCCTCTCCAGTAGCTGGGATTACAGGTGCCCACCACCACACCCGGCTAATTTTTGTATTTTTGGTAGAGACAGGGTTTCCCCATGTTGGCCAGGCTGATCTTGAACTCCTGACCTCAGGTTATCTGCCCGCCTCGGCCTCCCAAAGTGCTAGGATTACAGGCGTGAGCCACCGCACCCAGTCGGTGTCAGGATCTCTGAGAGTGGCATTTTAAACAAGTGTGATTCTACCACATGCTAGATTGTATGGAGCATTAATGTAACCCCAACCTTTCATTTCATAAATGAGGAGACTTAAGGGCCAGGGAGGTGAAATAGCTTACCCAAGTTCAAAAAGGACTTGCATCATTCACTATCCAGTCTACCCTTCACAGGTTTGAACAGCTCCAGCAGCACCAATCAAGTGTGATTTTCAGATGCCTTCCCCAGCCTGCCCAGGGTGCTTTGATCGCAGGGGAGCCTGGAGGGGACCAGAACCCATGGAACTGGCACAGAAAGGAAGCCTAGCTTTGGCCACCACACCCAACTCCTTTTACATCTCCAGATAGGGACCAGAGCCCGTGAATGACCACTTCTCTCATTTCCTCCTTCCCAAGCTTCCCACATTCATAAATGAGGATGACCTTGACCATCAGATGTGTTCTCCAGTCTGACCATGCCCAGCTGAGGCCGGGGGACCTTGCTGTGATTTGTGTGGGTGACTAAGGAGATGCTGAGACAGTGCCCTGGAGTCTCCAGGCCTTCAGGCCCAGGAACAGAGAAGCCACTGAGAAGACATAGGCACAGAGTTTGCTCCTACTGGGGGAGCAAACTTCTGCTTCCTTTTCCAGACAGACTTGAAGGAAAATCTTCCCTGCTCTTTTTCATCCCCTACAAACCTGCAAAAACCCAAGAAACTCTATCTTACAATGTTCTCAGGTCCTTAAATAAATAAATTGTGGAATTTTTTATTTTTATTTTTTTATTTTATTTTATTTTTTTAAAGACGGGGTTTCACCATGTTGGTCAGGCTGGTCTTGAACTCCCGACCTCAGGTGATCCGCCCGCCTTGGCCTCCCAAAGTGCTTGGATTACAGGCGTGAGCCACCATGCCCGGCCAATTGTGGAATTTTTTAATCAGACAAGAGCCGCCCTGCTAACGTGTACATTTCTCTGTCACATGGTGAAAGTGAATGAAAGGATGTGGTTAAGTTCAGCACCCTTGCCTTAGAGAGTCTGGCCCCGGGGTGGTGGCTCACACCTGTAATCCCAGCACTTTGGGAGGCCGAGGCGGGCGGATCACCTGAGGTCGGGAGTTCGAGACCAGCCTGGCCAACATGGTGAAACCCCATCGATACTAAAATTACAAAAAATTAGCCAGGTATGGTGGTGGCACCTGTAAGGTGGCTGAGGCAAGAGAATCTCTTGAACTCATGAGGTGGAAGTTGCAGTGAGCTGAGATCGCAACACTGCACTCCAGCCTGGGTGACAGAGCAAGACACTGTCTCCAAAATACAGGAAGGGACCCTGCTCTCACCCTCCCCTTCCCAGCCCCTTTCTGCTGCCAGGAATGTGGGACGTGGCCAAGAGCCATCTTAGACCAGAGGAGGGAGGGTGGCACCTGGGAAAGGCAGAGAGACAGAGAAGCGATGCCAGGGCCCCGAGAATCTCCAGAGCAGAGTCTCAGTGCCCAGCTTACCTGCACAAGAGACAGGAAAGATACTTGTCTCTCATGGGAGCCATTTGGATTTAATATCAGCTAAACCAAACCCTAACCCAGATTTCAGGAATCCAGTACAGAGTCCTATTTCCTTCTGCTCTGGGCTGCCCAGGCCTGGCGGTGAGGCATGGATTTGGATTCTGACAGAGCACCAGCTTTAGATTCAGACAGATTCAGGCTTGAATGTGCGCTGTTATATTTACTACCTGTATCAGTTTGCCAGGGCTGCAGGAAGCAAGAACCACAAACTGAGGGGCTTAAACAACAGACTCCTGTTTCCAGAGGCTGAAGTCTGAGCTCAAGGATGGGCAGGGCTGTGCTCTTCTGGAGGTGCTATGAAAGAACCTGGTCCCTGCCTCGCTCCTGCCTTCTGTGGTTCCCTTCACATTTTCATCTCTGCCTTCATCTTCACGTGGCATTCTCCCCCAGTCTCCTCACATAGCCTTCCTTCTGTCTCTGTGTCCAAAGTATCTTTCCAATAAGGACACACACCCTAATGACCTTGTTGTAACTCTCTATAAAGACCTTAACTCCAAATACGGTCATACTCTGAGGTCCTCGGGGCTCTGCATATCTATTTTGGGGTAACACAACTCAATTCACCATAATAACTCTCTTCACTAACAAACTTTGGTTGTTAACACCTCAGTTAAGAACCTCAGTTTCCCCAGTGGAAGTCCCCAGCACACACCTCGGAGCTGGTCTCTACAGTTGTCATGCTTACAGTTGAAAGTAAGTGCCACCTCCCATCAGCCGATCATCACTAAATATGTGTGGTGGCCTTTGCTGTTTTTCTGGCTACTCAGTCTCCAGACCCCCTTTGCCTTATGATGAATTTGGGTGACTGGCAGGGCCCCTCTACCACAAAGATGCTAAAAATGCCAGATATTTAGGATCTCAGCCTCCCTTAGAGCTCCACAGCCTCTACTGTGACTCAGTCAGTGACGCTGTATGTTATTCAATAGTCTTTTAATGTAACCCCTTTTCACTAAATCACCCAGTCTGTTCTATTGCTTGCAAGTGACAGCCTTGACAGATATTGTAGAGTATTCAGGGCCAAAATGGTTGATTAGAAGTGTAGTGGCAGCTTCCAGATGACCCATGAGGATGCATACAGTAAGACAATTGGCTTGGAAGCCGAGCAGTATAGTGGCTTTCAAGTGAGGAGACTCAGATTCAAATCTCAGCTGTGCCACCTACTAGCTGAGAAACCACGAGAGTGAATTAACCTCTTTGAGCCTCAGTTTCCTCCTCTGTCAAATGGTGACTATAGTAAACTACTTAAAAGAATTGTTGGGAGAATTCAATGAGATGATGCAACTAAAACTCATACTGTACATGGTTATTCATTTTATGTGTCAACTTGACGGGGCCACAGAGTGCCCAGATATTTGGTCAAACATTATTCTGGGTGTGCCTGTGAGGGTGTTTTTGGATGACATTAACATCTCAATTCAGCAGGCTGAGTAAAGCAGATGGCCCTCTCTAATGTGAGTAGGCTTCTTCCAATCAGCTGGAGGCCTGAATAGAACAAAAAGGTTAACCCCCCACTAAGCAAGAGGGAATTCTGCCAGCAGATGGCCTTTGGACTTGAACTACACCATCAGCTCTCCTGGTTCTCCAGCTTGCTGAATGCAGACATTGGAATTTGTCAGCCTTCATAATTGCGTGAGCCAATTTATTATGATAGATCTGTTTCTATATCTATGTTTTTACCTATACTTATACCAATATTGATGTCAATATAGGCATAGCTATAGATATAGACATAGGTAGATCTGGATATAGATTAGATATAGATACAGATATAGATATCGCCTGTTGGTTGTTTCTCTGGAGAACCCTAACACACTGTAACACATGGAACAATAGTGCATGATTAGTAACTCTGGTAGCTAATTGTTGTTGTTAGTTTTATTATGATACTACAATGTGGCCAGCATACAGGACCCCAGCCACAGTCCCTCAGACATTGTGGCAGCATCGTCATATTTTCCCCAAGTCTGGGGGAAATTCACTGGCTTTTCTTTTAAAGTCTGAACCTGTTACCTCTCTCTTGCCTCTCCCACACCTGCACACACATGGCTTCCAATTCCTGGAGACAGTGCTGGACAGGATCAATGGCCGGGGTGGGAGTGGGAGGGGGCAATGCTTCGAGCTCTCAAAGGTGCGTTGTGAATTTCTGAATTTCTGCTCTGGCATGGTAACCATTCACTCCCACAGCCCTGGGACACTGGGATGACATTCAGTCACTTCCTCCTTCTCCTCACAAGGTGCTAACCTGCTGCCTCCTAGAGAAAAGAAAAGCGCGTGAATCACCAAGGGCTGCCTTAGAGGCTGCTTCTCAGGGCACTGGTCAGAGAAGAGAATGTGGCCAGTGGGAGGGTGTCCCTGGGGCCTGCTGATGTAGATAATGCCCACTACTCCAGCCCACTATGCCCACCCAGAATGGCTTTCATACTCAGGGTCACCCGGCCATGGAGAAGGACTCAGCTCTGCTAAATGATGCTGAGGCAGCCTGGACACAGCTTGGCTGGATCAACTCACCCAGCACCCAGCCTCATGGCAGCACACCCAGCAACTCCTGCCTTCTTCCCATCAAGGCTTTTGCTGTCCAAGTCTGACAGCCCCTTGGATAAACAAGAAGCCTGGGGAAGTCCAGACCATGGTCTTACTCACAGGCTTCAAAGCTGGACATCCGGTATCAATGCCAACCAGGAAGTTCGCTGAAATGCAGGTTCCCCACCAACCACAGCTCAAAAATATGGCAACAGAACCCCTGGGGCTGGACCCAGAAGCTGCATTTTTAAAAAGATCCCCCCCAAATATGTGAGCAGGCACAAAGACCTGGGCAGAAGAAACATCCTGAGCTGCAGGGAATTAGCTTCCCTTCCTGGAGCCAGATATCCTGCTTTCTTGGCTCATGGGACTTAGGCCATTGCTTGACTTCTCTGGGCCTCAGTTTCCTCATCTGAAATCTGGGAGATACTTTTTGGGGGCACATGTAAAAAATGAAATATACGGAAACGGGCAAAGTTCCCTTGTCCCCCTCACAGGGCGTGAGATGGGGAAGTGGATTGCTTCTTCTGTGCCCCACTGCTTAAACCTCTAGGGGAGCATGGACAGGCAGGCGGTGGGGCTCTGACTTCTGACCACACAGCAGTGTCTAGGAGTGAATGTTTACAGCTCCTGAAGCTCCAGTGTGCGTGTGCTACCGTGTGCTCTTTCAGTCTTGCTGTCCATAGGCGGCTTGTGTTAACCAGCTCAATTAGACCCTCTGCCTTGTTGCAAGGACAGAGGGCTTTTTGTATCCTGGGCTCTTGCCTGAATGTACTGGAAGAATCGGATCTCACGTGGGCTTGAAGAATGAGTGCAAAGTTTTATTGAGTGGAAGTAGCTCTCAGCAAATGGGGGAGCCAGAAAGGAGATGGCTTTCCCCTGGAGTCGGGCCTGGGCTTTCCTCCAACTGCCCCAGCCAAACTCTGTGTTGTTCTGCTGGTCGGTGGCTTGCCGGCATGCTGGTGCCTGTGGGTGTGTTCCTCTCAACATCCAGCCACCTGTGTGTTCCTCGACTGATGTGCTCCTCTCTATGTCCAGCCACGTGTGTGTCTGCTTGCTGGGGTGTCAGGGGTTTCTACAGGCACAGGATTGGGGTGTGGCAGGCCACAGTGGTCTTGTTAAATGCAACATTTGGCAGAAAAACAAAAATGCCTGTCCTCACCCAGGTCCGTGGGGGTGGAGCCCTAGCCAGGGACCATGCCCTCCTCTACCCAGCATTTCCCTTCCCCTCTTTCATATCATTTAAAGGGACCATGCTCTTCCCTTCCCAGCACTCCTGTATCAATGGGAATGATAATAGTTCTATCTCAATGGATTATTGAGAAAATTAAATAACCCAGCATACAGTAAAAGATCAATAATTGTTAGGTGTTATTATTGAAGAAACAACTATTCCCTTGCAAACCTTCTTTTTCCCAGAAGTGAAATGGAAAATATTACATACTTCAAAGCAAGTACTGTATCTTTTAGAGTCGACAAGCAAGCCCAAGAAACACTCATTTGCAAAAGCAGCTTCATAATGTAACAAGGTGTTTTACTTTTATTTATTTATTTTTAGAGCCGGGATTTCACTATGTTGCCCAGGCTGACCTTGAACTCCTGTGCACAAGCGATCCTTCCACCTTATTCTTTCAAGTAGCTGGGACTACAGATCCAATATATTTAAAAATAAATAAATAAACAACTACAACTTACTGAGCACCTTATATGTGTCAGATTCCACAAGCAGTTCTGTCTGACAGGTAGTATTATTTCAATTTTAAGATAAGGAAGCTTATGTCACCAATGGCGAAGTTGGGATTTGAACTCAGACCTCATTCTGGAAACTGTGCTATTCTATCTCCACAAGGCTGGTTAGTAACAGTCTATTCATTGGCAGGAGCTTCTGAAGCACTCTTGTTTTCCCAGTTATAAATCCACATTAGTATTGCTAGGCAAAATTGGGTCACAGGAGCAAGCCTTGCAGTTGACAATGTTATTCTAATGTAAGAATGCCAATAAGAAATGGCAGTAAATATTTTACAATTTTAACTCATTGATTTTGAACTGAACACATGCCTCCAAGGAAATGATGCTTTACAATCTGTAAAGTAAGAAGCATCCTTTCTTAGTAAGGATACTTTCACACTTTTTAGGGTATTTGCCTCCATCCCCCCCTCAGCTCTGTGATGTGCATCCTCCACTGATTTTGTCAACACCCTCGGGTAGAGTTAGAGTTTAAATTCACATCTCCCCTGAATAAGTCACAGCTTCAGAGGTGTGACCCCAGAACTCCCACTGAACTCAATTCCTGGGAAAGGAAGGATGTCTTGATCACAGTAACGTGTAGCACAGGGCTTTTTGCACAAAGGGGATTCTCAATTGATGTGATTTAAAATAATGCAAATCTGTTGTCATGGTTTTTCTAAAGATATAAGGAAAACTGAAAGCATCTATTTTGTTCAAGTACCCTTTCTCTGGAGAATGTTCCGGGAAAGGAGGCTGGGTACAGTCGCTCCTGCCTGTAATCCCAGCTGTTTGGGAGACTGAGCCAGGTGAATCCCTTGAGCTTAGGAGTTCGGGACCACCCTGGGCAACATGGTTGGTGAAATCCTGTCTCTGCCAAAAAATACAAAAATTAGCTGAGTGTGGCGGTGCGTGCCTGTAATAACCAGCTGCTTGGGAGACTGATATGGAAGGATTGCCTGAGCCTGGGTGGCTGAGGTTGCAGTGAGCCAAGATCAGGCCACTGCACTCCAGGCTGGGTGACAGAGTGAGACCCTGTCTCAAAAAAAAAAAAAAAAAAAAAAGTCAGGGAGATTGGTGTGAAAGGAGCCGTCTCTGACAGTTTAACAAAGAAAACTCAGGATATAGACATATACCCTTTGTTATGGTTAATACTAAGTGTCAACTTGATTGGATTGAAGGATACAAAGTATTGATTCTGGGTGTGCCTGCCAGGGTGTTGCCAAAAGGGATTAACGTTTGAGTCAGTGGTCTGGGAAAGCCAGGCTCACCCTTAATCTGGGTGGGCACCATCTAATCAGCTGCTATATAAGCAGACAGAAAAATGTGAAAAGACAGACTGGCTTAGCCTCCCAGCCTACATGTTTCTCCCATGCTGGATGCTTCCTGCCCTCGAACATCAGACTCCAAGTTCTTCAGTTTTGGAACTCAGACTGGCTCTCCTTGCTCCTCAGCATGCAGACAGCCTATTGTGGGACCTTGTGATTGTGAGAGTTAATAAACTCCCTTTACATATATATATTTATGTATCTGTTCCATTAGTCTGTCCCTCTAAAGAACCCTGAATAGCACACATCTGTACTTATGAACAATACAAAAATAATTTTAGGGACTCCAATATTTCTTTTTTTTTTTTGGAGATGGAGTCTTGCTCTGTCGCCAGGCTGGAGTGCAATGGTGCGATCTCAGCTCACTGCAACCTCTGTCTCCCGGGTTTAAGCGATTCTCTTGTTTCAGCCTCCAGAGTAGCTGGGACTACAGGGGCACGCCACCACACCCAGCTAATTTTTGTATTTTTAGTAGAGATGGGGTTTCACCATGTTGGTGAGGCTGATCTTGAACTCCTGACCTGGTGATCTACCTGCCTCGGCCTCCCAAAGTGCTGGGATTACAGGTGTAAGCCACGGTGCCTGGACAATATTTCCAACAGTTCAATTTAGTCAGTATTTGTGAGGATCCTACTGTGTACTGGACACTTGAACAGGTGCTACGGAGCTGTAGATAAATGAGGACTTACTCAAATCCTACCAGAGCTGCTTTTCTGCTAGGGGGAGAAGTACACAGGAAATCCAGAACTGAGAGGCTTCTAGACATTTCATCCAAGACAGGCACATTTCTACTCTGTTATGCTGAAACCACTTTGCGATTGCAACCAAATCATCACTTACATAGATTAATTTTTTTCTACGGCCCTAGCTCAATTAATGATGTTTGGAAAATAATCTTTTTTTTTTCATAGCACATCTTTCTTCCTAAGTGCCACAGTACCTTGAGACTAATTTTAACAAAGTCTTTCAAAATGTTCCACCTTTTGGAGAGAGAGTAAGTGGTAACAATAGTGTATTAATCACACAAAATATATTTGCATTGTAAATTTGAATTGGTAACTTTGCATAATGAGAAGTTGAAATTGCAACATATACAAGGAGCAAAAAGCAATTCAAGCCCCAATTTATGACTAAAGAGGCGTCTTGTCTTTTTATTTGCTCTATTGTTTACCACTGCCTTCCTCAGTATTTATTTAATCCATTTCTCTAAACAGATATTAATAAACTTTAGAACTTCCGCTGTGCCCTTCGCCTAATCACAAGCAAAACAAATTTATTTTCTTCTATTATAATTGACTTATTTTTCCATTATTGGAGTTTGCTTCTCATGAGTTGCATGTGAAGCACAGAATGTTTGCAGGATGTACCATTTAGCCGTTTTGGATTGCATCCATTTCTCCAGAATAACACTGATTGCAACATTAATTAAATCATTCTGCATGTTCCTCCATGACCAGCAAGAGTTTTAAAGCAGAATCAGTGACTGAGCCGTGACCAGAAGGAGAACAAGTGCCAGCAGTGGAGGCATGGGGGTTTCAGAGACAGATTTTCCCACTGAGGCAGGGATGGAGGAGGGGAGGTGAAGTGGGTGGGGGAAGCTGCAGTCCCACCTCTCTCATGAGGATGGAGGTAAATTCTTGCACCGGCCATGACACCTCAAAGGTAAAGCAAAACTATTGGATAAAATGCACAGATACTGGCCAGGCCGGGCATGGTGGCTCACACCTGTTATTCCAGCACTTTGGGAGGCTGTGGTGGGCGGATCATGAGGTCAAGAGATGGAGATCATCCTGGCCAACATGGTGAAACCCCGTCTCTACTAAAAATACAAAAATTAGGTGGTGCGTGCCTGTAGTCTCAGCTACTCAAGAGGCAGGAGAATCACTTGAACCTGAGAGAAGGAGGTTGCAGTGAGCCAAGATTGTGCCACTGCACTCCAGCCTGGCGACAGAGTGAGACTCTGTCTCAAAAAAAAAAAAAAAAAAAAAAAAAGCACGGATATTGTTCTCTCCACACTCACCTAAGTTTGTTTAATGTTCTACCCGATGCTCTGTCCAATGCTTCAGGACTTCTGCCCCTGTCTGCAAAATAATGACACTCGTGGCTCTCTCAACTATGCCCTCCCCATTGGTGAGGGAAGGAGATGTTGGCTTACAGCTCAGCTTCCCCTGTTAGGACTTCATTAGCACCCAGCCAAGCCCCTATCCTCAGCTCTCTTCCCTACACAACTTCCCAGTCTAACCGCCTTCCAGTTACTCCATGCTCACCTCTTCCATCTCCAGGGCTACCATCCCAGGAGCCTTCCAGATGCTCCCTAAGCACAATGATCCCCCGGAAGACCCCACTGCTGATCAGCAGGAGGCCTGGGAAAGAACAACCACAGGCAATGAAGCTTCTCCATGACCAGCAAGCCGGCTCCTGTGCCGGGCCAGTTCTGAGGACCAGAGAATAAAGGAAGCGGTGAAGCCCTGAAGGTCAATTATTTATGATGCTGGGAGAGAAGAAGACAGAGTAGGGAGTTTCTGCTTGGCCCATCAGCCTGCCTGAGCCCACGAAGTGAGTCCCTTTAAAATGGCCGTGGGACTCATCTTTTGACCCTTCTGATCCACAGCCTGCTCCCCTGAAGAGCTCAAGGTTGCTTTCTGTTCTCACTTGAAACTTGATCATAGGTGGCCTGGGGACATCGCTTGTCTTATTCTTTAGCTTTTAATTATGATTTAACTTTTTCCCATGGGATGTTTGATCTCAGTTCCTTGAAGGCAAAGAAGCCCCTGGTAGCAGGTGGCAATCTGAACATGTCGTAGGCATGGCAGGGACTAGGAGAATCAGTTGTTCTTGTGTCTACACCGACAGTGTTAAGAATCACAGCAGGAAGCAGAACAGATGACAACAGAGCTTTTGTTCAGAGAGCATGCAAACAAGGAGAAAGTGAGGCACTTTTTAAAAGACGATGGGATCCAAATTAATATTTTATTTAATTATTTGGACAATCTTTTAGACATGTGTTATCTAATTTTCTTAACCCTTCATGCCATTTTGTATAGGTAGATTCTCTTCAACTACAGGGAAATGTGGTGTTGACATCACAGGTCTGGACAGAGGTGTTCTTAGATGGAAGGATAACGGTCTGTGATTGTCAGAAGCTGCATATGTCAGTTCTTCTCCATCGCAGCTAAGAATTCTTAATTACTCAGAACACCTGTCCTTGCCCTGCAGAAGTAACAACTGGTTTCATGGTAATATCCATCATTGACCCTTGGCACCATAAATTCTGCTTTCATTTGTTTATTGATTATATATTTACTTAAAACTTACCACTCTACGGGCAAGCACTGAACTAGAAGGTCGGAATATGAAATCATAAAATGCAGTTACTGTCCTGGAGGGGGCTCCTTCCAATGGGGTAACAAATAGATACATGACAAGGTCGGGTTATAATGCAAATGCTCCAGGAATAGAGGAAGACCAGAGAAGGCATTTCAGAGCTGAATGTAGCATGAGACTCGAGTTTTTAAAGATGTGTTAGCAAGCCATTAGGTGTAGAATCGGAAAAAATATTTGAGGCAGAGGGGTAGTTTGTGCCAAGGCCGGGAGACTTGAAAGCCTGGAGTAGACTGAGAAAGACAATCTGTTGGAATGAACTGACTGCTGGGGTGTGTGTGTTGGAAGGAGGGGTTGATAAGCTTGGAGAGGTGGCAAAGAGTCTTGATGTCATGTCTCATGTCTATTTTAACCAGTAGGTAAGGGGAAATCCACTGAGATTTTTACAGAAATAAAATGATTAGAGTTAGTTTTAGGAAGGTTGTTCTGATGTAAAATGACAATTAAAAGATGTTATTCTGGAAGCCAAGAAACATGAGTCTTGCCTAGATTCTTGCCTGCCAGTCAAGGAGAGGTCTAGAATAAGGGAGAGTGAGGCTTTAGAGAAAAACAGGAGCAAGAACTGACAGACCGGTGCCCTATTAGAAGGGAAGAAGTTTTGGACGGTAGGGCGCACTTACTGACATAAGAAATACTAGAAAAGGGGTTTTTGGCTTTTCTTTAAATATGGGTAGAGAGTACAAACTTACATTTGCACCAATAAATAATAATGTTACTCATGACTTGTAACGTTTTAGCATCAGTTCACACTGTACCCCTTCCCTTGAAAATCACAGTGTCAGTTTCATGACTGGTGCCAGTGTCCTCATTAAAGACATCTTGTAGTTACTCAAATCCCTCTCCTCCGCCACATACTTTCCTTTCTCCCACAACAGACTCCCTCTCCATGAACTCCTCCCCACTGCGAGACACCAATCAGGGTTCACAATGAGGGCAAGCATGGAGCAGTTCTGGGCTCTGGTGCAAGCACGATTTCTATAAAAAGACATCGAGAAAACAAGGAGCAATGTTGCCATTTTGCCTTTAATGGAAAAGTGACCAGCGGTTACAGTAAAAAAAAAAAAAACAAAACAGTTCTTTTATTAAAACAAAACAAAACTTTATCCAGCTTCTAGGCAATCACTGTTTGAATTTTCAGAAATACACATATACTTGAAAATCAATTTTTTTTATAAAAATAAACTCTGAATGTGTGATTAAAAAGGGAGAAGCCCAGTCTTTTAGCTGCACAAATGCATATTAAAAGGAGAGGCATCTGTTTGAGATGGTTCACCCCAGTGCAGAGGGGGCTTTGACTTTGGGAGACAGAGCCTGCTTGAAGCGTCTCTTCAGGTCCTGCATGTTGGGAGAGCGGGGCCGAGGGATAATGGAGGATCTTCTCCTTTCCCCACTGAGGCTGTGCAGCTTGCTCACTTCTTTGCAGAGATGCTGAAACACATCACACACATCTTCGTAGTTTTCGCTAGTGGAAATTTCAAGGAACAGGCTGCCCAGCTCATTGGCCAGCTGAATACCGTCCTGTGTCTGCACCTGCCGGGCATGCAAAAGGTCCCCCTTGTTGCCCACGATGATGACAGGGGCTTTAGAGTCAGGGTGGACCTTCCGGATGTGCTGATAAAGGGGGTCGGATGGACAAGTAGCTGTCGTAGTCTATGATGGAATACACCAGCAGAAAGCCCTCGGCCCACTGCACACATTTGGACAGAGAATCGACGACCTGGGGGAGGCTGTCTTGGATCTGAGAAAACATCAAAATGAGAACCATTCAAGAAAACCCTCCATGGGAGAGAAACTCAAAATGACATCAAAGCAACCTTTGAAGAAACACTTGAAAAAGAAATCACTAAATACGGTTTTCAGGTTCTACCCAGCTTCTGCAGAAGGAGGCTTTTGATAACGGAAAGGGGCAGATTCCCAGGCAAACTCCCTGCCTGGATTGCTTTATTAGCTGTTATCCCTGCATTATTTTTAAACCCATTGCTTGACAGGCAGTCTCTGGTGAACCATGGCTGACTGAAGAATGACCTCAAACCAGAATGGCTCAATTTGTAGAAAACACTAACTCATAATAAACAAAACTTTGAAAATAAGCCAAGATAAATATCTATTCCCAAACCCATACAAATATTTTTAACATGCACTTCTTAAGAATGTTACAGAAAGAAATTCCTTTCTTAGGGTTCTTACACAAGACCTTTCCTCTGGAGAAGGGAGTAGCAATTAGTAACTGGTTAATAAACAAGTTACATTCTAGACCCTCTGCCAAGGGTTATCTGATTGCAATTACTGACTTGAGGGAGCAGCCAGTAGTCACGGCAGCACTTCAGCAGTGCTTGGATCCCGCACTGTGGCTCAGCCTATAATCCCAGCACTGTGGAGGCCGATATAGGCGGATCACTTGAGGTCAGCAGTTCGAGACCAGCCTGGCCAACATAGTGAAACCCCATCTCTACTGAAAAATACAACAACCACAACAAATTAGCTGGGAGTAGTGTCGGGCGCCTATAGTCCCAGCTACTAGGGAGGCTGAGGCAGGAGAATTGCTAGAACCCAGGAGGCGGAGGTTGCAATGAGCAGAGATCGAGCCACTGCACTCCAGTCTGGGCAACAGAGCGAAACTCCATTTCAGAAAAAAAGCAGTGCTTGCCAGGGAAGAAGACACTCCCAGCAGAATCCTACCGGTTGCTGTTGTTTTCTTAAACGTTTTTTCTTTGTTAATGGTTTCATGGCTACCTCCGGAAGAAGTGCCTAAGTAGTAATGGCCCACCAGGGTTGCAAAATGAAGTTAAGTCAGCTGCTGACAAGAGGAGGCTGGTTCTAACCACGCCTCCCCCCTAGAGAGTTTCTAACACCCCAACCACTGGCCCCACCTGTGGACAGCCCATTCCTACCTCTAAATGCACAGGTCTGTTTAGATGCCTTGCTCAGACCCCTGCGCCCAGCGTGGGCGCCCTACATGCTGCGCCCTCCGGGGTGGTCTGAGGGTTTCGGGTGAGCTCTTTGCCCCCTGGAGGTCCTTACCTGGACGCCCCCCGGGAGTGTCCTGGATCTGCAGGGGAGAGCTGGTCCCCCCTCGACACAGACCAGCCGTGAATACAACTTGCCTGGAGAATGAAGGAGAATTTGCTTTTCAAGTCTCAAACTACCATCCCGAAAAAGAAAAAGAAACATGCAAACATAAAAGCAGGGAGCGTGGAAGTATTCTCACCCGTATTCGGTTCATAGTCGCCAATGAATCTCTTGGTCAGGAAGCGCACGATCATTGCTGAAAACGAAATGGGAAAATCAACCGAAGGAGTAGCACAAGCCGGTCAAACCCGGGCACTCCCGGGAGAACTGGAGGGAGTAAGGGGCGCAGAACCGCGGGCACTGCTCGCTTCCAGAGGCTCCGCAAAGCCGAGGTACCGCGGGCTTCGCCGCGAGGACGACTGGCGGGACACCCCCTCCTGCACCCCATCACCGAACAGGTGCCAACCCGGCCGAAAGCCCAGGAGTAGATGCCCCAGGAAACCGCCAGGGAAGCAGGCCGGACTAACGGGGACCCTCCGAGCGCAAAAGCAGCCGGGTTCCACCTGCCCCCTGCCCGAGGCTTCGGCCAAGGGTCCCTCTCTCCGCAGCGTCCCCAGTGGCCGCGGCCGGAGCCGGGGGAGCAAAGCCGACTCGGGGTCCCAGCCGCACTCACCGCTCTTGCCCACGCGGCCGGCGCCCAGCACCGCCAGTTTGATGTCCTTGGGCAGGAGGTCCGGGGAGGACTCGGGGATGGGTGTGAGCAGAAAGTGCCCGGACATGCTGAGCAGCCGCATGGAGCGCGTCCCGCGGTGCGGCGCGCAAGCCGAGCGGACGGGGCCTCGCCGCACTCGGAGCTGGCTCGCGAACAGGGAGTGCCGGACGAGGGGCGCGGGACCTCGGCGGCTGTCAGCGGAGCTGTCAAGGCCCGCGGCTTTTAAAGGGCTTGGTGCGCCCTAGAGCGCGGCGGCCGCCCCAGCTCCTCCTCGTCTCCGCCCCTTCCCGGCGCGGCGCGGAGGGGCGGGAGCAGAGGCCGCGAAGCTGACTGTCGCCGAGGCCGTGCGCTCCGCCAGGCGCTCTGCTGCAGGAGTGAGGCTCCGGGGCCCGGACCCTGGAGATACCGCCACTGTCCAGAGCGCGCGGGCGGCCACTAGTCAGGCACTCTGCGAGTCTCCTCGCCCCAAACAGCCAGCCGGAGTCACTAGACCTGTGGGTGAACTTGAGATGGCAAGAGAAGAAAGAAGAAATCTAGTGCGATCAGTTGGATGTTTCTGCAGCAATGGGAGAGACAGATTCCTGTAAAACGTTGCCCTTTTTATTTTTAAAAGGTGCTAAGGGGCCGGGCGCGGTGGCTAACGCCTGTAATCCCAGCACTTTGGGAGGCCGAGGCGAGTGGATCACCTGAAGTCAGGAATTCGAGACCAGCCTGGCCAACATGGTGACACCCCGTCTCTACTAAAAATACAAAAATTAGCCGGGCATTGTGGCGACCACCTGTAATCCCAGGTACTCGGGAGGCTGAGGCAGGAGAATGGCTTGAATCCGGGAGGCGGAGGTTGCAGTGAGCCGAGATCGCGCCACTGCACTCCAGCCTGGACCACAAGAGCGAAACTCCGTCTCAAAAAAAAAAAAAAAAAAAAAAAAGATAATATGCTAAGGGGTGACATTAATATAGAAAAGGGGATGGAGGGGGCAAGAGCTCTGAATTAGTATCAGTGGAGGCAACTGCAGTCACTGTGACCTTGCTAGGGATAGATGAAGTCCCCTTAGGGGCAGTGGTTGTTAGCAGCTCAGTATCCACGCCCAGCCCCTTCTCTGCAGACAGGGACTGCACTGGCTCATTCCTGAACACTTAAAAGCACTCCACTGGGGGCCCTGGCTCTGCACTGTCCGTCATTAATACTATCCTATGTGCTTGAATCATGCATTTGCTTCATTATCCAAGTATTTACTTCTAGGTGCGTGATGGAGTCTAGGGTGGGGTGGGAGGCAGTGTGAGGAAGAGGACACAAAAGAGAGCCATAGACTGGTTCTTGGATTTCTGGATCCCACCAGAAGTGGCATGGCAGAAGCCTGAGGACTTTCACCTTGAACAGTTAGAAGACCTTCATGCTTCTGGCCTCCTGTGTTTTCAGCCTCACCTGTCTAATTGCCTATCAGACAGCCCCACCCTTATTCACACCTTTCTCTCCCTGGTTGTACTGGTTAGTTTTTGCTGCATGACAAACCACACCAAACTAGTTGGCTTAGAACAACAATCACTGACAGTTGTTGAACCCTTTGGTGCATCTGCAGGGAGATTCCAGGTTCTGGGGGTGGGGGCTGGCTGCCCTTGGATGACATTACTCATGTCTGGCAGCTGTTGGCTGTGATGAGGGAGCGCAGTGAGTTACATTTCTCTTCTCATTCAGCAGGTTGGCCAGGGCTAACGCTCACGGTAGCTGAGCAGTGTTCCAACAGAGTGGGTGGAAATGGACAAGGCCTCCTGAGACGCAGGCCTCAAGGTGGAACCCATCCCTTCTGCTGCATTCTGTTGGCCAAAGCAAGTCATGGGCCCCAAATTGAAGGAGTAGAGACATAGACTCAGCCCCTTTGTGGAAAGAGCAGAAAAGTCACGAGTGAAAGGGCTAGGAAGCAGAGTGGTGGAGAATGAGATCCATTTTTTGTAATTTACCATGCTAATGAATATGTCTCCATCTACCCAGTGGCCCAAGCCTGGGAGATATCCTTGATGTCTACTAACTCTTTATCAGCTATTAACTCTTTACCAGTCAAATAAAAGCTTGAATTTTAGACATCTAGACACCCACTCTTTCACTTCCACATTGATTAATTGCCAAGTTCCATAATTTTTTCCTGCCTTTCTTGCTGTCTCCCTCTCTCTATCCCTGCTGCTCTCCTCATTTCTCATCTGCAGAATTCTAAATAATCCTGAAGTAAACTAGACTAGACTAGACTAGATGGTGACTTCAGTTTACATGTTCCTCCCTTGGAGAAGCTGTCTCTGATCACTGCACTGTCCCCACCCCTATCTTGCAGTTACTCGCTCTCAGGGCACTGATCTCAACTATCATTACTTTCTGGTGGAATATTTGTTTCATGTCTGTCTCTGGGAGGGCAAGGACTTTAGCTTGTGACTCTAATACCCAGCACATAGTGGCACCTGGGACTGGCAATGTCCTTAATAAATGTTTGTTCACTGGCTGACTCTCCAGATGAATGAATGAATGATGTCTTCAGTGTATGAACTGGAAAAGACAGAAGTCATGTTTCTGACCATTTTCCCATTGCCTTGGTTTTCACAGCAGCTTGCTCTCAGGAGGAAGGGTGCTGGGAGATGTCCTGAGATAAACTGCCATATTTAAGTAGTATTGGCTTTTGGCTGTTCACAAGGCAATTTCCCCCATTAAACTGAAGTTTAATTGGAAAGACTTGAAGCAGGGAACCTTCCTCCCTGATGGGGGAAAAAGGCACCATAAAGACAATGACTGTCACGGGAACAACTGGAAACTGTCAAGTTCTGGGGTCACGTGCAGCTCCGTGATGGGAGTTGTCTCTCAGATTCCCTTAACTTCTCCTTCACGGATGCAAGGTGGCTCTTGCAGTATCCAGTCCTCACCCAAACAGGGAGGGTGGGAGTGCTCTCCTAGTTGTTCTCTTTAATTATGAAATAAAGCATTTCTCACAAGAACTCAGCATTCTCTTACATCTCACTGGCCAGAGAAGAGAAACTGGGAAAGAGATTACTCAAATATCTAGCAAAGAAGACTGGGATGGCCATGACTAGTTTAGACAATCCTGATTCTCCCTCTAGATGGACACATCACCACCCCCATTCAAAATCAAGAACTCACAGAGTGCATGATTGCCAAGCGGATCTGCCATAAACCCTATTCACCTCCCTGGAGTGAAAATGCAGCACTTTCAAGGGAAAAGAGCCCTTTCTTGGTTGAATGTTGAGCATCTCTGTCTCTCTTCACCTCTCTCTGTTTTACGTTCCCAGTCTGGAATAAGACCATTGTAGCTTAAGGTCAGTCAATAAGGAAGATTTCTAAGACTGTTCTCTGTCCAGTGATAATTATATTCCACTTTGCATTTACATTGCACTTATGCTCAGAAGAGCTCAACATGTTATTTCATTCTCCTTGGAAAAGCTCTTTGCATGTACAAATACACAAAATAATCCATGACCTTCTAGTGAAGACAATAAGCGACTGAACTGTAGAATTATAAATAGCCTATCCTAAATCGTTGCTGCTTGTGTTCTGCCATTTCATTTTAAAATTGTGTCCAGAGTTATGTAAAACTGTGGTGCAACCAATATAACAGGCATGCTGAAGTGGTTTTAAAAAGATAATAGAAATGCGTAGGCATGGATACAGATATACAAATCTGTGGGTGTTCAGAATGAGTGTAAAGGGCAGCATTTGGTAATATGCAAATAATAGCAGACTTAGGAAGCTATTAACTCTTTACCAGTCAAATAAAAGCTTGAATTCTAGACAACAGGCAAAACTTTGCCAAGGGTCCTCCTCTTGTTCACAAACGACTCTCCCACCACCATCCACAATCCAATATCAACTCCCTTTCCTGTATATCCTAAGTCCTTGACTATTGAGTCTACTGGAGCATCAGAGCCTCTGCCTTTGAGCTGCTCTCCCTAAACAGGAATCATGCCTCTGCCCTATACCAGTGCCCCACTTTACTTCAACTCAGCAGGCAAAATGACTGAAAATGGACTCTGTGAGGCTCTGTGCTAAGTGCTGATGCAGAACACAAGGAGCCGCGAACATTTACCAAGAAGACAGGGAACTGTAACACACTCCTGCCTGCCTTCACAGACATCCCTGTAGTGAAAACATTAACCAAATTCATT
This sequence comes from Ateles fusciceps, assembly GCA_036589455.1. Taxonomy (NCBI): domain Eukaryota; kingdom Metazoa; phylum Chordata; class Mammalia; order Primates; family Atelidae; genus Ateles; species Ateles fusciceps. The sequence continues at coordinate 387,551 of JAZHEH010001544.1, forward strand.
ATCATTTATAAATTACTATTGGCTGTACCAAGAGAATTCTCAAATATTATCTTAGTTTTTAATGAATCCTGTGAAATAGGTAAAGAATATCCTCTAAATTGTGGTTTAGATAAATTGAGCAACCTATCCAAAGTCACAGAGCCATATAGTGGTTCAGGCCTCAAGCCCTCTGATTTTTAATCCTGGGACATTCCACAGGTGGAGAGGGCAGGATAAGAGCCGGCCCACAGTGGCTCCCACCTGTAATCCAGCACTTTGGGAGGCCAAGGCAGGAGGATTGCTTGAAGCTGGGAGTTTCAGACCCTGTCTCTACAAAAAAAGAAAAAAGAAAGGAAAAGAAAAATTAGCCAGGCACGATGGTGCATGCCTGTTGTCTCAGGTACTCAAGAAGATGCGGTGGGGAGAATCACTTAGGCCCAGGAGATTGAGGATGCAGTGAGCTGTGATCATACAACTGCACTCCAGCCTGGGCAACAAAATAAGACCTTGTCTCAAAAAATTCAAAATTCAAAAAATAAATACAAAATAAAGCAAGCAGGTTGCAGAACACTGTCAGTAGTGGAAGGCCAGAGCAGGTCAGGATGCAAACTCCAACAGAGCTGCCACAGGGAGAGTTAGATCTGACTCAGGTATCAGGGAAAGCTTCAGGGAGGCATGAGCTGGGCTGCAAGTGTGAGTCAGGTGTGATCGGTGGAAACCAGAGGAGGGCGAAGGCATATCGGGAACAGCATGTGCAAAATCATGAAGGTACATGGCAAGTGTGAGGAACTCTGAGTAGTCTCAATGGTGAGAAGGATGTGGTAAGTGACCCAAAAGGCTGGCAACCAGGCTGTGAATGGCATGTTAAAAAGTTTATTGAGGGGCTATGGAAAGTCATTAATCGTTTCTTGAGGAGGAGAGCTCCTTCTACAGTTGTTTCTTGGGTTATCTGCACAGCTTTAGTTCCAGGACACACTGAGGATACCAAAATCCAGGGATGCTTAAGTCCCTGACATGAAGGGTGTTTTATTTTCATATAACCTATATCCATCTTGCCTACTTTATTATTTATTTTTTTGAGATGGAGTCTCACTTTGTCACTCAGACTGGAATAGCGTGATCTCAGCTCACTGTAACCTCTGCCTTCCGGGTTCAAGCAATTCTCCAGCCTCAGCCTCCCAAGTAGCTGGGATTACAGGCGTGCACCACCAGGCCTGATTAATTTTTATATTTTTACTAGAGATGGGGTTTCACCATGTTGGCCAGCTGGACACGAACTCCAGACCTCAAATGATCCACCCACCTTGGCCTCCCAAAGTGCTGGGACTACAGGCATGAGCCACTGTGCCCGGCCTATTCTTCCCACGTTAAATCATCTCTAGATTACTTATAGTACATAATACAATGTAAATACTAGGCAAATAGTTGTTACACTGTATTGTTTAAGGAATGAGAATAAAAAGTCTGTACGTGTTCAGAACAGATGCAATTTTTTGTCCCAATATTTTCCATCCCAGCTTGGTTGAATCCATGCACGCAGAAGTCACAGATACAGATACAAAGAGTAAACTGTACGCACAACAGTATGAGTACTAGGAGCTTACAAATAATAGGATATGGGCCTGGTGCAGTCCATGCCTGTAATCCCAGCATTTTGGGAGGCCAAGGTGGGAGGATCCCTTGAGCCCAGCAGTTCAAGGCTGCAGTGAACTGTGATTGTGCCACTGCACTCCAGCCTGGGTGACCCTGAATCCAAAAAAAGAAGAGAAGAAGAAGATATGATCTTTGACCTCAAAGATTTTAAAACTGTTTACTTACTCATCTCCCATGAGCAACTAATTTAATCTGAACCTCTCTTCCCTCTTAGGTGGAACCAAAAAAATCCAATCATCTTCACTTGAACTAAGCCATCATCTCATTTTACGGAGACAGTAAAGAGTACCCCATTTCATTTCTTTTCCAATCCAAATGATTTCCACAAATCCGAGTCTTGCTGGAGAAGCATGTATGACAGCATTTGTATGTCTGTTCCATTAGTGGTTTTGTGTGGAGGCCTGTTAGCAGCTCCTCACTACACATGGCTGTTTGAAAAGAATCACAGTGCAGAGCCTCGGCTGCTTATTCAACCCTCTGTGCACATTTCGCACCTCAGCAACAGCAGCTGCAGATGCTGCCTCACTGTTATTATTCATAACCTAGCAAATGGTCGAACAGATTCTGTGAAGAAGGATTTTTGCTATAAATTTTTTTCTCCTTTAAGCAGAGCTGGGGTGAAGAAACATGCTATAAACACTCATTCCAATAAATCCAACCCAGTTTCAAATCCTGTCTTGTGCACAAAAAAGAGTAAAACTACCTTGTTTATATTTTAGCAATTTTATTGCTAAATATTAGCAATTCTTTATATTTTAGCAAATTTTCCATCCTAGTACAGAGAAAATGCTAATACTACAGGAGTGGTAATATGGAAGAGATAAGAACCTAAGTGTGTTTCTGTCACAACATTCACAGGAAAACTTCAAAAAACGGTGTGATATATTTTATCTAACCCTTGAGATTGGTTTGAACTGAACAAAAATAGAAGGCCTTAGAGGATACCTGGCTAGATCAGAACAGACTGAATTCAAAGTTCAAGGAAGCAAACAGCCTCACTTACAGTCATGGCTCTTATTACTTAAACATAGGGTAAAAAATTTATAGTTAGGATATTTTTCTTCATTTTCACTGACAAGTGTAAGAAGGGAAATTGGACAGTAAGAGGTTAATTTATAAATTCACAATCTGTGGTCATTGTTCAGGACCTGCAAGGCAGACATGTAATTTTATCAACACACACAAATACATTACTCAAAGCTCGGAGAGTTCAATTTAATTATCTCCCCCACTTACAAAACCTAATCTGCAGGATATCCAGATGGAGCTGCCCAAGACGGAGATGGAACTACAGATTTGGGGCTTCAGAGAATGTGAGCTTTGCAACTGAGTCTCAAGTATTAGAGAAGGCTAAAGACATAGACCTGTGGTTCTCAAACTTGTGCATGCATCTTATTCACTGAGAGCTTGTTAAATACAGAGTGCTGGGCCCCATCCCAGAATTTCAGATTTGGTGTGTCTGGGGCAGGTCTGCATTTTTAACAAGATTTCAGAAGATGGTAATGCTGCTAGCTGGGAGATTGTACTTTAAGAACCTCTGTCTTAGAAACCCAGGAATAATTTATAGAGAAGGGAGAGCAAATATGGAACATCTAGGAGGAGCCAGAATGAGGGTAGAAGGGGGTCAGATAGGGAGAAGAAACTGAGTAAAGTATGATGGCAGAACCCTCTGCAAGAGAAAAAAACTGTTGGCTCTGTCAAATATTATGTGGATAAAATTAAATTAGAAAAAAGTATCTACATTTGTTAATTAGCAAGTTTTCGGTAACCTTTAAGAGTACAGTTTCATCACAGTGGTGGAGGCGGAAGCCAGATTTGCAGTGGGCGACCAGGAAATTTAGCTATGAAAGGGAGGAGGAAGGCACAGGAAGGGCTGCTTGGTATATTTGCTGGTTTTTCCAAGTCTGCAGGCTGAAGTCAAAAAAGCAGCAAGTTGGGCTGGGCATGGTGGCTCACGCTAACAATCCCAGCACTTTGGGAGGCTGAGGCAGGCAGATTACCTGAGGTCAGGAGTTCAAGCAGCCTGGCCAACATGGCAAAACCCCATCTCTACTAAAAATACAAAAAAAATTAGCCAACTGTGGTGGTGCGTGCCTGTAATCCCAGCTACTCAGGAGGCTGAGGCAGGAGAATTGCTTGAATCCGTGAGGCAGAGGTTGCAGTGAGCCAAGTTCGCACCACTGCATAGACCAGGATAATCAGTGAAACAAGAGGGCAGAGGCAAGAGTCCCGTCAATATCAACTCTTTTCTCTGTTCTCCTTTGCCCTCCTTGACACCTTGTTTTATGAAGGGAGTTGGGTCTTACTGTTCCTCCTATACTGTCACCTCCTTAATAAAGCTTTATGGTGTCCACCTCCTTTCCCTTCATTCCACAGTAGAGCAGGAACCAGTAAACATCCCCTTACTGGCTAAGTGTGGTGGCTCCCGCCTGTGATCCCAACACTTTGGGAGGCCGAGGTGGGCAGATCACTTGAGCCCAGGTGTTTGAGATAAGCCTGGGCAATGAAATCCCATCTCCACTAAAACACAAAAATTAGCCGAGCGTGGTGGCATGCACCTGTAGTCCCAGCTACTCAGGAGGCTGAGGCAGGAGGATCACTTGAGTCCAGGAGTTTGAGGCTGCAGTGAGCCGTGATCGTGTCACTACACTCTAGCCTGGGTGACCAGGGAGACAGTCTCAAAAATAAACAAAAACACAACCCAAAAAACCCTTGATAAAGATCTACAGATACAAGTTGATGAAAACTCAGACCACTAAACAAACCATATGTTGGGTAATAAGTACTATAAGGTATAATATAGAAAATGAAGAAAGTCTGTATTTATAGGATATTTAGAGACAATCTTGATAAAATGTGAGCAGAGGTTGACTAAAGGGGACAAATCATGGCGAAGAATGAAGGAAAAGCATTTGTTCATAGAATGACATGCTCCTTCAAAAGCAGTCCTTCATATTTTGTACTTCAACTTACTTACAAAAACCCTGAAGCAAGAACGTACTTGGCATATTAGACACAGCAAGGGCTGGGTGCGGTGGCTCACGCCTGTAATGCCAGCATCTTAGGCTGAGGCAGGCGGATCACCTGAGGTTGGAAGTTCGAGGCCAGGCTGACCAACATGGAGAAACCACATCTCTACTAAAAATACAAAAATTAGCCAGGCAGGGTGGTACATGCCTGTAATCCCAGCTACTCAGGAGGCTGAGGCAGGAGAATCACTGGAACCTGGGAGGCAAAGATTGCCAGATCATGCCATTGCACTCCAGCCTGGGCAACAAGACAGAAACTCCGTCTCAAAAAAAAAAAAAAAAAAAAAAAAAAAAGACACAGCAAAGCTCCTGTAATTGGATCTGACTTTGGGGCTGGAAGTGGTTCAAGACTAGCTTGCAAAGGCAGCTATAGGACAGACAATGAAGGTTTTGTAGACCAGGATAACAGTCAGAATATAAATGGTATTCAAAGCCATGAGGCTAAATCTCACCTGGAGTATAAAGGTACTTCAATTATTTGGAGGTCAGAAAAGACAGATCCAGCAAAGACTGGAGAGCAGGTAAAAGGAAACCAGGAGAGGGTTCCAGAAGCTAACTGAAGCCATACTCAATAATTAAACATTTCTCCCACCAAAGTAACAAAGATTAAATTAAAATAATCAATGCTGATGAGAGTGCTATGATGCAAGCATGCTCACTGAAGGGTGGAGTACAAACTGGTATAACCCGTTTGTAAATCAATTCATCAGAGTGAATCAACAATTTGAAAAACACATATTCTTTAATCCAGCATTGTGCTTGTGAGTAAATCTATTTTTCAAGATTAATCCAAAATACTAAAATTTTTATGCATATTCATAGTATTGCCACTGATTGTTTTAAAAATTGCTGTGCTGTCCATCAAACAGGAAGAGTTCATTTTCTGAATATCTGTGCTAAGGACAGTAGTCCCCCTAAACCAATTCTGCTTGTCATCCTTCTCTCTCTCAATGGCCAACTTCATCAGCCCCTATGAACTGAGACACCTCATATCCCCATTTCCTTGTTGACAAGTCGCAATTTACTTATTCCACCTGGTTGTGGTAAAATACGAAATCACAGACCCTAAGTGCACAACGGGCCTCTAGGAATCATTTGATACAATCCCTTATACTCAGGTAGGTGTTATCACTTTGCTGATAAGGCAACAAAAGGTGAAGGTAACAGGACTTGTTGGACAATGAACAAAGAATGTTTAAGGTCTCCTGATCTTTGCACATTACATGGCAGATTTAACAATCCTACTCACTCATATGCAAAATGCTTACAAGCCCTCAAAATTCAGAGAAACACTATAGTTTTGTAAAGACTGAACACACAGACATATCCATTTTTTTTAAAAAAACAGCATTTTTCTCATTATCCTCTCATTAATTCGAAGAGCATTTATTGAATGCTTACTATATTCCAGGCACAAGGAGTGCAAAATTTAGTAAGACACAGTCCCTAAACTCAGGTGTAGTGGGGCAGACAGAACTTTAAAGTTAAAAACACTGTAACAGAAACATCTGTCATAGAAACAAAGATGTGGGGGATGTTATTACAAGCAGAAGTAATCTCTCTCTGTGATTCCAAGAGCTTTCTTCATTCCTCTCCTTAAAATACTTGCATCAGGGAAGGTATCATCTATGAGGTAACACAGGGTGAATACTGAAGGACACACAGGGATTCATCAAGTGACCAAAGGAAAGCCTAAGTGTTTCAGGCAAAGGCAAGTGCACGTGCAAAAGAACTTGAAAAAAACTCATTTTCCTAATACCTAAAGCATAAAGTAGGAAGACGGTAACAGGAAAACAAGCAGAAACCAGATTACAAAGGGTCACATACATGATGGCATCATGTGTTTGCACAAACTCATCCAATTGTCTAAACTCATCAAGCGTACACATTACAGTTTTTAGTTATCAGTCATAGCTCGACAAAGCTGTTACAGAAATAATGTGTTCTTCCAGACACTATCTGGCACCCACCATGTACCCACACACACACTAACTTATTGGAGTCTTTAGGGATCCACTTGGTAGTCAAACAGCACAGCAAACAGAGGAACTCTTTGGCATAAGAGGATAATGGTTTCAAATCCCAGCCCTCCCACTTCCTGGCAGTGTGACCACTAGTGAGTTATCCTCCATTCTTGAGTCTTTTATCTGACTCATAAAACATGGTAATCCCCACATTTCAAAGCAGCTAGGAGGATGAAATAGATCAAGTGATCAATAAATGTTAGGCATACAACGATCATTCATTAACAGAGAGCTCAATGTATGCCCTCTCAAACAGGTAAATACTAAATAGAAAAAAGTTGGTAGTTACTGAATATTTACCATGACATCATGCTATGTGCTTTGTAAGCATTCCTATCTAATCCCCCACAATCACCCTTTTAGGGGTCTTTTATTATCCCCTTCCAGGTAAGAAAACCAAGTCACATAGATCAATTTACAGTGTAGCAACAGAATGAGTAAATGTGAAGCCTGGAAGCTGCTTTAATGAAGGGAAAAAGAGAAGTGTGACTAAAGGCACAGGGTGTAATGACTTCAACTAGATGCATGATTGAGCCATGAACTACGATGGAAAATTAACAGGACTAATGTGGTAATTACGTTTAAATGCAACTCTCCACTACTAGAATGTGGATCCTTAGGGGCAGTTATTCAGATTCACATCCAGGTGTGGGGGATTCCAAAACAGTACATATCACCCATCTCACTTTATTACACAAAACACTCAAGGCCGCCAACTAGACTTTTCCCCCATTCATAGCATTAAAAAATGTAGTTTTTAAAGACAGGGTCTTGCTCTGTCACCCAGGCTGGAGTGCGGTGATGCAATTATAGCTGACTGCAGCCTTGACCTCCTGGACTCAAGTGATTTTCCCACCTCAGCCTCCCAAAGTGTTGGGCTTACAGTTGTGAGCCACCGCACCCAACCTCATTCATAGCATTTAGTAAATATTACTAGGTCTTTGCCTTACACAGCAAATATACTCCAAGAAGGTAGCAACAGAAGACGTGTAGAATCTCAAAGGTTGGATAAAATCAACTAGGGATGAAATGGACTTCATGCCTGTCAGCAAGATTATTGAGGATGTGTTTCAAGGACCCATGTTTGGTAAATAAAGGTTTCCAATTGAATGGTATTGTTTTAATATGTCCTCTCCAAAATTCATGATGAAACTTAATCTCCACTGTTGCACAGAAATTGCCATCAGTCATGCACTGCTGGTAGAAAAGTAAAATGGTAGAAACACTCTGGACAGTGTAGCAGTTTCTTAGAAAGCTAAACATTCAACTACCATAAGACCAGCAACTACACTCTTGGACATTTATCCTAGAGAAATAAAAACTTACATTCACACAAAAACCTGTATATGAATGCTCATAACAGCCTTAAAAACAATAGATAACACACCAGCCGTGGTGGCTCAGGCCTGGAATCCCAGCATGTTGGGAGGCCGAGATGGGGGAGATCAATTGAGGTCAGGAGTTCAAGACCAGCCTGACCAACATGAAGAAACCCCATCTCTACTAAAAATACAAATTAGCCAAGTGTGGTGGCACATGCCTGTAATCCCAGCTACTTGGGAGGCTGAGGCAAGAGAATCACTTGAACCCAGGAGGTGGAGGTTGCCGTGAGCCGAGATCATGCCACTGCACTCCAGCCTGGGCAACAAGAGCAAAACTCCGCCTCAAAAAATACAGAACAGAGCAAATACCCCAAAAAGCAATAGCTAATTGGTAATAACCCAAATGTCTTTTAACAGGTCAATGATTAAACACACTGTGGCATGTTCATATCATGGAATTGTACTCAGCAATACAAATAAACACAATACAGAAAACAACCTGGATGCATCTTCAGGGAATTATGTTAAGTCAAAAAAGGCAAAGGGTCACATCTAACTTACATGATCTCTATCATTTCCATTCTTGAATTGACAAAATGAAGGCTACTTAGTGCTTGCCAGCGGTCAGTAGGGATGACAAGAGGAAGAGGTGGTCTGACTGTGTAAGGCAACATGAGGTATCTTGTGTTAGAACTGTTCAATATATTGACGTTATTACTATCTTTTGAGACAGTCTCCCTGTTGCCCAGGCTGGAGTGCAGTGGCACAATCTTGGCTCACTGCCTCCCTCCCAGGTTCAAGCAATTCTCATCTCAGCTTCCAGAGCAGCTGGGATTACAGGTGCTAGCCACCACAACTGGCTAATTTTTGTATTTTTAATACAGATGTTTCACCATATTGGCCAGGGTAGTCTTCAACTCCCGACCTCAAGTGATCCCCCCCACCTCGGCCTCCCAAAGTGGCATGAGTCACTATGCCCAGTCTATTAATATCTTGATTGTGACACTGTACTAGTTTTGCAAGATGTTATCATTGACAAACAGGACACAGTACACATGGGATCTCTATTATGTAACTCCATGTAAATCTGCAATTATCTCAAAATAAAACATTCAACTAAAAAAAAAACCTCCCACTGTGGCAGTATCAAGAGGTAAGTGAAGGTCAAACCTTCGTAAGACACCAAACCTGCCAGCACCTTTACCTTTGGACTTTGCAGTCTCCGGAATGACCACATAAGCTTCTACTTTTTACCCAGGTCTTTGGTATATTGTTACAGCAAAAGCCTGACAAATGCTATTACCACCACTATTTTCTGAGTCCTGTTCCATGAATGGTCAAAGCAATTCCAAGCTAACATGCAACACACAAAGAATGGATGCTTTAAACAATCTTTTTTTTTTTGAGATGGAGACTCTGTTTCCCAGGCTAGAGTGCAGTGGTGCAATCTCAGCTCACTGCAACCTCCTCCTCCTGGGTTCAAGCCATCTCCTGCCTCAGCCTCCTGAGTAGCTGGGATTGCAGGCACCTGCCATTGCACCCTGCTAATTTTTGTATTTTTAATAGAGGCGGTGTTTTACCATCTCGGTCAGGCTGGTTTAAACTCCTGACCTTGTGATCCACTCACCTCGGCCTGCCAAAGTGCTGGGATTACAAGTGTGAGCCGCTGTGCCCGGCCAACAATCAATTTTTTTAGGATTCAAAAGCAAACTCTGGATCTGGAGCTTAAGTGTAATATAAATACATTACATTCCACTTATTTTTATATTCTATTTCTTCCTTGTGACTTTAGAGGGACTATCTTCAAACCAGTACAAATATCTGATACATAACAGCTGGTCATTTTCTAACCAACTGAGTAATTTGTTGCAATAAGCTACCTCATGTCTTTCAGCAAAAAAATATTAAGACACCATACTTCTACTCAATGAAGAAAAACATTTTTTACAGTCCAGAGGTCTTTTATTTTTTTTAACACCTATTATGCCATGAATTCATAGGGAATAGGTTCCAGCAGCTCAGGCTCCTTCCCATTGGTCCTCACAAAGTGTGCTTCTCTGGGTGGAGCAGGCTATTAAAGGAAAAAAAAGGGAATAAAATAATTATGTGAAGTGTTAAAACAACCTTAGAGTGCTCTCAGGACCAATGAATTACACACTAAATTCTCACCTGGCGCTTCAGTTGAACCCAGGTCCCTTTCTCTTTGGCTTCTTTCTTTTTCTGATCATTTTCCTTCACACGTTTTAGGAAGCTATCTCGGCTCTTAGAGTGCTTGATGTGCTCAATACGCACATTAATTCTCTTGGCAAGAATCTTGCCCCTGGACAGAGCAGAAATTCTGTTAAGTGCTTTATCAAAAATATAATGGAAATGTAGAAACTGTTTTTGCAGTTTCATTTATTAAATAAACCATGAACCTTTTACCCAGATATGATAAATCAACAAAGTATGGCTTGATTACTTAATTTACAATCCATTATTAATCATATAAGAGGCCTTGCAGAACATCCCTACTTTTAAGCTCTGTTTGATGAGATGACAGCCTCTTTAGTATCTAACCAAAACCAGATAGCTAATAAAAATTTATAGCTTACTAAACTTCTCTTTTTATTCTATAAAAACTGCTTAGCACCAAACCGTGTAAGACTTTCCAGTAAATCTATTTCAATGTTTCCTCTGACAGGATACAAGACAAACACCCAGTTTGCCTGAGTTTTAAAAGGATTATTTCCTTTGCCCCACTTGAATGACCAATAAAGACAATAAGTCCAATTGGCAAAGTGAAAAGGGGGTATGAGGGAATACCAATTAGCCAGGAAGAACTACAACACTACTTACTTAACTTGTTTGTTTACCACAATGCCCACAGCATGCTGGGTAACATTGTAGACTCTTCCAGTTTTGCCATGATAACATTTGTGGGGCATTCCTTTTTGAACAGTACCCATTCCCTGTTAAAGAGACAAATATTATATACCAGCATCTCCCCCTCCTTTTAAAAACCTGACTTTAAGTAACTATAGGATATTCTTTTTTTGTTGTTGTTATTTGTTTTGTTTTTTGAGACGGAGCCTTGCTCATTTCTTTCAAATGGCAACTCAAGAGCTTTCAGAGCCGGTGAAATGTGTTTTTCACATTGCTTCAAGCAATCAAAGAAATAATCATCATTAAGCTCTAGAGTGCTGGGATACCTTTAATCCAGGTCAAAGAAGAACACAGCTTTCACTGGGAGGATTTTTAACCACAGTAACAGTAATTTTCATCAACAATTAAACTTTAATGTATTCCTTTCTACCTAGACAAACTCTCATAATTCTTCTCCCTACCACCCAATTTCCACTAGATGTTAACTCCAAGTGGTAATGAGAAAAATTTTAATTGGGCTAAGAATACTTTAAAAAATCCATTCTAGGCCAGGCATGGTGGCTCATGCCTATAATCCCAGCACTTTGGGAGGCCAAGGCAGGCAGATTACCTGAGGTCAGGGGTTGGAGACTAGCCTAACATGGTGAAACCCTGCTCTACTAAAAATACAAAATTATCTGGGCATGCGTGGTGGCCAATGCCTGTGATCGCAGCTACTTGGGAGGCTGAGGCAGGAGAATCGCTTGAACCCAGGAGGCAGAGGGTGTGGTGAGCTGAGATCGCACCATTGTACTCTAGCCTGGGCAACAAAAGCAAAACCCTGTCTCAGGAAAAATCTATTCCATACTCTTACAGATGAAATATACACTAGTATTCGAATTCCTACACTAGATTAAATCCAACTTTTCTAACTTCTGTAGTGTTATTTCCCCAATTTTATATTTACCTTGATGTCTACAATATCACCTTTCTTATAGATTCGCATATACGTGGCCAAAGGAACAACTCCTGCAAAAATAAATTTGATATAGCGAGTATTAAGGCTAAAAGTCTAGAGTAAAAGAAATGCAATTTTACTAGCTTTTAACACATACATCCATCATTTTTCATGGTTACAGGCTTAATATCTTGCCAATGGACAATTTCTCCTGAAAGCAAAATAAGCTACTAAATCACAACCTCTCTCTAGAGTTTAATCTTGCATCAATAGTAACAAAACTACATAAACTTCATGCTTATTTATTATAAAATAAATTGGGTAGATGCTATTTAATGCTATTGATACACATTCTATGAACCACAACACGTTGAACACAACAGAACACAAACGTGTGCCACGCTTTCTCTCAAGGAAGGTAAACCTACTTACCATGTTTTCTAAAAGGCCTAGAGAACATGTATCGAGTGCCTCTCCTCTTTCCCTTTGTGTTCGTCATTTTGGCAAATTACTGAAATCAAAAAGCGTTAACAGTCAAATACAATTGAAAACTGGCATTACTCCCTCAAAACCCCTGCAATTTCAAATGTTTGCATTTAAGTAGCAATGTGAGGATTGCAAAGTAAAAGCTGGATCACCAAGAAATTAACTCTGCTGAAAGATGAAAAACCATTATTTTCGGAAGTAAGGTCTTTTGGCAAAACTGCCCAAGTTTTATAACATCAAAACTCTTAAGTAGCAGAACTTGATAAAAAAATCCAAACCGGCACCATTTCCCTGTGAGAACATAAAAACACAAAAGGACTTCTACCACCCAATCTAGAATACCAAGAGCATGTAATTACTAACTAAAAGATAATTTATTGGAGAACACAATAAAAGAGATGTACATTTTTATGTGAATTAAATCTTTCTTGTCAACCAAATTTTTTGTGATAGTGTATTTCAAACAGCATCTATTAAACTGTCAGAAATCTCAAGTCACTTTGCATTTCTGATTACTTACGACAAAATGTATATAGGGTAGAAGAAAGGGGAACCCAGGCTTTATAATCATTGACCTAAATTTGACATAGGCTCTGCCACTTACTAGCTGCGAAGCCCACATTTCACCTCTCATCTTCACATGTGAAATGGGGTTGAACACTTTCATAACTGAGGTAACGTCTATAAAGAACTCAGCAATTCTTGGCCTGTGTAAAGTGCTCAGTAGTAACTGGCAGCTAATTTATCATTATCTAAGAATTCACCCATAGGCATTTAGAAATTAACCTTCCTTTGCTTCCCAAAAGGCCAAAACAATAGTTTTGATGGCTCTTTGGTCATTCTATGACAGAAGTGCTAAAAACACAGAAAAACAAAAAATAAAAAGAAAAAAAAAAAAAACAAAGAAAGAAAAAAAGTAAAAAAAAAAAAAAAAGTGCTATTCCTGGCCATTACTCCTATGATAAGGTAAAATATACCAATCAGGCTTAGTGTGTTAACAATATTGCAATACAATTTGGTTTCTAAATTTATTAACAATTCCTTAAGAATGGCTCTCAAAGTACCATTTTTATAAAAATTGTATAGCAAGGAAACATGTTTCACTGAACTCACCAAAGCCAAACCATTGTTACAATGGATGAATACCTTAAATGGCAAGTATCCTGTTCTAATCCCCAAAGCCTTTACAAGTATATAAAGTTCCAAAAACTTGTGGTAAGTTAGTAAACAAGGAGTGGTACTGTGTAGATTCAAGCCACTTTATGGAATTACCAGCTGGCAGAACCAGTCAACTTAGACTCCAAACTAGATCCATGTTCCTGAGTAAGGAATACATTTTCCACATGGACCCCATACAGTTGAAACTGAACGCGCTTTCCAAAACAGCGACGCTTCAGTCTATAGCAGTATTAAAATCATAGCAACTAGGATCCACTGTAAGGAGTAACCTGCAGTTTGCCCGACTCTGCCTGTTAACATCCACAAACTAGACGGCTAAATGTTTCCCCCTCACTCAAAGCATGCTGCCCTAGAATTTGCAAAACAGTATCTCCTCTTGGTGCAAATATTGGTGTTGCAACCTCAAAATACTTTCCCTTCGTCCAATCACCATGTGGAGTCAAAATTTTAAAAACAGTAGGAAATCGTCTCATGCATTAACCACGAGTTGTGAGGGTTCATTACCCAGGACAACTAGGGGACCCATTCTCCGATCTAGAGACCGGGTTTTCACACATGTAGGCCTCACAGGAGATTAAAGCCGACGCCTGTTTTTAACCAATTACTACTACCCCTTAAGCCCTCAACCAGCAGCATCAAAAATTTAGAAACAAAAAAAGCCACACCGAAAACAGGCTTCAGGCCACGCGGCCCCCACACGGCCTATCTGAGAGAGCCACTCACGGTACCGGGGATGCAGCCATGGGGACATAAAACGAAGTCTTTTCCAGATTAACTCGAATCGCCTCATCCCAAGCGACTCAGCCTTGTCTTTCTAGCACATGTCCCCCGGCAGGGCCGCGACATCACAGCCGGGTTCTCAGCCCACGGCCCAGGCCCGACCCAGCGCACGCTCCTCCGTCTAGCAAAACATGGCTTAACCTGCCCATGCCAATGGATCCCAAACAGGTTAGGTAGTCTCCCCCACGGTCCCAATGCTACCTCTGCGGCCACAAGGTAGCGATTCAAGTCTGTCAACTCTAGCGCCCGGGAGTCACGCGCAGGCCCTACCTGGAAGATGGCGGTTCCGGCCGAAAGGAAGGAGGTGGGGCCACGGCGCAAGCCTTACAAGGGCCTGTGAGCTGCCCGCGGCACTGCCTGAAGGAAACGCCAACCAAAAGCGACTCCTTTCTACGGAAGGAAATAGTCTCTGAGAATAAGGAGAGTCTGTGAGGGTATTTCCCCTTCTTGCGAAAGAAAGGCAACCGGCCAACACAAGCTGACACTTGTATCGTGTCAGACAGCCCGGAAAGGGGCCTTCGAGGACGGCGAACAGGACGCTGACGTCCCGAGCGTGCTTACGTATTCCTTTGCGTCACTGTCTACGCCGGAAGGTGCTTTGTATCTGCGTCTCCCTGCGGAAGACTGGCAGGTGCTGCCGAAAGGGCTAGTAGCAGCTGCCTGTGTTTTTGCCTTTGTTTCCAGAAATAATTTGCGTGGGTACGAAAGTCAAACGAGAATGAAGCAAGTATATTATCTAGTTTGTATGTCTTTAAAGAGTTTTTCCTCCACATGTCTAAACATACGCACCTGCTAGTAGGTGCGCAAATGTTAAAACCTCTTTGGAAAGCAATTTGGCAAAATGGGTAAAACAAGATACTCAGTTACTAAAGTCCAGCACTCTGCTCCTACCTATACGTCCTGTAGAAACTTTGGTAACTGAACAAGGATGTATGTAACAGCGCTGTGAGTAGAAGCAAAAAATTAGAAACGTCCATCAATAAGAATAAATACTTTATGGGATATTATTAGGATATAATGTTATACGCCAGTATAACAGGACTGAACTCAGAAATGTGATGAGGCAAAAAGAGAAAGATGTAGAAAAATAGTATGACGATTGATGTACATTCAATTCTAAAACTTGTAAATTGCTTAGTTATATATACATATGTAGTTAAAGTAGTCAAGAAATACAAGAGAATGAAAATCAAATTTAGAAAAACGGTCATATCTGGTAAGGAGGGGACAATGAAGGTAGGCTCTAACAGTATTGACCATTATTAAACGATATTAAATATGGGTGGCCATTGTTTTATTCACTACACCTTTAGAAATACGTATTTTCTCAATATGGTTTATTTTTAAGACTGTTCTAATTTTTTTTTGAGAGAATCCAGAGAATTCCCATATACCCAGCATCCAGTTTCCCTTGTTATTAACATTTTATGCTAATGTGTTACATTTGTTGCACTGCTATTAACTAAGGTTATTTTATTCCGATTTCCTTCGATTTTACCTAATATCCTTTTTCTGTTCCAGGATTCCATCCAGAATACCACATTGCATTTAGTTATCACATCTCCATATATGCCTCTTGTGGCTGTGGCAGTTTCTCAAAACTTTCCTTACTTTTGATGACCTTGACAGTTTTGAGGAGTACTGGTCATATATTTTGTAGGATGTCGTAATCATGGGGTTTGTCTGATGTTTTTCTCACGATTATATGTATTTAGGATGCATTTTTTAAAAATCAGCTAAGTAACAAAATCCTTATCTGATTGAATATAAATAATACTGCTTTTGAAATTTGCATTTCTTCAACTCACTCTGCTGATGCACCTGGAAGTTGTAATTTCTAAAAACTGCATCGGCACCATTTTTAAAATGTATACATTCTGTGACCACTGTCATCAGCACTTACATCATTTCCTGAAGAACTTGAGGAGGAATGGGATTAGTATTGATTCCTTCAATACGTTGACTCCTCTACCTTCACTGTAACCATTAGCCCTTAGCTTCTATATTCATCTTTAGTCAACTTAATTTTCTGTAGTTCATCATTACAATCACTCCCTTAGCAGTCACTACCTCGGGTCACTTTTCCTTTCCCATTACTTTCTTTCTTTCTTTTTTGAGAGGGAGTTTCGTCTTGTTGCCCAGGCTGGAGTGCAGTGGCATGATCTCGGCTCACTGCAGCCTCTGCCTCCTGGGTTCAAGCAATTCTGCCTCAGCCTCATGAGGAGTACCTGGAATTACAGGCACCCGCCACTACACCTGGCTGATTTTTTATTTTTAGTAGAGACAGGGTTTCACTGTGTTGGCCAGGTTGGTCTCGAACTCCTGATCTCAGGTGATCCACCCACCTCAGCCTCCCAAAGTGCTGGGATTATAGGCTTGAGCCACTGCACCCGGCCCCCATCACTTTCTTAGCATGTATAGAACCTTGGATAAATGCAACCATGACAGTACCTCCACAGCTGTGCACCGTTGAAGAAAATCTTGTAAACAGGTCATCTGGTGTGATGACAAATCACAAACTGTCATCTGCGCACTGCATTGTTTTACACTTAGATACGGTTTTTTTCTGAGCGCATAGAATGTTTTGAAAATTAAGATATTAAAAAAAGTAATCAAGATTTCTGGCTTCCGTTGAAAAATCAGGAGATCTGGCAGCATAGAGCTGATAGTCTGGGTGGCAACACTCCAGTGGCTGCCCCTTTAGATGAGGCATGCATTCTTGAGTTCCTCCATCACTCAGTCTGCTTCAGTCTTTTACCTGCCTGGCCCCTGTTGGCATTTGTGTTTTTAGCCCCTCCCATAAATTCATGATCAACCATTAACAAACGGGTACTTTACTGTTTAGCATCCCCACTGCAGTTCCCGGGTTAATCTGCTTACCTGCTGTCAACTTAAAAAATCAAGCTTTTACATAATTAAAGTTAGTTTTATTCAGAAGTCTCACTGAGGGCTGTAGACCAAGGTTTATACCCTGAGGGCAGTTCTTTCAAAGGGCTCCAGAGTGATGTTTCAGCCCATTGCTTCTATGTAGGTTGTGGGGGTTCTGTATGTGTGAAATCTCATTAAAGTTTGGGTGTAAGAGTACATCTGTTTATAGATTACTAAAGTACATTTGGTTATAGATTGTAGAAGCATAATCACTAACCCTCTCAGACATTATCTTCATGTAGGAAAAGACAAGGTCAAGTTCACTTACTATTTCAGGAACATTGTAACTCAGGCAAGTGACGTGGGGGGGGCCATGTGCTTTATCCTGTTTTTTTGTTTTTTGAGACGGAGTCTTGCTCTGTCACCAGGCTGGAGTGCAGTGGCGCAATCTCAGCTCACTGCAACCTCCGCCTCCTGGGTTCAAGCGATTCTTCCCCCTCAGTCTCCTGAGTAGCTGGGACCACAGGCGCGTGCAACCACGCCTGGCTAATTTCTGTATTTTTAGTAGAGAGCGGGTTTCACCATGTTGGCCAGGATGGTCTCGATCTCTTGACCTCTTGATCCACCTGCCTTGGCCTCCCAAAGTGCTGGGATTACAGTCTATCCTGTTTTAAGATTCTTCCTGAGGAGCTGCATTTCATTTCATCACAGTCAGGGATTCATGCAGAAATAAGCAAACCTTCTTAACATTTGCTAGTTGTCTCACATTACTCTGTATTTAAAGATTATTTCATGTCATTTCTTTGATTATCAAACCGTCCTTCCTTCTCCCACCTTTCTTTCAGCTGATGACTGCCTCTTTTTTTGAGAGAGTCTCTCTTGGTTGCCCAGGCTGGAGTGCAGTGGCATGATCTTGGTTCGCTGCAATGTCCACCTCCTGGGTTCAAGGAATTCTCATGCCTCAGCCTCCCAAGTAGCTGGGATTACAGGCGTGTGCCACCACACCTGGCTAATTTTTGTATTTTTAGTAGTGACAGGGTTTTGCCATGTTGGCTAGGCTGGTCTTGAACTGACCTCTAGTGATCCGCCGCCTCAGCCTCCCAAAGTGCTGGGATTACAGGAGTGAGCCACCTCACCCAGCCAACTGCCTCATTTTTAACCTTGTACAAACACACTCTGGTGCTCCACCTAAAACCCGCAACTCTCTTCTTTCTGACTCTGCTTGATCTCGCATTCCTTACTAACTATTGCCCTATATGTTCGTTTTTATTCTGTCAAATTAAAACAAAAAAGAGGAGTCATGAAATTTTTGGTTTTATACATCAAAAACTGTGAAAGTTCAGCAGTGTGATATAGTTTAATACATGAGCACTGTTATCTCTTTGTCATCTTTCATTCATTTTTCAGTTTCACCTGACTTCTGTACTAGTCATGCCACTAAAGCTGCTCTTGTCAAGGCATCAGCTGCTTACATGTTGCCAAAGCCAAAAGACATTCCCTGTTCTTTCATGATCTACACAAAGCACTGGACTCTGTTGGCCACCTCTTCCTCCATGACACGCTACCCTTCCTGACCACTCCACAGTCTGTTTTGCTGTTTTCCCTCCTCTGCCTGTCCTATAAATAGTCACTACCTTTCCCTGGATCTTGGAGCTAGGTCCCCTGCTCCTCTTTCTATATTGCCTTCCTGTGTGATTCTGTTTACTCCTATAACTATAATTTTAAGTTTCATCTCTATGTTGCTTACTACCAGATTGATTGATTTGATTCCAGCCTTTCCTCAAAATTTCTATTCAACTTGACATCTATTCTTAGATACTCTTCAGCATCTCAGCATGTCCAAAGTCTTTTTTTTTCTTTTCTTTTTTAAACTGCTCCTTATGGCCAGGGCTATCCCATAGGCAGAGTGTTTAGAGTAGTCAAAATTAATTGTACATGTCTTATTTTAAGTTTTAGGATACTTTTTTTTTTTTTTTTTTTTTTTTTGAGACAGAACCTTGCTCTGTTGCCCAGGCTGGAGTGCAGCCTCTACCTCCTGGGCTCAAGCCATCCTCCTGCCTCAGCCACCAGAGTAGCTGGTATCATAGGCATGCACCACCACGCCTGGCTAATTTAAAAATTTTTTTTGTAGAGATGGAGTCTCCCTTTGTTGGCCAGGCTGGCCTTGAACTCCTGAGCTCAGGCAGTCCTTCCACATCGGCATCCCAAAGTGCTGGGTTTGCAGGTGTGAACCACTATGCCCAGCTCATAAAACTTTATTTTCTGCTGGATGCAGTGGCTCATGCCTGTAATCCCAGCACTTTGGGAAGCTGAGGCAGGCGGATTGCTTAAGCTCAGGTGTTTGATACCAGCCTGGGCAAGATGACGAAACCCTATCTCTACAAAAAATACAGAAATTAGCAGAGTCTGATAGTATGCGCCCATAGTCCCAACTACTTGTGGGGGGGTTGAAGCAGGAGAATCACTTGAGCCAAGGAGATTGAGGCTACAGTGAGCCGTTTTCATTCCACTGCACACCAGCTGGAGCGATAAAGTAAGACTCTATCTCAAAACAAATAACAAAAAACTTTTGATTTTTACCCTGAAGCCTGTTTCTGCCCCAGTATTTCCTTCCCATACAGTAAATGGTATAATCAAGAAACCTTGGTTTCATCTTTGAGTTTCCCCTTATCCTCTCCATATGGAATCTGTTGGAAAGTTTTGTTCCAGTTCTGATTGTAAAATATTAAAATATCAATATATCTCCAGCTGGCCAACCTCTTCCATCTCTGTGGCCACCACCACTGATACTCTCATTCTGAACTACAGCAATGGTGTCTTTATGGCCACGTTTTCGTCTCTCTTGCCCTGTTCTCTCCATTTGGTATATAGTAGCCAGGGTGATCTTTTAAAAATATAAACCTGATTATATCACACCCTTGCTTACAGCCCTCCACGGGCTTTCTGTTGCTCTTAGAATAAAATCTAAATTCCTTACCTTGTCTTACAAAGTCCTGCATAAACTAGATCTTGCTTATCTTTTCAGGTTCACTTGGGGCCTCCTATCTCCTCCCTCACTTCCTTGTGTCTCCTGCTGCCTTCTTTAGTTACATAAGCACTTGAAGTTCTTTCTGGCCTTGGGATCTTGATGCATGCTCTTCCCTTTGTTCTTCAGTAGCTTGATCTTTCTCATCTTCTTGATTCCTGAAGGAGTCTTCCTAAAAGAAGTGATGTCCAAGAAATTAAAACATGAGTGGGCGTTAGATGAAGACCAAAGAGCATTCCATTGTAGGAGACAATGTAGCATGTGCCGGTGAGAAGCATGTAGTGTCGCCCCTGCAAAACGAGTGATGCAAAATAAAGCCAAAGATAGATGGTAAAGGTTCCTACCATGGTGCCAAAGAATGCTGAGTGAAGCCTGTGAGGCTGGAAGCAGGACGCAGTCAGCCCGTGAGGCTGGAAGCAGGACGCAGTCAGCTATGCTACACTTACCTCACTTTCATAATCTTTGCAAAGGTGGTTTCAACTTCATGTCACATACCTTAGAGGTCAGATCAGTCTTGGACACTAAACCTCTCAAAGGTTTTGGTGAAGCTAGGTCTTTTCACAGGTTTATCAAATACGGAGTTTTTAGCACTAGTATTCTGATTGAAGATCTCCCCAATTGGAATAACTTACGCATTACTGGATGACTCCACAAACCGGTGAAAATTACAGCAGTGAACGAGAATGTGACTCTCACATCAGCCCTTGATAGAAATCTGGAGTGCTGTGACTGCTGTTTTCCTCATGCTCCCCAGAAGCTTTTCTGAAGGCAACCTCTCTACAGAGATGGCGGGACCCTCCTATTCGTGTTAGTACTGGTTGGTGCCCAGATGTTCTGCAAGGAGTTTTGTTATTTGAAGACTGCAGATACGCTGTCCTCACTCGGCACTGGAGCTGCAGCAGTCTTAGTTGTAAATCACATCACCTCATGCATGGTTCCTGCCTTAACCCTGTAATTTGCCTCTCTATCTCCCAGGTCTCCTCTCCACATCTCTACTACATTTACTGCACCAGGGTAATTTTGTTTTTAATTTTTATTTTGAAGCAATTTTAAACTTACAGGAAAGTTTCAAGAGTAATACAGAAAACTCCTGTATGCCCTTTCCCAACATTCACTGATTTTAACATTTCACCACGTTTGTTTTCTTATTCTCTCTGTATTAGTGGTTTTCAAAGTTTAGCATGTGTCTGAACAACCAGGAATGCTCAGGTTAAAACACAGCCTCCTGGGTCCCACCCCAGACAACTGATTTAGTAGATTCTAGTTGGGCCAAAGAATTTGTATTGCTAACAAGTTCCCAGGTGACACTGCTGCTCCTCCAGGGATCCCACCTTAAGAACCACTGTTTTCTCCATATGTGTAAACACACTGTATATTATTTTTTTCTAAAGTGTTTGAGAGTAGATCACACATATCTTTTCCCCTTTAGGCCATATACTGTATTCGTTCGTGTCTCCTAAGAATAAGGACATTCTCTTATATAACCACAGTACATTTATCAAATTCAGGAAACTAAACACTGATAATGCTGCTTGTATCAATTTTTTTAGGGGGGTGGGGACAAGGTCTTGCTTTGTGGCCCAGGCCGGAGTGTGGTGGCATGATCCTAGCTCACTGTGGTCTCCACCTCCCAGGCCCAAGCCATCTTCCCACCTCAGCCTCCCAACTAACTAGGACCACAGGTGCCACCACACCCAACTAATGTTTTAATTTTTTGTAGAGACAGGGTTTCATCGTGTGGCCCAGGCAGGTCTTGAACTCCTGAGCTCAAGTGGTCTGCCCGCCTGAGCCCCCCAAAGTGTTGGGACTACCGGCACCCAGCCTGTATCAAATTTACAATCCACATTTCAAATGTCAGTTGTCCCAATAATGTCCTTTATGGCATTTTTCCAGTTGGAAATCATATGTTGTATTTATTAATAGTTGCTGTATCTTTCTTAGCTTTTAATCTGAAGCACTTCAGCCTTTTCTTGCCTTACATGACATTCACATTTTTCAAGTCTGCAGGTCAGTAATGTTTGCCCTGGTATAAGCAGTGTTTTCTCCCTTATGTGCAATCTGTTTGCGTGAAGATCACGCAAATATCCTGCTTCTAAACAAACTTTCCCTCCTGGATTAAGTATTCATCAATGATTCTTGAAGCAGTTTTTACTATGATGATTACAGAGTGGTGATTTTCCAGCTCCGCTTCTTCACATTAAGGAAAGGCTTTCTGTTTTTCCCCATTCATTTATTTTATTCATTTACTTATTTGTCTAAATCCTAACGTCTTTTCCCTTTCCCTTTAAACCAATCGTGTTCCTCAGGCATGTCAGAGCCTCCTTTAAAGGACAAGGGGGAAAGTGAGAGGGTAGAGCCCAGGCCCCACATGCTTGCTGCTCCCTGAGGAGCGCCACATTTATGTGTTTCCTATAGTAAGGTTCATGTAAGATTTCATTTACAAAAGAAGCGGTCTGCTACTTTTTTTAAAGGTTGAAAACCACCATCTTAAATAAATATCCTCTGTGCCCATTAAAAAAAAAAAGAAAAAGAATACTGAATCTGTTTCTATAGACAGTTGAGAATCTGACTTGTTTTAACCAGAGGCATGACGTTAGTAGTGATAGCTAGTATTTCCTGAGGGCTCATTCTATGTGCCAGTAAGCACTTACAAATATTATCTTAATTAATTCTTTTTTTTTGAGACAGAGTCTCACTTCGTCACCAGGCACCAGGCTGGAGTGCAGTGGCGCGACCTCGACTCACTGCAACCTCCGCTGCCCGGGTTCAAGCAATTCTCCTGCCTCAGCCTCCCGAGTAGCTGGGACTACAGGCGCGCGCCACCAGGCCCAGCTAATTTTTTTGTATTTTTAGTAGAGATGGGGTTTCACCTTGTTGACCAAGATGGTCTCGATCTCTTGACCTCGTGATCTGCCCACCTCAGCCTCCCAAAGTTCTGGGATTACAGGCGTGAGCCACCTCGCCTGGCTAATTAATTCTTATGAAACTCCTAGGAGGTCATTGGTGCTACCTATTCTTACATGTTTAGAAGATTCTGCAGTGCAAAAAGGGTTGCTTTTCAGGTTTTTTCATTGGCGTTTTGGGATTGAGCTTTCTCAAGTCACCTATATCAGCTGGCATTTGTCCATTTGTTTTTCAGCTTTCAAAATGTTGCTGTTATTTTTTATCCTCCCTATGCATATGGTTTAGGTCTTTAGACACACACACACACACACACAGTCAATGGGATTCTAAGAGGGAACAAAATTAGATGAGGGTATTTAATCCATCCTTTTAATCTGGAGGCCCTAGGGATGAGTTATTTAAATGCAGGGTACCTGATATTTACTTTAATTCATATATTGTTTTAGCTGAATTGGATGTTGAAGGAGTTCCAATACTAAATGAGGGGGTTGGGTTACAAAGTGGACATTGGGACATTGTTTTTTAGCTATTCAAACTCATTCTTTCTTCCTATTAGACCTCTATTTACTTTGGGGGCCTTAGCTCCTATCTCATGTGCATATTCTTAGAAAGGTACTGCCTACCCACATCAAAACCAAAGGAACCAGAATTGCCCTCTCCCTGCTCCAATATAACCATAGGGTAGACATTCCTTCCAGTCAGCCTCCCCCCGACCCCGCCTAAAAACATACAATATTCTGATTTCTGATTGATACTTGATTGATTGAGATGGGATCTCGCTATGTTATATAGGCAGATCTTGAACTCCTGGCCTCTAATGATCCTCCCACCTTGACCTCCCAAAGTGCTGGGGTTACAGGCATGAGCCTGGCCAATATTTTGATTTCTATAACCATAAGTTAGTTTTGCCTAATCTTGGATTTCATATGAATGGTACCATACTGTTTTTACTCTTTTTTTTCCTGTGGCTTTTTTTGTTTAGTTGAATGTTGTTAAGAATCAATCATATTGCATGTACTAGTGGTTCAGTTCTTTTTATTGCTAAAGTAGTATTCCACTGTATGAACAGATTAAAATTTGTTTTTCTGTTCTTCTTTTGATGGCAATTTGTGGATCTCACTATGTTGCCCATGCTGGAGTTCTATGGTGTGATCGTAGCTCTCACTACAGCCTGAAACTCCTGGCAAACAATTCCCCTACCTCAGCCTCCAGAGTAGCTGGGACAGTGGGAGGTGCACCACTGAGCCCAGCTTAGGAGTTACATCCCTTGATCATAAAGTAGGTGTATTAGTCCACTGGGCCCAGCTTAGGAGTTACATTCCTTGATCATAAAGTAGGTGTATTAGTCCACTGAGCCCAGCTTAGGAGTTACAACCCTTGATCATAAGGTAGGTGTATCAGTCCGTTTTCACACTGCTGGTAAAGACATACCTGGGACTGGGTAATTTACAAAAGAAAGAGGTTTAATTTGACTCACAGTTCCACGTGGCTAGGTATGTTCCACAATCATGGTGGAAGGTGAAAGGCACATCTTACATCGCAGCTGGCAAGAGAGAGAATGAGAAAGATACAAAAGCAGAAACCCCTGATAAAACCATGAAGTCTCATGAGACTTTTTCACTACCATGAGAACAGTATGGGGGAAACTGCTCCCATGATTCAGATTATCTCCCACTGGGTCCCTCCCACAACATGTAGGAATTATGGGAGTATAATTCAAGATGAGATGTGGGTGGGGACACAGGGCCAAACCATATCAATAGAATGTATGTCTAACTTCATAAAATATTGCCAAATGGTTTTCTAAAGTATACCCCAATTTTTTTTATTTAGCATTTTTCTCTTAAGAGGATAAACCATTTATTTTTACTATAGGCTTTTAATATATATTTGTGTGGCATGCACACGTATGTTCATTGTGGCACTGTTTACAATAACAAAGACCTGGAACCAACCCAAATGCCCATCGATGATAGACTGGACAAGGAAAATGTGGCACATAAACACCATGGAATACTATGCAGCCATAAAAAATGATGAGTTTGTGTCCTTTGTAGGGACTTGGATGAATCTGGAAACCATCATTCTCAGCAAACTGACACAAGAACAGAAAATCAGACACCACATGTTCTCACTCATAGGCAGGTGTTGAACAATGAGAACACATGGACACAGGGAAGGGAGCATCACACACTGGGATCTGTTGGGGGGGGGGAATAGGGGAGGGACAGCGGGAGGTAGGGAGGTTGGGGAGGAATAACATGGGGGAGAAATGCCAGATATAGGTGATGGGGGGATGGAGGCAGCAAACCACATTGCCATGTAGGTACCTATGCAACAATCCTGCATGTTCTGCACATGTACCCCAGAACCTAAAGTGCATTAAAAAAAAAAATACATGTTTGTGTCATTACCTCCACTGTACAGATCTGAAAAACAAAGTGGTTTCCTGAGTCACTAATGGTCAATTTGTCTCTAGTTTCAGAGCTTTAAAGAGAATAAAAAGGATTGAAACTTTAAAAGAAATATGAAGTAAATTACATGTAGAAAATAGGAAATATAAAAATACCTTCAATATTTATGAGCATCTAGATTAAATCAGGTACTGCACTAAGTGATGAGACTATGAACATGAATAAAACATGATCCATGCCCTCAAGGAACCCACAAAGAGTTCGGTAGAAGAAAAAAGCGAGTTCATTACAATATTCTAAGTGGTTTAATAGAGGACACTGAAAATGAGTGACATGGGAGTTCTGTGGAGTAAGCCACTGCACCTAGGTTAGAGGAAGGAGATGGGAAGAGAGAAAAACACTTGAACAAAAAAGGGACCTTCACAGAGGTTTGACTTGAGAGTAGCACTTTAATCAGAAAATGATAGTAATGGCATTTAAAGCATAGGAACAGCTTATGTAAAAGCATAGAGATGGATAACAACTTTAGGATCTTGGAGTAGTAAAAGTTGTCCAATAGTCTTAGAAAATAAGGCCAACACTGGGCACAGTGGCTCACGCCTGAAATCCCAGCGCTTTGGGAGGCCAAGGCAGGTGGATCACGAGGTCAGGAGATGGAGACTATCTGGCTAACATGGTAAAACCCCATCTCTCCTAAAAATATAAACAATTAGCCGGCCGTGGTGGCACCCGCCTGTAATCCCAGCTACTTGGGAGCCTGAGGCAGGAGAATTGTTTGAACCCAGGAGGCGGAGGTTGTAGTGGGTCAAGATCGTCCCACTGCACTCCAGCTTGGGAGATTCCATCTCAAAAAAAAAAAGAAGGCCAACAAATGAACAGGGATGTGGCTTTTTAAAATGAAGGAAATTTATAATTTTGCACTAGGCTTGAGTGAAATGCTACACAAAACACAACTTTAAGCTAAATTTACATCTATATATTTCTATTTTCATGTTTTCCTCTGTGAAGGGATTTTAACAAAGCTGATGTTTTGTTTTATTTTGATGTTCAGAAGACATTGGCTGATTAATTCCAGGAGGACAAATTTTCCAAGCTGGGAGAGAAAAAGGTTCTGTCCTTTATGTGAGAGGCTCCAGTTGGTTGCGTCTTGAGTTTCTCACCACTCACTATTTGTTCCTTGTCCTGGTAGATTGACAGGAGAACAGTTTCAAATAGGACCTGATTAGGAGTTTCTAATGTAGAAGGTATATAATGAGAATTCTTGTCTCCAGAAAAATGTCTCTCTGTAATGACAGCTAAAGTAATGAGGGTTAGAAATACTATGATGAATAATTGAAAAACATATGAAGAATAATTGTGAAAAACTCTTTTTCCATCAATTTTTTTCTTTATTTTTGAGAGAGTCTCGCTCTGTCACCCAGGCTAGAGTGCAGTGGCATGATTTTGGCTTACTGCAACCTCCACCTCCCAGGTTCAAGCGATTCTCCTGCCTCAGCCTCTCGAGTAGCTGGGGTTACAGGCACTGACCACCACACCCAGTTTTTGTATTTTTAGTAGAGACAGGGTTTTGCCATGTTGGCCAGGCTGGTCTCAAACTCCTGACCTCAGGTGATCCGCCCGCCTCAGCCTCCTGAAGTGCTGGGATAACAGGTATGACCCACCGTGCCCGGCCCCATCAAACTTTTTATTTGAGATCCTGAAAAACAGCAGAATGAACAGGAAAAAGATCTATTTTTTTTACTTTATTTTTGTTTTTTACCACTTATCCTGAAGTTCTAAAAATCTGTTTTTGAGTAAGGCAAAGATTGTGTTCTTCCTTCAAAAATCTGATTCTTTACCTGAAAAACCTATGGCATAAACAGGCTTATAACCATGTGATTGGACATTCACATTGAATCTTAACCCCCAAGCACATGTCCTCATTGTCTGCAGCCAGATTTTTCTGTCTCAATCCTGATTTTTGTTGCAGCTTCAAAAATGTCTTCAGCTGCTGTAGACTCTAAGGCCAGTACAACATGAGGGCAGAACCAAATCAAATACCAGAAGTATTCAGACGGGAAATGTGCTGAAGTGATCAAGCAGTTGGGGAAGTCATTGCAGTGGTTTAGAGAGGCTCAGTTGTATTTCAAGAATAAAGCACAATTTGGAATGTGGAAACAGCTTCATTGTCAATATTAGACTTTTGAAGTAGATGGGAAGCACTTAGTAGACTGTTAGGACTTGTAATGAATTCTAAGAGACCAACTGGTCAGTTGAAGTCAACAATGTTCACTTCTAATAATTATATTACTTTTTCTAGGTAACACCACCTGGGGCTGTGCACATATTTTCCTGGCAAAGTTACTTTTTGTATTTGTAAAGAAGGAAGGAAGAGATTCACCTGCTGATCCCACACGATCGCTTCCTAATGATTTTAGGTGAGACAGACAAACACATTTTACTTCTGTTGTTAGCCCTGAATGATTGATTGATTATGGCTACCTGGACCTGAGTTGAGAAGGTTCTAAGGCTAATTTCAGGCTTACTGAAAATTTAAGATTATGAATACCTGATGAAGGTATTTCACTGGGAAGGAAAGCACCTGTATATGCCATATTTTTGTCACCTCTGATTTAGATAACTAGTAGTAGAAATAATTCTACTCAAAGAGGCAAGGGCCTGCACAGGAATGGAAACAGTCCAGCAGATTGCATGGGGGATATCGCTTGTAAGAGGGCACTCTAGAAGAGAAGAGTGCCTATATCAAAGCTAGTAAGAAAGAAGATACCTTGGGCGTGATGGCTCATGCCTGTAATCCCAGCACTTTGAGAGGCCGAGGAGGGGGGCTCACCTGAGGTCAGAAGTTTGAGACCAGTCTGACCAATGTGGCAAAACCCTGTTTGTACTAAAAAAAATAAAAGAAAGCTGGATGTGGTGGTGGGAACCTGTAATCCTAGCTACTCGGGAGGCTGAGGCAGGAGAATTGCTTGATTGAACCAGGGAGGCCGAGGTTGCAGTGAGCTGAGATCGCACCATTGCACTCCAGCCTGGGCAGCAAGAGTGAAACACTGTCTCAAAAAAAGAGAAGATATCTTTTTCCATTGTTGGAAAAAAGCAAGAGTATTGGAGCCAACAGACTGGCTTCCAGCTCTGTTCTGCAGCTTTCTTTAAGCCTGTTTCTTTGCCCTTAAAATGGAGGTACAAATACTTGTTTAAGAGGGATTTGGATTTTTACTACCACATGAGACAAGGAATGTAGAACATCTTTTCTGTTTTGTCCAGTACTTGGCAGCTGGTAAGTACAAAGTGTATCACCTTCCTGCTGTCCTTGACCATTTCTCTCCTCCTAGCCCAGCCATACTCAGAAGTCTGGTCTGTGCAGTCCTGAGTGTCTCAGACTTGCAAGAGATCTGTGAGTCCAAACTGTTTTCATAATAATGCTAAGACATGATTTCCTTTTAATTTTTTACTCTTGAGTCTATTTTTTTCCCTTTTTTAGAGCCAGGGTCTCACTAGCTGATCAGGCTGACCTCAAACTCTTGGGCTCGTGTGATCCTCCCATCTCAGCCTGTCTAGTAGCTGGGGCTACAAGGCAAGAGTCATAGAGCCCAGTGTCCGCATTTTAATGATCTCAAGTGTTTCATACTTCCCACTTTGTCACATAAAATTCATTAAGAGGCCAAGGCAGGAGAAGTACAGCAATGAAACGTGCCTTCTAATCAGTATGATGGTTGGCTGGAGGAAAAGTACTTTGCTATTTTTTAACTTGACAGCTGAACTTCACCACCACTTTATTCCATTGAACAGTTTTTCTTTGAAAGATTGACAAACAATGGTGCTTCAGACTTGGATATTTGGCAGATATTTTTGAAAAATGAACTAATCCAGATTGCCACGTCAGTGAAAACAACTGATAATGTTTGTTGCCAATGAAAATTTGAGCTTTTAAGTGAAAATTTGTATTTTGGAAAACTTGTATCCATAACTGTGAGCTTTACAGCTCCCCAAAACTTATTTTTCTGATGAGATCAGTGATGATATTAACAAATGTGTTTTGTTTTACATTGTATAAAAAAAATGTGTCAATATTTGGATAATCTGCATAACTGAGTAAACCATATTTTCCAAATGACCAGTACCTAATGTTACAAACTAATAAATGAGAAAACATCCATTTGAAGTGTAAGATAGAAAAATAAGTTTTAATGTAGAAGAGTAGGAAAACTTCATTGCTAGGGTTTCAGATTTCACACTGCAACTAATCTTTTAAAAAATCCAACACTTAAGCACTGGAATAGGATCACATAAGGATAGCTGCAGTTATCTGGAAAGGTTACTAAAATACCTCTCCCTTTTATAACATCTGTGTGAGGCTGCATTTTCTTCATATTCCTGTACTTCAGCCAAACAGCATATGGCAATAGATTCAGCACAAAAGCAGATATGAATATCTAGCTATCTTTGATTAAGCTAGACATTAAATAAAGACATTGCAAACACTAAAAACAATGCCACACTTCTTACATGTTTTTCTGGAAAATGTTGTTTATGTTAATATGTAGAATTTTAAAAATTATTTTTATAAAAATTAATGAGTATAAAAATTCTTCATTTTAACTTCTGATATAGTAAATATTGTTAGATAAAATCACACAAGCAAAAGTTGTTATTGATCCTCAGTAATTTTTTGACAGGTAAAAATTTCCCGAGACCAAAAAGCTTACGAGCACTGCCCCATTCCACTATTTCTTCTACTGGTTCTGCTTTGACTCTCTCAGAGGAAAACCAGGGTTCTCACTGGAAGTTCCTGAAGTAATCTCCTTTTTTAGTAAACTTTGATTATTATATTATTTGGGTGAGTCCCAGACCAAAAAATACACGCTCGCATGGTGATCTTGCTTCTGCTAAGTTTTCCAGGAACACAGACTCATGGGATTATTTCTGTTTTGCTTTGTTTCTGGGCAGGTCATAGTACAACTTTGCTGAATTGCCTCTAACTGAAGTCTAGGATTTTTACTTTAATTTGTCCTGTAATTATGCTGATTTTGCTTCACTGATACTCTGTCATGTCCTTAGATTTCTAGTGAAACTGCTTACAAATCAACCAGGTAAAATTTTATGGGAAAGTCAGTGAACTAGCAGTTGGTTATGCTTGTTTAAAAAGAAACCCACAAAATTGTTATCAAAACAGTCTTTCTGGTTGTCAAATGAAATAGGTGAGCAACTAGACTTATGTCTGATAAGTAGATTAAAATATTTCTGCTGACTGCTGTAGTGTCCTTTCTGTACCTTCAAACCATCATTCAGATACTCGGCTGTCCTCTGATGTAATAAGAAGAATCTGTGGTTGAAATATTTTGACTACAGTACTTGCTGACAAAAGACAAAAACCTTTTTAGCCATTAGAAAAATTACTCTGGCTAAAGTTTCATGTATGCCAGGAATTTTTGAAATAGACCGTATTTTTTGAAAACTGATGATAACTTTAACCACTGTAATGAACCACAATGCCATAAAAATATTTCTGCACAACAGTTGATATGAAATGCCTTTAAAAGTTTTTGCACTGGGATTTGTAGCTGGAGCATAAAATGTGATCTGAAGAACATTTGTCAGACATTAGTTTAATGCTACTAATTTGTACTTAGATTTCAAAATCTATAAATGCAATTTTACTACCAATTATTTTCTTCATTTTAAAAATGCCCATGATGTGGCCAGGTGGGGTGGCTCATGCCTGTAATCCCAACACTTTGGGAGGCCGAGGTGGGTGGATCATAAGGTCAGGAGATTGAGACCATCCTGGCCAACATGGTGAAACCCTGTCTCTACTAAAAATACAAAAATTAGCTGGGTGTGGTGGTACGCGACTGTAATCCCAGCTACTCGGGAGGCTGAGGCAGGAGAATCCCTTGAACCCAGGAGGCAGAGGCTGCAGTGAGCTGAGATCACGCCACTGCACTCTAGGCTGGCGACAGAGTGAGACTCCCTCGCAAAATAAATAAATAAAAATGAAAATACCTGTGATGCTTAACTTTTCACTTCTCTAGTACAGTCCTCTCTCAATATCTGGGGGAATTGCTTCCAGAACTAATCAGATACCAAAATTCATGAATGCTCAAGTCCCTGATATAAAATGGCATAGTATTTGCATATAACCTACACACATCCTCCTAATAGTTTAAATCATCTCTACATTAATACCTAGTACAGTGTTATGTAAATAATTATTATACTGTGTTATGTTTACTATATTACCATTTTTAACTTTTTTCCAAATATTTTCCATAAAATATTGTTTGAATCCACAGATTTGCAACCCATGACGTGGAGAGCTGACTGTATTTGAAAGCTGACTTATGTGCATTAATTTGGCAAGGTTTAATGTAAATTGTTCACTAGACTTTAATTTTGGTCTATCTAGGAGAAGATTCTTGAAACTGGAAAGTAAACTGGATAAAGAACCTGTAGGGACAGTGGTCTGATTAACTTTGGCATGGTGAATTGCAGATAATTATACTGCAAATTTCATAAGGATGTGGGCTTTGTCACTGTAGGTTCACCACTTTATATCCAGTGCTTAGCAGATAGCAAGTGCTCAAGAAATATTTGGAAAGAGAGAGGGAAAAGATGAAAGTGGAAGGGAGCAATGAGCTGGCTCAACAATATCAGTGTTATTACAGGTAATTTCAATAGAATGACGGAATTTTAAGAAAATGATTGTTCACAGTTGCAGAGACTTACAGAAACAATTAGTGTTTAGGGTTCATTTGAGATTAACCAATGAATCTGACTTAGTCTACTTCCTAGCTGATTGGTTTCCTCAAGCAGTTCTCAGGGCATTCATTTGTTCATGAAGCGTACATTTATTGGCCAGCTATGTGACAGGCACTGTGCCGAAGATACATGAGAATAAAACAGACAGACGTCCCTATGCACTTGAAATTTACATTCTAGTGAGAAAAGACAATAAATATTACATTAGTTACATGATAACAATGCATACGTTATGACAAATGGAGAAAAGTGTCACAGAGAAAAAAGTGAAGAAAGGGGAAATGAGCAAATATTACCATTTAACATAGAGTGAGCAGAAAAGACCTCACCGAGAAGGACATTTGAACAAATATCTGAAGAAAGTGAGGAAGGGAGCCATGCAGGTATCTGAGAGATGAGATACCAGAGAACAAACCAAAGATCCTGTGGACAAAGTGCCTGATACATTTAAGCAAGAGGGTGGGAGGTCAGTGGCTGGGTAGCAGGAGAAGGAGGGTAGTGCAGAATGCAGGGGAGAGGTAATGAAGCACATTTTGTGAGATGTGCACATTTTGCAGGTACTTTGATTTTTACCCTAAGTGAGATACGAAAGCAGTAGAGGGTTTTGAAGAGGAGTGATGTAATCCCTATTTTTGTGAAAGATCACTCTGGGTTTGCTGTTAAGAATAATGAGAAGGTAATTGAAGGGAGAAACAGAAAATTCAACAAAACAAATGAAGATTCCAGTATTCCACTCTCTCTCTCTTTTTTTTTTTTTTTGAGTCAGAGTCTCACTCTGTCACCCAGGCTTGAGTGCAGTGACATGATCTCAGCTCACTGAAACTTCTGCCTCCCAGGTTCAAGTGATTCTACTGCCTCAGCCTCCAGAGTAGCTGGGATTACAGGCGCATGCTGCCATGCCCAAATAATTTTTGTATTTTGAATAGAGATGGAGTTTCACCATGTTGGCCAGGCTGGTCTCGAACTCAAGTGATCCACCCACTCGGCCTCCCAAAGTGCTAGGATTGCAGGCGTGAGCCACCACGCCAGCCACTCCACTCTTTATAATAGATAAAACCTGGACAAAACATTAGCAAGAATGTAGAACACTTGAACAATATTATTGAATGCCTATAGAACATTCTAACAACAATAGCAGACATCTTGTTAAGTGCATATGGAACATTCTTCAGGATAGACCATATGCTTGGCCATAAAACAAGTCTCAAAAATTTTAAAAGACTTAAAATCATACAGAGTATTTTCTCAGGCCACAATACAAACATAAATATTTGGAAAACACAAATTGTAAGAATTAAATGATCCACTGTGTTACCAATGGATTAAAAAAATAATAGAAATTATAAAATTATTTGAGATGAATGAAAATTAAATACAAGAGCCTGATGTGGTGGCTCACGCCTATAGTCCCAACACTTTGGGAGGCTAAGGCAGGAGGACCACTTGAGCCCAAGAGTTCAAGGCTACCCTAGCAACATAGTGAGACCCCCGTCTCAAAAAAAAAAAAACAATTAGTCAAGCATGGTAGCACATGCTCATTGTCCTAGCTACTTGGGAGGCTGGGGTGGGTGATTCACTTGAGCCTGAAAGGGCAAGATTGCAGTGAGCCATGGTCACGCCACTGCACTCCAGCCTGGGCAACAGAGTGAGACTCATCTCAAAAAAAGGAAGAAAATTTTTTAAAAAGTATCAAAATTTCTGGGATACAGTGAAAGCAATGTACAGGGAATAGCTGTAAGCTCCTATATTAGAAAGAAGATCTCAAATCAATAACTTGACTTTATACTTTTGAAAAGTAGAAAAAGAGCAACAAACCCAAAGCAATCAGAAAGAAGGAAATAATAAATAGGAAATAGAAGAAATCAATAAAACCAAAAGTTAGTTTTTTGAAAAGATCAAGAAATTGACAAACCTTAATTAACTGACCAAGAAAAAACAGTGAAGACTCAAATTATTAAAATCAGAAATGAAAACGTAGACATCACTACCAATCTTACAGAAGTTAAAAAGATTATTTAAAAAATACTGTGAATAATTGCATGCCAACAAATTAATCAACTTATGTGAAATGAGCAAATTCCAAGACACAACAATGAAACTGATACAAGAAGAAATAGAGGCCGAGCACAGTGGCTCACATCTGTAATCTCAGCACTTTGGGAGGCTGAGGCAAGCAGATCACTTGAGCTCAGGAATTTGAGATCAGCCTGGGCAACATGATGAAACCCTGTCTCTACAGAAAAAAGTGCAAAAATTAGCCAGGTGTGGTGGCACATGCCTATTGTCCCAGCTACTTGGAAGGCTGAGGTGGAAGGATTGCTTGAGCCTAGGAGGGTCAAGGCTGCAGTGAGCTGAGATCATGCCACTGCACTCCAGTCTGAGCCATGGAATGAGACACTGTCCCAAAAGAAGAAATAGAAATCTAAGTAAATCTAAAACAATAGATTGAATTATCAATTAAAAATCTTCCCCAAAAGAAAAGCCTCAGAAAATTTCACTGGCATATTCTACCCGACATTGAACAAAAATTGCTTACAGATCTTTCACAAAATCTACCAGAATGTAGAGGAAAGAAAGCTTCCCACTTGATTCTATGAGGCAGTATTACCTGATGCTGAAACTAGACACATAAAATAACTGCAGACTAATATTCTCCAGACATTAAGATGCCAAGAAACTTAACAAAATACTAGGAAACCAAATCCAGCAACATATAAAAAGGATTATACAGTTTGACTAAATAAGACTTATCCTAAGAATGCAAGGCTGGTTTAATATCTGAAAATCAGTTACTATAATACATTTTATTAATAAAAGATGAAAAACACATGCTCACTAGAATAGATGCAAAAAAGCATTTGAAAAAATTCAATACCTACTGATTTGTTAAAAACCTCAACAAACTAAGAAGAAAAGACTTTCTTCAACATAAGAGCATCTATGAAAATTCTACAGCTAACATCATAATAGTGAAAGACTAGATGATTTTATCTTAAAATCAGAAATAAGACAAGATGTTTACTCTTACCACATCTATTCAACATTATCCTGGAGGTTCTATCCAGGGTGTTTAGACAAGAAAACAAAAAGGCATCTAGAAAATTAGGTAGTACAACCGAAACTGCCTTTGCAAAAACTGTAACATTATTACAGTGAAAGAGATCTGACCTAACCGACTTCATTTTGCTTCTAACCGGCAAGAACTGTCCTTGTTCATTCCTGGATGTAGGCTGAACTAACTTTGGGAGGAACTTAGCTTATAGTTTAACTTTGAAACAAGACAATAACAGCCCTTTCCCAAAAAAAACCCCTTGTTGGCTGGAGACTAGACTGCGTTTACAGGACTAACAAATTAGCCACAAGATTAGAAATTATGATTTAGGAGTCACTGTTGTAAAACCTAAGATCAGTGCTTGAGATATTTTGCAGACCCTGCATTCCAGTGCACCACCCGGATCGATAAATTAGCTTGCCAGGACTTGTGGTCCCCACCCAGGAACTGACTCAGCACAAGAGTACAGCTTTGACTCCCTAAGATTTAATCTTTGACCCAATCAGCACTCCCTACTTTCTGACCCCCTATCCACCAAATTATCCTTAAAAAGCCCAATCCCCAAATTCTGGGGGAGATTGATTTGAGTAATAACTCTCCCACAAGATATGGCTGGACTCGTGTCAAACTCTTTCTTTACTGCACTGCTGTGGTCTTTATTGTGCAGCGGGCAGGCATAACCCATTGGGTGGAGGCAGTTACAAAACTCTGCATTTCCAGATGACATGACTTTGTATGTTGAAAATTATGAACAGTTCAGTATAAAACTACAAGAATAATAAGTTCACTCAAGTCACAGGATATAAAATCAATATACCAAAAATCAAATGTATTTCTGCATACTAGCAATTAATATTTCAAAACGTGGCTGGGCACAGTGGCTCACTCCTGTAATCTCAGCACTTTGGGAGACTGAGGTGGGCAGATCACAAAGTCAGGAGTTCAAGACAAGCCTGGCCAACATGGTGAAACCCCATCTCTACTAAAAATACAAAAAAATTTAGCTGGGCATGCACCTGTAATCCTAGCTACTCAGAAGGCTGAGACAGGAGAATTGCTTGAACTCAGGAGGTGAAAGTTGTAGTGAGTCGAGATCACGCCACTGCATTCCAGCCTGGACAAAGTTTATTGTGGGGATTATGGAAATGGTCTAAAATTAGATAGCTAGA
Source organism: Ateles fusciceps (assembly GCA_036589455.1). NCBI lineage: Eukaryota > Metazoa > Chordata > Mammalia > Primates > Atelidae > Ateles > Ateles fusciceps. The sequence goes on from JAZHEH010001544.1 coordinate 423,993, forward strand.
GTTCTTTATATATTCTAGATATATCTCTTATTGAATAGATGATTTATAAATATGTGGATAGTTTTATGCCATTGTGTCACATGCGGAGGTTCCTGCACGAGTGCACACCACTACTTCATGACAGAACATTCGATTACCCAACAGCTCCCTTTTCAGTTACACTGCCCCTTTCTTCCACCGTACCTGGCAACCACTCATCTGTCTTTCCTCTCTGTAATGTGTCATAGTGAGAATGTTAACTAAGTGGAACCATAGAGTAGATCAGCTTTTTTTTTTTTTTTTTTTTACTCATATGATACCCTTGAGATCCACCTAAGTTGTGTTTATCAACAGTTTTATTTCCTTTCAATACTTGATAGTATTCCATGGTTTGGATGTGCCAGTTGGTTTAACCATTTACACATTGAAAGGCATTTTGATTGTTTCCACTTTGGGGCTATTTTATCAGCATTACCCTTTATGAAAGTAGGAAAGCATTAACCAATGCTCTTGAAACCCAGGACACAAAAATGAGAAACTACTATGGTTACAACAAAAGGAGAGGTAAGCCTTGTTCTAATTGAATGAGAAAGGCTATTCAGTTGACAAGGTTCTGAGAGAAAATTAAGCTCTCAAGTTCAAGAACCTCAGGTTCCTTCATTCCTTCCTTAATAGTATGCACCCTCTTCTCCATCATCATTCATCATTCAAACCAGAAATAAGAAAAATTTTTTAAAATTATAAGGTCCTGGTCAGGTGCAGTGGCTCATTTCTGTAATCCCAGCACTTTCAGGTGGGTGGATCACCTGAGGTCAGGAGTTTGAGACCAACCTGGCCAACATGGTAAAAACCTGTCTCTACTAAAAATACAAAAATTAGCCGGACATGCTGGTGGGCACCTGTAATTCCAGCTACTAGGGAAGCTGAGGCAGGAGAATCGCTTGAACCTGGGAGGCAGAGGTTGCAGTGAGCTGAGATCATGCCACTGCATTCCAGCCTGGGTGACACAGCGAGACTCCATCTCAAAAAAAAAAGGAAAAAAAAGGGCGGGCACAGTGGCTCCTGCCTGTAATCCCAGCAGTTTGGGAGGCCGAGGCAGGCGGATTGCCTGAGGTCAGGAGTTTGAGACCAGCCTGGACAACATGGTGAAACCCTGTCTCTACTAAAAATACAAAAATTAGCCAGGCATGATGGCAGGCACCTGTAATCCCAGCTACTCAGAATGGCTTGAACCTGGTAGGCAGAGGTTGCAGTGGCCAAGATCATGCCACTGCACTCCAGCCTGGGCCACAAGAGCAAAACTCCATCTCAAAAATAATAATAAGAAGAATTGTAAGGTCCTTTTCTCATGAAAAGTTCCGTGTGTGTGAAACGTATTTATTCATCCATTTCTTATTAAGCAATTCATTATGTGCCTCTGTGATACTGGGACCTGTTCCTGAGATGGGAGCAAGTCGACGCCTTTGGGGAAATTACATAATCTCCAGAGAGACAGAGGCTAAACTAATAACTAGAAGATTATTTTAAAAGAATTTTGTATGTATCATGAAGGACCATCTGAGGCTACCAGAACATTAACATGATCTTTAATCTGAGAGATCAGGAGGGATTATGCAGAGTAGGAGGCATAAAACAAAAGGAATGAGTGGGAGAACAGCACAGGGACATATGATTCAACACATTTTGAATCATTACCTGATTTATATGACTATATACCCTTGAAAAGTACTCATTTTATCAGAGGATACAAAATTGTGAAGAAGTTATTTATACTAATCAATGATATATGGTACAGGTATAGGAAAAAGATGTACAAATTTCTGTAAAGTGCAGGCAGATTATTAAAAAGAATTTTTTTTTTTTTTTTTTTTTTTTTTGAGACAGAGCCTCACTCTGCTGCCCAGGCTGGAGTGCAGTGGCGTAATCTCAGCTCAGTGCAACCTCTGTCTCCCAGGCTCAAGTGATTCTCCTGCCTCAGCCTCCTGAGTAGCTGGCATTACAGGTACCTGCCACCATGCCTGGCTAATTTTTGTATTTTTAGTAGAGATAGGGTTTCACCATGTTGCCCAGGCTGGTCAGAATTTTCTGTATAAACAATAAAAGTTGACTTTTTCAGTTGTAGTAATAAAAGTATTTTTTAATTTGTTAATCATTTTTTATCCTTATTTTTGGTATATTTAACAAAATTTTAAGTGTATACTTATTTGTATTGTGCATGTAGGTATGTTTTATTATGTTTAGAATGAAATACAGAACCACAAATTAAAGGAAATGTATTTTCCTGTTTAACACTGAGCACACTATATTTCGTTAGGCATTTTCTACGTGAAGTAGGTACCAACTGGAATTTTGTTTGATGGTTGAATAAATGTATATCTTACGAAAGTACTAGCCTTGGAGTCCTACATAAGTTGGTGAATTTCCTGCCTTGTTTTTTCCTTTTTAATCAAGATAAAATTAACATAACATAAAATTTAGTATAGAAATCTAGCCAGGTATGGTGGCCCGTGCCTGTAGTCTCAGCTACATGAGAGTCTGGAGTTCAAAGTTATGGTGCACTCCAGCCTGGGCAACAGACCAAGACCCTGTCTCTAAAACAACAAAAACAAGAAAACCCATTTTAAGTGTACAATTCAGTGAGTTTTTTAGTCCATTTGCAATGTTGTGCAGCCATCACTAGTTCCAGAATATTTGCATCCCCCAAAAAGGAAATCTTTTACCCAATAAGCAGTCATTCTCTACTGTTTCCATGCCCCATACCCTGGAAACCACTAATACGGGATTTGTCTATTCCAGACATTTCATATAAATGGAATTTATATAGCCTGTTGTGTCTCTCTTTCATGCAGCATAAATTTTAAAAGTTCATCCATGTTATAGCATGAATCAGTACTCCACAGTTTTGCGGTTATTTTTAGTTAAAGAGCATATTTACCTTTGTAAATTTACCTTATTTCCAGACACATTCATTTTGAATAAGCTTACAAAAAAAGCCAAATATCTAAATAAGCATTTTATTCTTACAAGTTGTTGTCTTCTAAAGTTATATATTTATTCTAACAACATTGCCATTTCTTGAAATGTTTTTGAGGTTTTTTTCCAAAAAAATTCTGGTAATCTTTTTGGAAAAAATTTAAAAGATTTTTAAAAAATCATGGCAAAATTTACATAACATAAAATTTACTATAGTAACCATTTTTAGGTGTATAGCTCAATGGCATTAAGTACAGTATCTTATTATGCAACCATCACCACCATGCATCTCTGGAACTTTTTCATTTTCCCAAACTGAAATTGTAACTTTTAAGCAATTAACTCCCCCAATTCTCCCTCCTGCCAACCCCTGGCAACCACCATTCTATTTCTCATCTCTATACATTTAACTACTCTAGGTACTTTATGTAAGTGGAACAGTACAATTTTTGTCCTTTTGTTTCTGGCTTATTTGACTGAGCGTAATGTTTTCAAGGTTACATGTATCTCTAGAATTTCAATTCTTTTTTTTTAATTTTTAAGTTTGGGGTATATGTGCAGGTTTGCTATACAGGTACACTGTGTTTCACTGGGGTTTGGTGTACAGAGAATTCCATCACCCAGGTAATAAACATAGTTACCCAATAGGTATATCTTCTGATCCTCTTCCTCCTCTTATCTTCCACCCTCAAAAAGGCCCCAGTGCCCATTGTTCCCTTTCTAGTATCTATGTATTCTCATTGTTTAGCTCCCACTTAGAAACGAGAACTCGTAGCATTTGGTTTTCTGTTCCTGTGTTACTTAGCTTAGCATAATGACCTCCAGCTCTATTCATGTTGCTGCAAAAGACATAATCTTGTTCTTTTTTATGGCTGCATAGTATTCTGTGGTGTATATGTACCACATTTTAAAAATCCAGTCTACCATTGATGGACATGTAGGTTGATTCCATGTCTTTGCTATTGTGAATAGTGCTGCAGTGAACATGCACGTGCATGTGTCTTTATGGGAGAGCAATGCATTTTCCTTTGGGTATATACCCAATAATGGGATAGCTGTGTCAAATGGTAATTCTGTTTTACATTTTTCAAGCAATCTCTGCGCTACTTTCCACAATGGCTAAACGAACTTACACTCCCACCAGCAGTATATAAGTGTTCCCTTTTCTCTGCAACTTCGCCAGCATCTGTTATTTTTCTTTTCTTTTCTTTTTTTTTTTTTTTTTTTTTGAGACAAAGTCTCCCTCTGTTGCCCAGACTGGAGTGCAATGGTGTGATCTCAGCTCACTGCAACCTCTGCCTCCCGGGTTCAACTGAGTCTCATGCCTCATGGGATTACAGGCATGTGTCGCCTTGCCTGGCTAATTTTTGTATTTTTAGCAGAGATGGGGTTTCACCATGTTGGCCAGGCTGTCTTGAACTCCTGACCTTAAGCAATCCACCCACCCTCCTTTACCTCCCAAAGTGCTGGGATTACAGGCATGAGCACTGTGCCTGACTTTTTTTGCTTTTTAGTAATAGCCATGTTGACTGGTTTGAGATGGTATCTCACTGTGGTTTTGATTTGCATTTTCTCTAATGATTAGTGACATGGAGCATTTCTTTTTTTTTGTTTTGTCGTTGTTGTTGTATTTGGGCTCTGGGGTACATGTGCACATCCTGCATCCTGCAGGACTGTTGTATAGGTACATACATGCCATGGTGGTTTGCTGTCTCCATTCCACCCCCACCATCGCCTATGTTGTCAGATATTTCTTCCGGTGTTATCCCTCCCCCCTCCTTCCCCGCCCCCGCCCCCAGCGGCCTCCCCCCCTCCCTTCCCCCTCCACCGCCCTACCTAGCCCTGTGAGTGTTGTTCCCTTCCCCCTGTGCCCAAGTGTTCTCATTGTTCATCACCTGCCTATGAATGAAAACATGCAATATTTGGTTTTCTGTTCCTGTGTCAGTTTGCTGAGAATGATGGTTTCTAGGTTCATCCAACATGGAGCATTTCTTTATACGCTTGTTGGCAACATGCATGTCTTCCTTTAAAAAGTGACTGTTAAAGTCCTTTGCCCACTTTTAAGTGGGACTGGTTTTTTTTTTTTCTTTTTCTTTTTTTTGGCTTGTACATTTGTTTAAGTCCCTTACAGATTCTGTGCATTAGATCTTTGTTGAATGCATAGTTTGCAAATATTTCTTACCATTCTGTAGGTTGTCTGTTTACTCTGTTGATAGTTTCTTTTGTTGCGCAGAAGCTTTTCAGTTTAATTATTATTATTATTATTTTATTTTTTGAGATGGAGTTTTGCTCCTGTTGCCCAGGCTGGAGTGCAATGGCATGATCTCAGCTCACTGAAACCTCTGCCTCCCAAGTTCAAGTGATTCTCCTGCCTTAGCCTGCCAAGTAGCTGGGATTACAGGCACCTGCCATGCCCAGCTAATTTTTTTTTTTTTTGTATTATTAATAGAGAAGGGGTTTCACCATGTTGGCCAGGCTGGTCTCAAACTCCCAACCTCAGGTGATCTGCCCGCCTCAGCCTCCCAAAGTGCTGGGATTACAGGTGTGAGCCACCGTGCTCTACCTAGTTTAATTATTAAAAGATCCCATTTGTCAATTTTTGTTTTTGTTGCAATTGCTTTTGGCATTTTTGTTGTGAAATCTTTGCCATGGCCTATGTTCAGAATGGTACTTCCTAGATTATCTTCCAGTGTTTTTATAGTTTTAGGTTTTACATGTAAGTCTTTAATTCCTCTTGAGTTGACTTTTGTATGTAGTGCAAGATAGGGGTCCAGTTTCAATCTTCTATATATCGCGAGGCAGTTATCCCAGCACCATTTATTGAATGAAGGTCTGTTCACCATTGCTTGTTTTGTCAGCTTTGTCAAAGATCAGATGGTTGTAGGTGTGTGGCATTCTTTCTGGGCTGTCTTCTGTTCCATTGGTCTATGTGTCTGTTTTTGCACTAGTACCATGCTGTTTTGGTTACTGTAGCCCTGTAGTATAGTTTGAAGTCAGGTAGTGTGATACCTCTGGCTTTGTTCTTTTTGCTTAAGACTGTCTTGGCTACTTGGACTCTCTTTTGTTTTTTTATGAATTTGACAATAGTTTTTCTCTAATTCTGTGAAGAATGTCGTTACTAGTTTGATAGGAATAGCGTTGAACCTGTAAATTTCTTTGGGCAGTATAGCCATTTTAATGATATCCTATCCATGAGCATGGAATATTTTTCCATTTGTTCGTGTCGTCTCTGATTTTGTTGAGCAGTATTTTGTAATTCTTGTTGTAGAGATCTTTTACCTCCCTGGTTGGCTGTATTCCTAGGTATTTTAGAATTTTAATTCTTTTCTTTCTTTCTTTTTTTTTTGAGACAGGCTCTGGCTGGAGTGCAGTGGTGCAATCTAGGCTCACTGCAGCTTCTGACTCACTGCAGCCTCTGCCTCTCAGGTTCAAGCAATCCTCCCACATCAGCTTCCCGAGTAGCTGGGACTACAGGTATGCACCCCATGCCTGGCTAATTTTCATACAGTTTTGTAGAGACAGGGTTTCATCATGTTGCCCAGGCTGGTCTTGAACTACCGGGCTCAAGTGATCCATCTGCCTCAGCCTCCCAAAGTGCTGGGATTACAGGCATGAGTCACTGTACCCAGCCAAATTTTAATTATTTTTATGGCTGAATAATATTCCATTATATGGACATGCTACTTTTGTTTATCCACTTATCGTTGATGGGCATTTAGGTTATTTCTGCCTTTTGGCTATTGTGAATAATACTGCTAAGAATATGACAATATTTTGAGTTCCTATTTTCAATTTTGAGTTCCTATTTTCAATTCTTTTGGGTAAACACCTAGGAGTGGAATTGCTTACTCTTGTATGTATTTCTTTGTTTAACTTTTTGAGGAACCACCAAACTTTTCCGCAGCAGCTGTACCATTTTACATTCTCATCAGCAATGTACAAGAGTTGCAATTTTCTACATCTTTGCCAACACTTATTTTCTGGTTTAAAAAATGTTTTAGGCTGGGCGCAATGACTCATACCTATAATCTCGGCACTTTGGGAGGCTGAAGCAGGTGAATCACTTGAGTCTAGGAGTTCAAGACCAGCCTGGGCAACATGGAGAAACCCCATCTCTACAAAAAATCCAAAATATCCAGGCATGGTGGTGCATACCTGTAGTTCCAGATACCTGGGAGTCTGAGGTGGCAAGATCACCCTCCTGAGCCCAGGAGGTCAAGGCTGCAATGAGCTGTGATCACGCCACTGCACTCCAGCCTGAAAACAAAAACAAAAACAAAAAAAAGTTTTTAAAAAATTAAAACCATTCTTAAAAACAAAAACACAAAGACAACAGCAGAAAATTATAACCATCCTAATAGGTATAAAGTGGTATCTTGTGATTTGATTTGCATCTCCTTTGTGATTAATGATGAGCATATTTTTATGTGTTTACTGGCCATTAGAATGTCTTATTTGAAGAAATATCTATTCATGTCGCTTGCTTATTTTTTATTTGGTTTGCTTGTCTTTTTTCTTGTTGAATTGTAAGGGTTCTTCATGTATTAGAGATATTAACTCATCAGATAGATGATTTCCAGTAATTTCTCCTATTCCAAAGGTCTTGATAGGGTCTTTAGATGCACAAAAGTTTTTATTTTGATGAAGCTCAATTTATCTACTTTTACTTTTTTTTGAGACAAAGTCTCCATCTGCTGCCCAGGCTGGAGGGCAGTGTCGTGATCTTGGCTCACTGCAACCTCTGCCTCCCAGGTTCAAGCAATTCTCTTGCCTTAGCCTCCTGTGTAGCTGGGATTACAGGCACCCACCACCACACCTGGCTAATTTTTGTATTTTTAATAGAGACAGAGTTTCACCGTGTTGAACAGGCTGGTCTAGAATACCTGACCTCAAGTGACCTGCCTGCCTTGGCCTCCCAAAGTGCTGGGATTACAGGCATGAGCCACCACTCCTGGCCAATTTTATTTAATTTTTCTTTTGTTGCTTGTAGGTTTTATGTCATAGCTAAGAAACCATTGCCAAATCCAAGGTCATGTAGCTTTTACCTCTATGTTTTAGAGATGGGGGTTCACTTTCTTGCCCAGCCCAGAGTGAAGTGGCTATTTACAGGTATGATCAAAGCTACCTGCTCAAATCCTGGATTCAAGTGATCCTCCCACCTCAGCCTCTTTACAAAAAACACAGGCACTGCCACCTGGGTCTACTTTATATTTTTTAGTTATTTTATTAGTGATTATCCTGAGGATGACAGTTAACATTATAATTTATAACAATCAAGTTTGAATTTATACCAGGTTAGTTTCAATAGCATACAAAACTTTGTCCCTACATCGCTTCATCCCTCCTTTATGTTGCTGTTGCTACAAACTACATCTTCATGCATTTTGTGCTGATTAACATATATTTATAACTATTGTTTATGCACTTGTCTTTTAAATCATATAAAAAAGGGATTTATAAAGCAAAAATGCCATAACGCTGGCTTTTCTAGTTATAAAACCTTTGCCTATGTGGTTATAATACCTTTACTGATGTTCTTTCTTCATATGGCTTCAAGTTACCGTATGCTGTCCTTTCATGTCAGCCTGAAGGACTCCCTTTAGGAATTTCTGTAGGGCTGATCTACTAGTGACAAATTTCTGCAGTTTTTGTTAATCTGGGAGTGTCTTAATTTCTACTTCATTGCTGAATATAGTTTTGCCAGGTAAAAATTTTTTGGCCAGGCTTGCTGGCTCATGCCTGTAATCCCAGCAATTTGGGAGGCTGAGGTGGGAGGATTGTTGTGAGCTCAGGGGTTTGAGACCAGCCTGGGCAACATGGCAAAACCCCATCTTTACAAAAAATACAAAAATTAGCCCAGCATTGGTGGCTTGTGCCTGTAGTCCCTGCTACTCGAGAGGCTAAGGCTGGAGTCACTTGAGCCTGGGAAGGTGAGGTTGCAGTGAGTTGAGATCATCCCACTGTACTCCAGCCTGTACTCCCTTGCCTCAAAAGAAATAAATTTTTTTGTTGTTGACACTTTTTTCTTTCACTACTTCAAATATGTAATCCACTACCTGTGGCTTTCATAGTTTCTAATGACGAATCAGTTGTTAATGTTATTTAGAATTTCTGGTAAATAGTGAGTTGCCTCTCTTTTGCTGCTTTCAGGATTCTCTCTTTGGCTTTTGATAGCTTGGTTATAATGTGTCTCGGTATATAATACTTCATGTATTATATAATTCTTGGATGTAAGGAGTCATGTCTTTCATTACCTTTGAGAAGTTTTGGCCATTATTTCTTCAAATACTCTCTCTGGCCCTTTCTCTTCTCCTCCTCTTTTAAAACTCTCTTTTTTTTTTTTTTTTTTTTTTTTTGAGACAGTGTCACTCTGTCACCCAGGCTGGGTGCAGTGGTGTGATCTCGGCTTACTGCAACCTCTGCCTCCCAGGTTCAAGCGATTCTCATGCCTTAGCCTTCTGAGTAACTGGGATTACAGGCATGTGCCAACACACCCACCTAACTTTTGTATTGTGTATTTTTTAAATTGTATTTGTTTATTCATTTATTTTGAGATGAAGTCTCATTCTGTTCTGGAGTGCAGTGGCACGATCCTGGCTCACTGCAACCTCCACCTCCCAGGTTTAAGCAATTCTCTCAGCCTCCTGAGTAGCTGGGATTACAGGCATGTGCCACCATACCAGGCTAATTTTTGTATTTTTTGTAGAGACAGGGTTTCGCCATGTTGGCCAGGCTGGTCTCGAACTCCTGACCTCAGGTGATCCTCCTGCCTCAGCCTCCCAAAGTGCTGGGATTACAGGCATGAGCCACTGCACCTGGCTGAGTTCCCTGGGATACATGTGTTTTAATTCATTTTCTCCTGCTAGTAACAGAATACCTGAAACTGGGTAATTTATAAAGAAAAGAAATTTATTTCTTACAGTGATGGAGACTGAGAAGTCCAACTTCAAGGGATGACATCTGGTTAGAGCCTTCATTCTGATGAGAGCCTTTGTGCTGATGGGACTTTCTCAGAGTTCCAAGATGGTACAGGTCATTACATGGCGAGGTTGCTGAGCATGCTAGCTCAGGTGTCTCTTCCTTTTCTTATAAAGCTACCACTGTCACTCCTGTGATAGTAATTCTTTTATTCATCAACCCATTAATTCATTCATCCATGAATAGATTAACTCATGAGGCCCCTGCCCTGAGGGCCCAATCACCTCTTAAAGGCCTGACCTGTCAATATTGCTATAGTGGGGACTCAGTTTCAACATGAGTTCTGAAAGCAACAAACATTCAATCCATAGTAACATGAGAGCTTTTCAAAGCCTCTTTTCTTTGCTGAAGTATGTCCTTCTCCAACCTCTTTATTCCCAGGCTTTTTGGTTTTTCTATTGCTTACGCAACTGTTACCCTTTGCCAGAGGTGGCAATAATTAATACCTTTGCCTTTAAATAGGTTTGACAGACGTCACCCTGGAAGTAGCCTCAACTCTGGGGGAAACTCAAAGGCAAGTAAAATACAGGTAAGCCCTTGAGCAGATCCTTCAGGTAGCTACCATATGGGTCAAAACACAGAACAACAATTATTTGAGAATAAGGTCTGTATTGGTCCCTCTGTTAACAGCAATCTGCAGCAGAAAAATGGGCTTCAGTATTCAAGTCTGCAGCTGAGTTGGGCAGCTGGGGACAGTAACCAGGTAAGTTAAAAGTCACAAAGCTTTCTTACTGAAATGCAGCTTTTTTCACCATTAAGCTCTCCCCTGGTTGTTTTCTGATGAGGTTCTAAAGTTCTGAAAAAGTTCATTGTGATAATTTTTGCCAGCTTATCCGTTGCTTTTGTGGAGACATAACATTTTGGAGCTCTCTACTCTGTGATTTTCAATGATATCTGTCCAAAGGAGAGAGTGGGGAGAGATGGATCTTATATCACTCAATAAAAGGGCAGCCTTAGTCCAGATCCCATTAGATTTGGCTGGGAGTCTAAGTTACATACCCTGTAACCCAGAAATTTCACTAATGTATACCTACAACAACTTCTGCGCATGTGCATAAAAGAAATTCATAAAGGCATTCATAGCAAGATTGAAACTTTGTATTCTACCCTCTTTTCTGGAAGCATTGGATGCAAAGTTCTACATCTCTGGCCCACTGCTGAAGTCACGTAGAATTTTAATTATATGGATAATTCTTTGGTAGAGTGCTTAAGAACAAATAAAAAAAAGGTTTCAAAAAACTACTCATTATTTTTTGTTTGTTTGTTTGTTTTGAGACAAAGTCTTGCTCTGTCAGCCAGGCTGGAGTGCAGTGGCATGATCTCTGCTTACTGAAAATTCTACTTTCTGGGTTCAAGTGATTCTCCTTCCTCAGCCTCCTGAGTAGCTGGGATTACAGGTGCCTGCCATCATGCCTGGCTAATTTTTGTATTTTTAGTAGAGATGGGGTTTCACCATGTTGGCCAGGCTGGTCTTGAACTCCTGACCTCAGGTGATCCCCCCTGCCTCAGCCTCCCAAAGTGCTGAGATTACAGGCATGAGCCACCACACCCGGCCTCATTCTTTCTTTATTCTGGATAATTTTAACATATCATCTGACTGGCAAGCTACCACTACTAATAAAATATAAACTGAAAATAGATGTTTTTCTTCCTTGTCTAGACTATTTAATGTTGTTCTCCTTTGCTATTGTCTAGTTCCAAAAAAAGGAGCTAAGTGTGAAATTTGTGGGAAAGATGCTGTTCAGAGTTTAATCTCATTATTTAGTTAACCAATGAAAATCCAGCAGAAAAAAAAGGTAAATATTTTTAGGAGATGGTAAAAACTATTTGAAAAATGGGAATTTCATTGACATAGTTTTTCTGAAATAGAACAGTCATTAGAGTTGAAAGCTGAATAAATGAATACACGATTGAATGAATGGTTGATTCAAAAGCATCATTAATTAATTGGAAATAATTGACTGTGTCACTTGGTCCTAAAAATATTCCTCTAAGAAATCATTAGCATTATCTGGAAAACTTTAAAAAGTGATACCCAAAGCCCAGTTAAATTGAATCAGAATCTCCAGAGGAAGGCCTTAGCCATTAGTGGTTTTGTTTTTTGTTTTATGTTTTCTGAGATGGAGTTTTGCTCTTGCTGCCCAGGCTGGAGTGCAATGGTGCGATCTCGGCTCACTGCAACCTCCACCTCCTGGGTTCAAGCGATTCTCCTGCCTCAGCCTCCCAAATAGCTGGGATTACAGCTGCATGCCACCAAAGCTGGCTAATTTTTGTATTTGTTGAGATGAGGTTTCACCATGTTGCCCAGTCTGGTCTTGAACTCCTGAGCTCTGCCTCCTGCCTCTGCCTTCCAAAGTGTGGAGATTACAGGCATGAGCCACCGCACGTGGCCCTTTTAGACTTCTTTTAATCTTTGGGTTTCTTCAAAACCATTTGCTTTCTTTACAATTTATTTTTGGGGTAAACCAGTTGGTACTATAGGGCTTCCCACCGTTTGGATTTTGCTGATCATAACCCTATGTTGTTATTTAACATGTTCCTCTGTCCTCTCTATTTCCCCATAGATTGTTCATCTGGTAAAGATGTAATAAACCTATTAAATGTTAGTAACAGTGTTATTCCTCCTTGGCAGAGGGTAAGAATGATGCTGCCTTCAGAAAGGGGTCTGCATGTTGAGGTTGCCCAGGTCTGAGTGCAACTAGGATACACCATGGGAGTTGAGGTCATCATTGTGGGGCAGACTAGTGTGCAAAATCGCATGGAAGCTGCTCTTTGCCTCACCCCCTCACAGCCTCTGTCTCTGACGTCCACCCCTCTCTTAGAGTGGTGTGCAACATGTCTCTTCTCTGGACTCCCTCTCCTTTAGCCCTGTCACGCTGGAGACATTGCTGGAGGCATTTTGGGCACCTGGAAGAATCCAAGAACCAATTAATTTGTGAGAATCTTTCCACTTATCCATTAAGACCCAATTCAAATCTTTCATTTTGGGGTGGGGGCAGTGGTCCTGTTCCCCCACACCCACCCCCATCTGGAAGCACAGCTGATCACTCTCTCCTTGGTAGAACAGTATGCCTCTACATATACCCGTGTTATATATTTTGTTACATGTCATTTCAATTATGTATCTCTCTACATAATTGTTTCAACTCTAAGATGCACAAGTTCCTTGAGATTGAGAAACAGGTCTTTATTTTTTAACCCCAGGACCATGGTTGTACCAGGCAAGTTCCTGGCAGGAAACAGATGGTGCCCTCAAAATGGGTAATCAAGGGCAATTTAACAAAGGGATATTATAGACCATGTGCAGTGCTCATGCCTATAATCCCTGCACTTTGGAAGGTAGAGGCAGGAGGACCGCTTGAGCCCAGGACTTCGAGGCTGCAGTGAGCTGTGATCAAGCCATTGCACTCCACCCTGGATGATAGAGTGAGATCCTGTCTCAAAAAAAGAACAACAGAAAACCCCAAAGGTACTATTACAAAGGTGTAGGCAGAGTTCCATGAAAGCAACAAGGAATGGTGTGGTATACCTAAGTTAATAACAGGGCTTGGTGGAGGGGCAAAGGGAGAGAATGGTTACCAAAACCCTGGGGGAAAGCTTTTAGTAGAGGGGCACAACCAATCCATAGTGACTCAGCATGGGAGGAATTGGAAATAGCGACCCCAACTTCATTTTTCTTCACGCTTTGATCTCCTGCCCACATCTGCTATTGGCTGGATCTAACCAGCACCCAGAAGGCAAGAGAGCCCATTGCTACAGTCCATACAGGTCTGTCTCCCTGGTCTGAAGATAGCTAGATGGGGCAAATGGAAGTTATCCAGTATGGGATCCCCCTCAAGCATCCACCCTTATCCTTTTGCCAGGCAAAATATTTATGTTCCCAGCAGAGGGCACCCACAAAATTCCTATCAACTGCTGTATCATTGCATGGTGATTTCAATTCAGTCAAAGTCTAACCTCGAGTCTAAAATGGTAGCCATTGCCAGTGCCCATCATTAAAGGTATGAAGGAGAGGGAGATTCAAGGAGACTGGGATGGAGGGGCAATTAAAACAATTACTATGAAACATAACTGCTGCTGAGCACATTTCTGGAACAAGTCATGAAGCCTATGCTGATAATCATAGCTTCCTTCTTCCACCACCCATTACATCCTGAGGGCTGAGTGGGGTTTGTTACTTGGCAGGATGATCCATACCTTCATCTGTGATCTGAGTCCTCAGTGAACCTACCTCTCTGGGTTGTACCACTTTCCACAGACTACTGGAATAAGAGATGCCTCAGTGAATCTCTTGGAAGAGTCTCTCCTGTTGGGTAACAGCAAAGGCATTTTCTTCTAGTCAATGGGACCAGCCAGTACAGCGACTGCTTGCTCTGCCTTTGGTTTAGCAGCACGAGGAGCCCCAGATGGCTGAGGGTCACACTCAGTTTCAACTTCCAATGGAATGGAACTTTGTGTTCCTTGATGGAAGTATTTCTTCTAGGTCAGCCACTGAGCCCAAGGTCAAACAAAAGCAAGAATTCTTTCCATGGTGAATTAGTGTAATAGTGAGAAGGACCGCTCCTGCCTCCACTGCTCATTTCCCAGGCTGATGAAATCTGATTATGGGGGAGGTGGCACCACTGGCTGCTGCTGGTTTGAGTCAGTTACTGCATCTTGTAGGAAAGCATCCCACCCTGCCAGGCATTGCCTCTCAGCTGTCACTGTGTCTGTGTCTTCAGCAGGCCATTCTGCCATCCAATTAATCCATATTTTTCAAGAGAATGAATCATGTGATAAAACCAATGAACTCCATGGGCATGAGCCCCCTGTCACATTGTCACCTCTGAAAAGTGTGTCCCTGCAGGGAGATGTTTGAGTTTTGACACCATTTGGGATAGAGAAGACATTCTTTAAGTCCATGAACTTTGGTGCTGGCCGACATACTGGGGACAGGAAAGGCAAATCCATACTTGGAGCAAATATTTTTCTCTGTGAGGCTAATTGTGCCTCCTACCTGATGAAAGGGATCCAAAATTATCTACCTGCAATCAGATGTCTTTGCTTGGTCCCCTGAAGGAATGGTACCATTTTAGGGTCTCAGTGTTGATTTGCTGTGACCAACTGGACATTGAGTTCTGACAGAGGCCAGATCAGTCTTGGTGAGAGAGAGTGTGCTACTGAGCCCATGGGTAGCGTCCATCCCTGCCATATGTGTGCTTTGTTCATGGGCCAATCAAGTAAGCACATGGGAAGTGAGGAAAAGAGATCAATGGATATCCACAGATTGGATCATCTTGACCACATGATTATTGTTAGAAACAGAACTGTGGCCCCCAAATTCACA
The DNA here is from genome assembly GCA_036589455.1 of Ateles fusciceps. NCBI lineage: Eukaryota > Metazoa > Chordata > Mammalia > Primates > Atelidae > Ateles > Ateles fusciceps. Next base: position 439,249 of record JAZHEH010001544.1, read on the forward strand.
TAGTGAAGCCCTAATTCCCCATGTGACTATATTTGGGGATGGGAGATAATTGAGTTGAAATGAGAACATAAGGGTGAGGCCTAATCTCATAGGATTGATGTCCTTACAAGAAGTGGAAGAGACAGCGACAGTGCTCCCTCTCCACACACACAGAGGAAATGCCACGTGGCGACAAGAGAGGGCAATTGTCTACAAATCTGAAAGAGAGGCTGCAGCAGAAACCAACACTGATGGCACCTGATCTTGGACGTCCAGCCTCTAGATCTGTGAGAAAATACATGTCTATTGTTTACTCCACCCAGGCTGTGGCACTTTGTTAGGGCAGCCCAATGACCGAAAGAGTTAATGAGAGGCTCCTTCACGGTGGATACTGTGGGGGCATGTACATGGTTTAGAAACATCCTCACATTCTGCGCATAGTCACATCTCTTCCCCAACCCTCCATGTTGCCAAATATGCAATTTACTCTTTCCCAGATTGCTAACCTGGTGAACCTGTCAATGACTGACCATGGATTAGAGGGTCATTGCTCAGACTGTCTTCCCTTCCATGCAAATAAACCAGACCTAACACCTGAAGTCCACTGGAAAGATTGTCTTTCACCCCCCTCTCAGCCTATTCCTGGGTGGGGTATAGCTCAACACCTCATCATTTCTGGCTGGTTCCATCTTACCATGAAGATCCATTAATAAACCTGACCCACGTTTCACTCGCCTCTATTTAGTGGGGGGTGGGGAACAGGGTATGTGTGGAGAGAGGAACAGCGAGGCAGTGGGAAAGGTACCATGGGAGCCTCCACCACCATGTGCTCCTGAAGTCTCTGTGTGGTTTTCATGTCTGCCAGAGCCTGGTCTCATACATACTGATGTGGTACAGGAAATGCCACCTGGAAATATGGCACGTTGGCATTTGAGGAAACAGTAGAAGGAGGTCATAGAAACTAGAAAGGATTTCTCTTTGCTCTTTGTCCCCCAAAGAAGCCATAAAACCTGACGTGAGTTTCTTCTGAAAATAAGTTATAAGATCCTTATTCCAAAGGGGTCCTGCCTTGTGCCCAGAGGAGAAGAATGAAGACACAGAGATGCCTTGAAGAATCTGAAGAAACAGGCCTTGCTAAGTTCCCCCTCAGTTTATTGACATTAGATTAGACCTTTTGTCCTCCAGTTATATCTCTGTACGACTGTTGCTGAAAATACAGATTTTCCCGTTTTTTTTTTTTTTTTTTTGGTTCTTCTTCATTTCTGAAGATTCCCATGTCATGTAAAATTTATATTAAAGAAATTTATATGCTTTCCTCTTTTGTGTTGTTGTTTTTGAGATAGAGGCTCACTCTGTTGTCCAGGCTGGAGTGCAGTAGCACGATCTCCACTCACTGCCACCCTGTTCCTCCTGGGTTCAAGCGATTCTCCTGCCTCAGCCTCCTGAGTAGGTGGAATTACAGGCACACACCACCATGCCTAGATAATTTTTTGTATTTTTAGTAGAGATGGAGTTTCACGATGATGGCCAAGCTGGTTTCGAACTCCTGACCTCAAGTGATCTGCCCGCCTCAGCCTCCCAAAGTGCTAGGATTACAGACAGGCGTGAGCCACCATTCCTGGTCTCTCTTGTTAATCCGTCTTTCGTTATAGGGATCTCAGTCATGAACTTTGTCCTGGTTGAGGAAAAGATACTAGAGTACATTTACATTTTATAGTGAACGCTGCTGAACGGGCCCAGGTCGTCATGTGCAGTTCACATCACACAGTCATTTGTGACCCAGAGTCAGATGTCCAGTCTCTGTCTGGGACCTCTAAGTCCAGCAGCTGCTTTTCCTGTGAAGAATAGTTGTCAGTAGAAGAGGTCACAGCGTTACTCGGGTTGCACTGAGTCTTGCCAGTATCCCCCATATAGCAGCTCTGTCTGCCACAGATTCTTCCATTCCATTGGATCTGCTGTCAGACTGCTTGTGATGTGGCCTGGACTTGTCAGAACCTCTTTCTACTCTGTGCCCACTCAAAACTGTCAGCCTTATCAGGTGAATAATCCAGTAATAAGGTTAGAGGAACACAGCAAAGTATGATTCATGTTGTCCTTAAAATCCAAATAAATCCACTAAGCATTGTGCTTCCTACATGACAGGTGGGGAAAGCGGTAAGCGTGGTCTCTCTCTTTTCCTTTTAATTATTATTTTTTTTTTCTTTTTGAGTCAGGGGTTTCTCTCTGTCACCCAGGCTGGAGTGCAGTGACACATCACAAGTCACTGCAGCCTTGACCCACAGGCTCAAGCAGTTCTCCCACCTCAGCCTCCTCAGGAGTAGCTGGGACTGTAGGTGTATGCCACTGTGCCTGGAATTTTCCCTTTTTTTTTTTTTTTTTTTGATAGAGATGGAGTCTTACTATGTTGTCCAGGCTGGTCTCAAATTCCTGGGCTCAGGCATGAGCCACTGTGCCTGGCTGATCTTCCCTTTTAGAAGGGGATATTCCAACAAACCACTGGACCCTCAGGAACTTCATCAATATATCAGGCCCCTGGACTTCCCAGGGGGTTATTTCCCAACTCGTTGGCAAGCATGTGTTTTACTAATGGATCTAAGGTGCTTGCTCCTTCCTGCTCACTAGATCCAATTAGCATAATATCATTCATGTAATGAACCCATGTGACTTTCTGTAGAACAGCAAGACAAACAAGGTTCCTCCAGATTATATTATGACAGTGGGAGTTGACTTAGCCCTGAGGCAGGACAGATAAGATATATTGCTGTCCTTGACACACGAAGGCAAACTGCTTTTAGTTATTTTTGCTGATATGAAAAGGGGGATAGTGAAAGGATTTTACAGGTCATTAGCTGTAAATGAGGTGCTGAAAGTGTTGCCTTTGAAGCAGTCAACCCACAGCAAACCTGCTGAGAGAAGGTAGGGTGCTAAATATGTCCACCTCACTTGGCTCCTGTATTAGGGTTCTCCAGAGAGACAGTACCCATAGATGTATATCTAATATATCTATATCTACATATAATATATATGTATTAAATAAGATACATGAGAGCAGATTTACTAGAGGAATTGGTCCACTTGATTTACAAAGGCTAAGAGGTCCCACAACAGGCCGTGTGCAAGCTGGACACCCTGGGATTCCAGTAGGTGTCTCAGTCCAAGTCCAAAAGCCTCAGAATCAGGGAAGCAGATAATGTAACTCTCAGTCTGAGGTTGTAAACCTGAGAACCCGGACAGGCCACCGGTGTGCACCTTGGAGTCCAAAAGCCAGAGAGCTTGGGGTTCTGACGTCCAAGACAGGGAAAGGAGAATATCCCAGCTCCCAGAGAAAGAGATGAATACAGCTTTTCTGTTTGTGTGCTATTTGGGACCTCAGCTGATTGGATGGTGCCCACCCGCATCATTGAGGCTGGTCTTGCCCAGTGAGTCCACTCAGACTCACATGCTAATCTCTTCTGGAAACACCCTCACGATTCCTTTTTATTATTTTTTTTCTTTTTCAGACTGGGTCTCAAAAAAGAGACCGGCCTGGAATGCAGTGGTACAATCTTGGCTCACTACAACTCTGCCTCCTAGGTTCAAGTGATTCTCCTGCCTCAGCCTCCCAAGTAGCTGAGATTGCAGGCATGCACCACCATGCCAGCTAAATTTTTTTTTTTTTTGAGACAGAGTCTCGCTCTGTCACCCAGGCTGGAGTACAGCGGCATAATCTTGGCTCACTGCAACCTCTGCCTCCCAGGTTCAAGTGATTCTTCTGCCTCAGCCTCCAGAGTAGCTGGGACTACAGGTGTGCACCACCACACCCAGGTAATTATTGTATTTTTAGTAGAGACAAGGTTTCACCATGTTGACCAGGCTGGTCTTCAACTCCTAATCTTGTGATCCACCCACCTCGGCCTCCCAAAGTGCTGGGATTACAGGCATGAGGCACCACTCCTGGCCCCCCCAACCTTTTTTTTTTTTTTTTTTTTTTTGTATTTTTAGTAGAGATGATGTTTTGCCATGTTGACCAGGCTGGTCTTGAACTCCTGACCTCAGTGATCTGCCAGCCTCAGCCTCCCAAAGCACTGGGATTATAGGCGTGAGCCATGACACCTGTCTTCTAGGTATTCCTTAATTCAGTCAAGTCAATACCTTTAAAAAAATTCTTTTTTTTTTTTTTTTTTTTTTTCCTGAGACAGGGTCTCTCTTGTCACCCAGGCTGGAGGGCAGTAGGCCCAAAGACTCTCCCACCTCAGCCTCCCAAGGTGTTGGTACTACAGGCACGTAACACCATGCCCAGCTAATTCTTTTGTACTTTGTAGAGACAGGGTTTTACCATGTCACCCAGTCTGCTCTTGGACTCCTGGGCTCAAGCAGTCTACATGCCCCAGCCTCCCAGAGTGCTGGGACTACCAAGTGTGAGCCATCACACCCAGCCTTTAAAACTTTTTTTGGCTGGGCGCAGTGGCTCACCCCTGTAATCCCAGCACTTTGGGAGGCCGAGGTGGGCAGATCACCTGAGGGCAGGAGTTTGAGACCAGCCTGGCCAACATGGAGAAACCCCATCTCTTTTTTTAAAAAAAGACTTTTTAAAAAACCTAATATTGTGAAAGACCAATTTGAGCCCAATAGAATACATTACTTCAGAGAATGGGAGACATGTAATGCAAGAAATAGAACTTAAAAAAAGACCTTCCTAAGCTGAGCACCAGAAGACATGCTATTTATCTATTGAAAAAAAGAACAGAAACAGATGGCCATGAAAAAAGAACACTCAAAAAATATGAAAAAATTCTCAAAAATTAAAATCATGATTACCAAAATGGAAACTTAAAATAGAAGGACTGAATGAAGTAGAAGATTGTATAGTGATCTAAAGATATGGACAAAGGTGTTCCAAAATGTGGAGCCGTAATGAAGGAATGTGAAAAAACAGAGAGGACTCACTGTCAATCTAATAGAAGTTCCAGGAGGAGAGAATGGTGAACGAAGAGAAAGCATTTGAAGATATGAAAGTGAATTTTCCTGAACTGAAGAAAACTTCAAGAGTTCATATTGAAAGAGACACTAGTACCAAAGACAATGAATGGAAAAAAGAAGGTCACACTTAGACATATATGGTGAGATTTAAGAATGCCAAGTTTAAAAAGGAAAACCCTAAAATTTTACAGAGAAGAAATAAAAGTTACTTATGTGGAAACGAAGAACAAATTGTCATTAGATATATCTAAAGCAACATGGCTAAAAGATAACGGAACAGTGACCCCAAATTTATAAGGAAAACTGATTTCAACCTAGAAATGGACATCCAAACAGGCAGCTGTAAGAATGAAATAAAAAGCACTCACAAAGTTTCTCTCTACATATACCCTTTCTGAAAAATAATTGAGGATGTACTACTTCCAACCGGAACAGGAATTCAAGAGGGAGACATGGAGCCCAAGAACAAGGGCACTCACCTAGGAAATCATTGAGAAGGAAGCGCAGGTATCATTTGTGTAACAGGCTTAGAAAGTTGTCAGTTCAAGGCCAGACGCAGTGTCTCATGCCTGTCATCCCAGCACTTGGGGAGACTGAAGCGAGTGGATCACTTGAGGTCAGGAGTTCGAGACCAGCCTGGCCAACATGGTGAAACCCTGTCTCTACTAAAAATACAAAAAAATTAGCTGGGCGTGGTGGTGGCAGGCATCTGTATTCCTAGCTACTCGCAAGGCTGAGGCAGGAGGATCACTTGAACCCAGGAGGCAGTGGTTGAGATCACACCACTGTACTCCAGCCTGACCAACAGTGCAAGACTCCATCTCAAAAAAAGAAAAAAATATGTCATCAGTTCATATTAAAACAGGAAGTCAAGGGGCTGCCAGAATAATACCTCTTTTTTTTTTTTTTTTTTTTGAGACAGGGTCTCGCTCTGTCACCCAGGCTGGAGTGCTGTGGCGTCATCATGGCTCAAGGTAGCCTTGATGTCCCAGGCTCAAGTGATCCTCTTACCTCACCTTCCTGAGTAGCTGGGACTACAGGCATGTGCCACCATGCCCAGCTAATTCTTTAATTTTAATTTTTGTAGAGATGGGGTCTTACTATGTTGTCCAGGCTGGTCTTGAACTCCTGATCTCAAGGTATCTGCTCACCTAGGCTTCCCGAAGTTCTGGGATTGCAGAGGTGGGCAGATGGCTTTCACTCAAGAATTTGATACCAGCTTGGGCAACATGGCAAAACCCCATCTCTACTAGAAATACAAAAACTAGCTGGGCATGGCGGCACATGCCTGTAGTCTCAGCTACTCAGGAGGCTGAAGTGAGAGGATTACCTGAGCATGGGAGGATGAGTCTGCAGTGAGCCATGATCACACAAGTGCACTCCAGCCTGGTGATAAAGTGACACCTTGTCTTTTTAAAAAAACCCGAAAAACAAAAACCAAAAAAAAAAAAAAAAAAAAAAAAAATTGAAGCTAGCTAAAATATGACATGATTTTCAGCTACATATAGAATTTGTAAAAATATTCTATTAAATCATGGCAGATTTAATAACATAGAATATGCTTCCTTTTCTATGGGTTTAGTGATATTACTTGTTTCTGCAGTGCACCTCAATACAAAATACAAACGAATCATAAAGAACAGAATGAAGACGTAAGGGCAGTGGCAGAACTGAATAGAAATCAGGGGAAGGGAAAGTGAGATGGGAAGGCCTATAGATGCCACGTATCCTCACCTTACAGAGTGGCCCTCAGGAGGGCTGAAAGGGGGAGTGGTTACCCCTGGGGGAGTGGGAGTGGAGCAGGGGCTGGGGGAGAGGAGGAAGACATTTCTACGGCAGGCCCTGGCTTCTACAGACATCTGGCTTTGGTCTCTAGTGTCAGGAAAAGTATGCTTTACTAGAGAATCCGGACTCTCGACTATCTCTGCCTGTTTGAGACCCACAACCCCTGCTCCTAGTTTTTGCCTCACTCAGTTCTTTCTGTTTCTGGTCCATGTAAGTAATTGTCTTGTTTCTGAGCCACGCTATGTCTTTTTTATTTTCTTTCTTTGTGTATTGGTTTGACATTGTTGAATGTGTGTAGCAGATAACATGCATCTTACTGGGCCATCATGACTGGAAAACCATTGTATTGCTTTTATAATTTAAAAAATGAGATCTTAAAATACAGGAAGGACATTCCTTTCTACTGGTAGGATCTCTTCTGCCACATACTGATATTGTTTAGTTATTATTTTCTGTATATCTGCAAAACTAGAGCATATCTTTCAAATCAATATAGGATCTCTTTTCTGAACTGTAACATATAGTTATTCCATGAGGGAAACTGAGACACAGAGAAGGAAATCATAGATGTTCTGATTGTTCACCCTCCTACGACCTGTGAGCCCACCCCACCCCACCAAACCATCAACCCTTGCTTCAGGGAGGAGCACATTCAAATACTGAGGTGGTCAGAGATGTCAGTGTATAATCCCCACGTGCTAGATGTTTACACCATTTCCTGTATTTTGACAAGCATCCCCTTCAGCACATTGACCTTTCAGGTCTCTTTAGGTCACTCCTGCTCCTGTTTCCTTCCATTCAGTCCCTAGTGGAGATGACCGTACTCCTGGTCATCCTCCTCCTTCTTCTCCTCTCCCACTCCCTCCTCTTCTGTGCAGAGTCCTTCGTATAGCAAGTGATCATTATTTAGTCACCCTCTAGCCATCTCTTTCCCTGGCTGATTCATTCCTTAACAGTGTGCCCTAGGTCTTATTGTTTTGAGCTATTAGTCATGCTGGCGGCTTTTCTTTGAAATCCTCCCTAAGTGCCTTCCCTTTCCTTTACACTGTGGAGGTTGAATAGTACACACACTCTGCCAAGCATTTCCAGGAGGCCTGAGGACATAATCCAGTTTATGATTCTATAAGACACAATAAATAAACCATTGACAATTATGTGCTAACAAATAAGCAAATAAGTCAATTTTGAGGCTGCCTTCCTGTGTTTGAATCTTTTCCTTATGTTCCTTGCTCAGATCCAGTTTGTTATCTACCGGGGTGAGGAATGGAATGTTCTTTTCCTCTCTAATATCCATTCTCTCCTTTGTCAGTGCTAGACCCCCCATTTATTAGCTGGGCACATGCCCACCCAGAATAAAGACTACTTCCGAGTGCTAGATGAGACTCTGAGACCAAATTTTGCCCAATGGTAGTGTTGGATGTAACAGCTTATTAGCTGTTTTTTTTTTTAATTTTTTGATTTATTTTTATTTATCAATTTATTTTGGAGACAGGATCTTGCTTTTATTGCTCAAGCTGGAGTGCAGTGGTGCCATCATAGCTCACTGCAGCCTTGACCTCCTGGGCTCAAGTGATCTTCCCGCCTCACTTGAGTGAGTAGCTGGGACCACAGGTGTGAGCCACCATGCTCAGCTAATTTTTTTAAATTTTTGTAGACACAGGGTCTTCCTATATTGCCTATCCTGGTCTCAAACTTCTGGGCTCAAGCAGTTCTCCTGCCTCGGCCACCCAATGTGCTGGGATCATACGGGTGAGCCACCAAGGCCAGCCTGAGAAGTGTTTATAAATGGTAAAGTGTGGATCTAGTTTTGCATCTTTCTCCTCCTCACTGCCTGGAAAAGGAGATGAGATGGTAGGTGCCAAGCAGCCTTCCAGGTCCAGGAAGCAGATAGAGCAGGAGGGAGGAGCCATGCAATGAAAGGAGCCTGAATCCAGGTGATTGTGCAAGCCTGGGCTGCCTACTTTCTGGCTTATTTTATGTGTGAGAGAAACTAATTTCTGTATTTCTAAACTGCTAGGTATTGTGTGTGTGTGTGTGTGTGTGTGTGTGTGTGTGTTTGTCTGAGTGTGTGGACATGGGGTAGGATGGTTGTTTATTTCATATGACTAAATCTAATCCTAACTGATTCAATGGCCCTTTGAGTATATTTCTATTTTTTTGGTTTTGTTTTACTTGCATAGGCTATTATAGATAGAAAGTGTCTAGCTGGTGGTGCTATACTTTGTGTGTGACTAGCTCAGGTATACCAGATGCTTATTCTATACCAGGTACTTTTTATGTCTTGTCTCATTCAATCTTGACATAACCTGTGATACTACTGTTATGTTCATTTTAAATGAGTGTACACCAATACTCAGAGGTTAAATAACATGTTCAAGGTTACAGAGTTGGTAAATAGCAGACCCAGGATTTGCATCTGGGCGTCCTGGCTCCAGAGCCCCCCATCTTGAGTACCACACCATGGAACTCTTTGAAAACTGACTCTATTCCCCAAGGACCTCCCGAAAAGGTGCTAGTAATAGCAACCTCTCTGGAGTCCCTGCTATGTGCAGGTACTGCACTGTACAGAAAGCAGATTTGAGAAAGGCTCTCTAGCCCTGAGTGGAGAGAGTGAGATGTCGGTGAAGTGGCAAGCGGCTTGGGTCGTGCTGCACCCTCACCTTGTCCTGGGCACCTTTCAGTGCTGCTGGCTTCTGCAGTTCCCTTTTCTCTTCACTGATTTATTTTGAAATAATGATTGATAGGTGACTTCCTCTTTTTTTTTCTTTTTTTTTGAGACAGCCTCACTCTGTTGCCCAGGCTGGAGTGCAGTGGTGTGATCTCAGCTCACCGCAACCTCCACCTCCCGGGTTCAAGTGACTCTCTTGCCTCAGCCTCCCAAGTACCTGGGATTATAGGCATGTGCCACCACACCTGGCTAAGTTTTGTATTTTTAGTAGAGATGGGGTTTCACTGTGTTGGTGAGGCTTATCTCGAATTCTTGACCTCAAGTGATCCACCTGCCTTGGCCTCCCAAAGTGCCGGGACTACAGACATGAGCCACCACACCAGGGCAGATGACTTCTTTTTGAAATTCAGTAATCCAGATGAATTCTTTTTTGTACTTTTGTCTAAATACTCTCCCTAAATTGTTTCATATGGACTTTCTTGTTGTTTTATGTTAAGAATTTTTTTGGTTTCATAAAAATCTTACTCATCATACATTTGTACTATTTCTAGAAAGTGGTGAAACTGAGGTACATCTCTTATTGACTCACATTCAAACTCATTATGAGACAAAAGAATACAAGGTATAAAAATAAGGTCATTTATCAGCTCCAGGCTAGTACCTGAAGATAATTATAGATGAGCTAAGCTACAAGTAAAGTCAAATAATTAAAAGGTTTTTTTTTAACTGTTACTTTTATAAACTAACAGACTAACATTAAAAAAAAGTATCACAGGCCCAGTCAGGTGGCTCACCTGTAATCCCAGCACTTTGGGACGGGGGAGGTCTAGGCGGGCAGATCTCTTGAGTCCAGGAGTTTGAGACCAGCTTGGGCAACATAGTGAGACCCTGTATTAGTCTGTTTTCACGCTGCTGATAAAGACATACCCGAGACTGGAAATTTACCAAGGAAAGAGGTTTAATGGAGAACCCACAGTTCCATGTGGCTGGAGAAGCCTTCAATCATGGCCAAAGGCAAGGAGGAGGAAGTCACATCTTATGCGGCAGGCAAAGAGAAAGCTTGTGCTGGGAAACTCCCCTAAGTCTAGATCTCCTGAGACTTATTCACTATCACGAGAACAGCATGGGAAAGACCTGCCCGCATGATTCAATTACCTCCCACAGGGTCCCTCCCATAACACGTGGGAATTCAAGATGAGAGCTGTGTGGAGACACAGCCAAACCACATCAGACTCCCTCTCTACAAAAATAAACAAAAATTAGCTGAGTATGGTGGCACATACTGGTGGTCTCAGCCACTCAGGAGGCTGAGACAAGAGGATTCTTTGAGCACCAGAGGTTGAGGCTGCCATGAGCCAAGATTGTGCCACCACATTCTAGCCTGGGTGACAGAGTGAGATCTTGTCTCAAAAATATATATATGTTCCTTTCTAGACTAAAACCTTTAGAAAATTCAATACTCAATATATTTAATAAACAGGGATGGGCGCACTGGCTCATCCCTGTAATCCTAGCACTTTGGGAGGCTGAGGCGGGCGGATTGCCTGAGCTCAGGAGTTTGAGATCAGCCTGGCTAACATGGAGAAACTCCATCTCTACTAAAAATACAAAAAATATACATATATTTAAAAAACAGTTGATTAATGACACGTGAAAACAGCAGTTCTTATTTGTCCTCCTTACTCTTTAGCTATTCTTGAACAGGAGAAGACATGTTTCCATTTCCATATCAAACAACTATAAAAGCATGGTGAACATTCGATGCCAAATTAAGCTATCCTTTCCTGTAAAATTCTGTCATAAATTTTTATGTCTCTGTATAATTCTTGAATATCAATCTCACCTTTATTTTGAGTCTTAAAGATGAAAACATGACTTGGAACCTAGAATAAATCCTACGTGTTATGATTTTGAACCAGTATTCCAAAATAGATTCTCTGACATATTTTTCTTGTTGATGCCTTATAATAATACAAACAACACCAGTTGCAGGATATAAGAACTGCTTTTCATAGGAAAATTGGTTATCTGCATAATAGGCTGTGAACTACCCAACTAGTTCTTGAATATGGAAGCAGTATAGTTTCTGCAGTACTCTGAAGTACTATAAGAAGACATGGTTAAGCATAAAAGCAAGTTAAAAAGAAACAAACATGTTTGTACAGACATACTTTAAAAACTGGCAATAGTAAAGCCATGTTACCAGCCTTAAGGACATTGAAGTCGTTAAGGTCCCTGAAAATGGCTATAACATGATAACGATGGGAAACATTTCTGTAAGAATTGATACTAAGAACTTGTTGAAATTCCTAAGTGTTAATAATTTTTTTTTTTTTTTTAGAAAAAATAGAAAGAATGATTTTGATTACACATACAAAAAAACTTTATGGTAAAAATATGGCATACAAAAAATGAAAAGCGTACTACTACAAATTTGTGACTATATTTAAGATGAAAACATAGAGAACTCAACATAAATAACTTAAAAAGCCCTAGGAAAAAAACGGAAGCCTGGACAAAGCTGACAGATACATAATTCACAGAAAAGGAAGGGAAATTGCTAATAAACGTAAGAAAAGTTCCTCTTGCAACAAAGCAAAGAAATATAATTTGAAATGCAGAGTGATTTTAAATAGCTCCTATGAGCAAATATTTAAAAATAATACACCGTCTGATAGAAGTGATGTTAGTGGACATCCTTTGTTCTTCATCTTGGGGAAGAGCTTTGGTCTGTCACCATGAAGTACAATGTTAGTTGTGCATTTTTCATAGATGCTGTTGATCACATTGAGAAACTCCTTTCTATTCCTACATTCCCTTTTGTTCCCCATTTCTACTGGCAACAATGCAACAAAACAGACACATTCCTCTGCAGTGGGAGTGTAAGTTTGTATGGTCTCTTTACAAGTCAGTTTAACGATCTGTATTAAATATTTTAATGACATATTTTATGTCGATACTTTTTTTGTAGATATCTGACTTAAGAGAATAATCTGATATACAATTAAAGCTTTATTTGCAAAGATATTCATCACAATGCTATTCATAATAACAAATTAAAAGGAACATAAGGTCAATATTAGAATGGTTAAGATAATTATGGTCAAACATAAAAGAAAAATATGCAGCCATTCAATTTCTGTTTACAGGCTGGGCCCGGTGGCTCACGCCTGTCATCCCAGCACTTCGGGAGGCTGAGGCATGTGGATCACCTGACGTCAGGAGTTCAAGACCAGACTGGCCAACATGGTGAAACCCCGTCTCTACTGAAAATACAAAAATTAGCCGGGCTTGGTGGCACATGCCTATAATCCCAACTATTCGGGAGGCTCAGGCGAGACAATTGCTTGAACCTGGGAGGAGGAGGTTGCAGTGAGCTGAGATCACACCACTGCACTCCAGCCTAGGCGGCACAGGGAGAATCCATTTCAAAAAAAAAAAAAAAAAAAAATTCTATTTACAAAGGCTTTTTAATACTGTGGGGGAAAAAGAAAAAATATAATAAAGATTAAAGATCAGATCTGGTCTGGTCTGTGAAGTTGGTTTCAGAGCCCAGTAGGTGAGGTAAAGGGATTTAAGGTGACAGGGTCAGTGTCCCAGTCAGGGACATGGCATTGGAACCAGAGATCTGAGTGAAGACTCAAGTTAGGCTCACAAGACCAGAACTCTGGGTTCAATGAGGGAAGGGCTAGAACAAAATAGGAAAAAAGAAAGAGAGGGGGTCATTAGTGGGGAAAGTAGACCAGAAAGCAGACAAAGACCACCTGACCTTAATATGGAAAACAAAATGTTTTTGCGTGGGGGTCCACCCATGCTCAGCGCCACTGTGAAGTCCAGCTCTCCAGTTTTCTATATGCAGAGAAAAAAGACAGGAAGGAAATACGCCAGAATAGTCACAGTGGTGAACTATGGCTAATTCTTTGTTCTTTTTATATTTTCAAATTTTTTTTTTGAGATGGAGTTTTGCTCTTGTTGCCCAGGCTGAAGTGCAATGGCACGATCTCGGCTCACTGTAACCTCCGCCTTCCGGGTTCAAGAGATTCTTCTGCCTCAGCCTCCTGAGTAGCTGGGATTACAGGCATGCGCCATCACACTCAGCTAATTTTGTATTTTTAGTAGAGATGGGGTTTCTCCATGTTGGTCAGGCTGGTCTCGAACTCCCGACCTCAGGTGATCCAGCCACCTTGGCCTCCCAGGCATGAGCCACTGCACCCGGCTATATTTTTAAATTTTTATAATAGCACAGAACTATTTTTAAGGATTTCTGACTACAGAAAATTGGTTTTTTTTTAATTTAATTTTTAATTGGTGTCAAGTTCAGAAATATACCATAATGGAACAAGATAACTAAGAGAAGGAAACTACTTCCAGGTATGTCCTTTTAATCGACAGGCCAATTTCCAATCGCTTTATAAATGGGCTTTTCTCCCCATATCTCTTCAGGGCATTGCAATCACCTATACCAACTTGAGAACTTTCAAATACACATTTTTTCAAACTATTGGATCAAGTTTGGCAGCTGGTGGGTAATTTTTTTCTTTAATAACTGCTCTTAATATATTCATTTATTCATTCACTGTTTCCATTAGATGTTGAGGGTACTACAAAGTTGAAGTACCTCTACAGATCTTATTTTCAAGTCCCTTATGCAGTATGTTTTCTTTTTTTCCTTCCTTCCTTCCTTCCTTCCGTCCTTCCTTTCTTTGTATAGATGTGGTCTCGCTATGCTGCCAGGGCTGGTTTCGAACTCCTGGACTTGAGGAATCCACATGCCTTGGCCTCCGAAAGTGCTGGGATTATAGGCCTGAGACACTGTGCCCTGCCACATGGTATGTTTTCTAGGAGTAGTGCAAATGAAGTGAAGCAGGAATCTTAAAAAACGAGAGAATACTATAGAAGCCTGATTTCTGCCTAAAGAGATCAGGCTGACTTGGCCTGATCTCTTTAGAGGTGACATTTGAACTTTACCTTAAAGTAAATGGATTCCACCAGGTAGAGAGGGGAGGGTGCCATAACCTTCCTGGGTGCAAAAACTTTGTGTATCTTGTTCACTAGTGATTGCCCAGTAACTAGCATTGGCCCTGACACCTAGTAGGTGTTGCATAAATATTTATTTAATGAACGTTTTAGGGTAGGGTAGAGATAAGAGACAGCATAATCAAATTCTCACAGGCAGAGAAACAAGGTTTATTCATATAAAAGCTAGTTGACTCTTGTGGAAGGATAAGCCATATGAATAGCAATATTGGAAATTTAAACTGGACAGCTATATTGAGTCAAAGTTGTGCTAGACTTCTCAGTTAATAGATAATCATGATAGGGGTGGCTGGGTGTGGTGGCTCACACCTGTAATCCAAGCACTTTGGGAGGCCAAGGTGGGTGGATCACTTGAGTTCAGGAAAAAATATTGTTCATTTCAGTGTGATAAAAACATTTTGGTTATCTTTTAAAGAAACATAAGAAAATATTTACAGAGAAAATTATCTGATATGTAAATTTGCTTCTAAATCATTTGTGGAGTATTTGTCTAAATGAAACAAGCATGACCAGGTATTGAAAACTGGTAAACCTGGGAGATGGCAAAGGAACTTTCTGGGGTGATGGAAATGTTCTGTATGTGAATTGTGGGTGGCAGTTAGATATATATGTTTATGAAAAAATCGATGCGTTTTACTTATTTTTTTTTTTTTTTGAGACAAAGTCTTGCTCTGTTACTCAGGCTGGAGTACAGTGGCACGATCTCAGCTCACTGCAGTCTCCACATCCTGGGTATAAGCAATTCTTCTGTCGGAGCCTCCTAAGTAGCTGGGATTATAGGCTCCTGCCACCACACCTGGCTAATTTTTGTACTTTTAGTAGAGATGGGATTTTGCTATGTTGGCCAGGCTGGTCTCAAACTTCTGGCCTCAAGGGATCTGCCCACCTCGGCCTCCCAAAGTGCTAGGATTACAGGCGTGAGCTACCATGCCCAACCTTTTTTATTTATTTTATTTTATTTTTTTGAGACAGAGTCTTGCTCTGTTGCCCAGGCTGGAGTGCAGTGGTGCAATCTCGCCTCACTACAAGCTCCACCTCCCAAGTTCAAGCGATTCTCCTGTCTCGGCCTCCCAAGTCGTGGGGACTACAGCCGCGCACCACCAAGTCGGCTAATTTTTGTATTTTTAGTAGAGACGAGGTTTCACCATGTTGGCCGGGCTGGTCTTGAACTCCTGACTTCAAGTGATCCACCCACTTCCACTTCCCAAAGAACACATCCAAAGAACAGACCCTATTGCCATTCTCCCAAAGTGCTGGATTACAGGTGTGAGCCACTGGGCCCGGCTTATTTTTCTTTATTTGCATGCATTTTACTATATATACATTTTATGTAGAAAAGCTGGATGATGTATAGATTAATTTTTCAGTACCAATTTTTTTATGTTCGATAATTTCCATAACAAAAGGTTAAAAAAAAGAAAGAAAGAAAGAAGAAAAGGAAACAAAGCAGAAGGAACAACTCTGCTACAGTATTGGAAGCAGGCAGATTATTTAAATTACAGTGGTGCTATGGAACAAGAGAAGGCAGATGAAAAGCAACACCTTTCAAGTTAGCAAAGGTAATGAATCATTTCCACGGAGCGGGTTCTGCCTCCCTGGAGCACTAACACAGTACCCAGTATCGAAGAAAACCAGATGGGTTGCTTTGACTCCAGCATTAAAAGGAAGGAGCACAAAAGAATTATTCCATCTTTTTCTGGTCCAGTTTCCATTAAAATGCCCACTTGATATTCTCATCCATAAACTTGCTACTCTATCATCTTTCAAGGTAAAAACGGTGAGAAGAAGAAACTTTCTTTGATGTACTTTTGGTTATAGGATTGAGACTTTCTCAGACGACTTAATAATACACCCAGGAGGAAAGGTATTTAGGGATTTTCAGGGCAGGGCTTAATCCTAAAGCAATCTAGCAATGAGATTAGTGTTCGTGATGTCTTGTTTTTGTCCAAACCACCCCCCAAAGAACAGACCCTATTGCCATTCTCCTTTCTCTAGATTTCTGTTTTTATTTATTTATTTATTTAGATGGAGTATTGTTTTGTTGCCCAGGCTGGAGTGCAGTGGTGTGATCTCGGCTCACTGCAACCTCTGCCTCCTGGGTTCAAGCGAGTCTCCTGCCTCAGCCCACTGAGTAGCTGGGATTACAGGCATGTGCCACCATGCCTGGCTAATTTTTTTTTTTTTTTTTTTTGTATTTTTAGTAGAGATGGGGTTTTGCCATGTTGGCCAGTCTGGTCTCAAACTCCTGACCTCAGGTGATTCACTCACCTTGACCTCCCAAGTGCCGCTGTTACAGGTGTGGACCACCATGCCTGGCCTGATTTTTGTATCTATTTTTAATATTTAAAGGATAGCAATCTCTCTGGGTATACTTTTCTACAGATTTCATATCATGATAGATAAAAATCTTTATTGCTGAAAGTAAAAATTAGGTAGCAGCGATGGTGGAGTTTTCACGATAAGGGTCACTAGTGTTGAGTATGTACAACTGTAAACAAGTGATCCTCCTGCCTCAGCCTCTGGAGTAACTGGGACTACAGGCATGCCATCACACCTTGCTAATTTTTAAAATTCTTTCTAGAGATGGGGTCTTGCTATATTACCCAGGCCAGTCTGGAGCTCCTGGACTCCAGCAACCCTCCAGCTTTACCTCCCAGAGCTGCGGGATTACAGGCGTGAGCCACCTCGCCTGGCCCCGTGCTTCTTCCCCGATTCCCAGAATGCTTGTTTGGTCAGAATGGGGCCCTCTTCCCTCACATAGCCTTGTGGCTTAAGGGGAGCTGAGCCCTTGACCCAGCTCCAGGAGCAAGGCTGCTTAATCAGAGGAAATCCTGAACCTCTACCCTCAACAGTGAATGGTTCAGAAATTAACTTCCGTCTTTTTCCCCTACTTAAAGGAAAACTCCCAAGAGGGAGTGGATGTTTATCTATTTTGCCAAGAACCTAGAATGGTGCCTGGCACATGTTTCTTTTTTTGGAGTGGGGGCAGGGGGCGATGGAGTCTCGTTCTGTCGCCCAGGCTGGAGTGCAGTGGCACAGTCTTAGCTCACTGCAATCTCCGTCTCCTCGGTTCAAGCGATTCTCCTGACTCAGCCTCCCAAGTAGCTGGGACTACAGGTCCATGCCACCACACCCAGCTGATTTTTGTATTTTTAGTAGAGATGGAGTTTCACCATATTGATCAGGCTGGTCTTGAACTCCTGATCTCAGGTGATTTGCCCACCTCAGCCTCCCAAAGTGCTGGGATTACAGGCATGAGCCCCCACGCCCAGCCATAGTTCTTACTTAGTAACTTTTTTTTTTTTTTTTTGAGACAGTTTTACTCTGTCACCCAGGCTGGAGTGCAGTGGCACCATCTTGGCTCACTGCAACCTCTACTTCTGGGCTCAAGTGATTCTCCTGACTCGGCCTCCCTAGTAGCTGGGGCTACAGGCGTGACCCACCACACCCGGCTAATTTTTGTACTTTTGGTAGAGATGGGGTTTCACCTTGTTGGCCAGGCTGGTCTCGAACTCCTGAGCTCAAGTGATCTGACTGCCTCAGCCTCCCAAAATGCTGGGATTATAGGCATGAGCCATCGCACCTGGCCCTTACTTAGTAACTATTTAATGGATTCATTTTTTCATTCCTCCTCAGCAAACATTAAGTGAGCATATGCAAGACTCAAAAGGTCTAGTAGGTATGACTAGACATGTAAACAATTGCCTAACAATGCATACTAGTAAACACGGTCATGAAGTCATACATAACAGGCTGAGGGAGCCCTGAAGGAGAGGTCAGGACTTGGGCCAGGCTTCCCAGAGCTTCTAACATTAAAGCAGATCTTGGAGGATGAGCAGAGATTTGCCAGGTGAAGAATTAGGGCAAATGTAATCTTACCATGTAACTTGTTCAAACCAGGACATGTGGGCAGGGGGTGGGGAGGGTGGTTAATTAACAATGACACCAGACAATAGGCATAGACAGAGATTGTTCTGGGCAGACCAGGCCACACGATCACTCTTGGCAGAAGGAGCAATGTGGACAGAGTTGGAGGATGGCAGAAGCCCTTGGGAAAGGCAGAAGGTTCATCGTGTTGGATGAGTGTGGCCTGCAGGAGGGGAGTTGAGCTGGAGTGGTGGGCTGGCCAGAGTGAGAGGGCACAGTTCCTGCAAAGAGCTTCAACTTGATTCTCTGGCAATAGGAACCTGTGGAGGTTTCTCCGCAGGGCAGCACTGACCAGACTTGCAGTCACTCTAGCAGGGCATAAAGACCTGGAGGACGCAGACTAGAGGCTAGAGGTGAGGCAGGAGGCTGGACAATGGTTTACTGGGGGGAATGATGGGCCCCGATCTCAAGCCGTATGGGGATGGGGCTTCAGAAGGAAATATGTACACCTGGGGTGGAACATTCCTGGGGTGGAACATTCCTGGAGTGGAACTGACTGGCCTGCGAGCAGGGATGGGAGGGCTGGGAAGGAAAACAAGAAATGATGATGCTTAAATTTCCAGCCTGGGCAACTGGTAGTGTTGGCTCTCTGTCCCATCAGTGGTGACAAGTGGAGAATGACCTCAGCTGTTTGGCTGACTCAGAGTTGACAGGGAGCAGATACAGGAAGCTCAGTCTTGCAGGGACCAAGGGCCCAGCCAAGTGGCCAATCCAAAAGCTGAGTCACTAAGCCAAAGGGTCAGCACACATGGAAAAGGAGACAGGGTGCCCAAGGGAGGTGGGAAGTCCGTCAGTGAGAAGCGTGGAAGCAGACAGGCAGGGAAGCTGTATCAGAAGCCTGGTTTTATGTTGATTTGCAAGCACACTTTGTGAATTCGCACCCTTTATTCAAAAAGCAGCAGGGATCCCTGGGCTGATATGTGGAAGAATCAATAAGCCGTGGCCCCCAGGGTGGGCCCATGGACTGTGGGGGGTAGAAGAGTGAATCTGTAAGCAGGTCACAGTCTTGGAAGTAATGGTGCTCTGGGGACCTGGAGGAGGAAGGAAATCGGTGTAAATTAACAAATTGGCATTCTGTTTTGTCCTCAAGTTCCTTGTGAGGATTTTTCTTTATATTCTTAGTTT
Organism: Ateles fusciceps; assembly: GCA_036589455.1. NCBI lineage: Eukaryota > Metazoa > Chordata > Mammalia > Primates > Atelidae > Ateles > Ateles fusciceps. The sequence continues at coordinate 458,729 of JAZHEH010001544.1, forward strand.
ATGATTGTGGTAAAATATACATAATATTTATAATTTTAGCCATTTGTCAACATATAATTCAGTGGCTTTAAATATATCCGCAGGGTTGTGCATCTGTCACCATTATCGATATCCCAATTTTTTCATCATCCCCAATAGAAACGCTGGACCCATTAAATAGTAACTCCCCTTATCCCCTCTGATAATCTCTAGATTACTTTCTATTTTTATGAATTTGACTATTCCAGCTATTTCATATTAATATAAGTGAAACCTACATTAGTTGTTTTGTGTCTGGCTTATTTCCCTTAAAATGTTCTCCATGTTCATCCATGTCATAGCATGTATCAGAATTTTATTTCTTTTCTTCTTCTTTATTTTTTTTTCAAAGATAGGTCTTGTTATGTTGCCTAGGCTGACAAAAGATAGGTCTTGTTATGGTGCCCAGGCTGGCCTCAACCTCCTGACCTCAAGCAGCGGACTACAGGCATATGCCACTGCACCCAGCCTTCATTCCTTTTTATGGCTGAGTAATATTCCATTATATGTGTGTACCACATTTTAAGTTTATCCATTTAGGCATGATTGGACACTTGGGTGCTCCACCTTTTGACTATTGTGAATAATGCTGTTATGAACATGAGTGTGCAAATATCTGTTGGATTCCCTGCATTCAATCCTTTTGGATATATACTCAGATGTGAAATTGCAGAATCATATGGCAGTTTTATGCTTGATTTTCTTAAGAACTGCCATACTGTTTTTTAACCATTGGCTGCACCATTGCATATTCTTACCAGTAATTTCTCCACATTGTTAGAGAAAAGAGTTCCAATTTTCTCTACATTTCTCTGTTATCTTTGCCAATGCTTGTTAGTTTCATGTATATATATATATATACACACACACACATGTATCTCTCTCAGAGAGAGAGAGATCCTAATAGGTCCTTGTAAGTTTGTTTGTTTTTTGTCTGTCTCTCTTGCAGCAAATGTGTTCTTTGATAGAAAAATTGAGCTTCAGGTCTAATGACGAGGACTTGTCTCTGGACCCCATGACGCACTCTGCGCTGTCCTATCTCAGCTGCCCTTTCTCTAAGGCTTTGGGTACATACACTGGCAACGAAATTTATGTGGGAGTTTTCACTAATTTATGTAAGAGTCTTACAACACTCTTTACCCACTGTATCTTGGAAAATCTTTAAGTAGGGCACTAGTGATGGTAAGTGGGAGAACCAAGACTAGATTCCTCCAAAGAGACACTTCATTTAGACCGTATTTCATCATTTTGCAAGGTGGCTCATGGCAATGTTATGAATGGACCTCATAGAGGTGCCACCATGATTTCCAAAGGCCTGGTTATGCCTGTAACACAGTGGATGGCTTAAAGAGCAAAGACACAGCCTCACAATGCTTCCATGTCATCCAATTCCCCTCAGATCCATGGCAACTCTATCATGTGAAGAGACAGCAAGAAGCTACGAGGCTTGTAACCTTGAAACACTATTTTTATTTCATTTTTATTATAAAAGTAATACATTTTCAATATGAGATGTTAAACTACAATGAAGTACACAAAGAAGAAAGGGAATTAATCACAATTAATAGTTAAATTTATAATCTTCCAAATATTAGGTGTTAAATTATAACCGTTCTGTTACATCTTATCTTGAAACTTGCTGTTTCTTTTTTTCTTTTTTTTTTTTTTTTGAGATGGAGTCTCGCTCTGTTGCCAGGCTGGAGTGCAGTGGCATGATCTCAGCTCATTGCAAACTCCACCTCCCAGTTTCAAGTAATTCTCCTGCCTCAGCCTCCTGAGTAGCTGGGACTACAGGCACACACCACCACGTCCAGCTAATTTTTGTAGTTTTAGTAGAGACGGGTTTCATCACGTTGGCCAGGATGGTCTTGATCTCTTGACCTCGTGATCTGCCTACCTCAGCCTCCCAAAGTGCTGAGATTATAGGCGTGAGCCACCGTGCTCAGCCATGGTGTCTTTTTTTTTAAACTTAATAATAGATTATGATGGATACCTTTTTGGGGCGTTTCTTATTATTTTATTTTATTTTTGATAGAGGGACTTGCTCTGTCACCCCAGCTGGAGTGCAATGATGTGATCACCGTTCACGGCAGCCTTGACCTCCTGGGCTCAAGTAAGCCTCTTCCTCAGCTTCCCAAGTAGCTGGGACTACAGGCGTGTGCCACCATGACTGGCTAATTTTTATTTTCTTAGAGATGTGGGGTCTCACTATGTTGCCCAGCTGATCCGGAACTCCTGGGCTCAAGTGATCCTCCCACCTAGGCCTCCCAAAGTATTGGGATTACAGGTGTGAGTCACTGAGGCTGGCCTTGTCTTAATCTTTTGAAGGCTCGAATAATATTTAGTTGTGTGGATGCATCCACATTTATTTAACCATTCACTATGACAATCAGTGCTTACAGGGAGCATGCCTGAACATATTATCTTCATGCTCTTGTGTGATAGGCTTAGATTTTAAAAGAATAACAAGACTTAGCAATGTGATTTAGGAAACACTCTGCAAAATATCCATTAAAGATGCCTGCTGCAGGTTGAGTGTTCCTAATCAGAAAATCTGAAAATGAAAATGCTCCAAAATCCAGAACTTTTTGAGTGCTGACATGACATTGAAAGGAAATGATCATAGAGCATGTCGGGTTTCAGATTTTCAGGTTTAGGATGCTCAACCAGTGAGAATAATGCAAATATTCCTAAATCTGAAAAAATTATAAATCCAGATTACTCCTGGTCCCAAGCATCTTGTATAAGGGATAGTCAGCCTGCCTTTGGACTGTGCTTTGGTGTTTATACAACACTGTTATAAGACACTGACCTCTGATTGAAGAAGTAACTGACAAACTGAAAGGGTCAGGGTCTTTCCCAAGTTTAGCTCTCTAACCCCTGTACCAAACTGCCTCTCATCTTCCTCTGAAGACTCATGTAATAGGCTTTACTATTATGTAATCATTTTAAGTGCACAGTTAAGTGGCATTAAGGACATTTACACTGTTGTGCAACCATTACCACCATCCATCCCCAGAACTCTTTCATCTTGGAAAACTGAAACTTTGTGCCCATTAAACAATAACTCCTTCTGCCCCCTCTTCCCAAGTCCCTGGCAACGTCCATTCTCCTTTCTGGCTCTATGGATTTGACTACCTCATACAAATGGAATCATACAGTATTTGTCATTTTGTGACTGGTTTATTTCACTTAGCACAACAGCCTCAAGGTTCATTTGTGTTGTACCATGTGTCGAGGTACCATTTCTTGTTAAGGCTGAATAATATTCCATTGTATGTTTATATTACATTTTGTTTATCTGTTCTTCTGTCAATGGACATGTGGGTTATTTCCAGCTTTTGGCTGTTGGAAATTCATTACTTTTTGAGTCAAAGAATCACAAGCTATTTTGACTGAAGTGTCCTGTTAAGAACAGGTGAAGAAAGATTCCAGGTGAACACCCATGCATTCCTTTTCTCTCCTTTGTCCTGTGGGCTTAGTCTGGTGCTGAGAACTTATGTACAATATCTTATTTAATCCTTTCAACAACATGATGAGGTAGGGTCTTCACCATTGTATAATGAGGAAACTAGAGCTGAGATGGTTAAGAGCTTGTTCAGAATCACGAACTGGCCGGGTGCGGTGGCTCGCGCCTGTAGTTCCAGCACTTTGGGAGGCTGAGGCAGGCAGATCACCTGAGGTCTGGAGTTCAAGACCAGCCTGACCAACATGTTGAAACCCCATCTCTACTAAAAACACAAAAATTAGCCAGGCATGGTGGTGCACGCCTATAATCCCAGCTACGCGGGAGGCTGTGGCAGGAGAATCACTTGAACCCTGGAGGCGGAGGTTGCAGTGAGCCGAGATCATGCCCCTGCATTCCAGCCTGGGTGACAGAGTGAGACTTGTCTCAAAAAAAAAAAAAAAAAAAAAATCACAAACTGAACATCCTGCATGTGTGTTTGTGTGTGTATATGGGGAAAGCCAATCACGCCTTCAGACATCCTAAGTCTTAACTTGAAACCCTCTAGTATTTCAGGGTCAAGCACTCCTACTATAGAACTTTGTGAACTTTGACTTTTCCATATTCATTATTTTGTTGTCTATTTCCTGTTTCTCAGGAACAATTAACAATAGAATCCTTAAGATGTAAAACTTCTTGCTCTTTGCTGGCAGCAGAAGAGAGGAAGAAGTGGCTCTGGGGACAGGACATTGTGTGCCAGTCTGCAGCAGTTTGGCTGGAGAAGCAGGCCTGGCTTGAGATAGATGTGCATTTACCTGTTACCTGGAAGACCTATTTAAAAAAGTTCTGATAAATCTGTCACTTGTATATCCTCAAGGTTTGTGCCAGAAAGCAGATATAACTGCTCCTGTGTGTAATTGTTGTAAAAAAAAAAAAAAAAAAAAAAAGCAAATGAAAGTGCACAACATACCTAGCAGAATTGACCAGAGGGAACTGGAAAAGACCAAAGTAAATTCTTCTAAAAAATAAGCCAGCAAACCAGAAAAGGTTAAGATGGAGAGGAGCTTAGAAGAACAAGTGCTTTTCCTGTGCTGGGGAAAAGGCCTAGCGGAACGTTTAGTGGGCAGGACCACCTAGTGGGCAGGTGAGGGCATTGATCACGTGATGGACTGGGGCCCACTGCATCTCTTTTCTTTTTGGGTCTTGAGGATGGAGCAGCAGAAACATGAGAACAATGAGAAAATTGGGGGTTCACTTCCCTTCTTCCCACCTCTCACTTCCCCCATAACGTCTTCCTTTTGACAATGCTGGAAAAACAACACAAGGCCAGCCCTCTTGAAGCAGGCAAATAGATGCTTGCCCTCTACTTCATGTATAAGAGATTGTTTTCTTTCTTCACCCAGTCAGGGCCAATGAAGGTGGAAGATAAGCACCCTGAGAGAGTCCTAGGGAGGGAGCGTGGGAGTACATGTGTATGGTCTACTTAGACAGCAAAGAATCAGAGTTAAACTTGGCTCACAGTACATTACTTCATTATTATTATTTTTTTTTGAGACAGAGTCTTGCTTTGTTGCCCAGACTGGGGTGCAGTGGTGCGATCTTAGCTCACAGCAACCTCTGCCTCCTGAGTTCAAGCAATTCTCCTGCCTCAGGCTTCTGAGCAGCTGGGACCATAGTCATGCACCACCATGCCTGGCTAATTTTTTTGTGTTTTTAATGGAGATGGGGTTTCACTATGATGGCCAGGCTGGTCTCGAACTCCTGACCTCAGGTGATCTGCCAAGCTCGGCCTCCCAGAGTGCTGGGATGACAGGCATGAGCCACCAGACCCAGCCAATACATGACTTTTAAAAAGAAAAAAAAATGTCAACTGTGCCCTACTAATTTTAAAATAATGTCACATAAGTATGTCTTTTAAATTTTAAGAATACTTTACTGAAGTTTTGAAATAGTTATACATTGCATGTGTAACTCAAAAAGTATTTTTAAAAAAAAAGTATACTGTAAAAATTCCCTCCTCCACCTTCTCCCCTAGTTCTCACTTCCTCAAATCCAGGAAATCACCATTAACAGTTTTTTGTGTATCTGACAGGAGTTTCTTTATGCTAAATATATTTTGGAATTTTTAATTTGGTTTAACATTGCTGTGCTTAGCTATTTTAATAGAGGTTTTTTTTTTCTTTTTAAAGAAGAAGTAAAAACCACATCTATTTCATCAACTGAGGACTCAGCTTGAACATTTCGGGAAACCCCAACGTGACACATTACCTCTCCCTGGGTACCTTAGGAAGGCTGATGAAGGTCAAGTGGCAAGGAGGCCCCGTGGGTGCCAAAATGCAAATCTAAATATGAAACTGACAGCAAAGTCACAACTTAGACCCAAAGGTTTACAATACAACTCCAAACAAATGCTTAAACCTTGGTAAAGCATATGGAAAAAATACTCTGAAAAATGTGAGAAGTAGGTAGTAGAAAGAAGGCAAGATGAAGGAAGACACTGTATCTGTAGGAAAAACTCTTACAGACACAAATAAAGAAAATCAGAGATGGGAATGGGGAATTTAGACCTTGATGCTGGAGGCTTCTCGGAGTCCAGAGGATGTTTCATTTTCTTGTGCTATTTTTTTTTTTCTGGTGAGCTTTCTCATTAGAGCTGAGCAAATGCTTAAAAGAAAATGGGAAACTCCAACCTGAAGAAGAGATGCAGAGAAGCAGGCAGAATATCTGTTAGTGCTTGAGGAGCCTTGACATGTATTGTGTTGGACGGAGAAGATAAAACATCCCTGTGTATCAGAATTATTTTACTTTTATTTGCTCTGGAATGGGACATACTTAAAGTGTAGGTGTTCATCAGTTTTAGTTCGTTCAGTAACAAATATTTCTTTCTCGGGTGTTAAGAACAGAGCTATACAAATGGACATGCTTGCTCACAGTTCTCATGAGCTTACACTGCCAGGATGGGACCAGGCATTAGGCCAGGTTTCCTTGAGAAGGTGACATGTGAGTTGAAGTCCCATGCCAAAAGCTTACTGTGCAAAGAAGAAGGGAGAGCGTTGCGGGAGAAGGAAAGGCCAGTGTGAAGGCTCGGAGGTGCTGCGGAGCTTGCTAGTGTTTAAGGAGCAAGAGGGGAAGAACGTAGTGCATGAGGGGAGAGAGGTAGGAGGTGAAGCTGGAAAGACAGGGTAGAGGAGGAAGGGAGAAAGAGGAGGAGGAGATGGAGAAAAACAAAGAGAAGAACAAGAAGAATGAGGAGGAAGAGGGGGAAGAAGACAGAAGAGAAGAGAAGAGGAAAAGGGGGAGGAGGGGGAAGAGAAGGAGGGGAAGAAGAAGGGAAGAAAGGAGGAGGAGGAGAGAAGACTCTAGTATGTAGTAGCTGCTTTTTTTCTTTTCAGTAGAGATGGGGTTTTACCATGTTGCCCAGGCTGGTCTGCAATACCTGGGCTCAAACGATCCGCCTGCCTGGCCTCCCAATGTGCTGGGATTACAGGCAGAATCACCACACACTGTGGGGATACCTTTTCAAATGCTTTCATTAGACATTCTTTTCTTCTGTGAAAAGGGAGACAGAAAGAGAGCTGGCCAGGCATGGTAGCTCACATTTGTAATCCCAGTACTTAGGGAGGCTGAAGCAGGCAGATCACCTCAGGTCAGGAGTGTGAGACCAGCCTGGCCGATATGGTGAAACCCCGTCTCTACTGAAAGTATACAAAAATCAAGCATGGTGGTGGGTGCCTGCAATTCCAGCTACTCAGGAGACCGAGGCAGGAGAATTGCTTGAACTTGGGAGGCGGAGGTTGCGGCGAGCGGAGATCGCACCATTGTATTCCAGCCCAGATGACGAGAGCGAAACTCTCAAAAAAAAAGAAAAGAAAAAAAGAGAGAGAGCCATAGAATGTAGAACACGTTGACAACCTGGGACATAAACACGATCCCTTCTGATTGCTCAATTATTCAGCAATGAACGGTATATATCTGAATTCTGTTTACTTAGTCAATAAATATCTACCTAGTACCTCTGAGGCAAGATGAAGGAAGACACTGTATCCATAGGAAAACTCTAAGGGCGCAAATAAAGAAAAGCAGAGTTAGGAATGGGGAAGTTAGACCCTGATGTTGGAGGCTTCTCAGAGTCCAGGGGATGTTTCATTTTCTTGTGCTGTTTTTTTTTTTCTGATGAGCTTTCTGATTAACACTGAGCAAATGCTGAAAAGAAAATGGGAAACTCCAATCCAAAGAAGAGATTCAGAGAAGCAGGCAGAATATCTGTTAGTGCTTGAGAAGCCTGAAATGTATTGTGTTGGTTGGAGGTCAGCAGTTCGAGACCAGCCTGACCAACATGGTAAAACCCTGTCTCTACTAAAAATACAAAATTAGCCTGGTGCAGTGGCTCATGCCTGTAATCGCAGCGACTTGGGAGGCTGAGGCAGGAGAATGGCTTGAACCCGGGAGATGGAGGTTGCAGTGAGGTGAGATCGCATCACTGCCCTTCAGCCTGGATGACAGAATGAGATTCCATGTCAAAAAAAAAAAAAAAAGAAAAGAAAGCCTTGAAAAGTAAGTTATTGATTTGTTGATTTAAGCCAATAAAAAAATTACTGTTTTGATTGACATCTACTGCTGGATGGCTGGATGATATTAATGCCACCAAGAAGGTTGATTGCTTCAACTATTAAGAAGTTGGGTAGAGAGGCAGAGAGACCACAGATTTTAGAGTCAGAGCCTCTGTGTGGACCCTGGCCCTGTATGTGCTGGTTAGCGCAATGATGAATGTCATATTCCCTGTGTGTAAAATAAGCAGGAAATGATGGATCTGTAAGGTCACTGTAAAGGTTACATTGGAATATGTATATAAAGAATTAATTAGGTGACTGGCACATAGTAGAGGCCCATTAAATCTGGAGGAGCAAACTGGCAGCCTGAGGGCTGTATTTGCCCACCCCAACTTTTAAAATGTTGACTTTGAATGGCCATTCTAAGCTCTCCACTTTGTGTTGTGCCAGGCACTATTTTAAACATGTTTTATCCTTGCAACATAATTATTACTCATATTTTCCATATGAGGAAAGTGAAACAAAGAAGTATCTGTTTGAGTATATTTTGTAGCTGAAACCTTCATGTAAGTCCAAAAGGAGTCAGTGCCTCTTAGCTTCATCCTGTTCAAAATCAAAATGAAGTACTTTTACAAAGCTGATGTAATAGAGTGGACACAGGTGTGGCCCCTGGAGACCGGTTCAAACCCTGGTTCCACTGCTTACTAGTTAGTTGTGCAACCCTGGAAAGGTTATCTTTGTGCCTTGGTTTCCTCATCTAAAATCAGGGATAATCATAACCTGCTTCGTTGGGTTGTTGTGAGGATTAGATAAAATGTTTATACCTCTTCTTGGACCTCTCCCCCACCACTTTCTTTCCCAATCCATCACAAGCAAAGCTTCACTCATTTATGTGAGCTGGTATAAACCCACATGCCTTCAGAGAGAAGAGAGGTGGCAGAACTATATAAAGTGACTTATGTTAAACTGTTGAACAGAAAGAATAACGGAAAATTTGAGGCAGACTGTAAAGAACTGGAGAGTGTAGGATTGTGTAAAGGCATGCAAATGAAAAAATTATAAAATGCTGTGCTGACTAAATGGATTAAGGCTGGACATAATTCATTTACTTGCCTGGTCCCTGAGGCATCTGGGTATATTTTGTAGTTTGCAGATTCAAGAAGGCCCAAAAGGAGTCAGTTGTACACAAACTCATCTTTTGCTAGGCACAGGGAAGCTCTTTGTAAAGCTGTGTTCTAAAGCTAGATTACCCTTTCCTAGCTCAGGGTGCAAAAGTGTGGAGTTTCAGCCAAACTTACTCTTCAGCTGCACTACATATGGTAAAGAACACTCAGTACAACACCTTAGCACGTAGAAGAATCTCTCTTTTGCTGGGTGTGGTGGCTCACACCTGTAATCTCAGCACTTTGGGAGGCTGAGGCAGGCAGCTCATCAGGTCAGGACCCGGAGGCAGAGGTTGCAGCCAGCCAAGATCATGCCCTAGCCTGGGCAGCAGAGCAAGACTCTGTACACACACACACACACACACACACACACACACACACACAGTCTCTCTTTTATATTTGTGGCTCTCCAATCAACCATAGGCTGTGGAGACAAAGCATTGTGAGGCTCTATGATTAAAGGTTTCATGACTTTATCTGTGAATTTAGATGGCTCCAACATCAACTAGACATGACTCTAGATAATTCTATCAGAAATCCATTTTATTTACTTTTAAATTAAATTAAATTTTTTTTTTTTTTGAGACGGAGTCTCGCCGGGTCACCCAGGCTGGAGTGCAGTGGCGTGGTCTCAGCTCACTGCAACCTCCGCCTCCTGGGTTCAAACGATTCTCTTGCCTCAGCCTCCTGAGTAGCTGGGATTACAGGCACCTGCCACCACGCCCAGCTAATTTTTGTATTTTTAGTAGAGATGGAATCTCTCTATATTGGCCAGGCTGGTCTCGAACTCCTGACCTCCTGATCCACCTGCCTCGGCCTCCCAAAGTGCTGGAATTACAGGCATGAGCCACCGTGCCCAGCCAATTTAATTTTTGAGATGGAGTTTCTCTCTGTTGCCCAAGCTAGAGTGCAATTGCACGACCTCAGCTCGCTGGTTGCTCCCAGGTTCACTTGATTCTCCTGCCTTAGCCTCCTGAGTAGCTGGGTGCTCGCAACCATGCCCAGCTAATTTTTAGTAGAGATGGGGTTTCTCCATGTTGGCCAGGCTGATCTTGAACTCCTGACCTCAAGTAATCCACCCACCTTGGCCTCCCAAAGTGCTGGGATTACAGGCAAGAGCCACTGCACCTTTCTCATTTTATTGTATTTTTGAGACAGGGTTTTGGTCTGTTGCTCAGGCTGCAGTGCAGTGGCTCAATCATGGCTCACTGCAACCTCAATCTCTTGGGTTCAAGTGATGTTCCTACCTTGCCTCCCAGGTAGCTGGGACTATAGGTATGCACCATCATGCACCACTGATTTATTTTGTTTTTATTTTTAGTATAGACAAGGTCTCACTATGTTGCCCAGACTGGTCTTGAACTCCCTGGCCTCAAGGGAGTTGGTCTCAAGCTCAAACAATCCTCCTGCCTCAGTCTCCCAAAGTGCTGGGATTTTAGGCGTGAGCCACTGTGCCCAGCCTAGAATTTATTTATTTATTTATTTACTTATTTAAGAGAGAGTCTCATACTTATTTAAGAGAGAGTCTCACCACCTAGGCTGGAATGCAGTGGCGCAATCTCAGCTCACTGCACCTCCAACTCCAGGACCCAAGCTATTCTCGTGCCCCAGCCTCCTGAGTAGCTGGGATTACAGGCTTGCGCCTGGCTAATTTTTGTATTTTAGTAGAGATGGGATTTCATCATGTTGGCCAGGCTAGTATCCAACTCCTGACCTCAAGTGATCCTGACCTGCCTTGGCCTCCCAAAGTGCTGGAATTACAGGTGTGAGCCACCAAATCTGGCCTAGAAATTCATTTTAGAAAGGCCTTGTTCTTGCATAAACTTATATGTAAAGCTGGTGGCTTTTGTTCCTGTGATGTGTTAGGATTAATGGGCATCCGGGTGGTGAGCGCGGATGGAGGCAGGGCTAAAATTCTGGCACATCAGACCTGTTTGCTGGAATAGAACAGCAAGTGGGAAGGACAGGATGACCACAGCTACTTATCAGGATGGACAGACAGACACGGTTCAGAGGCATGGTGACACTGGGACAAGGCCCAGGTGGGCTGTAGAGGTCTAAGATGTAGAAGCCCTTGGCCAAACAGGGTAGAAAAGAGCAAGAAAGAATTCAGGTGGGTGATGCTATCAAGTCTAGACAGGGAAGCCCCTGGCTTGGGTATCAGGGCTCTTGATTCTATGGAAGCAGGCACCTGGAGAACCAGGCCGGCTACCATGGGACTTGGCTATATTCAATCTGCATTCCCCGCCACAAGCAAGCTTATAATGGAATCACTATGGAAACAGTATTCATGTACCAGAAGTCTATTTTTCACTTACATTTTGTTTGAATGCTTTTTGTTTTTGACTGCTTTGAACCCGTGAGGTGAGGCACATCCGATTTTAGAGCTGTCTGAATTCAGATCCGCAACCCCCACTGAATTAGGGGAACCCAGAAAAGTACCCCATCACTTCACCAATTAGAAAGTATCAAGGGCCGGGCGCGGTGGCTCAAGCCTGTAATCCCAGCACTTTGAGAGGCCGAGGCGGGCAGATCTCAAGGTCAGGAGTTCATGACCAGCCTGACCAACATGGTGAAACCCCGTCTCTACTAAAAAAATACAAAAATTAGCCGGACGTGGTGCCACACGCCTGTAATCCCAGCTACTGGGGGAGGCTGAGGCAGGAGAATCGCTTGAACCTGGGAGGCGGAGGTTGCGGTGAGCCGAGAGCGTGCCATTGCACTCCAGTCTGGGCGACAGAGTGAGACTCTGTCTTAAAAAAAAAGAAAAAGAAAAAAAAATATCACGAGCTTTCTAACATCATAATTTATGAAGTTATTCCACTCACTTGAACTACTTTCTCAAATAGGAAAAAATAAAGCTGAGCTGCCAGACACGATGAACTGGGTGCAATGATGAATTTTATAAAAGGAGAAGAGAGGAATTACCCATGCCAGTAGCCAGCACTGCCTAAGGATTTCTCACAGGGCATTTTTCTTGCTTGCGGGCTTCTTGCTTCTGGTAATATCATCATCACTGCTGGCTTGGTATCTTCCCTATTCTGCAGCACAATGTACAGATATTTAGAAGCCTATTCTAAATTTATGGCCAACAGGCCGACAGGATTCATTGCTTTCCCCCTCTTCCCCCATTACTTATCTTTCTTCTTAATTCAAAGAGTTAAACGTGTCATTTGTTCTTTGCCTCTTCAATGTTTATTTAATTATTTTGTCTTTTTCTAAGTTGTGTTTGACTCCAGTGATTCATCCAATATACGTAAAAGAAACAAACCAAGTGCTTGGGACGCATACCCGGGTTATCTTAACTGTGCAGAGCATGTTTCCTCCCACTCAGCACGAAGTTACCCAGATCATCGCCTCCGTTTTCTGTTTAGGCAGCTAGGGATCGCCATCGCCTCGCCCGCGGTGGGTGTCGCAGTCCGGCCCCTCCGAGGTTCTCCCAGGTCACCGCCGCCACCTCCGCGCCTCCCCACTGACCCTCTTCCTACGAGGGGGCTCCGGACCCCGGCACTAGGACCGCAGGGACGCGGGCAGGAGACAGTGCCCGCCCTCGGTCCCGCCCTCGGCCGCGCGCTGGGTGGGGCCGGGCCGGAGTTTCCCGGCTCGCGCTCCCGGGCCGGGGAGAGGGGTGCCGGGGGGTGGGCGGTGCTGCGCAGCCAGGCCGCGCTGCTCCGTGGAAGGCCGGGCATTAGGGCCTCGGCGGAGCCCGCTCCCCTGCGCGCTGGGCGGGGTGGGCGGCAGGCGGCTTCGCGGGCAGGCGCGGGCCCGGAGGCAGCGGCTGCGCCCTGCGCCGGGGCGGAGCCGGGGGCGGGCCGGCGGCCGGCAGGCGGCGGGGCTGGGGCCCGAGGCCAGGAGTGCCTGAGCGCCGGCGGCGACGACGGCAGCGGCGGCCCAGCGGGCTCGGTGCGTGGGTCCGCGGCGGCTCGAGGTCCGCCCGCGGGCTGCGGTGCGAGCGGGCGGCCCGGCTCCCCTCCTCCCCCCGCCCGCCGCCGCCGCTGTGATTGGGTGGAAGATGGCGCTGGGCGGATGGAAATCCTAATGACAGTCTCCAAATTCGCCTCCATCTGTACCATGGTAGGTGCAGCGGGCGGGCGGCAGGGGCAGCCGGGACCTCTCGGGCGGGCGGACGGCGCTGGACCCGTTTCTCCCCGTGGCCGCCCCCCGGGGCCTAGCGCGGGGGCGGGCGGTTGGCCCAGGCGGGGGCGGTTGGACGGCGCTCAGGCGGGGAGCGCGGGGGTGAGCGGCCCAGGCGGCCGGGGAGGGGGCGCCGCCTGGCGGGACGGGGCTGCGAGAGGGTGGCGGTGAGGGGCGGGCATCGGTCTCCAGGAGCTTCTGACCGAACTGCTGGTGTCTGCGCCGGGCCGAGGGCCGAAGCGCGCCCGGCCTGTGGCGGGGCAGCGGGTGGGCGCGCGGGAGCCGGAGCGCGGCCCTGGGCCGGGTCGCCGGGGAGGGGGCTCGGCGCTGCGGAGCCGCGCGGGCTCCATTTCCTCCTGGCCGCGCGCCGAGAGGGAGGTGTCCCCGGGCGGGGTGGGGGTCGGCGGGCAGGAAGGAAGGGTCTCTGCCGGGGCGGGCTGCGCTCTTTTCCCCGCCCGGGAGAGGACGGAAGTCAAGTGCAGATTTCCTCGCGCCGCTGGCCGGGCGGAGTCCCCGACCCAGTGCTGGGGGAAAGGGGCGTGTGTGAAGATGGAAACTTTAAATAAGTGCTGTTGAAATTCTCTCCATTTTCTTCTCCGAGAGGCACGAGGTCTCGTTTCCAGCCGTGTGTCCAGGTGGCAGTCTTGTCTGTGGGAATGCACGTTAATCTTGAAAAGCAGCATTAGCTTTCCTGTCATTTGTTTACTTCGGCCCACCAGACACATCTGTATGTGGTGAAGCTACGTCTGTCTGTGTGCGGGGACCGCCTGCCAAGGCGATGGTATTTGTTTTCTTAGGGCGCTTAAATAGACTGTAAAGGAAAAGTGCTAATCCTCGCTGGAAGTCCCGAATTAAGCAAAACGTGGGCGCGTTTAAAACTTGGTGTTTTGTGTTTGGCCAGAAGGACCACAGTTTTCCACACGATGAGACAAATTCGTTTTATTAGCGCCTCGTGAGCTTATATGTAGGGATCATAATTTATGAATCATCACCGAAAAAAGTTGTTCTTTGCAACGTGGACATATTGGTTGTTATTAAAGACTTCTGAAAGCTTGTGTTTGATGCCTCACTGGCTTTATTTATGCAACCGATTTCATATAGGAGAGCCTCAAGCAATTTTCCATCTAAGGTTGGTACATTGTATATATTTTTCTTTAAGGAGTGGTGAATCAGATCGGAAAGATGCTTTAAAAGCAGATTCTCTACTGCAGGCTGAGGAACAGTACAAAAAATGGCTGAAATCAGGTGGACATAAAATCGACAGTATTTAAGAAATCATATTTGAAGACTCCCAACTGGATGGTTGTTCTTTCTCAGAGTTTACATTTTAGGAAAGCATTGGTATTAAATGGACTATTTTAAAGTGATTTTCAAGAATTGTTTGGGCTAATTATTTTTAGATATGCCAATTATTATCTTAGTTTCAAAAGGAATGCAATAATTAGGTCTTTTACAGTAATACCAGATTGCTGAACTACACGCATTGTAATGGTCATAGTTCACTGTCAAAGACTAGGATTTCAGGAGTGGTGTGATAGTCTTCTTCATTCACTCGAGTGCTGTACCTCAACTATACGTTTAGCAGCTACTAAGTGCTAGAGGTGGGGCTGAGTGCTGGGGATGCCGTAGTGGTCAGGGTAGCCCCCGCTTTCATGGTGTTTACATTCTTCTTCATGGACACAAACAATATTTAAATTAATATATTAATAAATGTGTGCTGTAGTCACATTAGGACAGTGAAACACGGATTTGCCAGCGTCACTCACTTAGTGGGATTCTGATCTCAAGGATGTCGAACTCGGGAGCTCTTTCTGGGGCTTCCACACAGATGCATTAATTACAGGTGGGGTGTGTGTATTGTTGGCAAATACAGAAAGTGCCTGGCCGAATGAGATTGTTCCAAAGGTACTATTAAAATTGAATGTGTCTGTATTTATATTTGATTACATTCTAATGTACCCTCAGATAGTGCTAAATATTTCAAAGTAGTTTGCAGTCTTATTCTTTAAAGAAAATGCTGTCTGTCCTCTTGAGAAACACAAAATTGAAAAGCAAAGATACCTCTTTGGCTTTGTAGGTGCTGTTTTGCTAGGCTTGGAATGCTCCCTCCGCCCTACCCCCCATCCTCCTTGTATTTCTAGTGTGTGTACCTCTTAAGCAGGGAGCTTTACTTGAATAATCCGACTCCTGTCCAACCCAACCCTCCATCCCCCTCATACAACTTCATGCCGTTTTTGAAATGTCAGTAGCACGTATCATACTTACTGTGTAGTATATTTTTCTTTGAACTCTTACTTAATTGTGAGGGCCTTGAAGGGGAAGGACTATCATTTACTTCTACAGTTTGATCTGGAGTACTAAGTTCTGCATTCAGTATAAAAGTGTTCCAAAGTCCTTCCTGTCTCCTGGAATGCTGGGTGAAACAGGGATGATACTGGGTGTGTGTGTGGAATGGTGGCGAGAAGATGGGCTGGACCTAAACAGAATACGTCTCAGAAAATCAGCAGCTGTGAAAACATTTAGGATGATTTGAAATATTCTATAAATACTGAAGTGTACATAGTTTTTTCATTTGTCAAAATAAGGTACCTGGACAAATCTGCAGTACCTTAATTGGGTTAAGTAACTGTTAAAAACAATTTTCTTCAGCTGTGTCATATTTTAGATCACTAGTGTTCTGCTTACATGTGAAAATTAGTAAAATTTGTTTTTCATAAGGTAGTATTATAGCCTGACCCAAATGAGTGCTTATGTTTAGATTGCAGTGAGTACATTTTCAAGGGTACCTCTTGAAATACCTCATTTTAGTTTGTTCATGAAATAATACATTTTCATTATCACATGGTGTTTATTTTGACTTTGAAGTAGTTTCAGACTTCAGGGCCTGGCACAGAGTACCTATCTACCTGATAATTAATATTATACTTAATAAGTGTGAAATAATGGGAAAAGTGACAGAATAGTTGTAGAAGGGCTCTGTTTTGCAGTTGAGGTGACTAATCCGGGTGGTCCGTCATGGCTGTTATTTGCATAGAGGCAGGCGCTGCTTACTGGTAGCTCCATAAATGTTAGCTCTGCCTCTGATCATTATTCTCTCTTCCTATTTGGGTTGTAGGAGTCATGGTTAGGAAGGCGTTGTCGGGAATGGGACTGGACAAAGGAGAAGTTGTTGGTTAGGGGTGGGTAGAGTTAGATCATGGGGTGGCCTGGCCTGGCTGCTTGCCCACCCTCGTTTACAAGGGCTTGAGATTAGATCCATTAGAACATGGTGGTAATACCGCCAAAGCCGTAAGGAAGGTGCTAGGAGAGTCCGATGGGCTTGACTTCTGAGAAAGCCTGTGCCTCGCCCAGCACACTGAGCATGGTAAACTTTATTTGCTGAAGAAAAGGCACAGGTAAAGCTGGCTGTCTTTTCTTTTTGTTTGTTCTGTTTTAATAACAAAGTTTTTTTTAAATATATAAATTAGAAAGGACATATATGGAAAAATGTTTAACTATTCTTCCTGCCTCAGTCTCACTGGGATCCAGATAAGAGTATGTGTGGTCAGCGCAGTTTATCCTTACTACAGAAATAAGGTGGGGCGAGCCTCAAATCCCATGCTTTGTTGGGAGTGTGTTTGTGAAAGTCTCCTCTTCATATTATATTAAATAATAAAATTCCTTTTTCCTTCTCAAGAAATAGGGTGGATATAGTTCTTTTATTAATAAAATATATCTTATTTTTAAATGAATATTTTATTAGTAAAATAGTGCTTTCATGGTAGGAGCATTTAAATGTGAGTTGCCATGTTTTACTTGTCTAATTTTTGCTGTGTTAATTTAAGAAGGAACAAAACATAAGCTTCTTAAGCCTTTTTTTTTTTTTAAAGAAAACATCAAAAATAAGGAATCTTCTGTTACATAAATGTTTGCTCAAAGGAACGTTTGAGCTTGGTGGAGACAGAACATTTAGAAGAAGTACTATAAAAGTTTTATTTAAGCCCACTGATCTTTTGAATTTGTCTAAAATACATTTTTAGACATTAGACATTAAAAATGATACATTCTCGTAGAAAATCTGGAAAATATAAAAACTCTAAGAAAGCAAAAGGAAGATCAGTTATTTTACCTTCCAGGGCATATTTTCTTTGACTTTTTAAAAAACTCGAGTTATATTCCCTAGATATAATTTTATATTGTTTTCCCATAAATGATTATCGTGGTTTAAAATTTGCCCAATTTTAGGGTGAACATGAAGAGTTTAATGTTAAACATGATGAGGTGTTGAGATTAGCCCAGTAAAGCATAGTGGTAGGGGACTAGGTCGTTGACAGGTGATATTTTTAATGATTATTAGAGGGTAAAGTAATATAGTTAGGAGAAATGGAATTTTATAAGAGGTGATAGTTTAATCTTAGGCACTTAGTTATCACAAAGACAAGACTTCTTAGGATCTGAAATTTTTAATATGCTTAAAAACGATAGTTTTAAATACCATATTCAATTATGTGGCATGTGTATAAATCGTATGGTCTTATTTTATATCATGTGGCTTTGCTTACCTTCTGGTGGCTTTCTCTTTTCACCTTTCGCTAAGTGGCTAATAGGTCTCAAAGTAGGTTGATTGTCTACCCTACCAAGATCCATGTTGGCCAGTTTCAGCCAGATGCTGTCACATTCTTGTTGTTTTATTTGATTCTAGACTTCTGACCAAGTCCCCCCAAATTGAGTCTGCCTCCTTTTTGTCATTTACTAAATTCCTTTCTTCCTGCCTTTAAACCCATATTTTATTCTAGCTCTTCTGGAACTTTTATTGTCTTAGAAAGTATCATTTAGGCATTTGTATACTTTTTATATTTCTTTTCCGGAAACATTTTTAGATTTAAATAATTAATTTTGTTTTGGTTTCTCTTTTAGTAGCCCTATTCCAGAAATTTAATATGGTATTTATTATATATTTGATAGCATGATATAATAAAAAGAGCAGTTGGACCAGAAGGTAAATTCTAGTCCACATTTTGACATTTAGATTTGTATATATGGGTAAATTTCTTAAAACCTTGAGTTAATTTTTCTCTTCCGTGAAATAAAAGCGATTGGACTAGACACTCTTTAATAGATATTCCTTATATGCTTGTCTCCTGCTAGATCTAAAATTCTGATTCTTTGATAGTTTATAAATGATTATTGGTGTCATTTTCATCATTTTGGGAGCTCTTTTTAAAAAAATTTTTTTTTGCTCTGTAACCCATTTCTAGAACATTTTGGAAGTTCTTAATTATGTTTTACAAATATAAAAAACATAGAATGAGATATAATTAAGCATGAATTTTACTTAGTTTCCTAGTTTTTACAGTCTAAATATATTTTTCTTCCTTTAAAACCATTTACTGGAGGTTACTGATATCACCATTTTAGTCACCAACAGGCTAATAATCCACAAAGCTATTTACTAATTTTTGACACTTTTTTCTTTGCCAATACCACTAAAAAGAAAAATAATTTGAATTTTTTTGAGATTCCACATTTATTTCTTTAGCTATGAGTATGACCTTGGACAAGTTTTACTTTTCTGTACCTGTAAAATGAGAGTAAAATAACATCTAGTTCATTGGGTTGTTGACTAGTACCTGGCCCAATAATAACAGTGTTGGCTGTTGTTATTACCCTTCTAACATGATTTGCTCCCCCTCCCTGTGGTAAAAAGTATTCATTGGCACTACTGATGGATCTGTTAGCTCAACATATGCTAACCAAAATGGAAATTTGTCTTGTGAAATGCAACTGTCAGTTCATTTTCTTCATAAGAAATGTTAGTTTATTAGTAGTATGCACCCCTGAGAAAGCACTAATTTATTTTGAAATAAGGTGGATTAATTGATAATATGAAAACTAAGAATGTAGATTGTCCTCTTGCTGTATTTATTTCTTTTGTCTGGGAATAAAAATAACTGGCCTAATTTGTGACATTCTCAAACATATTTTACAAGTTTAGGTAAGTTGGGAATGTCAAAAACTGCAATTACTTTTGCACCAACCTTATACTTTTAGAAGAAAAATCTGTCTTACCTTATTTTATACTAAAAAAAAAAAAGCACACTGCTTTTTGTTGTTATTAGAACAAGGTGTGTGTATTCAAGTTAGCTTCAGGACTTATTTCCTTGCAGATTTTCCTGTTTACTGAGGCCATATTATTATATTTAATTTTCTTATGCTCTATCCTTTAGGAAGCATAACAAGAGAATAATATCTCTTGTTGACTTATAATGCACTTACCTACCCTGGTATTAGATATCTTGTCTAAAACCTGCTGTCCCAATCTCATAGTCTGGAAGATGGATATTTAGATACATACACCGTACTTTAAGGTGTTGGGAGAAAAATGGTTAAGTGAAGAGTTGTATTGTGGAGTTATGCTTGCTGAACCGAAAACTCTCAATCGGAGGCCCAGTATGGTTGAAAATACTTATATATAACATTTGATCATTTGATATCTTATGTGCAGAATTTGTATTAGGAGGTTAGAGTGGCAGTTTACATACATTTAGTTTGGAAGAAAAACTAAGTCTTTGCTTTTTCACAGCAAAACTCAGCAAGACTTTTGTGATAGTGTAAAGTATACAAAATTTAATGTAGAGCTCCGTTGTGTGAGGTGCTATATCCCTCTCTGTTCCCCTGACTTACGCTTTTCTGCTGCTTCTCAGTAAGAAGGACCATTAGCTTCTTCTAAACAGTGTTATGTCTAAAGAAGAGATGTATAAGCTTGCTTTATTTATGTGTAGTGATCCACATGTCCAAAGCTACCTACCAATAAAAATTTATTTCCAACTTAAAACAAGAAGTAGATGTTTATTTCAGTGATAACTGACAGATGTTCTTACTGAAATGCTTCATAGGTAATCATCCATGCATTCTCTATTTGTAAATGGGGGTTTAAATCATAATATTGGTGGAGTTAGAGTACTGTTGCCTTTGATTTTATATGAGTGCTTTTTGTTTTAGTGACCTAGTAAGCCTCTGCCTGATAGTGATTTTTTTTCCCCGTTTTTGCGGGGGTAAAAAGTGCTTTTTCTTAAGTACTTTGAGGAAGGATTCATGGAGACCTACATTATATCAGGCTGCATGTGGGTTCTGAGAATATGAAGATGACGGATAAACTCTGGTCTTATGGAACTTCAGTGTGGAACTTCAGAATTACATTCAGTATGTCCCGAGTGGGTTATAGTTGTGCTGAGGAAGTAATCCTCTTGACCCCTGGACAGCCTGGAGGTATCTGGGTTGATCAGAGGCACTTAGCCAATCCCATTCTGGTGAGAGCAGACTTAGCTGTATCTTTATTTATTTATTTATTTTGTAGACAGAATCTTGCTCTATTGCCCAGGCTGTCTCCTACGTTTAAACTATCCCCTTGCCTTGACCTCCCAAGGTGCTGGGATTACAGGGGTGAGCCATTGCACCTGGTCACCTCCATATCCCTGTGGGTTCTATATATACTATTTTCTCTGTGTGTCCTGATGAGAAAAAGATTGGAAACCAGCTCTACTTACAGTATTGTAGAGGAGGATGAGCATGTAAGACAAATACACACAATGAGATGTTTTTCTTATTGCTATAAATAATGGTAATTATATGTGAAAGAGAAGGTGGTTACTTCTCTGGGAGAGAAAGAAGAGGGCTTCAGGAAAAAGCTTCTTAGAAGAGAGTTGAACTTTGCAAAATGAATGGCCTTTATTATGTGGACATGGAGGGATGGGATACCAGATGTAAGTAGATAATGTGTTACTCTTAGGCTCTGTAGTGGTTTGGCATGAAAGCGGGTCTTGTGGACAGTAAGGCTGGAGAGTAGGAAGGGGGCATATTTAAAGAAATGCCAAGAGTTTGCCAACTATTGATTCGCATTAAAATGATCATTAAAGTATGTGTTTGGCCTGAGGAAATGTAAGTCCAGAGGACAGTCATGAGCATATAAGAAACAATGGAGTTGGTAAAAATATGCTGTTAAATTGAATTACATTGATTGTTCAAAATTTGCTTGTATCTTTTTTTAAAGACAAAATGACAACAAAACAAGATGGATGGGATAGAAGGACAATTCAGTGGGTTGTTAAAACTTGTTAAGGGCCTCCTCAAGAGCCATCTAAACAACCACTGTTGGAAAATTTAGGGTTGTATATACATGTTAAAAAATTAAGGATAAATACTCACACAAGGAGTGAATTTTCTTGTTTCCATGCCAGCAGACATTTAAACATTACCATTCAAACTCTGAGAGAAGGAAAATAGGAAAAACAAAATGGAAAAGCATGATAGAAAACACAGGTGGAAGAAATAAGCTCTAGTTCATTAATCATAATTCAAATGGATCAAACTTACCTGCATTTTATTAAAGAAACTATCAGATTGGATAAAAAACAAAATATTGCTTAATAAGAAACCTACTTAAAATGAAAGGACAGTCTCTTTAGCAATAACACAATATTGTCACACCTAAGAAAATTAACAATAGATTTTTTTTGAGATATTTCAAAATAATTTATTTTGTTGTTGTTCGTCTTTCTGCATCTGGCATCTTGAAGATCCATTCAGAGTTAGGAAAAGTTAGATAATATTAGCCACATTTTCACAACATGGAAAAGGAAGCTTTAAGTCAACCCTGCAGCAACTAGGGATGGGGTCCAAACCTCTAGACATCCAAACTCATTATGACATCTATGGGCCAATGTGTTGCAGGTTTGATGGTTGAGACAAAATTACTCCTTTTCAAACAAGAATTGGGGAATTTTTATTCCTGACTTTTCAGCTGCATATCTGTGTGTGTGACTTTGAGTCCCACTTCCCGCACTAGTTATTTTCACTTGGGTAGGCCATTTAACTGGTTTCAGTTATGAAATGAAATCATAATTTCCCCATTAGAGCAGATGAGATGACACATGTGAATGTCCTTTGTACTATAAACACGTATTAACATCACCCTTAAATGGTCATTATTGGGAAGACTTCATGCCCTGTTAAGGAAAGGATGGAAAGCACATTAAGATACTGTGAGACTGTAGGAGTTATATAACAGGGCTCACAAGTTACCTTTGACACAGTGTAGTGATTTCAGAGTTTGAACGTGAGTATTTTAATTTATGAAGCATTGTTTTAGATTACCCTTAAAATCTTTTTTTTTTTTTTTGCTTCAAATAGCTTTATTTCCATTTGGTCCAAGGCTTGTAAGGTAGTTAGAAAGCTGCCTAGTGGCTGGAGGGAGAGGCTTAGGCAGAAGCCCTGTTATTTTGCAAAGGCCCTTCGTAAGTGGCTGGGCTCAGTATGCTCTTAGTCATGCTTGAGAGTGCGGAGGTTAGTCAGGTGGTCACCCATCTTCTTGATAATTTTCACTTCCTCATCTAGGAAGTGACTCTCCAGGAAGTCACAGAGATGGGGGTCCGTGCGGGCAGAACCCAGGGCATGAAGATCCAAAAGGGCCTGGTTCAGATTTTTCTCCAGGGCCGTGGCGGCTTCCATGGCGTCCAGGGTTTTACCCCACTCATCTTGAGCCGGCTTCTTGATGTCCTGAAAGGGAGCGCGGCCGCCACGCTGGTTTTGCATCTTCGGGAGACGCTCGTAGCCCTCGCGCTTCTCCTCGGCCAATTCGCGGAAAAAGTGGCTCACGCCTTCCAGAGCTACATCATCGCGGTCGAAATAATAGTAGCCCAGAGAGAGGTAGGTGTAGGAGGCCTGCAGGTACACATTGACCAGGTGGTTGACTGCTGCCTCCACGTCGGTGGAATAATTCTGACGAATCTGGGAGCTCATGGTTGGTCGGCAAAAAGGAGCTAACCACAAAAACGGTGTTAGCAGGTTCCCAGAAGCAGGAGATGACCGAGAAGATGGTTCCGGAGGTTGCAACTGGAGAGGAAATTGGAGGGCCGTCGGAGGCTGGAAGAAAGAGTCCCCGGGATCTGTTCGTCCAAACACTGTTGAAGCAAGAGACAAACCCGCGAGACGGCCGAACTGCTCACCCTTAAAATCTTTTTACTGTGTTAAGAATTTATAGTTCATGAAGTGGCTGTTTTTTTTGTTTTGTTTTGTTTTGTTTTGAGACAGAACCTTGCTCTGTCGCCCAGACTGGAGTGCAATGGCACAATCTTGCTTCATTGAAACCTCTGCCTCCTGGGCTCAAGCTACCTGGTACTATACGCACACGCCACCTGGCACAGCTAATTTTTCTTTTTAATAAATTTTTTATAGAGACAAGGTTTCACCATGTTGCCCAGGCCTGTCTCAAACTCCTGAGCTCAGGCGATCCACGCAGCCTCCCAAAATGCTGGGATTACAGGCATGAACCACCACACCTGGCCTGTAGTTAACGTCTGATGTCAGTAAACTCTGCAGTTCTCTTCTAGCAACATTTCTTTTAAGGTCTAAAATTATAGTGAGTAAATTGCCTTGATTTCTACAGTATTGGTCTACCTGGGTTTTTCAGGAATCCCTGAAAGGAGACTTTCAAAATTAGAGCCCGTCTGGACACAAGTAAAATAAGCTATAAAGTACTTAAGTTGTAGGGGTAAGGAGACAATAAAATAAAAGGCTTTTGTTCTTTGGAATGGAAAATAAATTTATAATTTGAGATTTTGTAGATGAACATTTATTCTGCTTTATATGTGATTATCTTAGTCCAAAAATCTAGCAGTTATAACTTTGAAGAAATTATTTCCACCGTTTCTCTAGAATATCGTTTCACAGTTTTTCTTTGCTGATGTTGCGAAGGTTCCCTGGTTGTTTAATTTGCTTAATGAAGATACTCATATGCAAGATGAAGATACTCCTTTGCAGGGTGATTAAGGTGGTACTATGAGGTTAGTAGCTGGGACTTGGAAGTTTTCATGAGAAAGGTGTATCTTAAAATAATAGAGCGGGGGCGTTCTCTTTTCCCCAAAAGAAGGTTTCAGACTTAATGGCCTTGAGAGATGACGCTTTGTGGAGGAGAACACCATACACTGGGGCCTGCGGGGAGGATGGCTGGAGGGAGAGCATCAGGAAGAATAGTTGATGGATGCTAGGCTTAAACCAGGGAGATGGGTTGAGCTGTGCAGCAAATCACCATGGCACATGTTTACCTGTGTAACAAACCTGCACACCCTGCACATGTACCCTGGAACTTAAGATTGAAGAAAAAAGAAACATGATGCTTTGGTTGTTTTAAGAACAGGTGAGGAATAGGAATCAAGTGGTTTCACTTTTTGTTATCTGATGGACCTAGAGGTTTAATGCTGATAATTTCTTCAGACTGATGTAGTCAGGGTTTTTATGTAAAGGTGGACAAAATTCGGAACAAATTTGAAACATCAAAGGCTCAAAACTAGATATAACTGACCAAAACACAACCAAAAATATTGTGCTTTTGTTTCTGCTGGGTGAATTAGAATCTTTCTGTTGTCTTCTGTTGCTTTTTTTTTTAAGAGTTTACTGTTTTTTTAAAGTTTTTTATTTTTATTTTTAAGTTTACTGGTTAGTTTCATTTGTTTTTCCACATTTTTTCAATTTGAGGAGATTTTTCAATATCTCCTCCACAGGGAGACCCTGATGAACAAGGACCTGTCATTGTCACGTGACTGGTTAAAACTGAGGCCTTGACTTAACTTTGCAAATGAAAAACTAAAAGGAAGCAACTTTCACTTCTGGTTGTTTTCTCACTATACAAATCAAGCCTTTGTATAGTGATAGCCTGATAAAAATTGGATATTTTTATCATTGTGTTAGTTGGAGTCATTATGTTGCTCTTTTTAACTAAAAATATGTAAGTGAAATCTGCCACCTTTTTTGTTCTCTATTTATTGAGTTTTTCCAGCTTTATTGAGGAATAATGGATACATGTCATGGTATATATTTAAGGGGGTATTTTCATTCTTTAAAGACTGCACAGTTGCCTTTGCTCAGGTTACTGCTTCTGACAGGTGTTCCCCACAGTTCTGCAGTTTCAGGTTTTTACTTCCTTGTGTCCATGAAGCCTCTCTTCTGTTACACATACTCAACCCAGATGTTAGTTACTTTAATAGTCTACTATCTTTCGTTTTCATCTCTGAAACTGGGTTGTAATTATTACACCATTTCAGTGCCAGTAGCCTACCGTGATGTTCTTGCCATTTTATGTTAATGATGACTTAGGTCATCTTCGCTGACTTGTAAAGTTGAATGTGACTTTTGTAATTTTAGCTTTTCCAAGGAACTTATATCAGAGTCTGATGTTTATTGAGTGGCTAGTCGGTGATGCTATTGCTAGGCATTTCACAGATTCAGGTCTCACAATGATAAAAAGTAAAGGTGTTTCCCCTCCATAAAGTGTCATCTGTCAAGGCCATTAAGTCTGAAACCTTCTAAACATTATATCCTGTTTTGCGAAAAAGGGAATGTCCCTGCTCTATTATTTTAAGATGCACCTTCCTCATGTAAACTTCAGTTGATTTTAGATAAATGTATAGATGATAAATCTAGAACAGATTGTAAAAGAGAGTTAGGATATTTGGGTACATTTTTGGTTGACGTCAAAGTTAACAAGGCCTTCTGCAAATGTTACCGGATATTGATAGAGAAGACTGGATTGAGTAGGTGTGGCCTAGTTGAGAAATGAAATTTAATGATAGAACACTTGTAAAACACCAGAATTATATGCCTGATGCAAATGAAATGGTGTTTGAAAAATCTTATTTTCTTCTTGCCATTTTTGGGAACAGGCTGTGTTAGATATGGACTCTGAAATATAAGGTCATGGTAACTTTTGGAAATTGGATGGTAGATATGTCCTTGTAATTTAGTAATTCATAAATTCTTTTTTGAACTACCAAAGTGAGGAATTTAAAAAAATTGAATTACTCAGGTTTAACTGTATGCACTCTTCAAGAATAATAATGTGATATCTGATTACCTTAGAAATGGTAATTTCTTTTAATTTTGCATTATTAAAAGTTTAAGCAAAACCAAATCACTTACTATTTTCAAAAGTGCGGAATTGTGTGAGTTTAAAAAATCCATTTCTTAAAAGGCGAAGAGGCCACCCTTCCCCAATAAGTAATTCCTAGAAAGAATTGGGATGTATGTGTGTGTGTGTTGCCAGATATTACCCGTACATATACAAATATGAGGTATTGTGTTTATGTGTATGTGTCACCCCTCCACTCCCCCCAAAATTTAAAACTGCAGATTTATTTGCTTTTTCACTTAACATATAGTGTGCATTTTTGGTTGTCGTCATGTTTTATTCTGTGTCAAAACTTGTGTGCATTTTAATTTCCCATTATCTTCAATGTCTATCATATTGAAAAGTTTGGTGATATAATACTGTTTGCACATTTTCATTTTGTTAAACAATAATTAGTTTCCTACAGCTGCCATAACAAAGTATCAGAAACTGTGTGTGTGGATTATAATACTGTATTGTTACTGTGCCTTTTCTATGTTTAGATGTGTTTAGAGACAGGAATACTTACCATTGTGTTACAGTTACCTGCAGGATTCAGAACAGTCATATGCTGTGCAGTTTGTAGCCTTGAATCAAGAGGCTAGACCACATAGCCTAGGTGTGTTGTGGGCCATACCATCTAGGTTTGCATAAGTACACTCTGTGATGTATGCACCATGATGAAATTGCCTAACAACCAGTTTCTCCAGAATGTATCCCTTTCATTAAGTGATGCATGCCTGTAACAGAAATTTATCATCTTACAATTTTATACGCTGGAAGTCCAGAATCAAGATGTGGACAGGATTGGTTTCTTCTGAGGGCTGTGAGGAGAATCTCTTCCATTGCCTGTCCTAGCTACTGGTGGTTTGCTGGCATGTGGATGCATCACTCCAGTCGTTTCACTTGGCCTTCTCCCTGTGTGTCTGTCTCTCCACCTTGTCTTCCTACCATGCCTGTGTCTGAATTTTCCCTTTATACACGGACACCAGTCACACTGGATTAGGGTCTACCCAGTGACTTCATTGTAACTTGATTACCTCTGTAAAGACCCTATTTCCAAATAAGGTCACATTCTGAGATACTGGGGCTTAAGACTTAAACGTATCTTTATTAGGGAACACAGTTGACCCAGTAAAACCAATGGCGCAGTCAGGTCCATTATTGCAATCAGTATCAAGGAATATTCATCAAGTTGGGTTACGTGCTAGACACTAGAGATGCAAAGCTGTTTAAGTTCCTTTTTGCTTGGTAAGTTTTGTATACATTAAGCTAAAAAACAGAATGCTGTAGTTGAAATGGACCTAAGAATGAATTTGAATGACTCACGCCTATAATCCCAGCACTCTGAGAGGCTGAGGCAGGCGGATCATCTGAGGTTGGGAGTTTGAGACCAGCCTGACCAACATGGAGAAACTGCATCTCCACTAAAAATACAAAAAATCAGCTGGGCGTGGTAGCGCATGCCTGTAATCGCAGCTACTCCCATGTAATCCCATGACTGACCAGTCTTTCTTTCATTACCTCCCTTGGACAGGGACTCTCCTATTTGCCTCTTTCACTTACAAGACCCTTGTGATCACACAGGGCTCACCTGGGTAATCCAGGATAATCTCTCATCAAGGTCGTTCGATTTTAGGAACCTTAATTCCTTCTGCAATTTGAATTCACAGGTTCTGGGGATGAGGATCTGGACGTTTTGAGGGAGTCAGTTATTTTTCTACTACCACAATGTGTGCACCTTTTTTTTTTTTTAACTTTAAAAATATATTAGAGGTGAAAATCAATTCCTGATATGCCTTTAATGAATTTTAGGTTGTGGTGAAATATTGGGAAGAAGTTGAGTGGATTCGTAAACATACACCTTTTGTGCTAAGTGAATGTTAAGAGGTGGTTATCTGTTCTAGTTTTGGAAGTAACAGAATGGGAATTTTTACTTCAGGTACTGTTAGCACATTATGAGTCTCAGCAGGAGAAAAGTAAAGATGCAGTGGAATATTCAGGAAAATTAGCTACCAATACTTCTACAACTTTTTTTTTTTTTTAAGATGGAGTCTTGCTCTGTTGCCCAGGCTGGAGTGTGGTGGCACAATCTCAATCTCAGCTTACTGGAACCTCTATCTTCCGAGTTCAAGCGATTCTTCTGTCTCAGCCTCCTAAGTATCTGGGACTACAGGTTCATGCCACCTTGCAAGGCTAATTTTTTTTTGTATTTTTAGTAGTGATGGGGTTTCACCATATTGGCCAGGGTGGTCTCGAACTCCTGACCTCGTGATTTGCCTGCCTTGGCCTCCCAGAGTGCTAGGATTACAAATGTGAGCCACCATGCGGGGCCACAACTTTCAATAAGTAAGTAAATATAGGGTTGGTAGCATGAGAGGTTATGAAAATGGATGAAACCTATACTACATGGCCTTGCTCAACAGAGCATATGTGAAACATATTTTAGGGTTTTAAGATTGGATCAGAACCTTTTATATTTACAGTATAGTAATTTCAATGATGGTTGGGTTTTATTAAAAGACAGTCTTGGAGGTTTAGAGAGAAGGCCTTAGGCTGTGTGCTTTTTAAGGAAGAAAGGGCAAAAAAAGGGCAACTGTGACATTTTCTTAGGCAAAGTGGAAAGATGCAGAAATTTCTCTGGGATGTGAAATAGATTTTTAATGGTTAAAGATAGTATCAGAAGAAACTCTAATTTTGAGGATTACCAGATCTCAAAATAGTTTTGTTTTGCACTTATTAAACGACTGCCATAATTAGATTTGATATCTTAGTAAACTCACGAGATAGGATGAAACAGAACCTGGACTTTTAGGGACTTTATTTTTCTCATAGAGCAAGAGAGGCCAAGAAAAAAGAGATGGTAAGGAAGACAGAAAAGAATACTCAGTAAATATGTATGTATGGGCTGTGCTAGGTGAACTGTTAGGTATGAGTGGTTCTTAGTCTTAAGGAAGATAAGGTCTTGTTGGGGGAGATGAGACTTAAAATTCACATCCAACAGAATGTATCAGAAAAGTAGGTGTATGAGCCCCCTGAGGGTGATTTGTGGAAGGGGAGAGGTTGAACATTTAATTCTTGAGTATTAACAAGGTCTGAAACTCTAATGTACCAATTAATGGATTATAGAACAGCTTTTCACTGTTATAGAAGTGATGTATCCACTCTTGCTATTTTAGGAGTTTATTGTTACTGGATTTTATAGAACTTATTTGAAACTAGAAAACATTTCTATTTCATTATTTTATATGTTTTTGCATGCATATGTTTATATGTTTTCTCTAAAAAACAAAATTTATATTGAAGACTTTAGAAGTGAATTTGAGTTTTGGATACTAAGCTTTATTTATTTACTTATTTTTTTCTGAGATGGAATCTCACTCTGTTACCCAGGCTGGAGTGCAGTGGTGCAACCTTGGCTCACTGTAACCTCTGCCTCCCAGTTTCAAGCAACTCTCCTGCCTCAGCCTCCCAAGTAGCTGGGATTATAGGCGCCCGCCACCACGCCCAGCTAATTTTTGTATTTTTTAGTAGAGATGGGATTTCGCCATGTTGGCCAGGGTGGTCTTCAACTCCTGACCTCAGGTGATAGGCCTGCCTTGGCCTCCCAAAGTGCCGAGATTACAGGTGTGAGCCACCATGCCCAGCCTGGACACTAAGCTTTTTGAATGTTGAATATAAACAACTCATTAAAAAAGACTCCCAAGTTAACATACATATTCTTTTTTCTTAAACCAGCTTTATTGAGATATAATTCACACATCAAACAATTCACTCATTTAAAGTGTACAGTTTAGTGGTTTTTAGTATATTGACAGAGTTGTGCATTTATCACCACAGTCAATTTTAATCCCCCTCGAAAGAAACTTTATACCCTTTAGCCATCATCTTCCTCCCCTTCCTTCCTTTTCCTCCCCCTTCCAGCCCTAGACAACCACCGATTTACTTTATGTATTTATATAATTACCTGCTTTGGACTTTAGTATGTGGAATCATAGAGTATATGGTCTTTGGGACTGGCTGCTTTCGCTTAGCATATTTTCAAGGTACATTTATGTTGTAACATATATCAGTACTGCATTGCTTTTGATGGACAAATATTGTTCCATTGTGTGGATATACTACATTTTGTTTATTCATTGATGAACATTTGGAGCATTTCTACCTTATGGTTCTTGTGAATGATACTATTGTGAACACTGGGGGTGCAAGCTTTTGTATGGACGTATGTTTTGTTTTCCCGTGTGTCTGTACTTTGGAGTGGAATTGCTGTTTAATCATTTGAGGATCTACCAGATTGTTTTCCAAAGAAGATGCACCATTCCTGCCAACAGTGTATGGCTGTTTCCATTTTTCTGCGTCCCCATTGGTACTTGTTATCTCACTTTCTGATTGTAGCAATCTCATTTTGAGTGCGAGGTGGAATCTCATTGGGGTTTTCATTTGCATTTCCCTGATGAGTAATGATGTTGAGCACCTCTTTATGTACTTGCTGGCCATTTGTGTATCTTCTGTGGAAAGCTATTCACATTCTTTGGCTATTCTTTGAGTTACCTTAATTGCTGTAAGAGCTTTTTGGTGGTTTTTTGTTTTTTCAAGACAGGATCTTGCTCTGTTACTCAGGCTGGAGTGGAGTGACATGATCATCCCTTGCAACTCCTGATCTCAAGTCATTCTCCCGCCTCAGCCTCTGGAGTAGCTAGGAGTACAGGCACATGCCCCTATGCCTGGCTAATTTTATACTTTTCATAGAGGCGGGTTCTACTATTTTGCCCAGGCTGGTCTTGAACTCCTGGCCCTCAGGGGATCCTCTTGCCTAGTCCTCCCAAAGCACTGGGATTACAAGCATTAGCCACCCTGCCTGGCCCTGTTGTAAGAGTTCTTTATATATTCTGGATACAAGTTCCTTGTTGGTTACGTTATTTGCTAATATTTCCTCCCATTCCGTGGGTTGTCTTTTCATTTTCTTGATGGTGCCATTCAAAGCACAAAATAATTTTGATTTTGGTGAAGTCTAATTTATCTGATTGTTTTTTTTCTTTTCTTTTCCTTTTTTTTTTTTTTGGAGACAGAGTCATGCTTCGTCCCTGGATCTCGGCTCACTGCAACCTCTACCTCCTGGGTTCAGATGATCCTCATGCCTCAGACTCCCAAGTAGCTGGGATTACAGGTGTGCACCACCACACCCAGCTAATTTTAAAAATATTTTTAGTAGAGATGGGGTTTTGTCATGTTGGCCAGGCTGGTCTTGAACTCTTGGCCTCAGGTATTCTGCCCGCCTCGACTTCCCAAAGTGCTGGGATTGCAGACGTGAGCCATGACATCCGGCCTAATTTTTTGTTTTGTTGCTCATGCTTTTGGTGTCATATTCTATAATTCTTTGCAAATCCCATGTCAATCCTTTGCCAAATCCAGTGTTTTCTTTTAGAGTTTTCTGAGTGTTGCTCTTTCATATACTTCTTTGATTTATTTGGAGTAAGTTTTTTGTACATGGTTTGAGGTAACGGTAACTTCATTCTTTTGCACGTGACTGTCCATTTGTCCCAGTGCCAGTTGTTAAAAATACTATTCTTTCTCTGTTGATTGGACTTGGCACCCTTGTTGAAAACCAGTTGATCACAGATGTATGAGTTTCTTTCTGGATCCTTAGTTTTATTTCATTGATTTGTATGTCTGCTTTTCTGCCAGTACCACACTGTCATGATTGCAATCATGGCTCACTGCAGTGTCAAACTGGACTCAAGTGATCATTACACAGGTGAGCCACTGAGCCCAACCTCCATATGAATTTAGAATCAGCTTGTTAATTTCCATAAAATTAGCTGGGATTCTGATCGGGATCTCATTGAGCCTGTAGATTGGTTTGTGGAGTATTGCCATTTTAAGTGTTAAGTCTTCCAATCTGCGAACATGGTATGTTTTTCTCTGTGTTTAGATTTCCTTTAATTTGTTTTAGTAATATTTTGTAGTTTTCAGAGTTTTGAAACTCTGAAATGTTTATCTCTTTTTTTTGTTAAATTGATTCCTACTTAAATCATTTTGAATGCTGTTGTGAGTAGAATTGTCTTAATTTCATTTACAGATTGTTCAGGACAAGCATATGTAAATACAATTAATTTTTTTGCTTTTATTATTTTAAATAGACATAATTGTACCTATTTGTGGGGTACAGTGTGATATTTTGATACATGTATGCAATGTGTAATGATCAAATTGGGGAATTAGCATATCCATCACTTCAAACATTTATCATTTCCTTGTGTTGGGAACATTCAAAATCTGCTCCTTTAGCTATTTGAAAATATACAATAAATAGTTAATTTTAGTCACCCTACAGTGCTGTAGAATGGGGATCGCCAACCCCTGGTCTGTGGCCTGTTAGGAACTGGGCTGTACAGCAGGAGGTGAGTGTCCAGCGAGCAGCATTACTATCTGAGCTCTGCCTTCTGTCAGATCAGCAGGCATAGGAATGTGAACCTTGTTATGAACCACACATGCCAGGGATCTAGGTTGCACACTCCTTATGAGAATCTAACTAATGCCTGATGATCTGAGAACAGTTTCATCCCGAAACCATCCCCCTAAATCTGTGGAAAAATTGTCTTCCAGAAAGGTTGGGGACTGCTGCTGTAGAACAGTAGAACTTATTCCTCCTACCCAGCTGTAATTTTGTATTCATTAACCAACGCTTGGCTGCTCTTCCCACACCCTACATCTCCACTGTTCTACTCCATAGTTTTATGAGATCAATACAATTAATTGCTATGTATTAATTTTAGAACCTGCAACCTTGCTGAACTCATTTATTGTAGTAGTAATTTTTTTAGTGGCTTCTTTAGAGTTTTCTATATATAAGATCAAGTTACATACAAATAAAGATAGGTTTACTTCTTTCTTTCAAATTTGGATGCCTGTTTTCTTGCCTAATTGCTCTGGCTAGAACCTACAGTACAGTGTTGAAAAGAAGGAACAAGAGAGAATTTCCTTGTCTTTTTCCTAATCTTAGGGGAAACGCATCCAGTGTTTTCGCTGTTAAATATATTAGTGTTAATTTTTTATAGATGCCTTTTGTCAGATTGAGGAGTTCTTTTCCTCTTTTATTCCACCCCCTCCCGCCTTCCCCCAAAGACAGGGTATTGCTCTGTTGCCCAGGCTGAAGTGCAGTGGGGTGATCTTGGCTCACTACAACCTCTGCCTTCTGGGCAAAAGCGATTCTTCCACTTCAGTCCCCTGTGAAGCTGGGATTACAGGCGTGTGCCACTATACCTAGCTAATTTTTTGTATTTTTGGTAGAGATGGAGTCTTGTCATGTTGCTCAGGCTGGTCTCGAACTTTTGAGCTCAAGTGATCTGCCCTTCTCAGCATCCCAAAGTGTTGGGATTACAGACATGAGCCATTGTACCTGGCCCATAAATACAATTTTTATTGTATTCAGAGAGGAATTCTTTTCTATTTCTGTCCTTTTGAGCATTTTTTTATCATGACAAGGAGTTGGATTTCCGTCACCTGTTTTGTGTGTGTGTGTGTGTGTGTGTGTGTGTATTAAGATGATTCTGTGATTCTGGTTTTTTTTATTCAATTGATATGTTATTTTACATTAGCCCATTTCAACCTACTTCTTTTGTGCTCTTGTTGGTTTATTATTTATATATTTCTATGTGACATAGGCCCAGTAATATATTCTATATATAGTTTTATACAGTTGCTTTTTAAATCAGTTAAGAGATGAAAGGAGAAAAAAATACACATTTATAATGTCCTTTAATTAACAATTGCTGTTATAGGTACTCTTGTATGTTTTTTAATGTGGACTTGACTTGCTGTTTGAGAACACTTGCTTCTAGCCGGAACAGTTTTCTTTAGTATTTTTTGTAAGGTATGTCTGTTAGCATAGCAACAACTTCTGTTAGGTTTTTGTTTCAGGAAGGTCTTTTTTTTTTTTTTTTTGAGACAGGGTCTCTCTCACTCTGTTGTCCAGGCTGGATGGAATACAGTGGTGCCATCACAGCTCACTGTAGCTTCGACCTCTTTGGCCCAAGTGATTCTCCTACCTCAGTCTCCTGAGCAGCCTGGGACTACAGGTGCACACCATCATGCTTGGCTAATTTTTAAATGTTTTGTAGAGATAGTGTCTCCTTGTGTTTCCTAGGCTGGTCTTGAACACCTAGGCATCAGTGACCATCCTCAGCCTCCCAAAGTGCTGGGGTTACAGGTGTCACCCACCATGCTCTTATGGGAAAGTCTTTATTTCACATTTAGATGGAAGCTTTGGCAGATTTGGCATTCTTGGTTGACAGTTTTTTCTTTCTTTCTTTCTTTGAGCACTTTGACTATGTTACCCCACTGACTCATGCCTATAATCCCAGCATTATAGGTTCTGCTTAGAAGTCAGCCTTTTGTCTTATTGGTGTTTCCCTTGTAAGTGATGCATCCTCTTTTCTTGCTGTGTCTTTTTTGTCTTCGACTTTCAGCATTTTTATTATCATGTGACTATTTTGTTGATGTTTTGTGTGTTAGTGTTTTTACTTTTTTTCTTTTTTTATGACATATATTCTTAAATTCTAGTTTATGCTAAATGCCTATATTTTTCAATTAAGTATTTTTTAAAAAATTGGACACCTCAGTTATAGTGTATTAGCTTTGTAAGCTAGAATGTTTAGATTCAGAATTGTTATGTCTCAGCTGATAATATATTACTATAGTTAAATATTGCAAACATTCTCATAGAAGACATTTGTAATCAGATTGGAAGCAAACTAAAACAAAATGGTGACATGTATTTCTTTCATGAGTTGTGTGTTGCTTAGATTAGGTATTACTCTATATGTAAAATTCTGCAGTGCTAGCTCTTTCAAGGTAGTGGCTCTGAGGGGGATCAGGCTGTGTGGAATTTATATGATGGTGTATCGGTTTCCTAGGGCTTTCCTAACAGGTACAACTGAATGGCTTAAACAGCAGAAATTAATTATCTTCCAATTCTGGTTTCCAGAAGGCCAAAATCAGCGTCTTGCCAGGATCATACCCTTTCTGAAGGTGCTGGAGAAGGATCTGCCCAGGCCTCTCTCCTTGTTTCCTATAGCCTCAGGCATTCCTTGGCTTACAGATGGCCCTCTTTTCCCTGTGTATCTTCACATCTTCCCTGTGTATCTGTATCCAAATTTCCCCTTTTTATAATATTATTAATAGGCTGCCAGTCATACTGGTTTAGGGCCTACCTTCATGACCTCATTTTAACTTGATTACCTTTGTAAAGACTCTATTTCTAAATAAGGTAACATTAGGAAGTACTGAGGATTAGGACGTCAATTTATCTTTTTTTAGAGGAGGGTGTGCATAGTTCAGTCCCTAACGGATAACTTAAAGGCATATTGCCATCTTAAGTCTCTTCTGAAACAAGATAGAGAATCAGGGAATCATACTTTTTCAAGGAGAGTAGCAATTGGTTCTTTTTAACTAACTCTAAACCTACTTATAAGCCAACATTAGAGCTCTGCTGTGGTGGAACTGACAGTTAATTTTGCATTAATCTTATAATGACTAACATTTCCTAGAAGTGGGTATAGTTAATTGCTTGATTCTGTCCTCTCCATAACTGCTTACTCCCCCTCTCTGCCTTACACCCCTAGCCTTTAACCCTGTGCAGTATTACATAGGTACTTTTATCATTTGAGACAGAGTCTGGCTCTGTTGCCCAGACTGTAGCACAGTGGTGTGATCTTGGCTTACTGCAGCCTCCGCCTCACGGATTCAAGTGATTCTCCTGCCTCAGCCTCTTGAGTAGCTGAGACTATAGGCACCCACCACCACGCCCAGCTAGTTTTTGTATTTTTAGTAAAGACAGGTTTTCACCATGTTGGCCAGGCTGGTCTTGAACTCCTGGCCTCAAGTGATCCACCCGCCTCGTCCTCCCAAGGTGCTGGGATTACAGGCGTGAGCCACTGTGCCCAGCCTATTTCTATAGGCACTTTTAAAGAAATTTTATTGTTTTATGAAAGAAGTTAAGTATAATCAGTATGTAATGTGATGTGTAAAGAGGTGTCAAGAAGAAGCTGAAAGTCACCTATAACCCATTAATAATTACTTGTAACTGGTATTGTTGTGAGTGTGTTCCCAGTTTGTTTATGGCAAACATGATTGTTGAAAAAAAAATCTGGATCATTAAATATTCTCTTAACATTGTTCTGTAGATAATTAATTATGAAGACTAGTACTCAGACTGTTTTTGCTTTTCTTCCATTTTGTGACCTTTTGGGGGACCAAGACACATTTCTTTTCATTGTTTCTCATTTTCTCTATTGATAATAAAATGTGTTATAGAATTGCAGACTTTTGTTGATAAAGAAGGGACTTTAGGACAACTAGACCTTTACAGAAGTCACAGATGAGTATTGCAGGGGAACTAAATCTGAGATCATGACATTTCACAGTGATGAGCAGATTCTAAACGAACTCCTTCAGCATAGTAATTTAGATTGAAGTTAATGTGGGGAGCTAGTTTGGGTTTAGGTTATTATTAAATGTCTTTCTAACTGAAAAGCTGCTAAACTGGAAAAACAGGCATTGGAAGAAAATGGTTATACAGGAAGCCTAACTGATAGATTTCCATAGATGATTTTTTAAAGTCAGTTGTTGGGAGCTTATTCATGTCCCATGGAAACCATATTTCTTGACCAAATGGGTAAGGTGTGTTTTAGCACTATTGTTACTATAGTTCAGCACTGTGGGGAAAAGTTGATTCTTAGGGGCAACTATTGCTATATGGAGAAAAACTTGGTCCAGAATTTCATGGTTTTTTTTTGCCGCCTGTCATTCTTCAAGAGGGAAACTCACTGGGAAATACCTTACACTTCTGTAGTTGAGGAGACCTGCCATTTGGAAGGAAAGGAGGAGGTTCAATGAAGAGTGGGAAGTCTCCATTTGATACAGAGCCCAAGACTTGTGTTCAGGTCCCCTCTGCTGCTTGCTAGTTACTGCTGTGGGCGAATCTCCTTAATGTCTTTGAATTTATTTCTCCTATAAAACAGGTCAAATTTAGTATCTGCCAATAATGGAGTAGTACTTAGATTGTGCTTGACATTGTTCTAAGCTCATTACACATACTAACTCACTAATCTCCACAACTCTACAAGGTTGGAACTGCTACCTTTCATGGATAAGAAAAACCGAGGCACAAATAATTTAAGAAATTTTCCCAAGGTCATACAGTGATGAAGCTGATAGAGCTAGGATTTGAATCACTGTGGTCTGGATCGCAAGTCTCTCTCCCCCTCTCTTTTTTTTGAGACAAGAGTTCTGCTCTTGTCACCGCTGGACAGAGTGCAGTGTTGCGATACCGGCTCATTGCAACCTCCAACTCCCGGGTTCAAGCCATTCTCCTGCCTCAGCTTCCCAAGTAGCTTGGGATTATAGGCACCCACCACCACGCCCGGTTAATTTTTGTGTTTTTAGTAGAGGTGGGGTTTCGCCGTGTTGGCCAGGCTGGTCTCGAACTCCTGACCTCAGGTGATCTGCCCACCTGAGTCTCCCAAAGTGCAGAGATTCCAGGCACTGTGCCTGGCCCAGAGTCTCTCTATAGCCATCCTACTCAACTACCTGCCTGTTTAAAAATAGTGCTTTAAGGGTTATTGGGAGAAATAAATAATGAGTGTATATCCGATGCCTAGTTCAGTAAATGTTAGCTGCCTTCTTCAGCTCTTCAGGTGGCTGCTAGCAACCCTATTATTTTCATGGCTGACCATGTGCTTATAACCACAATTTATGTATTCTTCATATCAGCAAAATAAGCTTTAATGACATCTTACTTCTCCTGAGTTCTCCACACATTACCTTCTTACTGAGGTGATAATTCCCAGTCAAAATTTAGGGCAGATCTTGGGTGAATAGAAGGGGGAAGGGAAAGACATGGGGAGAGCTCTGAGCAGCACAGTGGCAGTGCCACTTGATGTCAGGGACTTCTCCCCCTCAGGTGACTGAGGGCCTTCTCTTTATACCCTTGAATTATACTTATCTCTTCCTTCATTTAGGTTCTAATGAAACATTTTAACCTTTAAGTGAAAAGACATAGGCATATTTGATGAGAGTATTAAATACAAAGGAATGAATAGTCAGTGCTTAGATGCATCATTGAAAAATAAAGGCATACTTCTACATACAACTCCATTGTCTTCCCAAGAAAGTAATGGCAATTTATTAAGATCATCTAATATTCAGGCCATATTCCAATTCCCCTAGTTATTTAAAAAAAAAAAAAATACCTTCTGTGCTGGGTGTGTTGGTGTGCACCTATAGTCCTAGCTGCTTAGGAGGCTGAGGTGGGAGGATGGCTTGAGTCCAGGAGTTTGAGTCTGGCTTGGGCAACATAGTGAGACCTCCTATCTCTCTTTTTTTTGCGGGGTGGGGGAAGACAGGGTCTCATCTGTCACCCAGGCTGGAATGCAGTGGTTCGATCATGGCTCACTGTAGCCTCGACATCCTGGGCTTAGGTGATTCTCCCACCTCAGCCTCCTGAGTAGCTGGGATTACAGGCACATGCCACCATGCCTGACTAATTTTTTTTTTTTTTTTTTTTTTTTCTGTAGAGATGGGATTTTGCCATATTACCCAGGATGGTCTCAAATTCCTGGGCATAAGGGATCTGCCAGGCCTTAACCTCCCAAAGTGCTGGGATTACAGGCAGGAACTACCATGCCTAGCTCCTTCCCATTTCTTTCTAAAACCTTCAAAAAAAAGTCTTCTGTGGTTTTCTGTTTTATTTTTTCGAACCACTGTCATTCCATCTGGGTTCATGCTTTGCATTCGGTTATGTCTCTTTAGTCTCTTTTTTAAAAAATTTAATTTATTTACTTAGCTAAATGTATTTACATTTCTCATACACAGTCTTTAGTCTCTTTTAATATATAGCAGTCTCAAGTTTTTTTTTTTTGTCTCTGTGACTCACCTCCATTTTTTTTTTTTTTTTTAAAGAGACAGAGTTTTGCTTTGTTGCCCAGGTTGGAGTACAGTGGTGAGTGCAGTGGTGTGATAATATTAATAGCTCACTGCAGCCTTGACTTCCTGGGCTCAAGCGATCATCCTGCCTCAGCCTCTTGAGTAGCTAGGATTACAGGTATGCACCACCATGCCTGGCTAATATTTGATTTTTTTTTTTTTGTAGAGGCAGGGGGTCTCACTGTGTTGCCAAGGTGGTCTCAAACTGGGCTCAAGTGATGCTTCTACTGTGGTCTCCCAAAGCTCTGGGGTTACAGGTGTAGTAAACCACCACACTTGGCTGACACTTTTTTTTTCTTTTTTTGGAGACAGAGGTTCACTCTGTCACCCAGGCTGGAGTGCAGTGGCACGATCTCAGCTCAGTGCAATCCTTACCTCCCGGGTTCAAGCGATTCTCCTGCCTTAGCCTCCCAGGTGGCTGGGACTACAGGCACACACCATTATGCACCACGCCCAGCTAATTTTTGTATTTTTTTTTTTTTTTTTTTTTTTGGTAGAAGCAGTGTTCTACCATGTTGCCCAGGCTAATCTCGAACTTCTGACCTCGGATGATCCTCCCACCTTTGCCTCCCAAAGTGCAGGATTACAGGCGTGAACCACCATGCCCAGCCTCTGTTATTGTGTTTTGACTTCAACTCATCAGCTGAGGTCAGGTGTGGAATTTTCCATTTGTGGTGTTATGTTTGCACTCAAATTAGAGATGCTTAACCTGTACTAGTAGTAGGACTGTCATTCCTTCTCTGTGTTTTAGTTGGCATTCTACAGCAAGAAAGGGATTTCCTTTTTTATAGCAGCATGGATTTTTATTGTGTTCATGTGATTGATTATCATTATTATTGATTTTGATGCCCAAATTGTTCCTGATGGGACCCGTAGCTTCAGGCTGGCTCCTGTGTGTATTTGTCACGTTTTTATCATTCTTTGAGCACTTTCTAACTTGGTGTAGGATAGAATCATCTTGTATCTTCCTTTCTCCAACCTTACAATCTAAAATGTCTTTCTTTTAGTGGAGAATGGCATTTAGAAACCAGGATGGCCAGGCACGGTGGCTCACGCCTGTAATCCCAACACTTTGGGAGGCCAAGGTGGGTGACTCACAAGGACAGGTGTTTGAGAATACCCTCGCTAACATGATAAAACCCCGTCTTTTCTAAAAATACAAAAAATTAGCTGGGCGTGGTGGTGGGCATCTGTAATCCCAGATACTCGGGAGGCTGAGGCAGGAGAATCACTTGAACCTGAGAGGCAGAGGTTGCTGTGAGCAGAGATTGTGCCACTGTACTCCAGCCTGGGCGACAGGCAGGACTCTGTCTCAAAAAAAAAAAAAAAAAAAAGAAACCATGATGGTGGCTTTAGGTGTGCTCATTACTATCGAAGTGTCATGGTTTTTAATCATAAGTCCCTTTTAGTGGACATAGCAAGGAAATGTTTTAAAAAGCGACTTCACGGCCGGGCGCGGTGGCTCACGCCTGTAATCCTGGCACTTTGAGAAACCGAGGTGGGCAGATCAATATTCCTTATTAATATAGATTTAAGATTTCATATTCTAAAAGTTTTGACTGTGTGTTTTCATAACTGTGCTGAATTGAAAATGAAAATTTCACATCAGTGTAAACTTCAGTGAGTTTTCAAACTACACCTATGCAACTAGATCCAATATTAAGAATCAGAACATCATCAGCACTTCAGAAACTACCATTCCAGTCCCTCCCAGTCATTACACAATATCTGTGCTCTCAGAGGGACATTGCATGAGTTTTGCGACTTTTTGTTTATTGTGCCCTATTCAAAACATGTAGTTTAAAAATAACTATTTTGGGGATTAGAATTGCATTAGATAAGAAACATGAAATGGACTCTGTAAATAGCTTTTTATATTGCATAGTGTGATTTTTAATGTAAGTACAGTAGTAATGTATTTTGTGAGTAGGGAGTGTAGTTTTAATTTGTATTTTACTCTCTTAGAGGGTAATCAGTAGAACCTTTTTGAGAGACAAGTATGTTAGAACTTTTTTTTTTTTTACTGTCACTTGTTTATTGTCTGTGAACAACAAGGCAGAACCTCTGTTTCCTTTTATGTAAGGGTAAGTCATAACTTTGTATCACCTGTCCTTAGCATAGTTCCTGGCACACATAAGCCATATAAGAAAATGTTCTAAAAATAAATACGTGAATCAGTCTAGGTAAGTACATGTTCACACTTGTATGTGACTTCACCTGCATTTATTTATACATGAAATAATTTAGGGTGGGACTTGCATGTATGAAATTGCTGTAGGAGAGCTCTATTTTCATTATCAGTTTATACAAGAGTGACTATTTTGCTTTATTTTATTTTTATTTTGGGGTGATGGAGTCTCGCTCTGTCTCCTAGGCCGGAGTATAGTGGTGTGATCTTGGCTCATTGCAGCCTCTCCCTCCTGGGTTCAAGCGCTTCTCTTGTCTCAGCCTCTGGAGTAGCTGGGAGCACAGGCGCATGCCACCACGCCCAGCTAATTTTTATATTTTTAGTAGAGACAGGGTTTCACCATGTTGCCCAGGCTGGTCTCAAACTCCTGACCTCAGGTGATCCTCCCGCCTTGGCCTCCCAAAATGCTAGGATTATAGGCACGAGCCATCACACCCGACCAAGAATGACTGTTTTAAAAAACAATTTTATGCTAGCATGCAGCATAAACTGTAGGAAAATTACAGTTGTGAGAATATAGGGTATATTGGCATTATATAAATTAGTAACTCAGATGAAGGGTAAAATATGAATTGATACATAGAAAGCTCTGTTAAGTGTGTCTGCATCTTAGGTACTATATCTTGATCTGTATGTTGAACCGGTTCCTCAAATCACAGATCTGGGAAAAGTCCAGCAGAATGTTACTGATATTAGAAATGGATGCAATAGTAACAAATTGAAAAGAATAAGAATCTTCTTGGAAAGATACTGGTTAATATATAGGATGCGATTATAAGGCTGAATGATCATATACCTTAACGTCTAAACTGTAACACTTTGGAAGTGGAAAGGCGTACTATTAATTATGCCATGACAGCTGGTACAGACTGTTTCTGGCAAACTGGGAAATCTGGCCATGCTGTTATAGGGTGAATATGGGTTTGTCTGTTGCATCCTAGAGTTCTAGAATTAATATTTCCTTAAACTCAAAGGGAGTAATAGTAGAATAACTAAAAAGGCAAACACCACCCAAAACATAGCAAATGTGGAACTTTCAAACTGAAAATACGAGAGTAATTATAGGAAAACAGCCTGTTACATGACAAGAGTGACACCATCTTGAAGTGAAACCAGTCATAATGTCCAGTGTTCGACTCCTGCATACCAAGGCTTTCCCACAGCAAGGTTAAAAGCAATGCCTGTAGCACTGATAATGCCTCATGGAAGTGCTTATCTAACCTCTCCAGTGGTCACAAGTTTCCTAAGAAAGTCTGAGGCATGTTAAGCTGCACATGTGTTTGCCCTAAAAGCTTGCTGTATAAAGCGTGTTTTCTGGAGGGTGATACAGGAGATCCACCACCTCCCTGGTGCTGCCCAAGACATTGCTTCTATTCATAAGTCCCTATTACATGTTTCTTTCTGAGAAACTGGATTTGTTAGCCTCTTTGGCCTCTCAGCTCCCGAGGCTTTGGGAGTGTGTTTGCCATATAGGAGCAAAAGTTTATAGTTAAATGGTTGGTTGTATTATTCTTCTATGCTGTGTAACAAATTATCACAATATAGCAGCTTAAGCGAACACATGTTATATAACAGTTTCTGTCGTAGATAAGCCGTGCCCTCTGCAAGGCTGTAATCAGTGTGTTGGCCAGGGCTCAGGTCGCATCTGCAGTTGGAACTGGCAATGGATCTGCTTTCAAGCTCACTTAGGGTGGTGGCTAAATGCTTTCTTGCAGCTGTTAAGACTGAGGGCTGTGGGCTTTTTCTGGCTGCCGATTGGCAGCTGCCCTCGGTGCTGAGAGACTACCTACGTTCCTTGTCATGTGGCCCTCTGCATAAGCCCTCTCTGCATGGCAGCTTGCTCCTTCCAAGCCATTGAGGGAGTCAGGGAGCAAGTTTGCTAGCAGCATGGAGTCCTTGTATAATGTCACATAGTCACAGAAGTGACATCCATCTCCTTTGTCGTTTCCTACTGGTTAGAAGTAATTCACAGGCCCTGCCCATATTCCAGGGGTGGGAATTATACAAAGGCATGGATACTAGGAGGCAGAGATCAGGGGGAACACTTTTACCACAGGAC
Source organism: Ateles fusciceps (assembly GCA_036589455.1). Taxonomy (NCBI): domain Eukaryota; kingdom Metazoa; phylum Chordata; class Mammalia; order Primates; family Atelidae; genus Ateles; species Ateles fusciceps. The sequence continues at coordinate 502,192 of JAZHEH010001544.1, forward strand.
AGCATTCACAATAGCTTATCAGTGAGAAGTCTCTGACTGAGATTTAATGAGTGTGGTATCTTACTTGTGATTATTTTTGTGAAATCTAGCATAGTTGGTTAGAACATATCTACTTTCATTTAAGTGTACGTCTATTTACAGCACTTTTAAATTAATTTCTGATGGTGAGCACAGTGAGTACTGTGGCTTGGGATAGAATTTCCATATCTGTAATATTGACAGTTGATTTTGTTGTTTGCTAAGATCCCTACTTAATAGATCATTGATAACTGACTTAGTCTTTTTATAAAACAGATTGAAGATGGCTTATTTATTATGACACCTATTGTGTACAGTTGTGACATCATATCTTAAGCATAATTAATAAAGTGTTCAAGTTCTTCTTTAATGGCACCTAAAATTATTGTTTACTTGAGGTTGTTTTAGGCTCATGAGGCTTTCTTGGACAACCGTTTGTTCAAAATGAAGGAATTGAGGGAGCGTATTTTGTAATATGGAGGACTACCGGCACACGTCACTTAATGAGAAGAGGTGTCTCTTTCTGAACAAATGCAGTAGTTATCTTTGTCACTTATTTGGCAGTTAATCATGTATTTTGCTTTAACCAAATCTGGTGTTTTTTATTATAGAAAAACTTAACATGTATATTGAAGTAGACAAAATAGTAGTATGTACCTCCAAGTACCTGTTGTGCTTTAAGTTAAAGCAAAAAACATCTCTTGACCAATGTTGTGTCTTTTTTATTCCCTGCAGCCTAAACCTTCCCAGATTCTTTAGGGGCAAATTCTGGATATCATTTTATTAAATATTGTATATTTACCCTTTTAATATGTTTGATCTAGGTTTTCCTTTTTTTATACTGAATGCTCCCTAGCGTGTGGACCCTATAATGCATATTTCAAGTTTTAGCCTAGTGGTACCATATTTGGAAAACTATATACATAAGTATACACTTAGAAAAATCTGCATTCTCTGATTTCATGCGAATTGAGTCTACAAACTAACCTAGGGTAAGTTATCTATCTGTTCTCTCCACTGAAGAAGAATTTCACTTTTTTGAATTACCTAAAGGGCATTTATTTATTTATTTATGAGACAGCGTTTCATTCTTGGTGCCCAGACTGGAGTGCAGTGGCATGATCTTGGCTCACTGCAACCTCCGCCTCCTGGGTTCAAGCGATTCTCCTGACTCAGCCTCCCGAGTAGCTGGGATTGCAGGCATTGCCACCACGCCCAGCTAATTTTTGTATTTTTAGTAGATGGTGCTTCACTATGTTGGCCAGGCAACTCTCAAACTCCTGACCGCAGGTGGTCCACCTGCCTCGGCCTCCCAGAGTGCTGGGTAATTACAGACATGAGCCACCGCACCCGGTCAAGGGTCTTTATTAAGGTTTGTTTTCTTCTGGTTATAGACTTGGACTTAGGAGCCTTGAAGTTTTGGTGCTTTTCTAACAGTCGTGGTTTTTTTTTTTTTTTTTTTTTTAAAGGAAGGCATTGGGTTAAACAGAACATGGAAAGCAGTTTACTTTATTGTAATCACCTAACTCTCTCATTCTCAGCAGTGTGACAGAAAATTAGGGTCTGTTTTAAAATAATACTTCGATTTCAGGGAAGGAATCATTTGAGAATCCTGTGGCAGAACTCATGATGCTGCCTGAATTCTATATAAAATGAGCCCTGTTAAAACAAAATTCATATGCTTTGGGATGGGATATTTTAAAATTCAACTTAGGAAGTAAAGAAAAGCATGTTTTCCGTCATTGCTACCTTCTCCCTCACTAGCTAGCTTCTGTCATTAAGTGTTTATATGTAGTTATATACCCATATGTAAAATAGCAGATTTGAATTTATATATTCCTTAGACCAACATTTATTTATTTATTTAATTTATTGGTTTTTTTTGAGGCAGAGTCTCACTGTGTCACCCAGGCTGGAGTGCAGTGGTGTGATCTCGGCACACTGCAACTTCCACCACCCTAGTTCAGACAGTTCTCATGCCTCAGCCTCCCTAGTAGCTGGGATTATAGGCGTGTGCTACCATGCCCGGCTAATTTTTTTTTTTGAGGTGGAGTCTCGGTCTGTCTCCCAGGCTGGAGTGCAGTGGCGCAATCTTGGCTCACTGCAACCTCCACCTCCCGGGTTCAAGCAATTCTCCTGCCTCAGCCTGCCGAGTAGCTGGGATTACAGGCTCCTGCCACCATACCTGGCTAATTTTTCGTATTTTTAGTAGAGATGGGGTTTCACCATGTTAGCCAGGCCAGGCTGGTCTTCAACTGACCTCGTGATCTGCCTGCCTCGGCCTCCCAAAGTGCTGGGATTATAGGTGTGAGCCATCACACCCAGCCCTTTTTTGGATTTTTAGTAGAGATGGAGTTTCACCATGTTGTCCAGGCTGGTGTCAAACTCCTGGCCTCAAGTAATCTGCCTGCTTCGGCCTCCGAAAGTGCTGGGATTATAAAGTGAGCAAGCCTCCATTAACCAGTATTTAAATGTTTGAGTATATAAATGTTTAGGGATTTAGATGTAATTAAAAATTTACTTAAAATTTTATAAATGTTATGATAGAGATTTGAGATTAAATAAAATAAATTCTAAATGTTTTCATTCATTTTATGATTATTTATTTATCTGAGACAAAGTCTTGCTCTATTGCCCAGGTTTTGTGGTCGTGGCTCACTGCAGCCTCTGCCTTCAGTGTTTCAAGTGATTGATCTTCAACCTCAGCCTCCTGAGGAGCTGGGACTATAGGTGGACGCCACTGTGCCGCTAATTTTTGTGTTTTTTTTTTTTAGTAGAGACGGGGTTTCGCCATGTTGCCCAGGCTGGTCTCAAACTGCTGGGCTCAAGAAATTTGCCCACCCCGTCCTCCCAAAGTGCTGGGTTTACAGACATGAGCCACAGCACCTGGCCTCGTTTTATGATACAATTTTATTTTAACTTTTCATGGGTATTTTCAGCATCTGTGAAATATTTAGTTATTTTTTGTGAAATCTAGCGTAATTTGTTAGAACATGTCTACTTTCATTTAAGTGTACATCTGTTTACAGCATTTTAAAATTCATGTTTGATGGTGTCAGTCAGTGAGTACTGTGGCTTGGGATAGCATTTCCATTTCTATAATATTGACCATTGTTTTTTTGTTTGCTAATATCCCCACTTACTCGATCATTAATTACTGACCTAGTCTTTTTATAAAACTGATTGACGATGGCTTATCTATTATGACATCTATCTTGTACAATCATGACATCGTATCTCTAGGCATAATTTAAAAAGTGTTCAAGTTCTTCTTTAATGGCACCCAGAATTATTGTTTCTTTGAGGTTGTTTTAGGCTCATGAGGCTTCTTTGGACAACCCTTTGTTGCTCAAAATGAAGTAATTGAGAAAGTATGTTTTGTAATATGGAAGACTCTAGGGGACCTGATAAGAGTAACTCTGTTTTCTGACAAATTTGGGAGAAAGCTTACCTTATATGTGGGCATGTTGAAATATGATTTCTCACTTTGAAACTCATTGAGATTTTATTTTTCCACCCTCTCAGTTGCTGTTATTCTCCATTTTTTTCTGTGTTTCTTTTTCAGAATATAATAGAGAATGAGCTTTTATGGCAAGCCAAATGTGATAGGGAAATTTTAGAAATGGAATTGTTTTTGATCAAAACACTTTCTTGTATGTTACCTTTCTCCAAGTTCTGTCCTGTGAGTTGTTAGTAACCCTATAGAGAGAGCTTCTTTTGTCTTTTTCATTTATAGGGCAGTCACACATTTCAGTCACAATGTGTGACTAACAACATTTATTTTTCACAGGATCTGGCTCTGTGACCCAGGCTGGAGTGCAGTGGCATGATCATAGCTCACTGCAGCCTTGAACTCCTGGGTTCAAACCATCCTCCTGCCTCAGGCTCTCAGGTAGCTAGGACTAAAGGCATGCACCACCTAATGGGCACACCCAGCTAAAGTTTTCATTTTATTTATTTAGAGATGGGATTTCACGATGTTGCCCAGGCTGGTCTCAAACTCCTTGGCTCATGTGATCCTATTGCCTCGACCTCCCAAAGTGTAGGGATTACAGGCCTGAGCCAACACACCCAGCTCCAATATTGCTTTATAAATTAGAATAAAATTAGACATTTTTTCTGAATAATCTATAAATTTTTTTTTTTTACATTTCTATATGTAGTATTTAAGAAAACATTGTTGGTGATTATTATTGGAATAGTGGTCTGAATGAAACCTGCTTTGGTATGAGCTGAGAGTTTCTGATCAGATTGATTTAGCTCCAGCTATTCCTCTCATTATTGTAAATGCTTATTAGCAAAGCTTTTTATGTAATTTAGATAATTTATATTCTGGGAAGAGTAGACTATTTTGAAGTAATACTATTCTTGTTAAACTGTGTTATAAAGAATCCTGAGATCAGTCTTAAGCATGTGCACTCCCATTTCTTCTAAAATTTTTATAGAAATAACAGAAAGATGTTATGTGAGTGTGGTGAGTGATGTTTGCGTTGTTTATTGAACTGTAATAGAGCTAGAGGATAGACTGTGTTATTAATTGACAGATATTTTTGAGGATTTCTGGAGGATTGCAAGATAGTAAATAGGATTAGAGAAACAACAGCTAGTAGAAAAAGTTACAGCAGGAGAAAGAATAATTAATAAGTGTTAGTTCACAGCTCATCCTGGGCTTCTCAAGAGAACCCTGGTGGAAGCTTGAGTTTGGAATCAACAGTTCATAGTGGGAGCACGGCTGTGTTGCCATCACCATGGTAATTACAGAAGTTCATTCAGAATAGCTGGCTCAGTGGAGCCTTCTTCGTCCCCTTCAGAGTAGCTGATATGCCAGGCTTTCACCTTTAGGATAAAACTAGAGTCATGGTGTTGCCAGAAAGTGGGTGATCTTTTATCTGAGGAGAGCATGAGAATGGAGAGAGCAGAGAAGAGCTCATGGCCCTTTGGTTTTTACAGCAGACACAGGACAAGGACATTCCTACCCTCAGAGTACTGCTCTTCTTGTTAACATGCCCACCAGCTCATCATACACACACAAGTTGAAACCCAGCTATCTTTTAGGACAACCAGACCTACACAAATGCAGAGGAAACCCACATGATATACTTACATTAACCATTTTTCATTCACAAAGCCAAATAGCCAACCAGGGATTTCTAGACATTTGAGGAAAACCAAGAGATTGAAACATGGAAGAGTCTCCTTTGATGGGTGAGGACTATATTTCTGTTCCTTTGCTTTTTTTTTTTTTTGTCTTCCTGTACTGCTTTTTATTGGAATGATCTTTTGTTTATGTTTTGCTAGTAACCTGTACATTTTTTTTTTTTTTTTTTTTTTGAAACAGTCTTGCTCTGTCGCCAGGCTGGAGTGCAGTGGCGCAATCTCGGCTCACTGCAGCCTCCGCCTCCTGGGTTCAAGCGATTTCTTCCGCCTCATGTGTAACGAAAATTTTCCTAAGTTTGAAGTTTACTAACATTTCTACCGACCCCTCTCTACTTCACAAACCTTAGCACACATCAGCTATCCTTCAAGTATCCACTCTTTCTAGTTAATTGGTTTTTGAATACGCCAAAGATAAAGCATGGAAGATACCATAATTATAAAAGCAAATGTAAATGTTATAATCCCTGAATATATGAGGAAGTGACTGGGGGTGGAGGAAATGAGGGATAGCAGGAAAGGTGATCGTGCGTCTTTCCTTTTGTTTCATAGCCCGGATTTCTTATGTGTTTTGTGAAAATTGGTAAACCTAGCTAAAGATTTAGATGCAGAACCAGGAGAAGCACTAGAACAATACTATACCCAATGACACGTAATAAAAATTAGGAGGTGGTCTGGGGAAGGAGTGTCGGGAGGTAGTGTGTGCGCCAGTTTCTCTTGCAAAGCGCAGAATTAAGAGCTGTTGACTGAGGCATGCGATATATTATTTGAAGCTATGATAATCATTAAAAACTAAAACTGTTAATGGAGATTGTCTCCAGAGAAATGAACCTTAAGGGAGGGAGTGGTGAATAATACTTCAAGTTTTATTCCCTCTTTACAGTTTGAATTATTTTTAGATTGTGAACTTATGGTATTCATAAAGTTTTATACAAAGCATATGAAAGGAGTTTGGTGCTTGTTCTGCTGTTTTAACTGTCCATAGGAAGCTAACTTTAGACTTGTACATAGGTTCAAGACTGGTATCTTTTCTTTACATTTACATGGTAGCTTTCAAAACCAAGTGTGCTTGAACAAGGTACTTCCCTCTCCTGCTGCAAGTTTCCATCTTGTTGCTTACTTTGATAAAACGATTACTTAGAAAAATCTAAATTACTCATGTTTCTAGTCATACCTTTACATAATGCTTTACGTTTTACAGCACTTTCACATTCACTATTTGATTTTCACAACTCTGAGGTAGGCAGAGTAGGTATTTTCCTGTGTGATACGGTGAGGAAACTAAGACTGAGAAACTGACTTGCCGAGAGTCGCGTGGCTTGAGAAGTGGTGGTGGAGCTCACTGCTCACCCACTCACCGTGAGGGTTTCACGCCTGCACAGCCTTCTGGCCTGCCATGGCTAAAGTGTCTCTCTTACCAGTTCTTACCTTTCTTCTTTATGATGTACCCACACTCAAGTTCCCATATTAATTGCTTCCTGCATTCTTAACTTGTATTCAAATTGCGCTTAACGTATATAAATGTGTCTTATTTTAAAAAGTGAATTTTACTGCATTTTGAAAATGCCACACGTAAACTTTGGGTGTAATTCAGCTCTTGTTATTTCTGCAGCTGCACAGCACTATTCCTTCCTTACCTTCATGAACTCATCTTTTTGTCCAGAATTTTTCTGACACCCTTGTTTTGAAGCGTCATGGCTTGCTGAAGCAAAGTGGTAGAATTTAAATGTTGTTGCCTTCAAGAATTAACTAATCTTTTGGACTTGTGGTACTGTGTAATCTTTTTGGACTTCTGATTTGGCCTCATTTGAACTCGGGAGAAATGGTTCTGATCCAGGAAATTTTGGATTTCAACAAGTGACTCACTGGAAAAACTACGTTAGTCGTGGGGGAAGTAAGCGTGCTCAGCTCTTGCATGGGGACCCCAGTGTGATACCCTTGATACGATTGATTTAATAACTTTGACTAGTAATTCCCAATGTCTGGAATTCCTCAGGGATAGTTTCTGTCAGATTCTTTTTCCTGCAAATACACCATATTTTCCTCTTTTTTTTTCTTGGCATGTTTTGTGATTTTTTTTGTGAGAAGTGAACAGTTTGAATGTTGTAATGCGGTGACTCTGAAAATCAGATTCTCCACCTCCTCAGTGATTGCTTTTTTGAGGCTTACAGTCATCCATTTGTATAATGACTTTTCTAAACCAGTTTTGCAAAGTCTGTATTCCTTGTTGTGTGTGGTCACTGAAGTTTCTGTCTTACTATCTCTGGACAACTGTAATTTGATAGAGATTTACCAATGTCTGAATCCCTATCCCCCCCAATAGAGGGAAAAATGAAGAAAGGTTGCAGTTTAAGGGGACAGAAACAAAGGCAAGCATCTGTGCTGTTCCCCCAGGCTACTGCCAGACTGAGCAAAGTGCACAATCCCAAATTGTTGGAGGGCGAGGTTCCCGCTGCCAGCCCTGGTACCAAGAAGCTGCTCTGGGAGATGGTCCTGTGCCCGTCTCTGGTAGGGTGGAGGGGCGCTGAGAAGTAGGGGATGATAGCTGGTTTGCATGCTCTGCTTTCTTCTCCCTTCATCAACCACTGCCCTGGGTGTTCAGTTTAATGTCCGATTAGGTTCCAAGGTTCAGAATAGTTGATTCTGATGTATTTTTCAGCTTAATGGTTTTGGTGGAAGGACTAATCCCTGGAGCTTTCTACTCTGCCGTTTTCCATGTTGGTGACTCCACTCTTTTGTTTTGGATGTGACTGTACTTCATGCCAGTTGCAGCCAGTTCTATTCTACTTCCCCACTATTTATCAAACAGTGGTGCTTTTTTGTTGTTTCTAAAGAGACTGAAACTATATTAATGGTGAAAAATATTTTGCACAATTTCCCTAATATTCTTCACAAAAATTATGCTTACATATATTTTTATTTTCTGTTATTATTGAGGTAGGGCCTTACTATGTTGCCCAGGTCATAGCTCATTGCAGCTTCGAACTCCTAGGCTTAATGATCCTCCTGCCTCAGCCTCCCGAGCAGCTGGGACTGTAGGCGTGCTCCACAGCATCCAGGGAATTTAAGTTTTTTTTTTTTTTTTTTTTTTTGTAGAGACAGAGTCTTGCTGTGTTGCCCAGGCTTCTCTAGAACTCCTGGCCTTAAGCAGTCCTCCTGCTCTGACTTCCCAAAGTGATGGTACTATGGGTGTGAGCCATTGCACCTAGCCTATGCATATCTTTAGAGTGACACTGTCATTTTCTGAGCTGTTAACGGTGTCGTGGCTAAGAATGGTTTTTATTTCTTGCAGAATTTAAAAGTTGTTTTCAGTTCTTTCACAGTTTTATGGCTGGAAAATGATAAGAGAGAACCACATTTTATAGGTCAGGGGATCAAGGTCTAGAAAACAGGACTGGCAGAGATGCTACTTGGTTCTTTCCACTTAACCCTGGTTTAATATAATATTCCTGTTGTCTCAGTGACACAGAAAGAGCCACAGGTCACTTTCTTATTGTGGTAAGAATGAAGAACTCTTTCCGAGACAGTTCACGATATGAGTACCTTATTTTGTTTGAAGCGTATGGAATATTTCGAGTATTTGATAAAACTATGTAAGTTTGATGATAATTTGCTTTTTTGTAGGGTGAGCCAGAGTTCGCATATGGAATCTGAAGAATGAACTCTGTTACTAGAAACTAAGTCAGACCATAATGTAATTTGTTGGTTTTGGTTTTACTTCAACTTAATAATACTTTGTATTTATTTATATAGTGATTTTCTTCTCAGGAGTGGTAGGTACTTCACAGATACTTCATTATACTATAACATTGGCATCTGGAAAAATAGAAGTATTCATGTCTTTGTAAGTAGAACAGCATCAACACAGGTTTTCTGATTGAGCATAATCACAGAAATCTGTTACCCAAGTCAGGTGTGTGAAGGGCACGCAGGGTGGCAATCCAGGGATCCTTGCTTTTTATAGAGCTGAAACATTATGTGGTTCAATAGATGCAGAAATTGTCAAGAATATGGTAGAAAGAGCTTGATGAAACATTCTTGTAATTTGTTCAACGAAGTCGATAAATCCTTGCATCGAAGACAATGTGAAGATGCTGTTAAAAACACATCTTGCCCCTTTTTTTGGCCTTAGGTAAGGTGCAAGTTATGGAGTTCAGATATAGTTATGTTTTAAATGTTTAGCTATTCATGAGAATATTTTATGAATTTTTTGAAAGTTTTCTTGTAGTGACAGGAAAGTAAGAGCTGTAAAGTTTAATCGTGCACACTTAAGTATGTTGTTGTGCTGAGTTTGGTCATATTTGAGAATTTTCCTTTTAATGTTATTATTAAGCCAAATGTGAAGGCTTGACAGAGTGGTTCTTGGAAAGGCCAGTATTACTACTGTTACTTCTGACAGAGATGATGTAATGAGATTTCTTTCAGTAGCTCATTGTCTCATTGTGAACATTTATAGATCAAAAGCTTGTTTTTTGTTTGTTTGTTTTTTTGTTCAGTGTTCTTATATTTCCATATCTTGACTGAGTTAAAAGACTTAAGATAAATCTGAATCTTTTGTTCTCTGTAAATATTCTCTATAATACATTTAGCCATGAATTATATGGTGAAACTTTTCATTGAAAATATTGAATCAGATAATTGGAATATTGTGCCTTTTGACACGTCTGATGAGAACATTGAGTTTCTAGTAGACATCTGAACTTTTGAAATTTAAAATTACATGCCTGTTGGTTTTGGTTTAGTTACTTTTAGCAATGAATTATAATATTGATTCAGATATGTAACTTGTTTCTTATTACATAAGTGGAGTCTTCTGAGTAAATTTAAATTTGTGGTTATTTGCCCAGTGATTAATCATATAATTGGATTTTTCTAAACTGATTAGATGAGAAATCTACATGTTTAATATGTTACATATGTGCTTCTGTGGTGGCAGTTGAAGGAGAAAGTAAGCTACTTTTAATTTCTTCTGGAAAAAATTCTGTTTTTGAAAACTTGCCAGAAATCTTCCGTATCAGGTTGAGGATTTTTGGGAGTGATGTGGAGAGTAGGTAAGAGGATGGGCTGGATACACAAGCATAACCACTACTGGACAGTACATTTATATGTTTCTCTTTTCCTCCTGCAATGAAACGCATGGCTTTCAGAAGACCTGTGATAGAGAGGAATAGAGGCAACGGCCCTTTGATCATATGATTATTAGAGCTTGATAATTGGTTGCACAGTATTTCGTTTCTCTCAGAGTTAGCAGCGTGTTCTGACTTCTCCATTAGTGTTGACAACTGAACCTGTCTGTTCCCTTTTGTGTCATTGTTACCTTATCATATCTTAACCGAGGGTCACTTTGCTTTGTGCTGATTTCTGATTTTAAGCTTTTGCAAGCTTCTGTCATGTGTGCTGCAGTGGTGCAATGCCAGTTTTAGGTCTAGACCCTTCTAAAAATCCCTCGTACTTTTTATGGTGCACATTTTAACTTTGATGGGATAGTTAAAAACAGAGGAGGCCAGTAGAGGAGTTATAGACCAGGATTCTTAGGATGACCACAGATCAGTGTGGAACCCCCAGATACTTTCCCTCCAGGTCACAGAAATTTTGTCAGGACTGTGTTTTTTGAAAGGCTCATCTGAAGGAAGGAGTAATAGATGGCATTGTAGTTGGGATGGAGGAAGGTGGGCAAAGGAAGTTTGCTTCGTGCCTGTTGTGCCAGGCGTTGTTCTGAACATCTTCTATACGTTTTTCACAGAAACAGACCGTGTTGCGAGTCTTGTTTGCCCTTTTTTGCAGGTTAGTAACTTGGAGCTCAAAGTGGTACAATATTTGTTCTAAATTTAAACTTTGGTAACTCTACGGTAGTGCCGCTTTTTTAGAATTGTAGCATTTTGGATTTGCAGTAGATGGTACAAATCTGGTCTCCCCTCTTACTGATGAGAAAACTGAGGCAGTGTTTTATTGCAGTGGTTTGGTCGTTTCTATTAGAATGGGGGACAGGAATGCAGCCTCCTGGTTTGAAGGGTGTCACTCAGTCCCCTGCTCATCCTACAATTGGATGGTTTAAATGCTATTTTTTGTAGTTTAGGGCTTTCATTTTACCAACATGAAAAGCTATAATGAAATACCCCTGAAGGAAGAGTCAAGGCTTGGCTCGTTTAGTTCCATCTGTTTGTGAAGCTTTTCCAAGTTCTCCAGCACTCACTGTTGTTCCTGTCCAGACGTGCTGTAGCACATCCTGTGTTATGACATAGTTTTGACACTTATTCTCTTATCTCTACATCTTTAAATTTATTTTAAATAGATTTTTATGTATATGTAATCATGAAAAGCTAATTTTTATTCACTCTGTACTCTCCAGTTGAATTATGATTTTGAAATTTTTCTTATGCTTTTGTATATAAAATTTAAAAAATTTCAACATACAGTGAGAAATAGTATGAGACCTAATATATACATACTTATATATTGAAACAAGTTTCAGATGCCTTTGTTTACTGCTAATAAAGATGTGTATCTGATCTGTTTTACTGAAAAGAAGATGGTGGTTGTGGTCTACTGCAAAGACCTCACCACTCACTAATGAGTGCCACACTTTGAATATCATGTTCTCCAGCTTCTATTCTAGCACAGGGCTAGAGAGAACACAGATAGTCAGATACTGAATCTCACATATCCCGAAACCTACTGCTTTGATACTCTTTTTATGATTCCTCAGACTCATCATACAGATATAATGTGTTTTGTTGTAAATATTTTCATTGCCTTTGATTCAGTTTCAGAGCACATGGTGTTTTCTAGAACAGGTGTGAGGCTTAAGCCTTCTCTTTGACTTTTTATCCTTTCTCATTTATGAGATCAACTTGTTTCACCTTTATACTTTGGATTCGTCTTTTTATGGCTCACATTCCCTTCTTTGTTGTGTTTATACCCTCACACCCTCACATGGGCTGTTTCCTGTGCCTCCAGAACTTTTCTTATTTTACCAAGTCACGTGCTTTTCCCACCTCCGGGAAGCTTTTTCTGCCTGATTTGGCAATTCTCCTTTGTGTACTGACCTGATCTAACTTAAAATAATACATGCTGCATTCTAAAATATGATTTGAAACATGAAACTGACCAGTGTATTGAATTTTCTGTTTATTTGTATTAAAAGAAAGTTGTGTGGAAACTAATAGTTTGGCTAACTATTTAAATACATTTTCCAGATGATAGATGTGCATTCTTTTATGTTTTCATCATTTTTTATTTCTTGGTAAGGTGTATTCTCTACTTTCTAAAACAGTGTATACTGAATATAATTAACTTTTCAAAATGACATATCCTCATAGACACCATTTTTTAGCCATAGTCTAGCTTTAGATGTATATGTTGTGAGCCAGGAGATTTTTTAAGTTAAGGAATTACATTAATTCCAGAATGAATTAATTGTTTTCTTGAAAACATTCCAGGTTATCAGTTTACTTTTGTGTAATTTGTATCTTTTTCATAATGGCACAGTGAAAGGTAGTTAGGTGTGTGTTTTCCATGGTTGACTATGTAAAAATTATTTAATTGCAGGACAGCCATATTCCATATTATTGTTTTTTTCCTATTTGCTGATATTTTGGGGTTGCTTACAACATTTAATATATAGTTACTTTTATATTATCAAAATAATAGGCCAAAGGTATCTTCGTAATTCCAACCTATTATTATTTCACTTGGCTGGCAATTTCTGGGCATGAAAAGGACAAGCCCTCATCTTTTCAAGAATTCATGCTAGGTAAGTTTAAGGAGGTACTTGCCCTATGGCCTATGTATTAGTCCATTTTCATACTACTGTGAAGAAATACCTGAGACTGGGTAATTTATAAAGAAAAAGAGGCTGAATGGACTCACAGTTCCACATGGCTGGGGGAGGCCTCAAAACCATGGTGGAATGCAGAGGATGAACAAAGGCATGTCTTACATGGTAGCAGGCAAGAGAGTGTGTGCATGGGGGCCGGGCGCGGTGGCTCACGCCTGTAATCCCAGCACTTTGGGAGGCTGAGGCGAGCAGATCACAAGGTCAAGAGATCAAGACCATCTTGGCCAACATAGTGAAACCCTGTCTCTACTAAAAATGCAAAAAATTAGCTGAGTGTGGTGGTGTGCGCCTGTAACAGTCCCAGCTGCTCAGGAGGCTGAGGCAGGAGAATCTCTTGAACCCGGGAGGTGGAGGTTACAGTGGGCCGAAATCGCGCTGTTGCACTCCAGCCTGGTGACAGAGCGAGACTCCTTCTCAAATAAATAAACGTGACTAAGTAAATAATTAAAGAGAGTGTGTGTAGGGGAACTGCCTTTTATAAAACCATCAGATCTCACGAAACTTATTTACTATCATGAGAACAGCATGGGAAAACCCATGCCCATGATTCAGTCACCTCCTACTGGGTCCCTCCCACGACATGTGGGAATTATGGGAGCCATAATTCAAGATGAGATTTGGGTGGGACACACGAGCCAACCCATCAAACCGTATCAGCCTACAAATTTTTAGTATTGGATTATTATTACTATTATTGAGGGATGATGCCATTTCCTAACTCATTCAGGACCTTGTTAATGTTTGACTTTTAATAGACTGTCCAACATTGTATATTTAATGTTTTAATGAGAGCTGATAGATTCATGTGTTGCTAGAATGTGGGGGTGGAAGGTACTATAGATAGAGGTTTTGTATCTGAGGAAACAGGTCTGGAGAGAAGCATTTGTCTCAAGTCCTTTACAACTTAATGTCATGGCCAAGACCAGACTCTAGTTCAGTGCTACTTGTAGTATACAGTGGTCTCTCTATAGCAGTTCTGTAATGGATTCATTCTCCCATGAAATCTTCTCTGTAAAATGTTTCCTGTTTTTAATGAAACTTGAGTTTCTATTAATAATCTTTCATTGGCAGGAAAATTGGCTAAAAATACTATCTGATATTAACCTTGTTTAGTTCTTAAGCATACCCATTAAATTTTTTTTTTTTAATTTAAACTTATTTTTGTTTATTTTGAGATGGGGTCTCACTCTGTCATCCAGGCTGGAGTGCAGTGGCTCCACCTGGACTGCAGCTTCCACCTCCCGGGCTCATGTTATCCTCCTACTTGAGCCTCCCGAGTAGTTGGGACTACAGGTGCCACTATGCCTGGCTAATTTTTTGTATTTTTGATAAAGATGGGATGTATTAGTCCATTTTCACACTGCTGATAAAGACATATCCCAAGACCAGGAAGAAAAATAGGTTTAATTGGACTTAGCAGTTCCACATGGCTGGGGAGGCCTTAGAATCATGGCGGAAGGTGAAAGGCACTTCTTACATGGTGATGGCAAGAGAAAATGAGAAAGAGTGAAAAACGGAAACCCCTGATAAAATTATCAGATCTTGTGACATTATTCACTACCATGAGAACAGTATGGGGGAACCACCCCCATGATTCAGATTATTTCTTACTGGGTTCCTCCCACAACAGGTGGGAATTACGGGAGTACAGTTCAAGATGAGATTTGGGTGGGGACACAGAGCCAAACCATACCACGGGGTTTCGCCATGTTGCCCAGGCTGGTCTTGAACTCCTGAATCCACCCGCCTTGGCCTCCCCAGAGTGCTGGGATTACAGGCATGAGCCACCACGCCTGGCCACACCGTTGAGTTTTTACTTCAGCTTTTGTAACTTTTATATTTAGAAGTTGTATTTAGTTCTTTTTAAAAATCTTCTTAGAGTCTCATCTTTAGAGTTTTTATAATCAAGTCATTGTCATTTCCTGACACACATTAGACGTTTGTTTTGTATCCTGTGTCTGATAGTCTGGTGTTTAGTATCTTTTTAATTCTGCTGTCTGCATTTCTTCATGGGGCTCTTATTCATGGGGCTTTGCTTTTCCTGTGTGTTTTTGTAATTTTTGACTTATGAACTCAAATCTCTTGGCATTATATTTGTAGGAATTCTTTGTGGGTGGATTGAATTTATCTCCTTCCAGAGTGAATTTGTACTTCTGCCTTTTGTGGGCTGGAAGAGGGTACTCACAATTTAGGATTTCTTTGAATTCTCTACTGAGGTGTTTTTTGTTTGGTTGTTTGGTTTTTAGATCACGTAACTTGTGGAAATTTGGGTCACAAACTTTTGCGAGGGCCTAGTTACGGTTATGAATTTTGGAAGAGATTTATTTCTTCTTCTTCCTGTCTCTACTCCTAAGTGTCAAGGACAAGCCAAGCAAGTTTTCTTGCTGTTTCTTATGGTATAGTTCCCCTTTAAATTGAAGAGAAACCCTTTGGGGATCTCGGCTTATGCTGGTATCTCCTGTTGTCCTCCCTGTCTTGAGTGGGCCCTGTTTTAGTACCTGTTTTCTGCACTCCATTCCGTTCAACTGTTAGAAGAGAATTTAAAGGTCACTAAAGTCAAAGATACCCACAGTGGGAAGTCTTTGGCGTTGCTTATCTCACGTAGTTCCCCCATCACTTTGTTTTTTGATTTCTGCAGATTATTTTGTCATTAGCTCAGTTAATTATTATTTTTTAATTTCTTCCATCTTTTGGTTGTTTGCCTCAGAAGGGTCTGAGTATCTAATTGTTTCTTCATGATGAATTCTGTACTAAGGGTACTAAGTCTAAAATAAGCTTTTGCCTAAGTTACAAAAATGGGACAGAAGTCAGAAAAAAATGTCTTCTTCCATTTGTGTGTGCCATGTGCTCAGACCAAATAAATTCTGATACCTATGAAGGCTCCAGAGCAGAACTTGTTCTATTATATTTTTTTTAAGACAGAGTTTTGCCCTTGTTGCCTAGGCTGGAGTGCAGTGGTGCGATCTCAACTCACTGCAACGTCTGTCTCCCGGTTTAAGCGATTCTCCCACCTCAGCCTCCTGAGTAGCTGGGATTACAGGCGTGCACCACCACACCTGGCTAATTTTTTTGGATTTTTATAGAGACGGGGTTTCACCATGTTTGCCAGGCCGGTCTTGAACTCCTGGCCTCAGGTGATCCACCTGCCAAAATGCTGGGATTACAGGCGTGAGCTGCCACACCCAACCTGGAGCAGAACTTCTTAACTCACCACCATGCTTTCCCTTTATCCCAGTAAAGAGTCACTGATTTCCTGAAAGCCATTGTTAGGTTTGATAGGGTCATGTTTCTCAAATGGAGCTATTATTATGAATGTTTACTTTTTCTAGGCTTACTTTAATTTTTGGGTGATTGTGTGATCATTATGGTAATGTAATAGAATTTGTCAGCCTTCAACAAAACCCTTCAGGAATGTCTTAAAGGTGGTAACAATTGGCTGGGGGTGGTGGTTCACGCCTGTAATCCCAGCACTTTGGGAGGCTGAGGTAGGCAGTTAACCTGAGGTCAGGAGTTCAAGACTAGCCTGGCCAACACGGTGAAACTCTGTATCTGGAAAAAAAAAAAAAAAGATGGTAACAATCGTACAGCAGAATTTTGACTTTGCAATTGGTTTTCACCAGTTATATCTAACTTCGGTGTTGAAAACTCTGTTAAATGTAAAAACAACTCAGCAGGAACAAATTGCTTAGTATAAGCTTTTGCCTTTTTAGTTAGCATTAGGCTGAGAGACAAGTGTGCTGTGATCATTTCTGCAGAGAAAAACGTTGAATCCATGCAGTAAGCATGCTTCTCCTGCATCTGCAGAATCTGCTGTAAAGTGTCATTACCACAGGAAGGCATAGTTTACGGTGCTGTGCCTTAGTTTGGAACTGTAATAAGATGAGTGTTCTTTCTTTGTACATTTCATTTCGATTTGCTACCTGCCCTCCGTCCTAACCATCATTCTTCAAGCTGTTGAATTGCGGGCTTGGCATATATTGGTTGCCTTGGACTTCCCTGGAGTTTTGTGTTAATACACTGATGTCTTCAGAAGCATCGATGAAAGTGATCGGAAATGGTAGAATGTTGATTGAGAAGGGATTTTAGAAATCACACAATCTTTTAATTTTCTCAATAGTTTTAGCCATGAAAATCTTAGTTCATGTAAAGGGTTTCTTGAAAACCCAGCAGATAAATTTGGAACTGGGAGTTTTGAAAATCGCTGAGGATTCTGACCCTTTTGTTTTGCAAATGAAGATTCTTCAATCTAGAAGGGTTAAACGATGATGATCTAAAGTCTTTCTACCTTACCATTCTTGGCCTACTGTTCCCAGACTTCTGAGTTGGATTATGATTCTGCTTTGTTGTTAGACTGTGTGGGGGAGTACAGTGATGATACCTCTGGGGGCCACTTCGTGGAATGGGCTCTTGTCTGCCAAACTAAGGAGACTATCTATTTTTTTTTTTAATTATAGCTGTCTTGTTTTGTCTTCCGATTTTCTTCTTGTCATTTGTTAGCTTTTGCATGGAGCAGAAAAGGTATATTACTGTGACTGGTTTATTTTTTGTGTGTTTGAAAGGAAGGGTGAGAAGAGGGCCAGCATTTATTAGACACCTGCTTATGTGCCAAGCACCACCAGCTGCCTTAGAAAAGTTAAAATTCTGTTAATCTGTAGTCATCCTATAAAGTAGTTGCTAACATTTTTAACAGTTGGGAAACTGAGGCACAGAGAGACAACACCTGACCCATAGTTGAAACTTCTGTGACGACAAGGAGGTGGGAGAAGAGCTTACTAAGCAGGCATGAAAGTACGTGGTACATATAGTGACAGACGGACGTCTGGAGTGGTTAGAATACAAGGCGAGTGGCATGTGATTTGGCTAACAGTGGAGAGAGAACCTTTACCTGTTACCCTGTTCTTTGTGCATCTTAAGGGCTAGAAATGCCTTCTAAGGTATATGCACTGGTATTTTATTTTTCTAGGTAGGTAAGTGTTTGAGGTTGTATTTTGGATGATGGCACCTTTTCTTCTGTTTTGGTGAGGGGAAAGGATTATACTCATTTGAATAAGCCAATATCAGTTTGGATTTTTACAACAGATGGTAAAAACCTGGGTTTATTGATTATTTTCTACATATGTGAGGACTTTCTGACAAGGTACTTGAGCTGACAGGGTGAGGTATAGTAGGGCTTGCAGTATTCCCATCAGTTTTTAGTGGATCATGAAGTTGCTGTAATAATTGAATTTGGTATTGTTATGACATATTAATTGCTATCCAAACTTAGAAATAAATGATATCTATTCACTAGTGATGGTATCAAGGTTTTATATAAAACCTAAAAGTAATTCCCAAGTTAAAAAAATAAAGACACTATCATGTGTATAGAAGGGCTGGTTGGCTGGAGGATGTTAGAAGAAACGTCTTGTTTTGGTGGAACTTGATTGCCAACTCACTGTGTGTCTTTATCAGTCCTCTTTTCGGCCTCAAACTGTCAGGAAATTGAAGACGCAGTGTCTAAAAAAGGTTCTGGGCTTCCCAGGTTCAGAAGTCACGTGCGGAAAGGGAGCAGCAGGTGTGGGATTCTGAGCACTGCTGTGTTGCTGACCATATGCCCTGTGTAGCTGAGGAGGCGCATTGTCAGCTCTTCATGGTGACATTGGGTATTTTTTGAGTAGTGTCCTATTAGTTACATTTATCTAGTATGTTTTCTTGGCAATTTTCAAGGTAAACATATTCAAAGTTATATTAACAGTTATATTATTTCCTTTTCAGACTACATTTTAGAGTCCATTTAGTTGTATCCATTTATGTATCATCACCCAACATGGTGCTGAGGGCCACATTTCTCCCCCTCCCTTTCACATGGTCTTCAGGGACCACAAGTGCACAGAATTGAGTTGATCACATTCTTGAAACCGTGACATACCATGATTGTGCGAGGCCCTTGTTTCTTTGATTTTGTTTCTTTTCTTCTTGTGCTCCATTCCCAATTCCATGGCCTATCCCTTTTCCAGCACCCACCGAGGTATGTAGTATATTTAATATACATTCTTCAGTCTGCTTTCCACGTATTATTAAACACACACACACAGTGGTGTTTTGTGTTAATCTAATTTTTCTTTTTTTTCATTTAACATTGTGTTTTTGAGATTACTCATGTTTCTGTGTGTAAACCTAGTTCATTTATTATGGTTCTACTATGTATATGCTGTCACATTTTACGTATCTATTTCCCCAATGATGGACCCTCTAGACTGTTGTCAGCTGCATGCAGACTGCTGTCAGCTGCATTCGTAAATGACACTGCAGTAAACATTCTTGTCAACTTAGTTCTGTGTAAGAATTTCAGGTTTATACTTCGGAATTGCTAGGCTGCTGAGTATGTACATATTTATATTTAGCTTCACAGAATTTCGGCTCTCAGAGATGTCTGCTATCAGATTACACTCCTGTTAGAGTACATGATACAGCAGGAAATTTCATTCATTACTTAGAAAAAAAGAACATGTTATGAATGTAATTCCTTGATCCAGGCTTTGGTTCTGTGAGAAAGTTCCTGTAAACCAATTTTTAGTCATTATCAAAAGCCTTTCCTCTTCAATATTATTCTTTCTCTTCTTTTCTTTTCTTTTGTGTTATGTAGCAATAGGGATCATACATAGGTTTTTTACAGGGTGTCTCTAACACCTGTGTAATTGTGACAATATTATGAAAATAGTTATGTGTAATGATGGGAACATATTGTGAGAAATGCATCATTAGCCCATTTTGTCGTTGTGCATGTGCACATCATAGAGTGTTCTTACACAAACCTAGGTGGTAGAGCCTACTGCATTCCTAGGCTAGATGGTAGAGCCTGTTGCTCGTAGGCTACAAACCTATACGGCATGTTCCTGTACTTTCTAGGCCGTTGTAACACGGGGTAAGTGTGCATCTGAATATATCTAAACTTAAGTACAGTTAAAAATACAGTGTAAAGGATAAAGACACACATTTAGGGCGGCTCCATTGTAATGTGATAGGACCATCATTGTGTTGGGGCTTGTCATTGACTGAAGCGTCTACTACAAATACTAAGATTTTTGTTTTTCATTTTATAGGGCGCCAATGCTTCGGCATTAGAGAAAGAGATTGGTCCAGAACAGTTTCCGGTCAATGAGCACTATTTTGGATTAGTCAATGTAAGTATCCATTGATACGCTTTTAGAATCATGTTTGGAAGCAGTTTGAAAAATGATGAATGCATTTCGTAAGTTACTGAAGAAATTTTTTTTTTTAATCAATAGAGTTAAATGCCAAGAGACTTGATTGGGAATTTTGAAATGATCTTTAAGGGAAGGGAAACAAGGTTGCCTAGCATCTTAAGAGTCTTAGAGATAGAATAGTTTCTAACTTGTCAGCCTGACTGTCCCTATTTTGTCAGAAATTTCTCATAGCCAAAATGTAGTATTAATTTATATTAATACTAAATTATTATTTATGTTAATACTAAAATTTAGTACTGATATATAGTCTAGAGCAAATGATCTCTTGATTGTTTGAAAATGATTTACTTGACTAAGTGGTACAAATGTACAAGTATAAATTCAGCTATGCAGATGCCTCCATGTATCTTTGCGATATTTGACAATTTACTTCTGTCATTGTACCAGTGCTATAGCTATAAAAGTGTGAAATGTGGGGAAAAAAGTACACCCCAGTTCTTGTGGAGGTATTTCTAGTAATTATACATTTTTGAAACTTTGGGAAAATTTGAGAAGTTTTACCAGAATGTTGTCTGTTCTGAGTCACGGGAGAATACCACAGACCTTACTATGTAATTGTTGTCGTAGTTTATTTTATACTATTGTACTGTACTATCAGGTGAATCCATGGTAGGTGTTTTAAAATGCATACATTGATAAAATAGGTAACAGTAAGTTATATTGAACAAATTGGTGGACTCTAAATATTAGTCTGTACATAGGACATATGAGATGGGTTTCTCATGGATTTGAGGAAAGCAGTTGAAGTGATATGTGTGATTCCCTATGCTTTGGGAATTCTTTGTGTGTGTACTATGCATAAAACCTATAACACAGAATCAGCACTCTCCTACCCTTCTCTGTCTCTTTCAGAACAGGGTACTCATTATTCCTCTTACTTATTTTATTCTGGGATTTAGCCTTATATTCTAATTTTAAAAACAGCATTTCAATTAGAATTTTTAAATAACAATAAAATTAAGAGAAGCAGGAGAGAATAAAGTTACTAAGAGACCATCAGAAGACGCTTTGTCTTTATTCCCTGGAGAGATTCATTTGGAAATACAGCTTTTGGTT
Organism: Ateles fusciceps; assembly: GCA_036589455.1. NCBI lineage: Eukaryota > Metazoa > Chordata > Mammalia > Primates > Atelidae > Ateles > Ateles fusciceps. Next base: position 523,504 of record JAZHEH010001544.1, read on the forward strand.
TGTGTGCCTTGTTATACAAAAAATTAACATCTCTACAGGGGCCACAGCTCCACCTATTAAAGGTTGGTGAACATTGTGAATGATACTCAGAAATAAAACTGTGGTCAGAGTAGATGCAGCAGAACTAGTAGAGTGGTTAACTCCAGGCAGCAGGCTGGAGTGTGGTGTTGCGATCACAGCTCACTGCAGCCTCGACCTCCTGGGCTCAGGCAATCCTGCCTTAGTCTCCCGAGTAGCTAGGACCACACGCACGCACCACCATGCCTGTCTAATTTTTTAAAAAATTATTTGTAGAGACGGGCTCTAGCTATATTGCCCAAGCTTTTTTTTTTTTTTTTTTTAAATGGAGAGCAGAAAAATAGCAGTTTAACCTAGCAGAAAATTAAACAGAGGGTTTGCTTTTTAGTACTTTAATGACAACCTGTTTTCTGTTACTTTCAGTTGCAGATATTTTTGTCTCGGAAGAATATTTTCACAGATAATAGCTCTTATGGCGACTTAGTAACTATGATTTGTATAATACATAGAATGAGGATTTCCTCTTAGCTTATCTCCTGTAGATACAATGCTATTCCTGATATCATTGGAAGTGGAGAGCAGAAATACTAGTGTGGCTCGAGGACCTCTGGATGGGCAGAGGAGCCCTTGGAAGCTTTCTTTTGCGTCAAGTATCTCACACACAGGCCAGCTATTTACATAGTCAGCTAAATTCTTTGAAAATAAGTTATTTTAACTTGATAAATCAAATTGCCTTTTTTCCTTTTACATTGTAGCTGATTAGTATTTATTTTAGTAGAGCTGATAGTAGAGAGTGATTTAAACCACAATTTAGTATGTCTTTCCTACTTGTATGTAGTCTGTGCATTTTTTGAATAGCCTTTTTTCATTGTTTTATTGTATGGTTCTTATATTAATTTTCTAATACAGGTAGACCTCAACATACAAGTAGGCAGGCCTCAGTAAGTTCATTTGTGAGGCTACTGGGAAATGTGCTTTTCCTATCTTCTAAGGTTTTAGGTTGTTTGTTTAAAAAAAGAAAAAAAGAAATGTGCTTTTCCTCCAGAATCTTTATAATAAAATTATGATTGCGTTCCTAGTCCATCATATAAAAGGCTGTTTAACCTGAATTGCTACTGGTCATTAGTTGGAGCAGGGTCCTTTATAGAAATAAATACAAATGAAACTTTCTGTTTTGGGTTACAGAGTTCATTAGGCAATGTCTCTTGTTTCTGGGTTTTTTTTTTTTTTGCATTAATTTCATTCTCATTCAGTTTCTTCCCATCTGATGGCCATAGCTTACTTGAGGTTTACGTTGTTGGAGAGTCCAGAGAATATCCATATCAAACCTGGCAAAAGAGCTCTGGCCCAGGTCCCCTGGCGAGACTGTACCAAGTGTCTAATCCTGTTGGAGCGGCTGTAAAAGGGTTTTGATTGATAACACAACAGTAATTTGCATAGAGAAGAGAAAGCAGTTCCTGTAAGGAAGTATGGGGCAGTGGAGTAAGCCTGTAGGGTGAGGAACTGACATCCACTGGAGTATGAAAAGACGACTTCTGGGTTAGCTACTCAACGTCTGGTCCACTCTGCTGCAGTAAGAGTGGTGGGTAGGGGAGTGTGGAAATACAGTGTTCTAAAATATGCTCACCTAAACAAGAACTGGTTGGTGGAAGAGGACATTCTCTTCGAACATCTTAGGATGTTCATAGAACAGGCGCCATCACCCAGGCCCAGCAGCCCAGCATCGGGGACAGGGGAAGAAGTTGTGCTTCTTCAAAAACGTGGGGTGTTCTTTTGTTTGTTTGTTTTGTTTTGTTTTGTTTTGAGCAAGGGTCTTGCTCTGTCATCCAGGCTGGAGTGCAGTGAGTGATTATGGCTCACTGCAGCTTCACTTCCCTGGCTGAAGACATGCTCCGCCTTTACCTCCTGAGTAGCTGGGACTACAGGTGCATGCCAACATGCTCAGCTAATTTTTCAAGGTTTTTGTAGAGACAGGGTCTCACTGTATGGCCCATGCTGGTGTTGAATTCTTGGTTTCAAGTGATCCTCCTGCCTCAGCCTCCCAAAGTGCTGGGATTACAGGCATGAGCCACTGTGCCCAGCCTCAGTATTTAAACAAAGTAATGCTATTGGCAATGCTATTCTTGATATTACTGGAATTGGGTTAAAACCAGTAGTCTCGAAATGAAGTGTGTAAGATGATCCATTAGGAATGGGAAGAAAATATTAGCATTTCTGATGTTTATTTTTATGTAAAAATGATAGACTAAGCATTATTTTTAACATATGGATGATACTGGTGTCTATACTCTATCTGTATATGATATGGTTATGTGTTACTTCAGGTTCCATGAAGTCAACGGGTTGAAAATTTCACCATCTCTCATTTATTTCTGCTATGGCAAATCTATTATAATTTAAATGTAGTTTTAGAGAATTATATAATTGAATTTTAGTTAATTTAAAAGGTTGTTTTAAAGTAACTATTGGCTGACTGTGGTAGCTCATGCCTTTAATACCAGCACTCTGGGAGGCCAAGGTGAGAGAATTGCTTTGAACCCAGAAGTCTGAGACCAGCCTGGGCAATGTAGTGAGACCCTGTTTCTACCAAAAAAAAAAAAAAAAGAAAGGCTGGGCATAGTGGTACATGCCTGAGGTCCCAGCTACTCCAGAGGCTGAGGTGGGAGGATCTCTTGAGCCCAGGAGGTTGAGGCTGCAGTAAGCCATGATCATACCACTGCACTCCAGCCTGGGTGACAGCAAGACCCTGTCTCAAAAAAAAAAGAAAGGTAGCCATGAAATGATGAAGGGCCAGGAATTGTTCTGAGTATTTTAAGTGGATGATTCATTTAATTATTTAAGAAATTCTAAGAGGTAGGTGCTGTATTACCCCCTTTTTTCAGATGAAGAAACTATCAACAGAGCAGTTTAGTAATTTCTCAGAGGACAGATAGTGGAACCAGACTGGAACCTAGACAGTTCGGTTTTAGATCCTGCGTGCTTTATTACTGTGCTGTGCTGCTCTCAAGGCAGGCATTTTCTAAGTGGATTCAAACTAATTTGGTCGATAAGACGGCAAAGTGGATACCATGATTTAGAAAATAAAGGTAGGTAGTGAGACTCTCCTTCCCTTACACCTATGTATCTTTACAAAGGTATCTTTTTCAGTTTTGATAGCCATTAATACCACCTGTCCAAATAACTGAACATAAACCCAGACTTCAAATTGCTGTTTTAAAATCTAAAACCTATACAAAAAAAATACCCAATCTCATTGCTCTCACTTAAAACTAATAATTTTTCATGAAAAAATAGCTTGTGTCACAAATAAGACAAAAATCTAAATGTGCATTTTCTTAGTTGCGTTCCTTTATATTTTTAATATACCTAATATAGTACATATAATTTATAAATATGTTTAAGGGATGTGTGCTCAAATGCTTAGTGGTAGAGATATAAAAAACGTTTGTGGTGGGATGTTTGTTACGGTTTGGAGAAAAAGGCATTAGAAAGAGCACTTTGAAAGTAAGAATGAGTAATTGTGTTCACTAAGCAATCAAAAAATCAATGATCAGACCTTGAGTAGGGTGGCAACTTTTAAAATTTCTTCCCTCTGATCTAAACCTACCTTTGATCTTCAAAACCAGCTGGGATAATACAGCATAGATTTCATCGCTAAAGCGATTTTTTTTTTTTTTTTTAAGAAATTGAGCATTCACAAACAAGAATATAGAGGAAATCATCCCAGAAAACCTTTTGCATGAAGGCTATACTCTTGAAAGATAATTTTTAGGTCTTAGGACCTTGAATGAAAGTTAATTTTAAAAATCAAGGACATTGAAGGAAAAGTTTCAGAATTATTAATAAGATTGAAAGCTAGCTTATTCTGGAGAAAGAGTAGTAGTTTCAACCTTTAATTTTTCTTTAATGGAATTGATGAAAGTAAATACAAGAAGATTCTAATAGCAGGCCTCAAAGAATTGATTGTAATGTTACTGTTGTTTTATATTCAGAAGACGAGCAAGTCATGTTGGATAAAAGTGTGAGCCTGACTTCCAGTAGTCTACAAAACAGAGACTCCCTCTTGTTTTTTAGCCTATCCTATTTGCTTCTTATATTTTTTATAGATGGGTCATTACTTATTATCATAATATTTCTGATATACTCTGAGATGATCTCTTTTGCTTTCGTTTCCCTACTCGGTGGTAGTTGTTCATTTCCCCTGTTGCCTATTCTAAAATATGGAGATTGTATCTTCTCTTCGATTGATATAACCAGATTTATTGGTTGTTAGCTTCATTAGATTGTGGTACAAATATGGATATTTTTAAGAAAAATTGATACTGGATACTGGATAAATTAATCCTGGTAACATTGTAGATTCTACTTCAGGTGTACTTAACCCCTGCATAGGCTTCATTGAAGTGTATCTATAGTTCCATTTATGATAATTGATATCAGTACACTTTAATCACATGCTTCTTAAGCTTAAGCACTTCTTTTTCTGAAACCAGTGCTTGTCTCCTACTAGCAGTGTGGATGTGAGAAGCCATTGTCCTCACTAGGTCTCAGGTCCTCAGCTTGAGAGGGCATGGATCTCCCAAGCCTCTTCAAAAAATCGGTAACTCCTGTTTCATTGGGGCAGAGGAATCTTAATTGTTTAATATCTGTGGAAAAGAAGAAATATATTCAGACAGTTAGATTGAACATAGCAGAGCTTTTAAATTTTTTCCCCTGGAATTATTGGTTCTGCCTAGTCTCTGTCTTCACTATGAATTTATCTGGTTAGATTCTTTATTTGCTGTGATTTTGACATATGATGACATGACGATTTAATTTACCTCAAAGATTAAACACCTCCTTTGAAAAGCGAGAGGAGAGGTAAGCATAATGAGTCACCATGAACCCATCCACCTATCTTGAACAATTAACAATATTTTCATTCTCTTCCACTTATCCTTTTTTTTTCCTGGAAAAGGAAATTCTAGTCATCATGTCATTTTGTCAATAAATGGGACATGTTTAATTACGTGTCTCAAAGTAGCAGAAATGTTGTAAAAAATATGACCATCTAATGATCACACCTAACAAAGTCAACAATTTCTTAGTATCATCCAATGGTAGTATATATTCAGGTATCTTCTTTTGTCTCAGAGATGACTCTTTTTTTTTTTTTTTTTTTTTGAGATGGAGTCTCACCCTGTTGCCCAGGCTGGAGTGCAGTGGTGAGATCTTGGCTCACCGCAGCCTCCACCTCCCGGGTTCAAGCAGTTCTTCTGCCTCTGCCTCCTGAGTAGCTGGGATTACAGGAGTGCATCACCATGCCCGGCTAGTTTTTGTATTTTTAGTAGAGAGAGGGTTTCACCATGTTGGCCAGGCTGGCCTCGAACTCCTGACCTCGTGATCCGCCTGCCTCGGCCTCCCAAAGTGCTGGGATGACAGGCATGAGCCACTGAGCCTGTCCAAAGATGACTTTTTATAGTTGGCTTATAAATCAGGATCTAAGTTAACTCCAAGCATTTACATTTGCAGCTTGATTGTTGTATCTCTTGAGTCCTTCTCAACCTTTTTTCTTTTTCAAGTCATGGATTTGTGGAGAAACTAGGTTGTATGTCCTAGAGACTATCCGCATTTCAAACTTGACCTTTTCCTTCTTTGTAGTATTGTCTCTTCCGTTGACTGTCTTGTAAATTAGTAGTTGGATCTAGAGACGTAACTGAAGTTTAATGGTTTTGTTTTTTTAAGGTAAGAATATTTCATAGGAGGTAAGATATATTAAAAGACATACAATATTCAGTTGTTCACTTTCAGCGATGCTGAAATTCGTGGGGAGGTTTAGGTCTGATCCCTCTGTTTTAAAGTTCTCCATCAACTTTTAACCTAATCCTTTGAGCATCCATTGGTAATTATTGCTTAATCCATTATTTACAACCATTTCTTCTGATTTTATTCACTGGAATTATTTTATAAATAAAAACTTCCTTCATCAACTGTTTAGTGCCCCTGAAATATGGTTCTTCTGAGAAAGGCAAGATGAATCTTTGATGTTTTCCTTTTATATGTTAGTTTGCAACTGTAAGTGGAGACGAATAAGGGTTTCCTTTTTAAAAATATCATTATGTGTACGCACACACACACACACACACACACGCACCCCCCCCTTTTTTTTTTTTTTTTGGAGAAAGTCTCATTCTGTTGACCAAGCTGGAGTGCAGTGACACCATCTTGGCTTACTGCAACCTCCGCCTTCCAGGTTCAAGGGATTCTACCACCTCAGCTTCCTGAGTAGCTGGGATGACAGGTGTGTGCCACCACACCTGGCTAATTTTTGTAATTTTAGTTGGAGACGGGGTTTCACCATGTCAGCCAGACTGATCTCAAATTCCTGACCTCAACTGATCCATCCGCCTTGGCCTTCCAAAGTGCTGGGATTATAGGCATGAGCCATTGCTCCCGGCCTAAAATGTCATTTTAAATTTATGAATTTTTATATAGTTGATGTATTTTAATCCATTACAGTAATCCTTTTGTATTAAAGTTGACACTTACATTCAAGATATCCCAGGCTAATCTTACATATTGTACATTTCTTGTCCCAAATTTTATATGAGCCATATCTCAAGGTGTCCGAGTTCCTTTTGATGGGAAAAAGGTGCTTAGAGAGCACAATCTGGGTATAAGAGAAAGTTGTTGCTGCCACACCTTTTCAGTGGACAGACTTTGAAAACACGTACACACAAACATATATGCCTGCACACAGATGTACACTTTCAGAGTTATAAAAAGACATTAGTTTATATTGATATTTCCAACTTAAGTTTATAGGACTTTTACTTTTCTGGTTTTTATTACAGTGTCTTTTTTTCCTTTACATTAAAAATTTTGGTTCCTAAGGTTATTAACATATTTCCTGGTTTGCTTTATCCTATGATATAGCTACAATAGTTTCAAAATAACAGTATCAGTAAATTTGGGGCTTTTTTTTGTTTGTTTGTTTTTGAGACAGAGTCTCGCTTTGTCATCCAAGATGGATTGCAGTGATGTGATCTCAGCTCACTGCAACCTCTGTCTCCCGGGTTCAAGCGATTCTCATACCTCAGCCTCTTGAGAACCTGGAATCACAGGCATGCGCCATCACATCTGGCTAATTTTTGTATTTTTAGTAGAGATGAGGTTTCACCATGTTGACCAAGCTGGGTCTTGAACTTCTGACATCCACTGATCCACCCTCCTCGGCCTCCCAAAGTGCTGGGATTATAGGTGTAAGCCACCACGTCCGGCCAACAGATTTTTTTTTTAATGCTTAGACTGTATCTCATTAGGCATGTAGGTAAACATTCTTTGTTTTAAGTAATTCTTTTCTCTGTATTTCTGCCATTGAGTTCATATACATTTAGGTTTCGTTTATTTTTGTTTTTAGTTTTAGAATTTTTTTTTTTAATGTTAGAAGAGATAGGGGTACAAAGTAAATGTTTTATAACAACATACTTTTAGAGAAGTCTCACTTTTATCTATTCATTTTTTTCCCTATTCTCCTATAAATATTTTTATTAGCTTTTTGTTTACCTTTCCTCATTTTTTTTTGAAAATATAAGCAAATGGTCTATGGACATACATTTGATATCACCCAATCTTATTTTTCTCTGCCTAGCCTTTTTAACTTAATACTGTGCATACATGATCTCACCCCAGAGTAGAAATATGAGAATTGTCCTCATTTCTTTTTTATAGTTTCATAGTGCTCCCCAAATCTTCGTGACTGACTTTTAGGTGTTTTATTAGCTAACTTTTAGAGCCAGTGTTTATTAATGGAAGGGAAAAGGAAGGCAGTACATATTTGTCAAACTGTGTGTCATTTACTCTCTGAAGTAGGGTTATTTCCCTGGCCCCCCAAATACTGGAGTGAAGTAGAGTTCAGTAAGATGTAGTGACATACTCCCAATGACATGGCCAGTAAGAGAGAAATTCGTAGTTAAGGATTTGATGTGAACATCATGAATACTGTGACTTGGCATTTCAGTGGTTGTTAGACTGCTATACCAGTGACTTTTTAATGTAACATTTCAGGGGATCTTTTTATTTTTTGTTTTTGTGTGTTTTAGTTTGGACGTCCCTAAGAACCTGATAGAAAACCTTACTTTTGTGATTTCTAAAGAATTTTTGAGAGTTGTATTTTAAAATATATAATATAATGCAGTCAGTGTTCCAGTTACAGTAGTAACCAATTGTTATCTCTTTCTGTTCTCTCAGCCATACACCAGGAATTTCTCTCTTGAAAACGTACGTGTTGCCCTAAATTTAACAAAACTTTTTTTTTTCTGTTGCAGTTTGGGAATACTTGCTACTGCAATTCAGTTCTTCAAGCACTTTATTTTTGTCGTCCATTTCGGGAAAAAGTTCTTGCATATAAGAGTCAACCTAGGAAAAAGGAGAGCCTTCTTACATGCTTAGCAGATCTCTTCCATAGCATAGCCACTCAGAAGAAAAAGGTTGGAGTAATACCTCCTAAGAAGTTCATCACAAGATTACGGAAAGAAAATGGTAATTCTACTTCCCACTGTGTTAATGACATCCTAGGAAGGTTAAATATAGCGTGCCATAATTCCAGCACTTATCAAGCATCATCTATAGGCCTGATAATATGTTAGCTGTTGAAGAAACAGAGATGACACTCCTTTCTTCAAGGAGGCACTTGTTGAGTGAAGGAAATAGTCTCACAGTCATTAATACAAGATACAATTAATGTTTGCATTGTGTTATACAGAGATAAAATTCTGTGTGGCAGCAGCAAATGAGAAATCATAATTTCTCTTTTTGCTTACTTGGCTTTTCTGTCAAGAATGAAGGATATTTTTTTTGCATGCTTATGCATTTGTCATTTTCATAATGCTTCCGTGTGTGTTAACTCAATGGATCCTTGCAGTAGCCTTAGATAGAGAGCATGTCATTTCCCCCATTTGAGCCATGCTCCAGGGAAAGAGCCAGAAAAGACCTTCTGGCTTAGAGTAGATAAGTTTAATTCTCCGTCCTCTTTTAAAAATAGTTACTGAGTAAGCCCCACCTCCCTTTTCTCTTTTGAAATATTGTTCATTTAATTTTCATATGCCAATAAGTTAGACGTTATCACCCTCTAAGATAACTGAGGCTCAGAGAGGTTAATTTGCCCAAGATCCCACAGAGTTAGTAAGTGGTGGAGCTGGTATACAAAGTATACAAACTTACTTCTCCCTGATACATAAGCCCTGTGTTCTATCTAAAGTGGTACACTGCCTCAAAAATTCAAATGGAATTTAGATAACATGTAGAATTCTGGCTTTTGTTTGATGTAGACATTTCAATCATTGTAGAAAAAAAATTGAATGGCATTTTTAGTTTGATTTGTTACCTATTAAAAAGACACTCACAAATGGGATTAGAGAAGTCTTTAAAATTGATTATTAAATACCCTAATACATAATCCTGCCCTTAAATTAGTCTGTTGACACTGTGTATTATCATATGAATTGAGGTAAGCCTGCATCGTATCTAGTTCCCTAAAATATAAGATGACCCAGATATAGGCTATAGGCTATTATTCTTGAATTTGATACACGTGTTGAAGATTTGTTCATTTTCCCCACATACACATGTAGAATAATTGATTAGTTGCTCACAAGTCACTTCTTGTTTCCCCTAATGAAAGCTAAACATATATACTTTCTTAGATTATAGATCTGTATAGGTTGTGTTTTTAGAAAATAAAATATAAGCCATTAGAATGTGGATTGAGCAATTAAGTCTTCTCTCTTTTTGTTTGTGTCTGTACGAAACTTTAAAAGTTTTGTCCTGGTAAAAAATTCATGTACTTGGTAATTAAACACAGCACCCTTTCTCAGTGACTTTATTAGTATCTTTAAAATGTTCACTGGCTGGGCATGGTGGCTCACACCTGTAATCCCAGCACTTTGGGAGGCCAAGGTAGGATTTTTTGAGCCCAAGAGTTTGAGACTAGCCTCGGCAGCTAAGCAAGACCTTGTCTCTACAAAAAAATTTTAAAATTAGCAGGGGGGGGCCCCCCCGCACCCAGGGCGGCGGCGGGGACCGGGGGAGGCAGAGGGGAGGCGGGGGGGGGGGGCACCCCCCGCATTAAAAAAAAAAAAAAAAAAAAAAAAAAAAAAAAAAAAAAAAAAAAATTAGTCAGATGTGGTGGTTCACGTCTGTAGTCCCAGCTCCTTGGAAGGCTAAGGCAGGAGGATCGCTTGAGCCCAGGAGGTCAAAGCTGTGGTGAGTCCTGATTGTGCCACTCTCCAGCTTGGGAAACAGAGCAAGACCCTGTCTCTTAAAAAAAAAAAAAAGTTCAGAAGTATGCAGCTCATGCAGAGCATACGTCATTTACCTTTTCATTTAATAGTACATTTCTCTTGGCCTTATTAACCTATCACATGTGTTCTTTAAGTTACAATGATTTTTTTTTTTTTTTTTTTTAGTTAGGTTGACGCTCATGCTGAACAGAGGTAAAATACAGTTACATACTTACGACTTATATGTTTGCTTGTCAAACCTGGGGCATTTTTACAGTGTTTGCTATTTTTTTCCAAATGGGCTTTTTTAAATCTTTTCTCTTTCTTTTTTTTTTGATAGAGACCGGGTCTCCTTATTGTTGCCCAGGCTGGTCTCGAACTCCTGGCCTCAAATGATCCTCCTGCCTCAGCCTCTCAAAAGTGTTGGATTATAGACATGAGCACTGTGCCTGACCTCATTATTATTATTTATTATTATTTTTAATAGTTCAGTAGTTTCTAATTTTTTTATATTTAGGGAGATTGAATTGGTAACACAATAAAGTTCTTAAATACTTCTTTGAAAGAGTCTGAGTCCAGAGTAAATATTTATTCCAAGCCCATCTTCTCATAAGTTTTGCTTCATTTTTCTAAACTTCAGAAATAATGCTTAATAGAAAAGCCATTTTTTTAATAGAAAAGGATTTTTTATTATTTGATGTTGCTGACTTTGCAAATATGTTTTGAAATATGTTTTTGGCTTTTGAGTTTTCCCTTGAGAATTGTGTAGAGAAGAATATACAAATCAAACAGGATTTAATATCTTATTCATTGCATATCTTTCCTTCTGGGATTTTGATTGTTTTAAATCTTTGGAAAGTATGTTACTCATTTCAGTATTTCCACCAACTTTCACTGTTAGCTGGTTCTTACTAAATTAATTTCCCTTCATACTATGTTAAAAACTTTTATTCTCAATAGATATTAGCCCCATATTGTTTTTAACCACCCTTGCTTTATGTTACTAATCTTTTTGATGTCCCTGGAAAGAACTGATTTTAATTTCTATTTATTAATGAATTTTTGTTTTTACAATTTTAACTCATGTTACCTAATCATAGCATAAGAGGACTGTTGCACAGTGCTCCTACATACGCTGCAACACTGGCTCCATGCATGTTACCTGCTGATGGATGGATGCTAGCTGAGTGTTTGAGTAGACCAATTATGACAGATCTATTTCCTTTTGTGTGCCAGACACTGTCTAGGAACTGATGATACAGAAATATGCCTTCCAGTACCTGACACCCTCATGGGGAAGCAGACAGCCATCAATTGTGTGATGTAATGTGTCACTGCCACGAAAAAAGACTGAGAAAGGGGACAGAGGATGAGGGAGTTGCTAGTTCATATGTCAGTGGTTGGATCAGAAATTTGAAGAGAAAAATACGTCATTTGAAGAGCGGAGGCAAAAAAGTCACCATCAGTAAGGAGAAAGTGCAGGTTGCCTGAGTGCCTGAAGGAGGGCAAGCAAATTAGCATGTCAAGAGTGGAGTAAAATGAAGATAAAGTCAGAGGAGAGCCGGGGTCTAAAGCTTGGGTTTTATTTGGAAAGCCATGAAAAGTCATGAGAGGGTTCTGAGCAGGTGGACAATAGGTTCTGTTTTGTGTGAGAAGACCCTCTGGCTGCTGGGTGGGCACAGGCAGTGTGAGAGTTGAGGCAGGAGATAAGCCTGGAGGCTGTTGCAGTACCCAGGTAGGAAATGGAGTCATCTCTTTACAGGTGTACAGGTAACTGCCTGTGGGTGGTCTACTATTATTTTGGAAGAAATACAGCATTGGTTGGCGATCTGATTGTGTTAGCTAGAGTTGACCCTCAGCTGGACTTTTGAGGTCATTTAAGGTGGGCCTGAGGGTCCTATCAGCTGGCATCTGTAGCTGTGTGCTCTGATTCACTGAATCTTAGCAGTGTCAATCATTTAAGTTATTGTCTGGGGGCAGATTACTTTTCTGTCATCATCTTAGTCGTTTCAATCCCTATTGTCCATCCATCCATCCATCCATCCATTCATTCATTCATTCATTCATTAAAAAATGGGAAATACTTATCATTATGTGGCAGGCACTATTGTTAGTCCTAGAGATACAGCAGGGAATGAGATAGATAGGGTCCTTGTTCTTAAGGAACCTGCATGGACCTAGCAGTGTTTCATGTGCTGTGGAGAGATAGAAAAACAGATATATTTAAGTCTTGGTCTCCCTCAAGTGAGGAAATTTTAGTTGTCCACAAACAATACCTATTAAATATATTTGAGTAAATGATTTCTTATATTCATTTCAAACAATTATTTTTCTCCAAAAGAGCATAAATGGTATTTTGTGTAATGAGAGCTATAGCTATTTCTGAATTACGAGGAGAACATAACCTATTTTTAAGCAGTGATTTTGTTTTTCATTTTTTTTTTGCATTAATGTTGCAGCTGTATCAGGACTATAGTAGTTCATACATTTATTTAATAATGAAATTGTCTGTCTCTCCCACTAGACTGTCAGTTCCATGACGGAGGGGAACCCATTTGTTTTTGCTCACCATTGTATTCCCAGCACATAATCCAGTTCCTGGCACATAGTAGGTGCTTACTCAATATTTATTGAATGAGTGAATGAATGAATGAAATTGTTTAATTTCCAAAGCAAGTTTGCAGTTTACCTTTCCCATTATGCTACTTTGCAAAGAAGAAAGCAAACCATAAGAAAACCAGGGTTTTAAAAACTATAGTCTACGGCCATACCACCCTAACGTGCCCGATCTTGTCTGATCTCGGAAGCTAAGCAGGGATGGTCCTGGTTAGTACTTGAATGGGAGACCACCTGGGAACACCGTGTGCTGTAGGCTATAAAAAAAATAAAAATAAAAAAATAAAAACTAAATATAATACAGTTCACAGGGATTGTCTTGAGGTCACTCATCAGTGTTATTTTGCTGTTTATGCAGTCCTGGTTGTTGTTTTTAAAACTATAGTGGCTGCTTTCAGGTGCAGCAAGATTCTGGCATATTTAATGTACTCTGGAAAATGGACAATAAATAATTTCAGAAATATTTCAAAAATTTAAAGATTTTTTTTTGTTTACTTTGCATCTTATTTCCAGAGCATTCAAGTCAGTTGAGGTATTTTTGTGAATATGAAATCATTGCTCTGTGTTAAAAGAGCATCGAAAAAAAAAGATGTACATTTTTAAAAAGCAAAAACATTTGCACATTTTTGCTCAAAAAGTAATTATTTTGAAAAATATGTATATACTAAAATTTTTTTTTTCCACAGGGAAAAATTAGACCACTTCAGATTGTGGCATCAAGCCAGTATGTAGGTAGCCACTGTAGTGAATTAAACATCTCCAGCCTTGACTAGGTCTTCAGCAGTGCTTATAAAATTTTTTTACTAGTCCTCTCTGGTTATCCTTTTTAGATTCCTCTAGGACTTTTCCAATTGGTTTCTACTTTTCTTAAGCCCCTCAACTCAACTTTAGCATAATTGTTTTCCACTTCTTTACATAGTGGATCTGTTTGCGGTGGGTGGTTCCAGATTTGTGACCCGGAAGTGGGTGGGTGAGTGAGAGAGAAAGGCTCTTGAATTGTAAGGGATTGAGGTGCATACATGTCAGGAAGCTGCCTAGACACTGAGGTGTCAGGGTTGGTGCAGGAGGCATAGTGGAGAGAGAAACCGTGAATCAGGCCGTCAGTGGGTGAGGAGGAGGCTGGGAGATCGCCTCAAAGAGAGGAGGATTGAGGGTCGTAGTATGGTTGGATCTTGGGCACTTTTGTGGTTGAGAGCAAGTAGCATCAGGGAACTAGAAAATGCCGAAGGTTGATAAGGTGGGGGGAGAACAGAATGCAGGACCTTGAAGGAGCAACTTAGAAAGGGTTGGGAACAAAGAAATCCCAAGGACGAGAAAGGAAATATAAGGTACAATAAGCAAATGAGAGTAGTAGAGGATAGGAGATTGCGGTTGAGAGGTGAAGTGTTTATTATTTTCAGGGATGGAGGATTATTGCATTGAGGGGCAAGGTTAGATAATTTACTTCGGTAGCTCAGCTGTGGTCTAGACTTTTCCAGCTGGCGGAGCCATGTGAGGTTCTATGCATGACTTAGCCCAGCCTCAGAGGGATGGAGTGGACTACTGAGGTTTGTGAGTTGCAGGCTGTCTCAGTGTTGGGGGGAGGCTGCAGAGACTCTGCTCTGAGCAGGGAGAAGGGAATGGGGTTGCAGTGCTTTAGATCTACTGTCTCTTGTGGACAAAAACCCACACAGTGTACCAAATTCAAGATCAGTTAGTTGTTAACTCCACATAGGCTAATACTGAACTCTTAGAACTCATGACTTTTCTTGTTCTTAAATATAACATGGGGAGTTTGCTAAAGGCTAATGGGTCCCTCAGGCTAAACTTACAGCAGAGAAATGAAATGTGGCTTCAGTTGCATTCTTAATATTATTGTGTTTGATTTGAGACCCAAATATGTGGAATGGATTTGGACATATGAAAATAACTAAATAATGAACATGAAAAATGTATTGTGAATTTTACCATAAAATGCAAGAGATATCAGGGAAAATTCTTAGGGAGAGATTCAGGGGCTCTGAATTAAACTTGTCTATTTGCAGTGTGAAACTGAAGGAAAGGAGACTTAGTGGGTTAAGTGAAGGGAGCTGATGTGAACTAAGTAGATTTAAATGGAAATGGAACAGACTAGACATATGCAGGAAATGAACTTTAAAAATTGAAAGGGCTTGGGAAGTAACTGGATATGAATAATATGCAACAGGCAGGCAGATTGCTTGCCCCTAGGAGTTGGAGATCAGCCTGGGCAACATAGCGAGACCCCCATCTCTTAAAAAATAAAAGAATGTGTAACAGACAGTGATAGGGAGCAAGAAAGCAGACTTTTTGTATGGAAAAGCTCTATTTTATTTGTAAGTATACAAATAATACATGCATACATTCTTATAATTTCAGTACCAAACAAACCTAGAAGTTTCCCTAGTGCTATGCTTTCTCCCCAGCTCCTCAGTCTCATCTTCCTTTGATCTTACCAAACCCTTTTCTATGTATTTAAATATATATGTCCAAATAGGAAGCCACAGTTACATTTTATGAGGACTTATGGTGGTTGTTTCTTTTCTTTTTTTGAGACAGAGTCGTACGCTGTCGCCCCGGCTGGAGTGCAATGGTGCGATCTTGGCTCACTGCAACCTCCACCTCCCAGGCTCAAGCGATTCTTGTGCCTCAGGCTCCCGAGGGATTCTCTAGCTGGGATTATAGGTGCTTGCCACCATGCCTGGCTAATTTTTGTATTTTTAGTAGAGATGAGGTTTCACCATGTTGGCCAGTCTGGTCTTGAACTCCTCACCTCAGGTGGTCTGCCTGCCTCAGACTCCCAAAGTGCTGGGATTACAGATGTGAGCCACTGCTCCCAGCCGGTTGCTTTTCATGAGTGGGATCCACACATGTTCAGCATCCTTGTTTTGCTTCCTGTCTTGGAAGTTTTGCCATGTTAATTCATATGGACCTGCTTCCACTTTAACTGTTGCCCAGCGTTCACTGACAACATGATAGCATGATTTAAATAAATCATTCTCCTGTTGATAAACATTTAGGATATTTTCAGACTTCTGCTGTTATAAATAAGCAGCCAGATTTATGCTTGTTTCAGTACATGCACAGATACTTACCTGGCATCACTACCTGGGAGAACTAGGTTGCATTATTTTAAATGCGTTACGAAATTGCCTTTACAACATGCCATAACAGTTTATATCCCCAACAGCAACGGGTGAGAATATCCATTTCTCCACACTCAAGCTAACACCGGATGGACGCTGAGTCTATTTTTATTTTGCCAAAGTGATGGGCAAAATGATATTTTGTCATTGTTTTAATTTTTATTTCCAAGTCATTTGTCATGTATTACTTAGGCATTTGTATTTCTACTCTGAATTGGCTATTATTTTTCTTTGCCAGTTTTTTAAATTGGTTTTTTCTTTTCTTGTTTTGTAAAGGTTTTTTAAAAAAAATTCTGTATATTAAGACTTTACATAGTCTAGATATTAGCATGCAAATAATTTTCCTTGTCACTCGTCTTCATTTATGTTGACGTTGCCATACAGAAGTTCTTAATTTTTGTGTAGTCAGTCTGTGATATGTTTTGTATTCTCTTCAGTAGCAACAATAATAATATAGGTTGAGCATTCCTAATCCAAAAATCTGAAACTTCTTGAGCTGCATGATGCCACTGTGTGGCTGAGTTAGTAATATCTTTACTTTCTGATGGTTCAGTGTACACAAATTTAGTTTCCCGCACTAAATATTTTAAAATACTGTATAAAGTCACCTCCAGGCTACAAGGTGTATATGAAACAAATAAATGTCATGTTTAGACTTGAGTCCCACCCCCAAAATATCTCATTATGTGTATACAAATATTCCCAAATCTGAAGCAGTCTAAAGTCCCAAACAGTGCTGGTCCCAAGCATTTTGGATAAAGGATACTCAGCCTGTGGTAATATTGCCAATATTTATTATTGTGGTTGCTGTTGAACAGAATACAAAACTATTGTTGTGTTCTGAGCACTTTTGATTTTCCTACCAGCCTTGTGAGGTGTAGGTACTGCTGTGAGCCCCATTCTTCAGATGAGGAACTATGGTACAGGAAGGTTGAATAAGTTGCCTATGCCGCGCGTCAGTTAGAGATAGAACCATAGCACCAACCCAGACAGCCTTGCTCTAGTAGCTGTGCCCCCCCAATAAATAGCTTCACTAGTTCCCTTTCTATTTTTACAGTAACTTTGCAAAGTAAGATGGTATTTGGGGTTTTGTTCTTGAGATGGAGTTTTGTTCTTGTTGCCCAGACTGGAGTGCAATGACGCTATCTTGGCTCACTGCAACCTCTACCTCCCGGGTTCAAGTGATTCTCCTGCCTCAGACTCCCAAGTAGCTGGGATTACAGGCATGCACCACCACGCTTGGTGAATTTTTTGTATTTAGTAGAGACAGGGTTTCACCATCATGGCCAGGCTGGTCTCCAACTCTTTACCTCAGGTGATCCACCTGCCTTGGCTTCCCAAAGCGCTGGGATTACAGGCATGAGCCACTGCACCTGGCCTGTTTTTTTTTCCTTACCATGCTTTGAACATTTTCTCATGTTTCTTAGCTTTTTGATTGTTTTGTTATAAATTGTTGATTGCAAGTCCCTTGCCCACTTTGGTTTTTTTAATATGAGATTTTCTTTTATATGTTGAAAATGTTAATAATTTTCAGGTTTCACTTTTTTTAACCTTCTAAAAGATTTCTAATACATAGAACTTAATTTTGTATCTGTATCTCTTCTAAAATGTAATCGTTAATTGCTTTTATCTTAGACTTTCCCTGAATTTTTTTTCTAAATTTGTGTGCATTCCTTATTAAAATGTAAAATCTTTCTGGAATTTATTAAATGTACATTGAGGATCTAAAAATAAAATTTCCTAAATAGGTTATTTTTCTCAATGCATTTTATTGAATAATTCATGTATGTTCTCATGTGTGGACTCACACTGGGTATTACTTTGTGTGTGGCATGGTGGAGTCAGGCTGCCCAGTTGGAATCCTGGGTCAACCATTTCTTTGCAGTGTGACTTTAACCTCTCTGGTCCAATTTCCATGTTTAAAAATAAAGTTAATAACAATATTACATGGTTGTTGAGGATCAAATGAGATACTCTCTAAAGTCCTTACTGTTCTATGGTAGAGTTGTACATTGCCAAGCATAGGGTAAAGCGCTTGATGTTGGCACCACCAGTATTTCCATTATATTTACTCATTTGTATAACTGCAGAGAACGTTTCATGGAATTGTAAAATCTCACATTTGGAAGGGACTTGAGGTTATCTAGATTACATAGATAATTCTTGATAACATGATTCTTAACCTGACTCTACATCAGAGTTAGTTGGAGGAGCTTTGAAAATCCCCGCATTCTGGCCTCACCCCTTACCAACTAAATCAGAATCTCTGGGATGTATGGTTCAGTAATTTATTTTTGATAAACTTGTGGTTCTTTAGCAGTTGGCTTGGCATTGGCAAATGGTTGTCCAACTTCTTCTTTAAAGCTTGCCATGTTGAAATATTTGTGGAACAGTAGGTTAGTTAAGCTAATAAGCAATTTCTTCTTAAATTCTCAGTATCTGTTATGCTGATGTATGAGGATAGGTTTTGCCCTTTTCTCATGGATCAGTTAGTAGTATTTTTAAACAGGATTTTAATTAATTTTACATTTATTTTCCCCAAATTTAGATGAAAGTTTTAGATGTGAAAGTTATTTATTTTTTACACATTACAAAAACATTGTGCGTTTATATTTTAGTTCTGATCCAATACTAGATATTCTTTTATAAATTGGTTTTTCATGATGTTACATATTCTGAAATAATTCTCTAATATTATGTTTTTATTTTTAGAACTTTTTGACAACTACATGCAACAAGATGCCCATGAATTCTTAAATTACCTACTAAACACAATTGCTGATATTTTACAAGAAGAGAGAAAGCAGGAAAAACAAAATGGTCGCTTACCTAATGGTAATATTGATAATGAAAATAATAACAGCACACCAGACCCAACGTGGGTTCATGAGATTTTTCAGGGAACATTAACTAATGAAACCAGATGTCTTACTTGTGAAACTGTAAGTATATCATACAATTTTGTATAGAAAAAAATTGAATCATTATGTTAAAGGTTATTTTTTGTGGAAGAGAGGTTGGAAGATGAAAGTTGTAATTCTTAGATATAGGAGTTAAAGATGTATTTTTTAGTTGACAGGAATCTGTCTGTACTCTTAATGTAATATTGCTTATTGACAATGAATACCTGAGGTGATAGAAAGATATTTACTGTAGATTGACCTGTTTGATTTTCTGTCTGTTTAGGAGGCCATAGAACCATGTTGTGGAAATTATGTGTTAGGACATAATCTCATAGGATTATACAGATCAGGGAGGCATATTAATTTGTTTTTCCTTTTTCTATGATTACCTTCAGTGTCCATTGTTGGAATAAAAACTAAAGCATATAGCGTACTCTCAGTTAGGGGAAAATATTTCATTTGCTGGACACTGTAAGGATGAAGCTGGAAAATTTTTACATTCAGGCTGGAGTGCGGTGGCCAATCTCAGCTCACTGTAGCCTCTACTTCCTGGGCTCAAGCAATCCTCCCATCTCAGCTTCATAAGTAGCAAGGACCACCAGCATGTGCCACCATGCCCGGCTAATTTTTAAATTTTTATTTTTTTTAGAGACAGGGCTCTTACTGTGTTGCTTAGCCTGGTCTTGAACACCTGGGCTCAAGCAGTCTTTCCACCTTGGCCTCTCAAACTGCTGGGATTACAGGTGTGAGCCATCGTGCCTGGCCAGCAATATTCTTTATAGCATTTTCCCCATTCAGTACAGAATCCAATTTAGAGGTGGACATTGCATTTAGTTGTTTCTTTAGCCTTCTTTAACCTGAAACGTTTCCATAGTCTTTTGTTGTTGTTGTTATAACAGTTAAACATTTTTTAAGAATATGCCTCCCCCACCTTTTTAAAATCAGATGTTCTCATATTTAGTTTCTCTGATGTTTCTTCCTGATTAGATGCAGGTTATGCATTCATGGCTAGAATAATACATCGTTCGTGTTGTGTTCTTCTTGGGGTATCACATCTGTAGGCACACAGTATCCATCTGCCTCTTGTTGGTGAAATTAATTTTGATCACCCAGTCAACGTGGTGGTGTTTCTCCACTTGATTTAAGTGGGACACAGGTTCTTGCTCTGTTGCCTAGGCTTTAGTGCAGTGACACTGTCATAGATCATTATAGCCTTAAACTCCCTGGCTGAAGTGATGCTCCTGCCTCAGCCTTCTGAGTAACTAGGACTACAGTGCATGCCATCACCCTTAGCTAGTTTTTAAATTTTTTGTAGAGACAGGGTCTTGCTATATTGCCCAGGCTTGAACTCCTGGCCTCAAGCAACCCACCTGCCTCAGCCTTCCAAAGTGTTGGGATTACAGGCATGATCCACCGTGCTGGGCCAGTTTCTCCACTTTATGATGACTTTTTTTTTTTTAATCTCTTTGCAATTAGTAGGCAGTCTCGGGGGAGACACAAATACCTCCCTTCTCATCAAAATCTTGCCCAAGATTTAGCGTGCATTTATGATCTCGTCTTTACTGTGACAGTTCCGCTGCTAGGGTTTAATAACATTGGAAAGAGGGTCTGTAAGCAAGAAGGCTGAGAGTCCTGTAAACCCTCCATAGTTTTGCCTTTTCCAGAATATTGTGTAGTTGAAATCATATAGTATGCAGCCTGTTTGGATGGGCTTCTTCCACTTAACAATATGCATTTAAGGTTCCTCCATATCTTTTTATGGCTTGGTACCTCATTTCCTTTATTTTGACTGAATAACATTCTAATGTATGGATGTGCTGCAGTTTTTAAACTTTATTCACTTGCTGAAGGACGTCTTGGTTGCTTCCAAGTTTTGCCAATTGTGAATAAAGCTGCTATAAACATTTGTGTGCAGGTTTTTCTGTGGATGTGAGTTTTTACTTTGTGTAAATATCAAGGAGCATGATTACTGGATTGGATGGTAAGAGTATATTTAGTTTTGTAAGAAGCCACCATTCTGTCTTCCACAGTGGCTGTACTATTTTTCCTTCTTACCAGCGGTGAGTGAGAGTTCTTGTTTCTCCACATCTTGCTGATATTTGGTGGTGTCAACGTTTTGGATTTTGGTGATTCTCAGACGTGTGTAGTGGTATCTCATGTTAATTTGCAAGTCTCTAATGACATATGATGTTGATAATCTTTTTGTCTGGTTATTTATCATCTATGTATATATCTTTAGTGATGTGTCCAGATCTTTTGTCCATTTTTTAATCAGGCTGTTTGTTTTCTTTGAGTGTTGCTGAATTTTAAGTGGGTTTTTTGGGTATAATTTTGGATAGTAGTTCTTTATCAGGTAGGTCTTTTATATTTTATCCCAGTCTGTAACTTGTTTTTCATTCTTTTTTTTTTTTTTTTTTTTGAGACGGAGTTTCGTCTTGTTACCCAGGCTGGAGTGCAATGGCGCGATCTCGGCTCACTGCAACCTCTGCCTCCTGGGTTCAAGCAATTCTCCTGGCTCAGCCTCCCAAGTAGCTGGGACTACAGGCGTGCGCCACCATGCCCAGCTAATTTTTTGTATTTTTAGTAGAGACGGGGTTTCACCGTGTTGACCAGGATGGTCTCGATCTCTTGACCTCGTGATCCGCCTGCCTCGGCCTCCCAAAGTGCTGGGATTACAGGCGTGAGCCACCGCGCCCAGCCTTGTTTTTCATTCTTTTAGCACTGTTTTTGGCAGAGCAGAAGTCGTGTTTTTTTTTTTTTGTTTTTTTTTTTTTTGAGATGGAGTTTCACTCTCTTGCCCGGGCTGGAGGGCAGTGGTAGATTCTCGGCTTACTGCAATCTCCGCCTCCTGGGTTCAAGTGATTCTCTTGCCTCAGCCTCCCAGGTAGTTGGGATTACAGGCATGCACCACCACACCTGGGTAATTTTGTATTTTTAGTAGAGAGAGGGTTTTTCCATGTTGGTCAGGCTGGTCTCAAACTCCTGACCTCAGGTAATTCGCCTGCCTTGACCTCCCAAAGTGCTGGGATTACAGGTGTGAGCCACTGCACCTGGCCAGCATAGAAGTTTTTCATTTTTTAAGTATTAGTTTTTAATTTTAATAAAGTCCAGCTTTTTCTTTCATGCGTTGTACTTTTGGTGTTGCATCTAAAAAGTCATCAATAAATTAAATATTTCTTAGAATTTCTCCTATATTACCTTCCAGGAATTATATAGTTTTTCATTTTATATTTGGGCATATGATCTTTTTTGAGTTAATTTCCGTATAAAATATTATAAGGTTTGTTCTGAATTAATTTTTTTGCATGTGGATGTCCAGCTGCTCCAGCATCATTTGTTGAAAGACGATTCTTTCTCCACTGAATTGCCTTCGCTCCTTTGTCAAATATGAGTTGACTCTATTTGTGTGAGTGTCTTTCTAGGCACTCTCTTCTGTCCTGTTGGTCTGTGTATCTGTTCTTTCCCCACTACCACACTGTCTTGATTACCGTAGCTTTAGAGTAAGTCTTAAAGTCAGGTAGTGTCAGTCCTCTGACTTTGTTCTTCTCCTTCAATATTCTGTTGGCTATTCTGGGTCTTTTGCCTCTCCATGTAAACTTCAGAATCAAGTTTATCAATATTCACAAAATAACTTGCTGGGATTTTGATAAGGATTTTGCTGAACCTATAGATCAAGTTGGAACAAAATGATATCTTGACAAAATTGAATCTTCTTATCCAAGTACATGCACTGTCTCCCCTTATTTACTACTTCCTTGGTATCTTAAATTGGAGTTTGGCAGTTCTTTCTCATATCAGTGCTATGCATGTTTTGTTAGATTTATATTTAAGTATTCATTTTTGGAGGTGCTAAGCACCAGCTATGCTGGTAAAAGAAGGTAGAAGATGAATAAGACATAAGCCTCTGATCTCGAGATACTTGTAGGTAATGAAAACTGGCAAGCCAGTGTTCAGGCAATTCCAGAACACCATTCCAGACAGAGAATGGTAGACCTAATCCAGGTGGGAGTGAGAAGGATTTGGGCAGGTGAGGGATGGGCTTCCTGGAGGAGCTCATGCTTGTATTTTAAAAATGCAATTGGTCATATCTCAGGTGGTAGGAAGCTGGTTTCTATAATACCCTTTTCTGGTGTTCTCTATGAGGGTTCCTTCTCAGTCTCATTCCTTGGCTTCTATTTTTCCATTCTTTAAATGTGGGTGTTCCCTGGGGTTTCATTGTCAGTTGCTTCTCACTCTGCATTGGGAGGATCATGTTCCATTTTATTATTACATGTGCTGATGAGTCTAAGTCCCAATCTCCAGCCTAGACTTCTTCCCTGAGATTTAGACTGGGATCTCCCCATATTATACATGACATGACATTGGGACATATTAGTCCAGTAGCATCCAGATGTCTTCACAACCGCTTTGAAAAGTGAAATACTGCCTTACCTGGTGACCCCTTGGCACCAGCCCAACTGCAGGTATAAACGTAGTGACTCATGCACCCAGGTGATGTAGAGCATCCTGTGTCTAGGTTTTTACATGATCATAAAAGTGAGCATTGCAAATGCAGGCCCCTGAGGCGTGTCTGAGGACTTCATTTTGAGAAACACTAGGCTGTGTAACCTTTACTTCTCTATAGCTTACATGTAAACTCCTCCCTGATCTGGCTTTAGCCTACCTCTGCCATACTATCTCTTGTCACCCTACCTAATTTTCTATAAAATTGATGTGTTTTCCTTAAACTTATCGTGTTTTCTCTTTTCTCTCTGAGTTGTCTGTGTTCCCCCTTCTTTTTCACTGGACTTTTTGAGGCTCAGGTCAGTTGTCTCGTAGTGTTGCTGTATCTTCCATCGTACAGTGGAATGGCATCTTAGAGAAGGGGTTTAGGTCCTTCGGTTAGCTTAATGTTGAAATCAAGGGAAGTCAAAATTACCGTTGGAACTCCCTTCAACTATCTATAAAATATGATATGCATAGTACCCTAGTTTACTTATATTTGCATAGATACATAATATGTACGGCCACATGACCTCTGACAACTTACTGAGCTTATAACCTTGATGCAGTATAAAATGGGAAAGCAGCAAGGCGCAGTGGCTCACGCTTGTAATCCCAGCACTTTGGGAGGCTGAGGCGGACAGATCATGAGGTCAGAGTTTGAGACCAGCCTGAGCAACATGGTGAAACCCCGTCTCTACTAAAAATGAAAAATTAGCCCAGCATGGTGGTGCTTGCCAGTAATCCCAGCTATTCAGGAGGCTGAGGCAGGAGAATCTCTTGAACCCAGGAGGCGGAGTTTGCAGTGAGCCGAGATCATGGCACTGAACTTCAGCCTGGGCGACAAGAGTGAGACTCTGTCTCATAAGAAAAAAAAAAAAAAAAAAAAGGCCGGGGGGAAAGCATTTGCTTAACTGAGTGGATGAGAGGCACAGGGGAGCTGAGCCAGACATATCTCCTGTTGCATATATACCTTCAGGATGGACTTGCTGAAAGAAATAGCCAAGAAAATTTATGTCTAAAGTTCTGTCCTATTTCAATTCACATGTGCAAGTGATAACTTTATAAGATTATTTACCCGTAAATCAAACAAAACTTTATATTAAGTTTTTAAGAGAAATAAAGTCAATTATAAATGAAGAATGTAATTTAATATTTTGGGCTAAATTTTTTTTAATGATAAAACAATACAGATATCATGTCCCGTGTGAAGCATTTTCATCCAGTCTTGGCTTAAGTTTTTTTAAGAATCGGTGTATATGGTACAGTTTGTTTCATGCTTTAAAATAACACAAAGAGTTTGGAAAGTCATGAAATCTCACATCATGCTAACCTTTGCCAGTGAGAGAGTCAGTCAAAAGTATGCTTTGGTGTTTTACTTCCACATCTGGTGCGGGTTATTTATTCAATGTCCTTTTGGATAATCCAATTAAGTAGTTTTCTTTTGAACTTGAGAGAAAAGAATTGTTTACTTACTGCTAATAATAGAATGCATTTAATTCTGTTAATTGGGAACTGTGGTTTACTAGTATTTGAAAAAAATCAAAGATAATTCACTATTTTTACAGATAAGCAGCAAAGATGAAGATTTTTTAGATCTTTCTGTTGATGTGGAACAAAATACATCAATTACTCACTGCTTAAGGTACATATAGATTTATTTAATTTGAAATTTAATAATTATTTTTAGTCTGGAATATTTTTTAATGGGTACATGCTTTCCTGGTATCTACAAAATAAATTTATTTTGAATTTCTCACAGGGGTTTCAGCAACACGGAACTCTATGCAGTGAATACAAGTATTACTGTGAAGAGTGTCGCAGCAAACAGGAAGCACACAAACGGTAATTTAATGCTTTATGGATTTTTAAGTAATTTTTTTTTTTTTTTTTGCAGTAGATGTTGTAGATGGGCTTAGAAAAACAATCTAGGAAAATTTACATTGAGTAAAAATTCTTAATTTTGTCACTAACAGTTAATGTTTATTAAGTATTACCTGGTAAATTATATTCTACTTGATGTTTCTTTTGACAAAAACTCTGTACACTCAAGTGATTTTCTATGTCTAGAGATTATTTAATCATCATAAACCAGTACAGTTAAAATACTTGGCCTTGAGACTTTCCTGATGATGTAAACATTTTTCTTGGCTTAGAGGGTTGAGGGAGAAAGTACTCCCCACTCCCCGTCCCCACACCCCCATTTCTGCTTTTCCTACATAGGCTCTTGTATGCTCTCTTAGCATGTTATTGTAAGACTGGTTTGGTATCAAGAAATGGAATAATAAACATCATCATCATCGTTACTTCTTATTTTGAAACAATCTCAAAACTCAGAGAAAAGTTGCATGAATAGTACCAAGAAAGTTTTTTACCCTAAACCATTTGAAAGTAAGTTACTGATATGTACCTCATGATCCCCGGCACTTTAGTAGGTATTTCCCAGCCACAGGGACGTTTTTCTATGTGCCCACATCCATCCGCATCAGGAAAGTAACACTGACATGCTACTGTTACTGCAAACCTTATTCTGGTATCACAGGATCCTGGTAATGTCCTTTATAGAAGAAGGATTCTGTCCACAATTACACATGACATTTAGCATTCAGTCTCTTTAGTCATTTTCAGTTTGGAACAGTTTTTCAGTCCTTTCTTGACATTAATGATACTCTTGAAAATCATAAGTTAGTTATTTTGCAGAATGTCCCTTGTTGGAGTTTGTCTCATGTTTTCCTGTGATTAGATTCAGGTTATGTATCTTAAGAATCTTACAATGTTTTTCTCTTCATGTCCTGTTATGTGTGACTTGATTTGTGCGATATGTTGGAGTATCCCCAAGACCATTCCTGGGACAGGTGATTTCCTAGAAGGACTCACAGTGCTCAACATCCAGGCATGCTCACAGCTAAGATTTATTACAGGAACAGGATACAAAACACAGTCAGCAAAGGGAAAGCCAGCAAGCACCCCAGGAGTCACTGCCTCGGTGGAGCCACACAAGACACTTAATTCTTCCCACACTGAATTGAATTGTGGCAGCACAGGAAGCTCATTACACACTGAGTGTCCTGAGTTTTTACTGGAGGCTGGTCACATAGGTACCCTCTGCCTACCATGCCCCCAAATTCCAGACTCCCAGGAAGAAAGCAAGAGTTCAGCGTAAACTCTCTTGTTTGTTCGAACAATTTAGGCACAGTGAGACACTCTTACCATTTGGAGAGTGGTGGGAACATGTCCTAAATTCAAGTTTCCAGATGCTAAAAGGACCATCCATGCAAGGGGGCCTTTCTAAGGATAGTCTGAGGCCATGTGAATCCTTTTCTGAACCTGCCATTACTGTTCTTGGCTGTTACCGAACACTTGAGTGAATGTTCCCCAGATGTTGTCCAGAGTTTTTCACTGTTAATCTTCACTTTTTCTCATTGTAATTAGGAGTATTTTGTGTAGAAGTATTTTGAGATTATAAATATTCCATTCTTTGTTAAACTTTCAATTTATTCACTTTTAAAATCTTACAGTGGACCCAAAGTTTCCTGTTTTATTCAGTGGATTGTCATCCATTAGCATTCGTGCTTCCATGCTCCCGTTATCCCCAGTCTGGCCAGGGGGAGCTCCTCCAAGCTGGCTCCTCCCTTCTCGATGTGCCCCATCGTTCTCCGGTACTTCTTTCCTTTCTGACTGAAGCTGTTCAGGCTCATTTTGGTCTTTCTTTGCCCTTACTCTGGAACAAGCCATCTCTCCAAGGAGCCCTGATTTCTCTTAGGGGAAAATGAAAAACTAGGACCTTGTATCATTGTGCTCATTGCTGTTGGGGATGTCATTATTCTCGAGCCCCCCTTAGTGAGCAGAGCTAGAGGATTGATGAGTATTTGTAGATACACACACACTTTTACTCTGCATTTATTTCTTTTCTCCATCTGTTAATCTCTTTATCTGTTTTGAAAACCATGAATACACAGTGATATCTTGTTATAGGCACCACCGTGATATCTGTAATTCCTTTCTCCAGCAGTACAGTTGGCTGCTGTTATCCTCACTACATTTACTTATTTAGTCAGTGCACCTTTAGGTAACCCAGCTTATTCTCTCTTCCTCTGCTCCCTGCATGCACACGCACACATACACACACACACAACCTGCACACGCACGCATACACACGCACCCACCCCACACATCCTTCCCCTCTGCTTGGCCTTTCCCCGCTTCTGCCTGTATAGATGTCTGTGTTATTTGGCCCCATCAAATAGATGAACTGAGTTGTTCATTAAGGGAGGCGAAAAGCTCAGATTTTTAAATGATTATATTTTCGTTTTGGACACAGACATATTTCCTAGGAAGGGAAGTGTTTCTGGTGATGAACCACAGAATCAAAACAGATTACTCATTGTTTCTGTCCGTTAGTACATATGATGGTGAGCACCTCAGTTACGTTTAATCAGAGGGTTAGGGGCTGAGGCATAACATTCATCCTGAAAACACCGTAGAAAGTACCTAAGACTGGCCAGGCGCAGTGGATCATGCCTGTAATCCCAGCACTTTGGGAGGCCGAGGTGGGTGAATCACGAGGTTAGAAGATCGACACCATCCTGGCCAACATGGTGAAACCTCATCTCTACTAAAAATACAAAAATAAGCTGGGCATGGTGGCACATGCCTGTAATCGCAGCTACTGAGGAGGCTGAGGCAGGAGAATCGCTTGAACCCAGGAGGTGGAGGTTTCAGTGAGCAGAGATTGTGCCACTGCACTCTAGCCTGTGCGACAGTGAGACTCTGTCTCAAAAAAAAAAAAAAAAGTACCTAAGACTGTTGGATAAGTTGAGTCAGGGACTAAATGTAGCTAAGAGAAATACAACTTTCAGACTTTATGGACTATAGGGAGGAAGGCCCATCTGTGAGCAGAAGCCACCCTTCCCCTAGAATGATGGTTATACAAGTAATCACATGTGAGTAATTGAGAATTGTCTGTTAAGTTGAGCTCTTTGTTTTAAAAACATGAGATTTTAATGTATTAGAAAATACATGAAGAATGTATATTCTTTGTAAATAAGTTAGAAAATACAGATAAGTGTAAATCAAGAATCACTATAAAAGCTATAAAATGTTATCATTTTTGTATATATCTTAGATTTTTAAAGTGTGTATATATATATATATATATATATATATATATACACACACACACACATAGTCCCTAAAATGTTATCAGACTTTATATTTGAGTTTGAAACTTTTTTCACTTAAAAAATTGCAACCATGTCAATGAAGAAATATTTTTATATCATTCTTAGGAGGTGCTGCAATATATATATATATATGCGTATATACATATATATGTATTTTTTTTTTTTTTTTAAGAGACAAGATCTCTCTCTCTCTCTCACCCAGCCTGGAGTCCAGTGGTGCAATCTTAGCTCACTGTAGCTTCAGACTCCTGGGCTTAAATGATCCTCCTACCTCAGCCTCCTGCGTAGCTGGGACTACAGATGTGTGCCACCGTGACTGAGTAATTTATTACATTTTATTTTTAGTGTTATTTATTTATTTTTGCAACAAAGTATTGCTCTGTTGCCCAGGCTGGAGTACAGTGGTGTGATCTCGGTTCACTGCAACCTCTGCCTCCTGGGTTCACTCGATTCTCCTGCCTCAGCCTCCCAAGTAGCTGGGATTACAGGCATCTGCCACCATGCCCAGCTAATTTTTGTGTTTTTAGTAGAGACAGGGTTTCACCATGTTGGTCAGGCTGGTCTCCAACTTCTGACCTTGTGATCCACCCACCTTGGCCTCCCAAAGTGCTGAGATTACAGGCGTGAGCCACCGTGCCCAGCCTTGAATTTTATTTTTTAGAGAAGGATCTTGCTATGTTACCTAGCCTTGCCTTGATCTTCTGGTCTCAAGCAATACTCTGCCTCAGCCTCTGGAGTAGCTGGAATTATGGGAGCCAGCCACTATGCCTGCTGCATAGTATTGTTTTTTTGTATGAATGTATCTTAGTACAATATATCTACCAGACTTTTTACGCTGTTATAAATAGTGTTTTGGTGAACAGTTTTGTGTGTATATACACATATTCCCCACATATTTTTGGACATTTTGTGGGATAAATTATGTGTAAGTTCCTGGAAAGGCAACTTTACAGAAATTACATATTTCTCATTAGGATCTAGTGTCCACCTTTCTGATAATTTATGGTGTGATATTGAGCAATTCATTTAGTTTAGTTTTTTTTTTTTTGAGACAGAGTCTTGCTCTGTTGCCAGGTGCCAGGCTGGAGTGCAGTGGTGCAATCTTAGCTCACTGCAACCTCGGCCTCCCAGGTTCAAGCAATTCTCCTGCCTCAGCCTCCCGAGTAGCTGGGACTACAGGCGCGCACCACCACTCCCACCTAATTTTTGTATTTTTTAGTAGAGATAGGGTTTCACCACATCGGCCAGGATGGTCTCGATCTCTTGACCTTGTGATCTGCCTGCCTCGGCCTCCCAAAGTGCTGGGATTGCAGGCGTGAGCCACCGCGCCTGGCCTCATTTAGGATTTTGGATCTTTACTTGGATGAATTCACTAATAAGGTCTCTACAAGCTCTAAAAGTTTATAGTTTTCAGCCTCGGAATAATAGGATAAGCTTGTATTGAGTATACATACTATAGTTCTTACTGAAAAAAAAAATCAATTTGACAGCCAGATGTGGTGGCTCACTCCTGTAATCCCAGCACTTTGAGAGGCCGAGGTGGGCACATCACCCGAGGTCAGGAGTTCAAGACCAGCCTGGGCAACATGGTAAAACCCTGTCTCTACTGAAAATACAAAAATTAGCTGGGTGTGGTGGCGTGCACCTGTAATCCCAGCTACTCTGGAGGCTGAGGCCAGAGAATTACTTAAACCTGGGAGGCACAGGTTGCAGTGAGCTGAGATGGCGCCACTGCACTCCAGCCTGAGAAACAGAGCGAGACTTTGTCTCAAAAAAAAAGAAAGAAAGAAAATTATTTTATTTATAATAGTATCAGAAACAGCCCTTTTCACAAGATGGCGCCGAAAGCGAAGAAAGAAGCTCCTGCCCCTCCTAAAGCCGAAGCCAAAGCGAAGGCTTTAAAGGCCAAGAAGGTAGTGTTGAAAGGTGTCCGCAGCCACAGAAAAAGAGAAGATCCCCACGTCACCCACCTTCTGGCAGCCCAAGACCCTGAGACTCCGGAGGCAGCCAGAATATCCCTGGAAGAGCGCCCCCAGGAGAAATAAGCTTGACCACTGTGCTGTCATCAGGTTTCCGCTGACCACTGAGTCCGCCATGAAGAAGCTAGAAGACAACAACACACTTGTGTTCATTGTGGATGTTAACGCCAACAAGCACCAGATCAAACAGGCTGTGAGGAAGCTCTGTGACATGGATGTGGCCAAGGTCAGCACCCTGATTCGGCCTGATGGAGAGAAGAAGGCGTATTTCCACTGGCTCCTGATTACCATGCTTTGGATGTTGCCAACAAAATTGGGATCGTCTAAACTGAGTCCAGCTGGTTAATTCTAAATATATGTATGTATTTTCACCACACACACACAAAATAGTTCTAGAAACAATAAAATACTTCGGAATAAACTCACATGGCAGAAGACTTGTATGTTGGACATTATAAAATGTTGCTGAAAGAAATTAAATATGATACAAATAAATAGAAAGACATCCTGTATTTATGGGTGGAAGACATAATGTTGTTAGAATGTCCATACTACGCAAAGCAAACTACAGATTCAGTGCAGTCCCTATCAAAATTCCTATGGCATTTCTGCAGAAATAGAAAAATCACCCAAAGACCCATACAGAATCACGAAAGACCTTGAATAGTTGAACATTCTTGAGAGAGAAGAACAAAGCTGGAGGCATCACAGTTCCTGATTTCAAAATATATTACAAAGCTATAGTAATTAAAACAGTTTTGGTACCGGCCTAAAGACATATAGATCAGTAAAGCACAATAGCCCAGAAATAAAACCTTACATGTACAGTCAACTGATCTTCAATAAGGGTGCTAAGAATACACAGTGGAGAAAGGATAACGTCGTCAGCAAATGGTGTTGGGAAAACTGAATAACCACACAGAAGAGAATAAAGTTGAAACTTTACCTTACATCACCTACAAAAAATGAGCTCAAAATGGATTTAAGATCTAAAAGGAAGATCTGAAACTATAGAACTCTTTTTTGAGACAGTCTTGCTTCGTTGCCAGGCTGGAGTGCAGTGGTGCGATCTTGACTCACTGTAACCTCCACCTTCTTGGTTTAAGCAATTCTCCTGCCTCAGCCTCCCGAGTAGCTGGGACTACAGGCACTCGCCACCATGCCTAGCTAATTTTTGTATTTTTAGTAGAGATGGAATTTCATCATGTCAGCCAGGATGGTTTTGATCTCTTGATCTCATGATATACCCACCTTGGCCTCCCAAAGTGCTGGGATTACAGACGTCAGGCCACCATGCCCAGCTGAAACTCTTGTAAGAAAACATAGGGAGAAAGCTTTATGACATTGGATTAGACAGTGATTTCTTAGATGTGACTACGGAGGTATAGGCCAGAAAAATAAACACAGACAGATGGGACTACATCAAACTTTAAAACTTCTGCAAAGCAAAGGAAACGACAGGAGTGAAAAGGTAACATATGGAATGGTAGAAAATATTGGTAAACTGATAATGGGTTAAAATGCAAAATATATAAAGAACTCCTACAACTCAACAAAAACAATAATCCAATTTAAAATGGGCAAAGGACTAGAATAGACACTTGTGCAAAGATTTACAAATGGTTAACATACATATGAAAAGATGCTGAACATTACTAATCATCAGAGAAATGCAAATCAAAACCACACGGTGTATCTATCACCTTGCACCTATTAGAATGGCCACCATCAAAAAAGCAAAATAACAAGTGTTGACTAGGGTTAGAACCCTTGTGCAGTATTGGTAGGAACATAAAATGGTACAGCTGCTGTGGAAAATAGTATGGAGGTTCTCAGAAAATTAAAAATAGAGAATTACCATATGATGCAGCAGTCCCCACTTCTGGGTATGTGTCTGAAATAATTCAAAACAGGATCTTGAAGAGGTATTTGCACACCCATATTGACTGAAGCATTTTCACAATAGCCACGAGGTGAAAGCTACCTAAATGTCTATTGACAGGTGAATGGATAAAGAAAATGTAATATATACATACAGTTGAGTATTATTTGGCCTTAAAAAGCAGAAAATTATGTCATGTATGGCATGGATGAACTTTGATGACATTACTAAGTGAAATAGGCTGGTCAGAAAAGGCATTTCTGCATGATTCCACTTATATGTGGTATCTAAAGTAGTTAAACTTATAGAAACAAAGTGGAGTGGTGGTTGCTAGGGGTTGGGGGAGGGGATCACAGGGAGGTGGTTGTTCAGTGGGTATAGAGTTTCAAGTTTGGGAAGATGAAAAAGTATCTGCTGTGCAATAATGTTAATGTAGATAACTCTGCTGTACCTTACATGTAAATGGTTGAGGTTATAAATTTCATTATCTTTTTAACTACAATAAAAATATAAACT
The DNA here is from genome assembly GCA_036589455.1 of Ateles fusciceps. Classification (NCBI taxonomy): domain Eukaryota; kingdom Metazoa; phylum Chordata; class Mammalia; order Primates; family Atelidae; genus Ateles; species Ateles fusciceps. Next base: position 556,485 of record JAZHEH010001544.1, read on the forward strand.
TGAGGCCGGGCACAGAGGCTCACACTTGGAATCACAGCACTTTGGGAGGTCGGGGTGGGTGGATCATGAGGTCAAGAGATTGTGACCATCCTGGCCAACATGGTGAAACCCCGTCTCTACCTAAAATACAAAAATTAGCCAGGTGTGATGGCACACGCCTATGGTCCCAGCTACTGGGGAGGCTAAGGCAGAAGTATCACTTGAACCCAGGAGGCGGAGGTTGCAGTGAGCCGAGATTGCACCACTGCACTCCAGCCTGGCGACAGAGCAAGACTCCATCTCAAAAAAAAAAAAATACACACACACACACACACACTCACACTCACACACTCACACTCACACTCACACCTCTCTCTCTCTCTCTCTCTCTCTCTCGAAGTTTGTCACTCATAAATCCGTGTTTGCTTTTATATATATAAATTCTTGGCCAGGTGGGATGACTCATGCCTGTAATCCCAGCTCTTTGGGAGGCTGAGGTGAGCGGATTGCCTGAGGTCAGGAGTTTGAGACCAGCCTGGCCCACATAGTGAAACCCTGTCTCTACTAAAATTACAAAAATTAGCCAGGCATGGTGGCAGGCGTCTGTAATCCCAGCTACTTGGGAAGTCAAGGCAGGAGAATTGCTTGAACCTGGGAGGCGGAGTTTGCAGTGAGCCAAGATTGTGCCATTGCACTCCAGCCTGGTCAACAAGAGCTAGACTTTGTCTCAAAAAAAAAAAAAAAAAGAAATCTTCTTCGGAAAAGGTTCATCCTGGAAACTGAAGAATGATTTCTGGGAATGTTAATGATGTGCCACAAAATTAGTTTTTTCTGATCAAATGAATTTGTTATATAATATTTTATCTTAGATATTCATGCTTCTGAAGACTCACAAAATAAAAGAAACTTAAGTTTATCCAGCCTTTTTCAGAATTTACTTTCACATAGACTCCGTTTATATAGCATATCTGTTGAATTCTGTAAATAGCACAGTTCAGGAAAGATAGCAGTTTGGGAAGTGTTACTCTAATGGTTATATACGTTTATCCCACAGGAGGTTAAAGCATACAGGTGAGAGGAGAGTGATTGCCCTGGGAACTGTAATGAGAAAGGATGGATGGCTGTTTCAGGTGTTGTTTTTTGTGCCTGGGCATTGGCATGGGGGTGAGGGGGAGGCTGGGGCTCACGTCTTAGAGAACAGCACATTTCATTTCATTTTACAGCACCTTGCAGATCCCGTGGTTTTTACAGATTGAAGGTTCGTGACCACGCTGTGTTGAGCAAGTCTATCAGTGCCGTTTTTCCAACAATATGTGCACATTTCCTGTCTCTCACGTTTTTGGTGATTCTTGTACTATTTCAGACTTTTTCATTATTCTGTTTGTTATGGTGATCTGTGATCAGTTATCGATGTTACTGTGGTAATTGTCTTGGGAACACCATGAACTCTGCACCCATTTAAGATGATGAACTTCAGTGTTGTGTGTTCTGACTGCTCTACCAACCTGATGTTCCCCCACCTCTCTCTGGAGCCTCCTTATTCCCTGAGACACAACAGTATTGAAATTAGGCCAATTAATAATCTTACAGTGGCTTCGAAGGGTTCAAGCGTAAAGGAATAGTTGCATGTCTCTCACTCTAAATGAAAAGCTAGAAATGATTAAGCTTAGTGAATAGGGCACGTTGAAAGCCAAGACAGGCTGAAAGCTAGGCTCCTTGCACCAAACAGCCAAGATGTGAGTGCGAAGAAAAAGTTTTTGAAGGGAATTAAAAGAGCTACTCCAGTGAGCCCACAAATGATAAGAAAACAAAACAGCATTATTGCCTATATGGAGACGTTTGAGTGGCCTGGTTAGAAGATCAAACCATCCACAACATTCCCTTAAGCCAAAGCCTAATCCAAAACAAGTCCCTAACTGTCTTCAGTTCTAGGAAGGCTGAGAGAGGTGAGGAAGCTGCAGGACAAAATTTTGAAGCTAGCAGGGTTAGGTTCATGAGGTTTAAGGAAAGAAGCCATCTCCATAAGATAAAAGTACAAGGTAAAGCGGCCAGTGCTGATGTAGAAGCTGCAGTAAGTTATCTAGATTGTCCAGCTAAAATAGTTGTTGAGACTACCCTAAACAACAGATTTTCAATGTAGAGGAAACAGTCTTCTATTGGAAAAGAGGGTGTCTGGGACTGTCATAACTAGAGAGAAGTCAACGCCCAGCTTCAGAGGACGGGCTGATTCTCTGGTTAGCGGTTAATGCAGCTGGTGACTTTAAGTTGAAGCCAGTATTCATTTGCCAGTCCTAAAATCCTTGGGCCCTTAAGAATTATGCTGAATATACCCTGCCTGTGCTGTAGAAAAGAAACAAAACCTGGATGACAGCACATCTCTTTGCAGCATGATTTACTGAATATTTTAAGCTCACTGTTGAGACCTACCACTCAGAAAAAAGATTTCTTTCAAAATCTTACTGCTCACTGACAATACATGGGATCACTCAAGAGCTCTGATGGAGATTAATGTTGTTTTCATGCCTGCTAACATAACATCCATTCTGCAGCCCATGGATCAAGGAGTTATTTTGACTTTCAAGTCTTGTTATTTAATATTTTTTAAGGCTCTGGCTTCCGTAGATTGAGACTCCTCTGATGCATCTGAGCAAAGTGAATTGAAATCCTTCTGAAAAGGATTCTCCATTCTAGATACCATTAGAATATTTGTGATTCATGGGAGGAGGTGAGAATATCAACATTAACAGGAGTTTGGAAGAAGTTCATTCCAACCCTCATTGATGACTTTGAGGGGTTCAAACTTCAGTGGAGGAAGTCAGTGCAGATGTGGTAGAAACAGCAAGAGAATAAGAATTAGCAGAGCCTGAAGAGGAGACTGAATTGCTGCAATCTCATGATCAAACTTGAATGAATGAGAGGTTTCTTCATATGGATGATCAAAGAATGTGGTTTGTTGAGATGGAATCTATTCCTGGTGAACATGCTGTGAACATTGTTGAAATGACAACAAAGTATTTAGAATATTACATAACCTTAGTTGTTAGCAGTGTCAGGGTTTAGAGGATTGACTCAATTTTGAAAGAAGTTCTACTGTGGATAAAATGCTATCAAACAGAATCACATGCTACAGAGAAATCTGTGAAAGGAAAAGCCAGTCAATGTGGCAGACGTTCTTGTCTTATTTTAAGAAATTACCTTAGCCACCTCAACCTTCAGCAACCACCACCCCGATCAGTCAGCAGCCATCAGCCTTGAAGCAAGACCCTCCACCAGCAGAAAGTATGATTCACCAAAGGCTCAGATGATCATTTTCAGCAATAAACTGTTTTTAAATTCAGATATGGGTATTTTTTCATACATAATGTTATTACATAATAAACTACAGTATAGTATAAGTCTGACTTTATATACTTATAAAGTCACTGGGAAACCAAAATGTGTGTGATTTACTTTATTGTGGTCTTCACTTTATTGTGGTGGTCTGAAAGTGGACTTGCTGTGTCTCCAAGGTATGCCTGTATTTCTGTCACTACTCTGTGGGATCCAGTGATTAGTGACAGTGGACTGGGAGCTGAGCTCCTTGCCTTCTCATCTTTCCTCTCTCAATTCTCTTTACTCTCCCTTTAATCCATATGTGCCTGACCCCACTTCTAGGACCAGTCCTATCCTTACCAGGTATTGAAGAAGACCCATTCATGGCCAGGTGACTCTGTATTACATTGTCATGGCCACAGTCTATTCTGAGTATGTGCCCTAGATTTAATGATTGAGTTGCTTCCTGTTTCTGAGATGAAGGCTCTACCTTTTATTTCATTTTCCTAACAATTCATAGCTGATTCCCCTGTAGCCAGTCCCAGTCGTGGTCATTTGTGTAGTATCATGTCAAAATCATATTGGCATTGGGGATTTGCCTTTCTGTAGTCAACATCTGCAGCCCCCGTCTTGCACACAAACCCTCATGCAAGTCTTCCGGAATCTGAGTTGGGTGGGTCCTTCCATCTGTTGAGAAGTTGATGCCGCCTGGCTCCCTGCATGCCTGCATGCCTGCATGCCTGCCTGGATTTCCAGATGTCCGTCACTCAGTACTGTGTTCTATATGCATGTTGGGGTACTCCATGGGCCTCATTTGTGCCTGTGACCCATCCCTCATTTTAACACATGCTGGAGATAGGTTCTGCCGCCTAAATGTCCTCTCATTGCTTATATCTCACTTAGTTACCTTAGTGTCTTTCTCACGTAAAGCATTCTATTTCCCCCCGACCCCCTCATTGTAATGTGCCACAATTAATCCTTGTTAATGGTACCTTTTAAAAGAGCATGGAATTCAGTCCTTAGAACTGTATGTCTGTATAATTATTAAGCTTTTCTGTGTGGTCAGGACTTCTCTGCTGACAGGATGTTGGTAAGTTCTTAAGTGCCTGTGGCTGGATATTACATTCATCTGTGGTAGAGCTTGCAAATAGTGTCCTCTGGATCAAATTCCATCTGTAGAACTCTCTGTTTGGCTCACACAGTTTATAAAAATGGGAAGTTTACTTTAAAAATTGTTTCTGACGATTGAGAAAAACAATTCAAAGATCAGACTCCACTGGATTTCAGGGTCTGCATTCCATCGCATAATGGTGTTGCTTGCCTGCGGCAGGGTAGTTGGTATTCTGGTTGGGGTGGTTGCAGGCGATGTTGGTCCTTTGTCCAGCTTCTCCCTAGTCCTTTGGATTGTTTTCTAATACATAGCACCTGCTGGCTTTGGGAAGGACTCTCCCGTGGGCTACTGGAGAAGGGAGTTTCTGGCAATTTGGTTCAAATTTCCAGTCTTTGACCAGCCACTGACAGGTGCTGAAGAGCATATGAAAGCCCGGCTACCTTGTGGTCAAGATAAATCTGAGGTAAAATTTAGCTTCTGGGGTTTCTCTGTGACACTGGGCTGAAGCCACCCTTTCTGGGATTTGCTTGAGATTGAATCCTTGTTTTCCTTCCCTTCCCTGCCTACACCTCCCCCTCCCGAACACACACACACATACACACACAGACACACACACACATGGAGCACTACATTAATAAATCACAGGCCTGGGACTGTCTGCTCTTAGGGGAACAAGACCTAAGATGAGAGGATGTGTAGTCTCATAATAATCATCCATTTAAAAGTATATTCTGATTTTTTTATGATGTTTTGTTTGTCCTATGGGTTATTTAGAAATATGTTGCTTAGTTTCCATATATGGGGGGATTTTCTAGATTTTTTTTTTATCAGAGGACATAGTCCAATTTCATCTTTTTAAATTTATTGAGACTTCTTTTATTGTTCAATACATTAGTGAATGTTTTGATTGAACTTGAGAAGAATGCGTATAGTGCAGTCTGGGTTAGAGTATTCCATAAATGTCAATTAAATCCATAGTTAGGTTAATATTTTCCTATCCGTACTGATTTTTTTTTTTTTTTTTTTAGCTATTAGTGAGAGAAGTCTGTAAAGATTGCAATTCTGATTATGCAGTTGTCTGTTTACTTCTATAATTCTTTCACATTTTGGAGCACATGCTTTTAAGATTGTTATGTCCTCTTAATTGACCTTCATTATTATCAAGTTTTCTTTATCTCTGGTAATATTCTTTATCTCGTATGCTTTGTCTGACATTAGGATAGCCTGCTTACTTAGGATTGGTGTTTACGTGGTATATCTTTTCCCATCCTTCTGCTTTCTTTTCTGAATAGTTTTAAATTATAACCACATTATCAAGAAAGGCAACCCTTATTATGTTAGAATACAGAATGGATGCAATTTGTCATTTTAAAGACGTAAAAGCAAGAAAATGCATACAGTTGTGCCTCAGTATCAGTTGGTTCCAGGGCCCTCACCTACAGCAAAATGCATGGGTGCTCAAGTCCCTGATATAAAATGGCATGGCATTTGCATATAACCTTTGCACATCCTCCTGTGTGCTTTGATATCTAATATAATGTAAATGCTATATAAATAGTTGTTACACTCTATTTTTTAAAATGATATTATTTTTCTTGTCATTTTTTTTTTTTTACTTATTTATTTTTCGAATATTTTCAATTCATGGTTGGTTGAATCGGTGGATGTGGAACTTCCAGATATAGCGGGCCAACTGAATAACAGAAATTCATCCACATTTTAAGTAGTTGTTTATGTGATAGGTAAATGTCATTAAAAAAATAAATTTTAATAGAAAATTAATGTATATTAGTTTACAGAAGATTTTTAAAAATCATTGTTTATTCAAACTTTGAAAAGGAAAAAAGTTCTCTGTCCTCCTGTTTTTTTCTTCAAAAGTTTGTGTTTTGTAGAAAACATGTTCTAAGACAACTTTTTTTTAAAACAGTGACAGTGATCAAGAGCTCCCTAATATAATAACCTCCCTCCCCAGAAGTTTGAATAGAAGGAAAGCCAGAATCCTATAAAATCTTTGATGTTTTGGTGGTCTTGGTGTTTTAAGCAGGAAATCAACTTCTTTTTTCTTCCTTCTGCTGCAAAATCTACATAATGAGTTTCACACTCTTTGCACGTATGTTCAAGCAGTTTTCTGCTTTTTCTTCTGGAACCATTTCAATATGAGGGAAATTTTGTAAGCTAGTCTCTCAGCATCTTTAAAATATGGCTCCACACGTATTTTTGCATGACAATTCCATGAGCAGTTGGTTTCTTTGTGGTAGCCAGCAGTTCTCTGGGAGGATCTTTGATGAATAGTATTCATCTTCATGTGTTGTCTGATCAAACATATTGTATCTGCTATTATTGAGATATTTTCTTTTTTCTGCATTTGGACTTCCCCTCTTTGTTTAATTTCTAAAAGCACATTTTCCCTACCCATCAGGCCATGTTCATTCTCTTTCTTCTTCCTAATCTTACCTGACTGCCATCTATTAATAGTAAACTGACACTCATTTTATGCTGAGAAAATTCTTCTTTTGCATCTACCATTCATTGGAAGTTCTCAAAGGATACCTTGTTGTTTTGTAAAGATTTTCTTTCAGTAACTCTACGTGGGTTTAATCAAAGATCTCATGTTTCATAGTTGAATTATTTTATGTATAATTTTATATACTTTTTAACTTGTATTTTCCATTGTCACCTAGAAACTTTCATCCGCATTGTTTTATTTAAGTTGTATAACACTCTGTTATGTTTGCAATTCTAATTTATTTTAACATTACCTGTTGTTGAATAGTTGGGATTTTTCACAATGTAAAAGAACTCTACAAGTAGATTTTCTCATAAGTGATGTTTTGAGATTATATATTTAATTTCTAGAAATAGGATTACTGAACCAAAGGCCATAAAAGCTCTTAATTCATATTGCTGGATTGTTTACCTTTACTTTGGCTAATGTTTCCAAAGTTAGTTGAATAGTAAGTAATTTAGGAATAATAAGCTATCTACCATATTTAAGATGTGTAGAATGCAGATTTAGTATAATGTTATAAGATGATTTTTTTTTCACTTACCAGAGGCAATGGCTTACCATTTATCATTTCTTTCAATTGTGAGGAGTATTTTGCTTCACTAAATCCATTTAAAATCCAGTTCTGCAACATTTGGCATCTATCATATGCCAGGTATGTTGCAAGATAGTGGAGAAATAAAAATGAAGGGAATGCTTTCTAGCTGCCAAGAGTCCAGGGCCTAGAAGAAAAGAACCATAACCACCTAAAATTTTTACCATGTAATAAGCTTGACATATATAAATTGAACCTGTAAAGTGCTGATGGAGGATTGAAGAGAGCAGGTATTTGTGCCAGAGGGTGTGACATTTCAGCTGAGCCATTAAAAGAATAGATTTTTAGGTGAAGTAGGAGTACAAAGGCACTCTTAGGGAGAAATAGCATTTAAAGGCATAATAAAGACTATTTTGAACATTAAGAACAGCCTGTGTTTCACAATTAAAATCTTAACTCCTAAATTTCCAGGTTATTTTATTCCCTTTCTAGGATATACATAGTCATTGTTCTTAATATGGAATTATTTCTTGTCTCTGACAAGCACCTTGAATGGTCTTTAGTGCTTTTATTATTTTAGTCTCCTATTGTCAGTCTGTATCTGCATCACATAGATTGAAGAAAAAATGGATTTCAGTCCATTCAAGTCCAAAGGAATTGTCAGTTTCAAGAAACTTGTTTTTCCTCCGCTACTCTTGAGCACCCTGTGCATTCAGCCTTCTTATAAGAGATGTGTGTTTGAAATATACAGATTCCTTAACCAAGGACTAATGCCATTCCATCTATCTTGGAGCTGTATTGAGTACTGCGTCAAATTTTGTGGTGTGGTAATGATGGGGTAGGGTGGGGTCATCTTATGGTGTTCAAAATATTGTTTTGTCCGTATAAAAATAATTGGTAGAAATATGCAAAACTAGGCAATGCTGGGCTATTAAAACCAACCCTTGACTGTCTGTTCATTGCATATCATAAAGTTTGATAATTCAAGGACACGGTGGATATCTTTTATGAAATTTTGTTTTCATTTTTATTTTTAATAGGATGAAAGTTAAAAAACTGCCCATGATTCTAGCTCTGCACCTGAAGAGATTTAAATATATGGATCAACTTCATCGATATACAAAACTCTCTTACCGGGTAGTTTTTCCTTTAGAACTTCGTCTGTTTAACACTTCAGGTGATGCCACCAATCCAGACAGAATGTACGACCTTGTTGCTGTCGTGGTTCACTGTGGAAGGTAATTGCAACTCCGGGTACATAGTAGTGGAATTTCTAGGTTAGAAGAGCAGTGTGCATTCAAGATATTCATGAATGATTCAAATATAGAACTTTTAGAAATTCTGTATCCTCCTCAAGATAATTTTATTTCAAAGTGGATTTTTAGCTTTACGTTTTATCACTCCTTAAAATTTTTATATGTTAAATATATTATTTTTATTTTTATCATTTGTTACTCTACAACTGCTATATCTTATTTCCTAGAACTTTGAGGTCTCTTTGTTTTTCTTTTCCTTTTTTGGGGTGTGTGTGTAGAGGGTTGTTAAAATAAATCACGTCTGAGTTTAATTGCATATGTTCATATTAATGGTTGTAAAAAGCATTTAAAATGACACTGGAAATAATGTTCAAAGATTCATTTTTTGATTTTACCCATGTGCGTAGTTATCATTTCCTATTAGCTAATTTAGTGTTCTGTCTCCTTGTCATCTTCTTTTCCAACATGGTATACACATCTCTGTATAATGTACATACATATAACTTATCTTATTAAATACCTCAGAACATTCTCAAACTGCAAGAGTATCACGTAATCAAAACTTGTATTTGGAACCTACCGTCTTCATTGACTGCTTAGAATTTCTTCTAATAATTTTAAAACAGGCAGTCATCGATGCTGGTTTTGGGAGACTTGTCCTAACAACATGCTTTTTCCAAATAAAAAGACTTCCAGCTCTCCTATCTTCAGCCCTTCTCCCACCTCTGATCAGAATTTTTAAGGACAACCCTGAGGGAACAAATGCTCTGTAATAATTGTCTTCCACATCTATTGCCTGGGGTCAGTCTTGGCTCCCGTCTTTCATCCTCAGCAAGAGTCTTTCTTCTACTTCCAAATTAAGAGTGATCACATCTTAAAGGAGTGAAGCAGTGTCAGATTACTTAGAGAACTTTGGTGTGGTGATTCAGATCAGGTTTTCAGAGTGAGAGAAACCTGGATCTCAGTACCATTTCTGCCAATTGTGGGCCATGTGATGTCATCCCTAGCTTCCTGAAAAAGCTTCAGTTTTCTCTTCTAGAAAGTATCAATAATACTAACTACTTCATTGCTTTGTTAGGATTCAAAGGGAGATGTAAATCACTTAGCTACTGCTATTGTTTTAGTAAGAAAAATATAATATTACCTTCTCACATCCTAACTTTATATTTACTTTCTCACACCCTAACTAGACTGTTCTTAGCCTCTTCAATTTTAGTGACAGTCCTACTCTACTTAAATTATGTTAGATTTTTAGAATCACTCTATTCACAAGATACTGAGCTGAGATTCCTAACTCAGGTGGCAACTGGGGTCCCCTCCCCCACTCTCTCCTTTTAAAATTAATCCAACTCTTTTCCCACCCTTAAATCCTTGCTCAAGTCTCTTGACCCTTTCCCTTTTTAACCTTTTCTTTGGCCTCACTTGCTTCTCCCAACTTGAACTCCACAGTCAGTTATTTAAAGCATGTACTTACAAGTACTGTAAAATCCTCTTGCCAGCTCTCTGAATCCCTACTGTCAGAATTGTTGCAGAAAACTGCAGAGAGATGCTTATTGACTTTCCTCACAGCCCTGGTGGTCTGCCTTCACTGGGAACTCACTCCTGGTGGAGTCTGGCACCGCAGGTCTTTGGGATTCCTGGCCCCACTCCAGGTTTTATTCTTCCTCCTGTCTCACTCTCATTGCCTCATGCCTTCCTGCCCCTTCTCTCTGCATGTCTTCTTTGATGCTCTTCTGCCCAGCCCTGTCCCCCACGTGGTGCTGCTCCACTGTCTTCACATAAATACTAGATGTGCATTGCTAGCCCTGTCTTAGTGCTTTGTGTACTGTATGTATGTACAAAAAGGATGTATGTCTACTTCCCTTGTGAGAACAGGTGCTTTTTAAAACAGGAAATAATTTGCTCACTAATAACAGACCAATCATATTTTAGAATATTTTTCCATTGTGTATTTTATCTGACTTATTTATAGATTTGCTTCATATGAAAATGTGGAGGGTGTGCACAGCCTCATTGTCAGCATGTCAGTCCCAGTTCAGCTTGCTCCTTCTCTATCCCCAGTGCCCAGCCTAGAGGAGATTTCCAGCAAATGTTCAAACCCATGTCAGACCTGGGCTCCATTTTTGATTCCCCAGCTCTCTCTCCCTTCTACCTCCTCTCTCGCTGGATGAGGTCTCTTCTATGGCTCTACTTTTATATCATATTCTGCCTTGGATTATGTTTTTGGAGTAGTTATCTACTGTATTGATGGGGTCTTTGGGTTAGAAGTTGTTGATATCTCTTTAATCTCCACAGCAATCAACAGTTATTTGCATATATTAGGCATTTGTACTAGTCAACTGAGTATGTTTAATGTCCAGAAATCAGATGCCTAAGAAACAACTTCGTGAGGTGGAAGTTCAGCCCATCATCTCTCATTTCATTTTTAGTTTATGAAATTAACTTTTGTCTGCTGTTCTTCAAACTAGTTATTTGCCAAAGGAAAAAGCCACCTAATTTTCTCAATTTACTAGTCCTCACCCCACCCACCTCCTTTCCTTCCACCCTGTGTTCTGTAACCTTTCTTTGATTTTTCTTTATTTCACCTTTTATAATTTTTTTCATTTCTGACCCTCTACCCATAACACACAAGACCCTTTAGATGAGTCCTAAATAAATGTAGAAATAGACTTAATAAAACATTAAATGCTTTTTTTAGAAAAAGTTTTGAGGTGTCATCCTCCATAAGTTTAAAAAAAAAAAAGGTATTTTTGTTGATATTATTCTGTCACCTAAGATACTTATCTCCCCCTACTGGATCAAATGCTCTGAGAAACCTAAGACATGATAGGAGGTGGCTTATTCTAATATCTGGTCACTACTTTTAAAATAGTGTTCACCATAAAGAATAATTTATGTTGAAAAGGATTTCAAATTTTATATTAATTATAGAATTACAATTTAAAAAAAATAATTATATAAGCCTTTATAATGAATCATACTTAAAATGGAAGAGGTTAAGACCTTTGTCATATCTTTTTATAAAGAAAAGAATTGCTTTTAAAAGAAATTTTGCCTCCTTTATTTTTATGCATGTGTACATTTATATATTCCAGATTTGCTTAAAATGAGATGCAGGGGCAATCATAGTAATAATTATAATAGTATTAAGAATTAGGTACTTAATAATGACTCACCCTTGAGCAAAGGTCATTTGCTTTTAAAAGCATTTTATGAAATTCAGGCTTGGTTTTGGAGCCAAGGATTTGATATCTTTGCCTGTTTCAAGCATCATGTTGGATCTTCCCTCAAGAAAAAAACTATTGCCAAGGGAGTAAGACTTAGAAATAATTCTATACGCATTGTTTTATAGTTTAACTCAGCATGTTCTGCTGTGATTCTCCTCCCTTATAAAATGATAGAAAAAAAACTGTCTTTGATTATAGAAGCAAAATTGAAAATTATTACAAAGACAGTAAAGAATTTCAATAATACAGCTCTGTGAATAGAATACTGATTATATCTCTTACAGTACTAATTATTTGATTTTAAAATTGATTACCAGTTCAACTCAGTGTGGCTGTATCTTTTTTGGAAAGAATAGGTAAGGGGTATTTTTATCTGTTTCAGTGTCTCTACAAAACATAAAATTTAGAGCATGAAAGAGTGATATTAATAAATATCCTAATAAATTAACTTTTCCTTTTTGTTTGTTTTAGTGGTCCCAATCGAGGCCATTACATTGCAATAGTTAAGAGTCATGATTTTTGGTTGTTGTTTGATGACGACATTGTAGAAGTAAGTAGTTTCTTCATCTCTTTATTTTTTTGAAGGTTGTATGTATATGTTGCTCTTCATTTTTTTTCTCATAGTTTCTCATTTATATATGACTGGTGACGAATATGAGACAAATGTCTGGGCCTTTAGTTTGTAGTCCAGTTCCTGCTTCTTACTCTGCAATGTCCAAGCCCAGCCGTTGAGTGGTCACCTAACCTTTTCACACCGATTATGAAACAAGGGAAAGCTTTCAACAACAGAGCTGACTTTTTAAAAAAAATGTTATTAAGCCATGTAACATAGTAAAGTATACAAATCTGAATTGGATGAATTTTAATACGTGTCCCCTCCATGTCTTACAACACACACACACACACACACACACACACACACACACACGTAACTACCATCCAGATACATGTGTCCCCCCCCCATGTCTTATGCACACACACACACACACACACATACACTTTAACTATCATCCAGATACATGTGTCCCCCCCATGTCTTACACACACACACACACACACACGTACACAATGTACATAACTACCATCCACATACATGTGCCTCCCCCCCCATGTCTTACACACACGCACTTGTAACTACCATCCAGATACATGTGTTCCCCCATGTCTTACACACACACACACACACACACACTTGTAACTACCATCCAGATACATGTGTCACCCCATGTCTTATACACACACACACATACACTTTAACTACCATCCAGATACATGTGTCCCCCCCATGTCTTACACACACACATACACAATGTACGTTACTACCATCCACATACATGTCCCCCCCCCATGTCTTACACACACACACACTTGTAACTACCATCCAGATCAGGATATAATTCATTTTTGACACCGCAGCAGGCCCCCTTGTTCCTACTTCTGGTCAGAACTTACTGCTTTACACCTCACACCTCTACTCTCCATTCTCTGGAGTCTGCTCTTTGAACTTTTATCATTATGATTAATTTTGCCTATGCTTTAATATAAATGGACTCATACAGTATGATTTCATTTGTGCCAGGCTTTATTCACTCAGTATATTTGTGAGATGCATTCTTGTTGCCTGTGGTAATAACAGTTCTTTTTTACTGCGTTGTCATTTTCTACTGTATGAATATACCAAGTTAGAAATTTGGCTTTTTGTCAGTTAATGACTTTTGTGAATTAAAATGCATTGGTCATCTTGTACAACCCCTTTTGCTGGACATATACACTCATTTGCCTTGGGTATATCTTAAGTTGGACCATTGGAAGTTGCCATTTTGTAGGTCCAAAATAGCTATTAGTGGTTTCATATAATTCATCCTATACCTGGAAGTAGAATTGTTGGATCAAAGGGTAGTTGTATGTTCAGCTTTAGAAGACAGGTATTTTTAAACATTTTTTCAGAGTGCCTTGACTATTTACATTCCCTCCAGCTATATATGAGAGTTCCGTTTTCCCCACATTTTCACCAAATACTTGGTATTGTCAGTCTATTAAATTTAAGTCATTCTGGTTGTACAGAGCTCATTTATGTACTAATGTTTACATTTTGCCTCACAGAAAATAGATGCACAAGCTATTGAAGAATTCTACGGGTTGACATCAGATATCTCAAAGAACTCTGAGTCTGGTTACATCCTTTTCTATCAGTCTCGGGACTGAGGGGGAACCATGATGAAGAGATACTTTCTGCCTCATTTCTTCTCTGGTTGTTTTGGAAAGGATCAAGCACTGATTTTTCAAGAAAAGGAGAAATGCAGGAAGCTCAGGGGGCAGTAGCACACTTTGCACACGATAAAGCAAAGACGATGGATTGACAAGCCCTTCCGATCATGGTAGTTGATTTATTTGCTCAGGTATCATGCTTGTCTGTACAGTTCCATACAACAAGGAGGTGAAATCAGAGATACCAGCTCCTCTTGTAAAACAGCCTTCCAGTCATTGACACGCATTTTCTCTTTATTAATTGCACCAATAATGCTCTGAATTCCTTGGGGGTGCAGTAGAAAGAATCGGAACCTGTGCTGTATTGATAAGGAGACGATGTTGAACACACTGCATAAATTTGTTCAGTATGTATAGAAGCATATTCAGTGGTCTTTTCAAGAGTAAACCGGAAATACTTTTGGGCCCAACACTTGTAGTTGCCTTCCTGATGTAAAAAACTAACGTGCTAGATAATCCAGTGTCGGGAAGACAAAGATGTTTTGCTTCTCTGAAGAAGCTTATAATAATATACAGTATATGTATATGTAGGGAACAACTGGTCAAAAGTGGCTTTTTGTTTCCCCAAGGGGAAAGACTGGCTTTGTAATTATAATTTTTTCCTTATTTATTTTACCTAAAACTGGTAGAGTCTAAGTATTGTATGAAGTGCCCATGATTCTGTCAGTAAATTTGAGCATATTTTATTAGTTAATGTCAGTTTAAGTAGTCCTTTTGTTTGTTTCTATTTTTAAGGTGAATTTTAAATTCTATCTGAAATCAGTAAGATACCTTGAGAAGAACTGCAATGAGAGGAGGTAAATATCCTTTTTCAGGAGGAACTGATATCTCTGGCTAAATATGTGTCCTTTTATTATGGTTTCTGAATCAGTTATTTTCGTCAGCTTTAATTTTGTAAAATTAAAAACCTATTTAAAAATTCCTGTGGTTGTTGGAATAATTAAAAATTCTGGTGCAGTGGTGGTATACCAATCTTTAGAATTCTTAAGTATTCTAATGTTTCAAGTTGAGGTCATGCTTGGGAAAATCATGTCATAGCATTTATGTTATTTTCAAATGTCATTTTTCACCCTGGAAAGAAGTAATAATGTTCATCATAACCTTAGCAGCCTGGATAGTGAGCTAAATAAACCCTCTGAAGATTAAATTTTAATCAAGTAGATTAGGAATACAAAAACAAACCCTTCCTCCCCTTCGCCCCACCTTTACAAATCTTACTGGAAGGGTGTTCAGATATTAAAAATTGTGTTCGCTAAGACTTTATCCTGTTGGGGGTTTTAACAATTAATATATGTAACGTAAAATGTATGTAAAATATTGCCGTTTTTTTGGACATTTTCCCATGCATCAATAAGTTGTCTGACAGTAGCCGAATGTAACTTGCAGAAAATAATAGAAAGTTATATTCAGAATAATAGCAATCAGGCCTTGGATATTCTTTATTAAACTCTTTTCAGGCAGTAAATTAAAAAAAAAATGTCATTTTCTAAAGTTCTTTTGCTAAAACTGTTGACTATGGAAAACAAACCACAAAAAGGGATGTTTTTAGTCTGCTGCTATTATTAACATTTATTAGCTGTATCTTTTGGCTCAGGAAATGACTTCACCTATTCGTTCCACAAGCAGATCTTTAACAGGGTCACTTAGCTAATTGGGCTGCTTAAACAGATGTGCTGGGAGAAAATTACAATATTTAGCATTTGTACTAAATATCAAAATTATTTTGACAGGTTTTTTTTTTTCCCCCTAAGATAGTTTCTAAAGCCTTACCCTGGCTAGAGATGTTTTGTACAAATTATTTATAGCCTGTCTGATCTACCAGCATGGCACAGAGAATCACAATCAACAGTGTGGGGAGAGCCAGGGCAGGGGAAGTGGATGTACACTTTTTATTTTGAGGGCTTAAGCCAGATTGTCTTGGAATTAAAGGTGTATTTTTGCAGCTTTCAGTACAGAGAAAAAGAGGAAAGTGAAGCTGTGTCAGTTTTAACATGAACTGTATCATAGCATGTTTAAAAAAGATAGATGAAGTCATTTGCATAAAGGTACAGCATTGAAATACTACATTGTGTTTGTTTTTACATTTTTGCATTAAAAAAGAACATGCAGTGAAAGCCAAGTTAAATTCCATATTAAAGCAAGTTCTAGCATTTGTATTGAGTTCCTGGTAGTCACATACTTTGTTCACAGCTACCCCATACTTGATAGTATGGTTTGTCAGGGGAGGGACTGTGGGGGTGACAGTTTTACATTTACTTTTTCTTCTTAATGCAGCTGAATCTAAGTAAAATGTTTTGAAGCTTATCAGAAACCCAATATACGTTTAAAACATGTAGGGTAAGTGTTGGGGGAAAAATACAGGTACAGTAAGTAAGAAAAGTGACCCATGAGGAAAGCATTGTGAGGTTGTGTGTCGATTGACTGTGATTAAAATGCGGGGCCGGTTTAGGTTGTAAATGGTGGCTGATTGCTTTGTAACTATGTACATGATTGTTGGGATGGCTGTCCCATATTTTGTATATTGGAATAAAAATTTCTATAAATTATTGTAACTAAAAGTAAATATTCTAAATTAAGTCCCCCTTCTTAAGTCACATGGCTTCTGTCTTGGAAATTTTACCTTTAGAAGATTTTTTAAGACAGGAACCAGGAGGCTTGGGAACAGGGAAAGAAGGAAATGTTGTATTATGTGGGTCTTGTGGCCTCTAACCATCAGTATAGGGTTTTTTCTTTCCTTGATGGCAGTAGAAAGACCTCATTTTCATAACATAACTACTCTTGATACTTTCTTTAAAGACACTTTTTATTAAAGATTCTATCAGGAGGTATTTGGCTAGGAGCTGGGAGGCTAAAGCGCTCATGTCCTGGCTCTTCAGTGAATTTAACTGTGTGACCTTGGGCAAGTCACTTAACCTCTCTGTGCTTCAGTCTCCCTGTCTTGTAAAATGGGAGTAATACCTACCTCACAGGGTTGTTGTGGGGATTAATTAGAGATAATGTCTGTAAAGCATTTAAGGTTCTTGAAGAAGGCGCTATATAAATACAAAATAATATCTATTAAAGTTGGTTTATTTGTGCCTGTGGGTTTTAAGTGTGTTTTTTCCTTTTTGCCTAAAATATATTTGCAGAGTAGAAGTAGACACTTTGGAAATTGTGTTACTACTTTTGCTCAGGCTATGACTTCTGTATCCAAAGAGATTTTCCCTAGAACAGAATTGCATGTGTGTAAAATAACACTCTACATGTGCATGCATTTATTTAGCACATAGCTTGTGTTATCTTTATGTGATAGCATGTCTTTGAAAAGTTCAAAGTTTAAATTTGAAAATTGAGAGTCATAGAATCTTAGAGGATAAAATACTGTAAAGGTCACTGTTTCTCCTGCCCTTCCTCCTTTCCTGTGTAGTAATTGCTCCTATAAAATCTGTTTCACAAGTGGTCAGTCAGCCTGTGCTTGAGTGCTGGGAGCCTGTTCCATAGTTGAATAACTTGAATTGTTATTTATGTTGTCATTATTTTCAGTCCATCCTTCTGTCTCCCAGTGTGCTTCTGTTCTCAGAGCTCATCTTTGTATTAGATGGCTTTCAGAGACTTCATCCTTCTTGGGAACCCTATTCTGGAAGCACTCTTTTTCATTCATGTCTCAGAGTGTTCCTAGAACAAACACAGTAACAGATGAACTAGACTGTCGATGGGGACCTAAGATTACATTCTGTTTTCTAAGCATCTGTATCACACACTTCATATTGAACTTTTAGTAAATGAAATCTTGTACACCTAAGAGTTTCTCATGAACTGTTGAAAAGCCAAGAGTCCCTTGCCACCCACCCTTGCATTTAATTTTTAGATTGCAATACTACCCAAGATTGCCTTTGACAATACTACCCAAGGCAATCTAAAGATTAAATTGACTTAACAATTTTAAGTCTTCTAATCTGTGAATACTGATGTCTTTCCATTTATTTAGGTCTTTAAGTTCTTTGAACAAAGTTTTGTTGTTGTACAGGTCTTTTAAGTATTTTATTATTTTTGGTCTATGGTAAATGGGATTGTTTTCTTAATTTCCTCTTAGGATTACTCGTTGTCTGTATATAGAAATGCAACTGATATTTGCTTGTTGGTTTTGTGCCCTGCAACTTTGCTGCATTATTAGCTTTATTAGTGTGGAATCTTGAAGATTTTCTACATAAAAGAACATGTCATTTGCTAACACAAAATTCTTTTTTTTATTTTTATTTTTTGAAATGGAGTCTCGCTCTGTCGCCCAGGCTGGAGTGCAGTGGCATGATCTCGGCTCACTGCAACCTCTGCCTCCCAGGTTCAAGTGATTCTTCTGCCTCAGCCTTCTGAGTACATGGGACTACAGGCACCCGCCACCACACCCAGCTAATTTTTGTATTTTTTGTAGAGACGGGGTTTCACCATGTTGGCCAGGCTGGCCTCGAACTCCTGACCTCAGGTGATCCACCGCCTCAGCCTCCCAAAGTGCTGGGATTACAGACATGACCCACTGCGCCTGACCTGTTTGCAAATTTGGATGACTTTTTTTTTAGCTTGTTTTGCCTAGTTGCTCTGGCTAGAACTTCCAGTATTACATTGCATAGAAGTGGTAAAAGTAGGCATCCTTGTCTCGTTCCTGATTTTAGAGGAGAAGCTTTTAGTCTTTTACCACAGTACAGTACTGTCTGTGGGCATTTAAGTATATGGCCTTTATCATGTTTCTGTTTCAATTTGAGTGTGATTTTTTTAAATCAAGAAAGGGTATTGAATTTTGTCAAATGCTTTTTCTGTATCAAATGAGATGATCATGTGTTTTTTTTTTTATTCTATCAATAATTACAGTGTTTTTCACATGTGAAACTATCCTTATATTCCTGGGATAAGTCCACTTGGTTATTGTGCATAAAATACTTTTAGTATGCTGCAAATTCAGCTTGCTAGTATTTCATTGACAATTTTTGCATCAATATTGATCAGAGACTTTGGTCTGCAAATTTTATTTCTTGTAGTGTCTTTGCCCAGCTTTGGTGTCTGGGTAATGTTGGTGTCATAGAATGAGTTAGGAAATGTTCCACCTTCTTCAACTTTTTGAAAGAGTTGAGACTATCAAAAGATTTTTACCAATAGCCAGTACTTCCTTACTATAAGTCATTATTAAGAAAATTGAAGGCCTAGTTTTTGTCCTTGAGGAATTTATCATCTTAGAATGAATCAAAGGAAACCTAGGAAAATCAGCTGTATAAATGCACATTTATACAACTCTGCAGGGTAGGTGGAGGAATGCAGGGTAGGAAGGTATTGGTGAAATTGCAGGGATGCAGTCATATTCCCAGGCCCAAAATGGGAATCTGGAAATCAAAAACTGTCAAAGGGACTGGAAATACTAAGTATAATAGGAATTTAAGAATATTATGATAATGTTGGGTAGTAGAATTTCTAAGACTGTGTCAGACTAATTTTTTCCCCCTTCCTTTCCCTAAGGAAATGCCCTAAGTTACTCTTGAGGAATTTTCAGGCAGCCACTGTAGAGCCCCAACTCCTGAGAAAAAGATCTTACTCTATTTTACATCATACACATCTGTTATAATGCATCTAAATAACTGGATCCTTTAAAAATCACCTGTTCTGGCCATGCGTTGTGGCCCATGCCTATAATCCCAGCACTTTGGGAGGCCAAGGCAAGAGGATTGCTTAAGCCCGGGAGTTCGAGACCAGCTTGGGCAACATAGGGAGACCTTGTCTCTACAAAAATACAAAAAATTAGCCAGGTGTGGTGTGTGCCTATAATCTCAGCTACTTGGAGGCTCGAGCCCAGGAGTTTGAGGCTGTAGTGAGCTATGATTACGCCACTGCACACCAGTTTGGGTGGCAGAGTGAGACCCTATTTCCAAAAACAAAAGTAAAAACCTTTCTCAACAATTTGCCATGTAATTAAATTGTGATGTAAAACATTGAGAAAAGCTCATACCTCCTGCTTGTTTTCCATTAACCGAACTGTCTTAAGTAGTCCTGCTATACTGATCTGATCAAATCGGGATGATTAGTAGAATGTTTTGATTCCTGCGATCGATCCCTGAAGATTTTGATCCACCGGAGATGAGAAAACTAGTTTTCAGAAGTTCCCTGGTGATTCTAATCAGCCGGGTTTGGGTAATTAGGAGTCCTGGGATGCAGTTCCTCTGGAGTTCTCTAGCGTGTTTCTGTAAGGTTTCTGCCAAGCCAGAGTTGACCTGACATGGAGAGAGTTGTCAGAAAACCGAATCATGTAAGGATTGCTCAGGGGAAACTTAAAGGGATTGTGGCACTTGTCTTCTCATACAGCATTTGAAGGGCTGCTGTCTGGGGGTGTGTTTTGCTTCTAGGGTTGAATTGGGACTGCATTGAAAAGGACAGAGAGCCACATACTGAGTGCAATGAAGAACTTTCTGGTTCAGCAGGGAGAGGAGCTGACATACTAAAAAATAAAGGGTCAAACGTATGTCATTAGGCTGTTTGTAAGTGGGCTTCTTAACACTGGCTGGAACAAGCTTGTCCAACACACAGCCCATGGACTGCAGGCCGCATGTGGCCCAACACAGATTCGTCAACTTTCTTAAAACATTATGAGATTTATACATGAACCCCTTTAAAAAATTTTAGCTCATCAGCTATTGTTAGTGTATTTTATGTGTGACCCAAAACAATTCTTCCAGTGTGGCCCAGGGAAGCCAAAATATTAGATACCCCTGGGCTAGAACATTGTGCAGAATAACCTAAGTTTCTTCCCAGATGAGGCAGCTAAGACTGGGGGACTTACCCAAGATCACTGGTAAATGGCCAAGCTGGTGTCTGGGCCCATATATTTTTTTTGGGGGACAGAGTCTTGCTCTGTCACCCAGGCTGGAGTGCAGTGGCGTGATCTTGGCTTACTGCAACCTCCGTCTCCCGGGTTCAAGCAGTTCTTTTGCCTCAGCCTCCCAAGTAGCTGGGATTATAGGTGCCTGGCTAATTTTTGTATTTTTAGTGGAGATGGGGTTTCACCATGTTGGCCAGGCTGGTCTCCAACTCCTGACCACATGATCCGCCTGCCTCGGCCTCCCAAAATGCTGGGATTACAGGCATGAGCCACTGTGCCCAGTCAGGGCCCATATTTTCTATTCCAGGGCTCATATTTAGTTCTGCATCACGCTGTCCTTTATCCTTTAAAATAGCTGGACCTAGAGTGCTGTAACATACCACTGGGAGAATTTACACTGCCACTGGTCATTAGGATGGGAAGTATCCCATCACCAGTTCCCAACTAGAATACAGGTGGTTGAACAAAGCACACCAGCCTGAAGATTTTAGAGTGGCAGTCAAGTTTATGTCACCTTCAGTTTGAGCAAGCCGGGTGGTATCAAAGTGACGTTACTGGTGTTGGGTAAGTCTATGCTGCATTAGTAAAATACTTCCCACCATCTCTCAAAACACCTTCCTTTGAAAATTCAGGTTCTTTAGACTGAGGAACCTCTGAATTGTGACCAGCTTGGTAGAAGACTTACATTAAAAAAGAACTGAGAGATGGTCTGTTCACTTTGCATGACCGTGCTATCTTTCGTCCTCTCCCTGGCAATCCTTGAAGTGCACATTGGGTCATTTGTAAGCAAGGTTACAGAAGAATAAGATAGAATGTTGATACCACTGTATTCACCATGTCATTACAAAGTCTTTATCCACTGTCAGGCCCATAAACAAGATAGTAATGTACTGTCTGTGCACATTTTGAGATGACAAATGTAATGATTGTGTTGTTTTTAAACTACTTGCTGGAACTTTTTTTTTTCTCTGTTTTTTCCTTCACTTAGAAACCATTTTCCAAATGATGTTCTTAGACCACCAAAATGAATGTTTTTGTGGGTGGACTTTTACTGGATGCTAGTTAGTTATAACCTGTCAAAGTTTTACATTTATTTTAAGAAAATGATAGAATGATGAGGAAAGTAGACACAAAATTTCATGTTAATGGAATAGATTATTACATCCATTAGATATAATAATGGGAACCTCAGAAAACAGCTACAGGTAAGCATCTGACCTATTTTCCCAGTACTACATTTATTTATCATTCCCTAAATTGTCACTTGTTACATTTTGATTAAATTGGTTTGCTGAATAGATGTATTTTTTAAATTTCTGCAAAAAACAAATTTCTATCAACACAAAGTAGGGGCATCATAGTGTCTGGATTTCTACACATTATTTGAACTCTGTATTTTACTACATGTTAAACTATTGATTAGAACTGATTGGAAATTACATTAGTTAACCTTACCGCATGTGAAGTTACAAATGGAGATGAGGTTTAGGATCCTGTGCCACAGTATACAGGAGTAGGGAGCTGTGTCCTTGTAGAAGATACTCCTGGGTGTGGGAGCAGGGTTCGGAAGGTGACAAGCCTTGGCCATGGGAGGGAATCCTAGGGGAGGATGCCTAGGCTTTTCTAGCTGGGACAGCTAGGCAGATGGAGAAGGCTTTTGCTGGAGAATCCCGGAAAAGAATGAGCTTTGGGGGGTTAGAGCATGAGTGTTTCCTGGTATGGATGTACCACAGTTTACAAGCATTCACTTTTAATAAACTGACCTTGCCCCCCCAGCAGTTTTGGGAGCTGTAATGGAATAAGAATCATTGGAATTCACATGCCCAGGGTATACCTATTAACCTGTCCCACATCCCACGTGTGCAAAACTTAGCTGTTAGGATTTGAGATTACGGTAGAGTTGAAATTAGGATTCTTAATTAGACTCTTTTTGGTGTACTCACATACTGTATTACAAAGTCTACAGTGATTCTGAGGCATTTGATAATTGAGGACACACTGCTAAAACCAAACTAACGGCTTCATGAAGAGTGCTGGGGGTGGCTATTGAAAATTCCTGCCAGCAACTAGTTGCATCTGTATCGTTTGATCTAGCATAAACCGTTTCCTTTTCACCTATGGAAATACACATCTTAAAGACCCTTGAAAGGGTTTAGGACAAGAAAAAAAGTGCATTTGCTGGGCAATTTGCACATGTTTGGAGAGCAGTTTTATGAAGTTAATTGACTGCTAGATAGGTTAAAGCCGGTTTAATAACAAATGGAATTGGCCCAGAACCTAGGTGTTGCTCTCTCTCATACATGCAGACGTTTCAGGCAAACAGGAGGTAGGATGACTGGGCTGCAGCCTGGTGTGATGGCTCCTTGGGGTTAGGTTTGCTACCAGCCTCTCCAAGGGAATTCTGTCAGCAGAGTTATCTGTGACAGTGTCACATTCTCTGACACAGGTCTATTGGCATCCTTCCTAGCACCAGTCTAGCAACCAAAGTGGTAATCATTTGTTGACCATAAGGTGTTTTTTGTTGTTGTTCTGTTTTGTTTTTGAGACAGTGTCACTGTCACCCAGGCTGGACTGCAGTGGTGCAATCATGGCTCACTGCAGTCTTGACCTTCAGGGCTCAAGGGATTCTCCCGCTTCAGCCTCCTGAGTAGCTAGGGCTACAGGCACCCGCCACCATGCCTGGCTAATTATTTTACTTTTAGTAGAGATGGGGTCTCACTGTGTTGCCCAGGCTGGTCTTGAACTCCCGGGCTCAAGCGATTCACCTGCCTTGGCCTCCCAACGTGCTGGGATTACAGGCATGAGCTACTGCACCTGGCCGGTCATGTTTACGCCATCCCCTTTGTTATATTTGATTTTATTTTCACCTTTTTTTTTAAGAGGCAGGGCCTTGCTGTGTCGCCCAGGCTGCAGTGTAGTGGTTTGATCATGGTTCACTGCAACCTCAAATTCCTAGCTCAAGTGATCCTCCTGCCTCTCAGCCTCCTGAGTAGTTGGAACTATAGGCATGCCACCATGCCTGGCTAATTTTTAAACCTTTCGTAGAGATGAGGTCTTGCTGTGTTGCCCAGACTGGTCTCAAATTCCTGGCCTCAAGCAATCCTTCTGCCACGGCCTCCCAAAGTGCTGGGATTACAGGTGTGAGCCACTGTGCCCGGCCGTGCCTTTTCCTTTGCATGCTGAGATAAGCATACAAACTTTAAGTGGACAGGGAGCCAGCCCTTCACAACCTCATGACTTTGAACAAGTTGCATAGCCCTCCTAAGCCCACATTTCTCATTTATAAAATGACTGAAGTAATACCATCTTGTAAGATGTGAAACTCAACTGAGAAGCTTAACCTCACACAGTTCATGGCAGTCGTTCCCCAAATAGCATCATCTAGAAACATGCTAAAACCCAACTCTAATGTCCCAGATACTTACTGAACATGTTTTACATGAAGAGCATTGTATCAGTTGTTGCAAGGAATGTAAAGATGCCCAAGGCAATTTCCATTCTCCTGGAGCTTTCCAATGTAGAAGAGAAGTTTTTGTTGTTAATGGCGAGACAAAAGCTGTGTATAGTGTTCTCTGGGTTCAGAGAAAGGAGTTATCAGAGGAAGCCTGCTGTTGTTAAAGACTCCAGGTTCTAGAGGCAGACCACCTTCACACCCCAGCTCCACTCCTGGTGTTGCCCTGGGCACCCGCGCCTCAGTGCCCTCATCTATAAAACAGTGTGTTGTGGATGCCTGCTTAGCTCAGTGTTAGGAGGATTCTGTGAGTGAGCATTTAACTGAAAGTGCTCTGTAAATGTTAGTGATTATCTGTTTATTCAGCACATATTTATTGAGTACCTACTGTGTTCAATTACCAAGAACAGCAAGTTGAGTGAGATTTTGTATGTGCGGTTTGGTGAAGGAAACCAAGAAATTAGTAATGAATTGCAGGGATACGGTGTTGAGAGCATGAATGGGAGCGTGAATAAGCTGATGAGGAACACAGCGAAAAGCCATCTAAATCACATTGCTGGGCAGAAAAGGCCTCACGGGAAATAGCGCATGTAAACCTAGCTTCAAAGAAGTCAGGGTTATTTAGATCAAAGAGAGGGTGGAGGCAGGCGGCATTCTGGGTTTAAAGAAAACAGCCCGTGAGAAGGCATGGCGGTACACAACGCATGTCTGGGAAGTCCAGGTTTCATGTGGCTTCAGTACACTTGGCACTATGGGATAAGAAAAGGAGGATTCTAAGCCCTAAGGGCCCTTTTTTATCCAGAAAGGAGTCTGGATTTTCCTAAAATGGATATAGGGAACTTGTGAGGAATGTGAATGACTGATTTCTCAGAATGACATTTTGGTGAAGTCATTTCAGTGGCAGCGGTGCGGAGGAGGTAGGTTGGAGAGGAGGGCCCAACTGGAAGAGAAAAACCCCTGAGAAGATAGTAGGAATCTCACTGAGAAGGGACAGGAGCCTGGGCAAGGTGAGGGCACTGGGGCTGGAGGTGGGGGCTCAGGACTTCACGCACTGTGGGGGAACCTAGGGCGCGGTGGAGGGTTTGCCGTGGAAGTAAGCAGGAGGGAGTTTACTCTTACCACAAAAGTTGATGTTCTGCAGGGCTCTGTTCTAGGTGGTTTGCTCTCCTTAGGCTCTTCTGAAACAACCTTGTCCACTCCCATGGCTTTGGTTTATCAGATGACAGTGCCTATCAAATCTTTAGCCCAGATCTCCCAGGTCCTAGGCCCATATCTCCAGCTGTGCAGTACCCAGTTAGGACACAGACACCCCAGACAACTTGCTCTACCCACTTCCTGCCCCAACACTGACCTTCCTGCAGCTTCCCTCACCTTGCATGGTACCATCATCCACCCATGTGCACCTGTCGTTGTCTGGAAAGCTTTCTCTAGTCCTTCATCTTCCTCCTGCACAGACATTCAGACATTCAGCAAGTACTGTTAGTAGGACTGGCTCTGCAAACTCTCCTGAGCCTGTCTTATCTTTGTCCATTGCCTTGGCAAGGCTAATCACCTGGGTCTCTTGCTCAGCCCTTCTGCCTGCAGGCTTGGCCTGTGCAAACACATTCTCACAGTGCAATTTGAGGGCTCTTTTTAAAGTGTACACATTTATTGAATAGATGCTGAAAGAACTCTCTGGCTTAAGACACTACAATGACTCCATGTTCCTCTGGGCAAAATCCATTTTCTTAAAAAGGTCTCTGAGTGCTCAGCTCCTACACACCTCTCTGTCGCTCTGTCTCTCTGTGTCTCATCTCTCTCACGCACACACCCTCCCCCTCTCCACAATCTGGGCATCTGTCATATCGATTTAGTCCCTGGAATGCATTGTGCGTGAGACCTCTCCCCTGCTAAACATGTGCACATGTCATTTCTCTTGCCTGGAACACTCCCACCCCATCCCAACCTCTTCGAAAACCCAGCATCCTTCAGGTTTCGGCTTATGTTGCCACCTCCGGAAGTCTTTCCTGATTCCCTCCTGAGTGTCTCCATAGCCCAGCACTTCCTCCATCACAGCACCTCCACGTTGAGATGTGACTGCCTGTTGACCCGGCTGCCAGCTCACGGCCCCACACCACCAACAGGCAACCTCCCCCACCTCAGTAGATTCCACATTGTGAGGGCAGGGCTGTGAGCGATGTGTGCATCTTGTCCGCATGCGCCTAAGGAATAGCAGATGAATACGTGAATGAGTGGGTAACTGGACTTCCTCATTTCTGGCTTGAGTGACTAGTTAATAGCACCTACGCTCAGAGAACAGGGGAGGATGAATTCCTATTGGGGAATGGTAATGTTTGATCCTGACCTGGGTGAGCTCCTGCTGGATTTAGTCCCTGGAAGGCAATGTGCATGAGCCTTCTCCCCCTCTGAACATGTGCACATGTCATTTCTCCTGCCTGGAACACTCCCAGCCCACCCCAACTTCTTAGTTTCAAAACCCAGCCACCCTTCAGGTTTCAGCTTATGTCTCAAGCTTCTGCTTGTCTCCTGCTGGAGATGCCCAGCAGGTGGTTAGACAGTATGGCAAGAGCTTGGGGAGGGCAGCGCTGACCATGGGCTTGGGACTCATTAGTGTGGCATTGCTATTTGAAACCATTAATTTAGAAGAGGAAGGGTGTGTAGATTAAGGTGTACAGGGCCCCCTGATGGTGTCCTGGGGTACACGGAGCAGGTGCAAGTAGGAAACCTGCAAGACAGAAAAGGCAGCAGGGGGAGACCTGGAAGAGAGAGCAGCCCACAGGGTCAGATGCTGGACAGTCACGCAGGATAACGATAAAAACATGTCCCTTGGATTTGACAATGAGGTCACGGTTGATCTGGGGGTGGGGGGTGCGAAGTGCAAGCTAGATTGCAGAGATGTGACTGCATGGGCAAGAGGAAACAGAGGGCTGGGCTCACCGCTCCTTCTAGGAGCTGCCTAGGAAGGGGAGGAGGGAGCAAGTGAAGGGAGGGAAGGCAGGGGGTTGCAGCCCTTTGCACATTCCATGTTTGTAGGGTCTGATATTTAAATTTCATTTTACAGTCCCTGTCATTGCTTTTTCTCCCTGGTGTGGTAGAAACGTCTCAGTAGAGATAATTTAGAACACACAAGATACAAAGAAAAAAAATGCAACTGTAATTAACACAGCTGAGACAGCCAGTGCTGACATGTTGGTAAATTTACCTTGAGTGTGTGTGTCCGGATGTCCCCAACCCTCGTTCTGATGAGAGCACCAGGCCCTGTGACATGTGCATAGAAAGGGCTCAAACCCATCCCACTCGGGTGGGAAGTCTGGCCCCACTGCCAGCACCTCCTTCCGCATACATTATCTCTGGGGATTCTTGGTGGTGAGGAGAGGTGATGAGGTTTCCTCCTAATCACTTTCTTTTTCCCCAGATTTTCTAAATTTGCTGCCTTTAAAAAATCCCTGGTGTGTGGAGGGAATGCAAGGTTTCTTACTTGCATTCCCTCCGTCTGTCTGTGTGTTCCAGCTGCGTAGTAGTGAGCCGCTCCCTCCTAATCAGCCTCAGGAAGCCCTCTGACTCCCAAAGCAGCTGTGCTTTTTTTCCTCATACATAGAGGGTTGCTCGAGGAAAATACATTAAATGCATGACTATATCCCTGTGTCATTAGAATCCATCTTAATGGGTATATAATTTTCCATACGTTGGATGTTTGGTGGACATACGAGTCCATTTTCTATTCCTTACAATAGAATACCTGAAATAGGGTAATTTGTAAGAAATGAAATCTGTTTCTTGTGGGTCTGGAGGCTGGGAAGTCCAAGCTCAAGAGAGTACCTCTAGTGAGAACCTTTTTGCTGGCGGGGACTTTGAAGTCCTGAGGTGGCAGAGGGCATCACCTGGTGAGGGCTACTTACTTACTGGGAGGCTGTGTGTGCTCACATGCTGAGCTCAAGTCGCTCTCCCTCTTCTTATCAAGTCACGAGTCCCACTCCTGTGACAACACATTAACCCATGAATGGATTAACCCTTTCATGAGGGCAGAGCTCTCATGATCTAATCACCTCTTTGAGGCCCCACCTCTCAATACTACCACATTGGGGATTAACTTGCAACCTTAATTTTGGAGGGGGAAAATGTATAAACCACAGCCATGGGCTCGGTTGTACTAAATGTTTCAAACTCTAAGTAAAAGCATGGTACCAACCCAAATGCCCATGAATCAATGAGTGGGTAAAGAAACTGTGATATGTATTTATGTATGTGTGTGTGTGTGTGTGTGTGTGTGTGTGTGTGTGTATATATATATATATATATATATATACATACACATACCCACAATGGAATACTACTCAGCCATAAAAATGAATGAACAGTATTTGCAGTAACCTGGAGACTATTATTCTAAGTGAAGTAACTCAGGAATGGAAAACCAAACGTCCCATGTTCCCACTGATATGTGGGAGCTAAGCTATGAGGACACAAAGGCATAAGAATGAGGCAATGGACTTTGGGGACTTGGGGGGGAAGAGCGGGAGGGGCGAGAGATAAAAGACTACAAATATCGTGCAGTGTATACTGCTTGGGTGATGGGACCACCAAAATCTCACAGATCACCACTGAAGAACTTATATATAACCAAATACCACCTATACTCCAGTAACTTATGGAAAAATATAAATATTTAAAAGAATATAAAAGCATGATGTTTCATAGGACATCTAGACTGCATCTTGAAATGAGGAACTGGGATTATAAACTGAAATCAGTTTTCCACATAATATTGCTGCCTAAAAAACTAAAATTTAATGGTGTATGATAACCATTTTACTATGTTCATAAGTTTTCTGGTTCAGGACACAGCAGGAACAGCTTGCCTCTGCTCCCCAGTATCCGTGGCCCCAGGTAAGAAGACTCGAAGGTTGGGAACAGCCCGATAGCTAGGGTCCAGATCATCTGAAGGTTGATGTGGGCTGTCAGCTGGGATTTCATCTGAGCTGTTGGCTAAACTACCTATACCTGTGGTCTCACACAGACCTCTCCATGTGATCTCTCCACATGGGATAACTTGGGCTTCCTCCCAGTATGGCAGCTGAAATCCCGTGCAAGCAAGGCAGAAGCACAAGGCACTTTTATGATCTCCCCCTCCAAAGTCACATAGCAATACATCTGCCACAGTAGGTTGGTCAAGGCAGCCCCAAAGGGCTGCCCAGACCCAAGGGAAGTGGACAAATATGACATGACATGGTGGAAGGCATGTCAGGGTCACTGCAAGAACAGGTGGCCTAGGAGAAAGATTGCTGCTACCATGTTTGGAAAATAGATCTGCCACACCAAGTGCCACATTTCTTTTAGCTGACCTCGTAGAGGAGACCTGTCATCTAGAGAGCACGTGAGGTTATTTATTTAGTAAAAGCTTTTCAGGCATGTCTGTTACAGAAAGGGCCAGGACAGAATGCACTGAGGAAAGAAGTAAAGACTGGGGAAGGGATTCCAGGCTCTGGAGGTGCCACCAGTCAAAGGTGTTGGGAGTAGGTTTAGGTGCTGGCCTTGGTCACATTATGTAAGGACATTTCACAGTCATATGCCATTATTCTGCCTGTGGGGTGTCTCTGGGTCTGATGCTGCAATGGGCACAGAAAACAGAAGCAGGGAGAGGGTGCCTTACCTCCCATATAGTAAGCAACACACACACACACACACACACACACATGCACGCATGCACATGTGCAGATAGCACTTTTCTAGACAGAGCACTGGGTGGGGAGGCTCCCTTGCCCGAGGCATTCACATGAACTCCTGAATGTGGAACCAGCAGGTTAGGGACGCATGAGAGTCAGTAAAGAAAGTGTGGTTTGGAAGCAATCTCTGTCATCTTTTGGTGTCAAAGTATTAAATATAATCAGCCAACATATTAGTTGCTGAAGTTACAAATCAGTGCATTACCAAAGAGACATGAATGTAGTGCTCCAGTGAGTAAAATTGTTTTAACTTAAGATACAGAAGAGAGAAACCAAGCACAGGTGTGTAGACATTTGAAAATAAAACAGTTATCCGCGAGCCTTCTATTATAGTTAAAAGAAAAAAATATATCAGCTTCCTTGAAAAAGAGTGTCCTATTCAGGGCAGATATTTAAGATGAGGAGGCAATTCATTCATTGATTCATTGAAAAAATGTTTGTCGGGCACCTAATTTGCGCTCAGCATTATTGCAGGCAATAAGGAAGGGAATGAGATGCCTGTCCTCGTGGAACTAACATTCTCTTGGGGCAAACGGCAAATTTAGTAGGTGGTGTGGTAAAGGGAACGAACAAGGCCATATGTTAGGATGGCCATGTTGGGGAGGCCTGCTATAGACTGGGTGGCCAGGGAAGGCCTTTCTGAGGAGGCAACCCTTGAATGGGACTTGCGGGGATGAGAACGAGTGAGCACGCAGGAGCTAGGTGGGGGATTGTCCTGGGCACAGGGGTGGAAATGCATAAGCCCTGAGGGGGGAATGAGTTGGAGGTGCAGAGTGCAGCGGGAGCTGCTTCAGTGGGAATCCCAAGCATGAGTCACTTTACTGCTGTCTTCAACATCGTGAGTTTTTTTGTTGAGTGCAAAATTGAATAGTCATGGGGTGAGTGTTTTAAGTGACTTAAAAATTATTACATCTGTTTTGTGTCCACCTCACAGAAAATTTGATGAAAGGAGTGAGAGAGGAAATCAAGCAGCTAGTCATTTGTTCCAATGTCATTCATCAAATAAAACCTCACCCCCATTGGTGTGAAATGCCATCTCTGTCATGTACTGAACTCCCAAATGCTCTTGTAACCACGGGGCTCTCTCTTCAGTTTTATCGGTCTGTCCAGTCCTGTTCTTGGAACCATACGATTTTAGCCTCTGTGATCTTCCATGTCTTAACTATACCTTATTGAAAAGTAGTAAGGATGACTGTGTAGGCATGTTAAGTGTTTTCTTGCATTGCTGCTGTTACATTTAGAAGGGAGCGTATTTAGGCACCGACTTTGTTGTTATGGAACACTAGCAGCATTCCAGGGAACATGCATGTTTCTGAGATTCCATTTTGGGAATCTTGTATCGTCTTGCTTCCAAAAGACTTAGAAGGCCTGGGGTTGACCCTGGAGGAACTCAGATTCACAGAGCATTTACTGACCACCCACCACATGCCAGGCATCATGCCAGGTGCTTTCAAGTGCGTCATCTCACTTAACCCTTCCTCCAGAGGTTAAGGGACTGTGCTACAGCAAGCGCCCAACATGTACCAAGTGACATGCTACATACTCAGAATGGGAAGTTACTTCTACTCATATCCTATCCGCCAGTCAAATTGGAATGCTTGATGTACCCCCCAAATAATCAAAATAATAGGATATTGATGGACAGCTTTCCGTGTGCCAGGAATCAGGCTCGTCACTGAAGCTGATCTCGTCTTATTCTCACAACAACAGTGTGTGCTCTTGCGGGTACTGTTCTCCTTAACTCTAGGCTTCCTTTCATAAGTGGTATAGAGGAAAGGGTGTGCACCTTGCATTTAGACAGAATTGGTTCCCATTTCATGGGTGTGGCCATGGAAGTGTGGAGGGGTTAACTTACTTGTGGGCAGAGTCCCTCTGCTAACAAAGTGGTGAAGCTAGGATCTGGACCCAGGAGAGCCCAGGCTCGGAGTGCAGTCTGCACAGTCTGCCCAAGCTCCTCTGCTTGCCAGACCTTAGACAGCGTGCCATTCCCCCGCCCTCATTTCCGTGTATTGGGGTTCTGTGCAGACTTTGAGGCCTCTCTGGCATGTAAGAGATGCAGCTGTTGCTTTCTTCGCTCTCCCATGACCTGCTGGGCCTGGGACTTGGATAGGCGGGCTGCTCTATGGAGCTCAGCCTCCTTGAGGGCAGGGCCACAGCAGGGCGTATCTCTGGCAGCATGTGTCACAGAACGTTCTGCCCTACGACAGAACGGATATTTGCTTAATGTCGAATTGACTCTGGAGGGGCCAAACCCAAGACCTTACACAGGGAGAGGAGTGGTTGAAGGTTGGGCCTGTCATCATGGAGAGATAAGAAGTCCTCTCGGGACACTCTTAAGTGGTACAGAGAAACCATATGAGACTGAGGTTAGAGCGGAATTGAAAATCAGTCACATCACTTATAGCTGTGTACTCTCTGGAGCTCAGTTTCCTCATTTGGGAATTGTGAGATTTATTTAAGATGAATGCACTGAAGGTATAAAAAGCCCCTACTGAGCTGCTGGGGTTATAGCACTTCCTTCCCCCATCTTTTTAAGTCAACACGTCTTTATGAACCTCCTCCTATGAAGCTTGAAAAACAGTGCTAAACAGTGGATTTCTCAGTAGTTCCTAGGGAATAGCAGCATTTCAAGGTTCAGTCCAGGAGCACCCCAAGAGCACCAGAACAGAGAGATGATTACCATCCTGTAAAGCTGAGGAACACGTCTACCTGTGTTTTCATGAGGACTCACTGCACTGATACGACAGATGACACCTTCTCTCAACGCTCTTCACCACTGACTCCTGAGAGTTCCTTCTTCAGTTCATAACAGAATGGTCACTTCATAAGCAAGGTAGGACTTCTCACAGGGTTCCATGCAAGGCGTGTATGGATAATTCAGCCACGCTCTTCAGTGTCCAGCAGTGATGGAATCGGGAGCTCGCTTGTCTGTTCCTCTAATGACTCAGTCACGGGGTCATCCCCTTGTGGTGTGAGGAGAGAAGGGAGGCTTCTCCACACAAGTGCTGTTGGGGTGATGCCATGGCTCCTTTGTACCTGAAGGAGTTACTTCTGCAATTAGAGGGACTCTCTCTCTTTGGTATTTTATGCATCTAATTCTGCTTTTCTATGTATGAGTCTTGTCGGATTCAGGGACAGCAATAAGTCTCCAAAATCAGGGTCAGAGTGAGTTTAATGAAGAAGTTACTGTTTTCTTAAGGATGAAAATAAACAGAGTGCATGGATTATTACATAATCAATAATGTTGGCCTCCTGATTAAAACACAAATGCAGTTTAGCCCAAAATTATTCTCTAGTTTGCTGTTCTACAAAATTAGATGATGATAATAAACGATTGGCCCTCTTGAACACAGGCAGGTGTTGGGGTGCTGATAGCCTCTGGAAGAGCAGGCTTCCCGATCCGAATTTCCTACAGATGAAAGTTTAGGAAGACATAGTACTGATCCCAGCATCTTACTCATAGTTTCTGCAATTATTAAAGGCTAAAAGACAACATGCATAATGGAAAAGCTTAGACTTCTGGAATCAGAGGCTGGATTTAGGTACTAGTTTCTCTGCTTAATCAGTGTGCAAATTTTGTTTCAAGTTACTCAATCTTTCTGAGCCTGTTTTCTTAAAACATTTTGAAGTGGGGTAACAATAGCTACTGTACAGGGTTGTTTTTAGGTCTTCACGTACTGAATGTGGAAGTACATAACAGTGCTTAGCACATATTAGGCCCGCAGTCTATGGTAACTGATAATGTTACAAGTGCTGAGGCTAATACAGATCCGAAGACCGTTCACACAGGTTCCAGCATCCAAGGGCTCTGTCAGTTAGGTGCGCTAAGCCCATGGTCCTCGACTGTTGCGGCTCACTAGAATCTCCTGGGAAGCTTTTAAGAAAGGCCATTGTTCCGGCTTCGTTTCTTAAAAGATTCTGATTTTAACTGGCCTGGGTGAGGTTGGGTGTCTCAGCTTTAAGCCGACTCCAACAGAAGACAGATGATCAGAATGCACAGAGCAGAGGACATGCTTGTATGCTTTGCATGTTATCTGGCATCTGGTTTGTGAGCCCATAACGGGGGTGTGCCCTTCAGGCAGGCTGGGTGCTGCTTTGCTCCCACGGGGGTCCCTTCTCACCCGTGAGACGGAGTCCCCATGGGCAGGTCTGAGGTTTGCTGCTAGGACCACCCTTCCCATGTCCTCCAGGTGTCCCTGCCTGTCCCCCTCTCTGTCTAGAACGGTCACATCATGTCGTGTCAGGAGCTTCATTCAAGCCAGCCACAACTCTCAGGTCTGGAAAACCTTTTCGCCCTTAGAGTGATTGACGGTCTCCTATGATCCCTTTCACTCTTGGTTTTGTGATTCTTCTTCTTGCAAGTCGCTATCATCAGGCCATTTAGAAATGGATCCCATACTGTGAGTCCAAACAGTAGGCCCTGCCCAAATCTGTATCTTACAAAACAACTCACCAGTGTGCCAGAAGGGGGGTGCTGTGAGCCTTAGTGGGGCTTGGATGAAAGGCAGGTGTCACAAGTGTTCATGTGCATGCCTCAGCGGAAGGGACTTGGCCTTGGTCTTCATCCTTTTCATTCCAGGGGACATTCGTGGCCTTGAAACTAAAATGCCTGCAGGATCATGAACATCTGGCTTTGCCTTAGCACCTGCGGCCTGATCCTGCCTGTCTGACCAGGGTGCAGCAGAGAGGAGTTGCTGGGCTTCCCCGAGCCCGTGCATCTGGGAGAGAGGGAGGGGAGGAGGATGATGACAGTGACAATGCCCTATGGCAGATGTGTGTGTGTGAAGGTCAGGACCCCAGCAGTGAAGACCTCAGAAGAGGGTCTCCTTGAGAGACAGGAAGGAGTGTTGTTGAGATCCACAGATGGGCTAGTGTTCTCTATGGGCGTCTAACAAATGAACAGAAGAACCCGTGATGGTGACACCTGGGCTGGATAAAGTTACTAAGTCAGGAAAGCAAGAATGAAAAGGGAGAATTCACTTTGGGTTCAGAAGCCTGTTTGTAAAAATACCTGGAGGTACTAATTTCTGCAGGATTTAAAGGACCACAAAAGAATAGAGAATGACACTTTAGTCGTTCTTACTCAAGAATGGAAACCAGGCCGGACGTGGTGGCTCACACCTGTAATCCCAGCACTTTGGGAGGCCAAGGCAGGCAGATCACCTGAGGTCAGCAGTTCCAGACCAGCATGGGCAACATGGCGAAACCCCATCTCTACTAAAAATACAAAAATTAACCAGGCGTAGTGGTGCATGCCTGTAATCTCAGCTACTTGGGAGGCTGAGGCAGGAGAATTGCTTGACCCCAAAAGGCAGAGGTTGCAGTGAGTCGAGATCGCACCACTGCACTCTAGCCCAGGCTACAGAGCAAGACTCCATCTCAAAAATAAATAAAAAGCAAGTTCAGCTTACTAATGATACAGGCCAATTCTATGTCTAGAAACCCGACATTCACTGTGGCTCTTATATTTACCCCAGTTCGTCCTCATGCAGGAAATTTCCTTGGCTAGGAAAGGCTGAGGGAAATTTCTTGTTTGATCCTTGTCACATGTCGTGCACTAATTTTACTTTTCCTGTTCTCTTCTGTGGGCGGCACGCCATCCCCATCAGAATGAGTGTGTGCCTGTATCCAGGATATGCATTCTACAGAACCAGCTCTGTCTTCCAACCTTTCTAAGCTGACTCACGGAGCAAATGCGCCAGCAGGTGCCCATAGCCCCTGTGACCACGGGCAAGTTCTTCCGCCCAGCCACACACCTTTGAGTTGAGTGTGTTTTTCCCTACACCAGCTTACGTCTGTAACACATGTCATTGTGATTCAGTAATTTAATTACAGATATGTAGGCAAATTATGTAAACCAGTATAATGAGCAGAAAAAGAAAGAGTTGTTTCTTGGAAACTAAGTTGAATGATTTGGAAAGACTCACTAAGGGCAAGTTGACTTAAACATTTGCCTTCAATTAAGTGTAGGGAAGATTAGGGGAATATAATAAAAATAAGAAAGTCCTCTGTGCTGAAACTGCTTTTCATGAGTCTTTAAGATCTTATGCTGCTTCTTTAAAGAAATTAACATTTGGCAGTGGTTCATGCCTGTAATCCCAGCACTTTGGGAGACTGAGGTGGGCGGATCACCTGAGGTTAAGGGTTCGAGACATGGCGAAACCTGGTCTCTACTAAAAATAAAAAAATTAGCCAGGTGTAGTGGTGTGTGCCTGTAGTCCCAGCTACTTGGGAGGCTGAGGCAGGAGAATCACTTGAACCCAGGAGGCAGAAGTTGCAGTGAGCCGAGATCATGTCACTGAACTACAGCTTGGTCGACAGAGCCAGACTTCGTCTCAAAAAAAAAAGAAGAAATTAACATGTGAAATTGTGGTGAATGCTTTCTAGGTAGGATTTATGTAAGAAAAGGGACAGGCTCCCTAGTGGTAGCACCACACTTAAAGAAAGGCTTTGGCCCTGCATCAAAATACTAGAAAATGAATTTCCATATGTGTGTTTTAAGTTAAAATGTTTAAAGTATTTATGTAATTTTTTTTAACATTGATTCATTCATCTGACGCCTATTTTATTGGGTGTCTGCTATGTGTTGGTATTCTACCTTCAGGAAATGCAGAAATGAATATGATCAACAAGGCCCCTGCCCTCTTAGGAATTCCATTCTAAGGAAGGAGCCCGCAGTAGACAAGTGCGTACTACGTCATATGTGATATGTTGCATCATGCATGTGGGATGCCCTGTGCAGGTGGAGAGGCAGGGATGGGTGAAGAGGCTGCTGTGTTGACCATCTCACTAATGAGGAAGCATTGGAGCAGAGACGGTCACCCCCACCTCCTGGGTTCAAGCGATTCTCCTGCCTCAGCCTCCCAAGTAGCTGGGATTACAGATGCCTATCACCACGCTTGGCTAATTTTTGTATTTTTAGTAGAGGTGGGGTTTCATCTTTTAGTGTGGACTGGGGAGCCAGGCCAAGATACAGGGCAGAAGGACCTCTGAGGGGGAAGCCCTGAGCTGGGCCTGGGCAGACACATTTCAGGAAAAGCGAGCGGGCAGCCTGCCTGGAGGGGGCCGGTAGGAGGTCAAGAGCAGGGGTGAGAGCAGGGAGATGCAGGGCAGATCGCGCAGGCCTTGGGGACCCTGGTGAGGACTTTGGCTGTCATCCTGAAGGCCATGGAGAGCCCTGAGGTGTTAGGAGGAGACTGGCCAGGTCAGTTTTGCTTCCCGGGATGCCATATGGAGAACTGGCTGGAGCGGGGCAAAAGTGGAAGCAAAAAGTCACAAAGGGAACAGAGAAGGACCAGTGGAGGGTCCAGGACCTCCTGGAAAGGACAGTGGAGAGTGTCCAGGTACGGACTGCAGATGGGAGCATCCAACCCCGAAATGTGCCTGGAGGCAGAAGCTTCCAAGGACCATGCAGGCAGAAGGGGGCTGCAGGGCTGGAGGAGGCAGGAAGGAGAGGACGTGAGACCCACCTCACCCTCTGCAGTCCTCGCCTTCTGTGGTAGCTGGAATGGAAAGGCAGGAGGGAAGAAATGCGGCGTAGGGAGGATGTTATCAGTGAGGAGGGAGACCCTAGTGCTGACTGGGGAGAGGGACCTGCCTCCAGCTAACTGCACCCTGGCAGGCACAGGCCTGGCCTGTCTCCCACAGGGAAGGTGAAGGTGGAGTTAGCTCTATTTACTGCCACAGGACAAAACAGAACTTGATTTCACTGTTAGAAACCATTTTCCCGACTTGGGAAGTCTTGGGCGCTCTCTCTCGTCTTCTGCCCTGTGGCTTTCTTTTCCCTCTAGTGAGGAGGGCAGAGTAAGGAGATGATACGAAGCCTGCTTTTTGTTTGTCTCCACGGCAGACCTGACTGGGGGCTGGGCAGCTCTGCAGAGCCTGTGGTGGGCCTGCTGAGCATCAGGGAGCACGGGCCTGCTGCCCTGGGGCTCTTCTGCCCAATTTTGGCAGTCACTGTTGGGGGAATGCTGCAGCTGAGCTCCCTGTTGGAGGAAAATGAGCCTAAGGCTTACATTTCTCAGGCTTTAGGTAAACGCTCTGCGGTTTAAAAGCTTTTGGAAAATGCCTGTTTATGGGAGTCTATTTTATGTACAGGTGTCAGCAATCTATCTGGAGAAAAAGTGGTTTCTGGAAGCCTAGGACCCTGGCTGGGACCCTGGGGTGGACAGGAAATGTCTCACCTCCAGCTCACTTTTGGGGACCAGGTAGTTCTGGCTGAGGAATGGAGGGAGCATGTTCCGGGGATTTTACCCCAAAGCCTGGCTCTAATATTCTGCCCTGTTTGCCTCCATCCTTGGGACTGGGCTTTGGGAACAGATGATGCCACAGGGTTGAAGAGCCTGAGTGTCTGAATCCTGCCCTGACACAGCCCTCTCTCCCCTTGATGTCCTCAAGACAAGGAGATAAAGGCTAGTGTCTGCTTTGGATCCTATTGTGGACGGTGTGGAGAATGCCTCTTTACTGGGCAGGCTGGGGGCTCAGGGCCAGGTCACGTTGCTGTTCCCCCCAAGCCCACACATGCATCTTTCCATGGGAGGAAAAGCCTGTCTGGGAAGGAGCTGCCGACCAGGGAGAGCCAGGGGCTGGGAGCCCTCACCCCAGGACCTGAGACGTGGCAGATCTGGACCAGATGCTGCCCAGAAAGCCTGGGGGGTGGGGGAGACCCCCATAGATGGGGAGACTGGAGGCTCCCTTGCCTCTCAGCAGGTGGAGGGAGAGAAGAGAGGCAGAGCTTCTCTGAGCAGGATAGTCCCAGCCAGGGGCACTCGACCCCACTGGCCCCAGCTTTTCCCAGATTTTTGAAAACATTGTTTTTATTGGTAAATACACCTCACGTACATAAACTTGCATAAAAGCGTATGTCCAGCTGAATGAAAAATTATAACGTGGACACATGGGTAATACTCATTAGGTCAGGAACTAGACTAGAACTTGTACACGGGAAGCCCCTGGGTGTGTCTCCCTGGCCAAACACTTCCTCCTCGCAGAGTCACCATCCTCCTGGCTTTTGGGAGCCATCTCTTTTCTTTCCTTAATAGTCTGATCATTTGCGTATGTATTCTTAAACAATGCACTTCCACTTTGGCTGGTTTTCAGCTTGATAGAAATGGAACCATACTGTATGGATTTTTTTTTTTTTTTTTTTTGAGATGAAGTCTCACTCTGTCTCCCAGGCTAGAGTGGAATGACACGATCATAACCTCCATCTCCTGAGTTCAAGCTATTCTCCTGCCTCAGCCTCCCAAGTAGCTGGGATTACACATGCCCGCCACCACGTGTGGCTAATTTTTGTATTTTTAATAGAGGTGGGGTTTCACCATGTTGGCCAGGCTGGTCTCGGACTTCTGACCTCAAATGATCCACCCACCTTGGCCTCCCAAAGTACTGGGATTACAGGCGTGAGCTACCGCGCCTGGCCTGGATTCTTTTATCTCGCTTCTTTCCTTCGACATTGCTTTTTGAGATGCATCCTTTGAGGTATGTGTGGCTTAAGTTCACTGAGTTTTCATTGCGCTATAGGATTTTCTTGTATAAATCTGCCACAACTACTTATTCACTTGACTGTAGATGGAAAATTGGCTGTGGAATGGGTTGCTGGCAGTGGACAAGGCTGTGATGCATAGTCTGAGGGTGAGTCACTATGTACATGCTCAAGTTTCTCTGTAGTCTGCACCTAGAATTGGAAGTTCTGGGCTTTCATATCCGTCATTTTAAAGATAATGCCGTTCTTTTCCAAAGGGATAAATTGGGTTGTCCAAATCTTCATGGATTTGTCTATTTATCATTTTAGTTTTGCCATTTTTTGGCTTTATATATTTTGAAGCTATGTTACTAATGCATAAAATTATATCTTTTGGTGAATTGAGCATATTCGAAAAACACTTGGCTGACATTCAGAAATGTCCATAAGAGCTCTGTGCACAGTCAATACTGAGCAACGTCCAGAAAACTCACCAGATGGTATCTTTGTATCGCTAAGAAGTGACCCAAATGATCTCTGCTAATGCCTTTTGCTCTTAAGCCTATGTTGTATTTGTAACCTTGTTGCCTCAGGATCTTGGGAAAAAGAGACCAGGAGAGAGCGAAGTTGGTAGGTGTGAGCCGTAGGAGGCTGGAGAAAGAAGCAAGGTTGCTCCCCCAGTGAGGGTCTTGGCCCCTTTCCCTTCTCTTTGGGGATGTCATCCTATTATAATTCCTCCATGCTCAGGGGAAGCAGAGGTGTCCTCAGTTCTCTCCCTCAAGGGACCTGGAATGAGGCAGAGGAGGTGGAGCAGAACTTCGAGACAGCCGCAAGCACCTGCTGGTTCCCAGAAGCCGAGCAACAGAGACCCAACGTGCACAGGTGTGGCCTCTCTGCATGCTCACCTGCCACCCTGGGGGAGTTGGTGGCTGGTGCCTCCCTCCTGGATTTTTCCCTTGCATGTTGATTTTCCTTGAGCTCTGAGGGCAAGAATGCTCTCAGGTGCTGGATTAGAACAATGTGCTTCCGATGAGCTCAGACAGAGGGCCAGATATTTGTCAGTTTTGTTATTTTTTCATTCCTGTATGTATTAATCCGTCGACAAGTGTTTATTGCGCACTGCTCTGTACAGGCATTGGGCTGTTCCGGCTCTTCTTTTTGAGTCTCCTGGTAACTGTTTATGGACACTAGACAACATTGTCTTTGAAAGGCCAGAGATACACTCCGAGGTCCTGTGGTGGCCAGGAAGGCTTTGGCCAGTTAGCCGGGGTGAGTCAGAGGGCAACAGAGTCTCCCGACTTCCTCAGACTCTTCTCTTCGCAAGTTGGAAACCTCTGATGTGAACATTTCTTGCCACAGGGTAAATCTGCTCCTGAGAACCAAGAAGGCTGGTGACAGGAAATGCCCCCCTGAAGCTGGCTAAGGATTTCACTTAGGGGTGACACAAAGTAAGGAGTGTGCTGCCAAATGTCCCCAATTCTTTCTCCCCAAACTAACAAGATCTTAATTAAGCTTCACTCCGGCAGACCATTCAGGGATAAACCAACTGCCGGTTGCCATGGGGCTTCCAGAGGCCAAGGCTTTACCAGCCCCCATCCAGACATGGGAAGACTAGGATTGGGAAGTGGAATTTTATTGCCAAAGATGCTTTTGAGAGTTAAAGAGGTGCTATTAATACATTTGCAGGAATAACAGCTGTAAACCAGAACTGTCTTAGGCACCAGGATGTAGGATCACCCTTTCTAGAATGGTGTTTTTCAGAAGCGATCTGCAATGAAAAAAATGTAGTCTGCTTTTCGGAATGTAACCCAGAACTCCTGCTGACTGACAGAAATCCTCCAAGACAAATCTGCCCCCCTCCTTCCATTTCCCCTAGAGCACAGAGAAGGAGCACAGCCCTAAATGCTGCTGGGTTGGGGCCACTTTATAAAGCCACTCTGGACCTCCAGGACATGGAAAAGACACGTGCAGTGCTCCCCTGGGGAAGCAGCAACCAGCCTGGAATCTCAGGGACTCTTTGAAGATGTGCGGGCAGGAGGGAAGAAATGATTGTAGCTCGGTGGGGTCAGAACACAGGCCTTTTCACCACACTGACATTTTCTTCAAAGGTCAAGAATGTGTTTGGGCTTTGTAGATGTTTTGCCAAAATATGATTTAGGGGAAGTTCCAAGCTCGGTGATTGAGTTTCTAAGTTTGCTGTCTCCTGTTTCCATGCTACAGTGCATTCACTGATAGTATTTTTAGAAGAGGATCTTTGAAAATGGGAAGGCAGGTATGACAGCAGGGTGATTCGTTAGCTGCGCCTCTGCACAGGATGTCGTGGGGGCTGGGCATGAGGTCCCGGACGTGTGTGGATCACAGAGGGGCACGGGCTGGAGCCATGAAGCAGGCAGGAACCCAGAACACTACGACTGCGCTGTGAGCCCTTAGACCAGAGAGGTGAGGCAGGAACCTGGAATTTGGATGTACTTACAGAGCTGGGATGGCACTGACACAGCCTCCTGTGTCTCAGCTTCCATCTCTGTGCGTGGGTCAAGAATGAGCACCAGAGCACACGCAGGATCATGACTCACCTCTCGCCTGTCCCCCCTTGCCTTGCCGTCAAGACTTCCTGCTGAGATACCACGTGTGCAGCTCTACGTGTGCTTGGGCACATTAACAGAGAGACCTGAGATCTAGTCAGCTTTCGACTTAACCAGCAAATGTCCCACCTTCTGAGACTTCCCAGATGCAAAACCCCAGCATTCTCCTCCTAGTGAAAGGGAGCTGCCCTACAGGGACGGCCAGGCACTGGCTGACCTCCGGGCGGAGGCGATGACAACCCATAAAGATTTTCCATGCCTTTTTTGGTTCTATAAAAGAAAGAAAGAAAAAACAAAACAAAACAAAAACGGGAAGATTGGAAGAATGGTTTATAATTGATTTTTTTTTTTTTTGAGACGGAATTTCAGTCTGTCAGCAGGCTTGAGTGCAATGGTGTGATCTCAGCTCACTGCAACCTCTGCCTCCCGGGTTCAAACGATTTCCCTGCCTCA
Organism: Ateles fusciceps; assembly: GCA_036589455.1. Taxonomy (NCBI): domain Eukaryota; kingdom Metazoa; phylum Chordata; class Mammalia; order Primates; family Atelidae; genus Ateles; species Ateles fusciceps. Next base: position 599,186 of record JAZHEH010001544.1, read on the forward strand.
GCCTCCTGAGTAGGTGGGACTACAGGCCCGTGCTATCATGCCCTGCTAATTTTTTGTATTTTTAGTAGAGACATGGTTTCACCATGTTGGCCAGGATGATCTTGATCTCCTGACCTCGTGATCTGCCCACCTCAGCCTCCCAAAGTGCTGGGATTACAGGCATAAGCCACCGCACCCACCTGTAATTGATTCTTAACAAGGGAAGATAATTAAAGGAACAACAGTGCTAATGATAATAATTACCGGATAAAGTAGCCAGCATTCTTAAATGCAGCATTTCAATTAATCCTCACAAGGAGACTCTGAGGTTGATATCATTATCTCCGTATTTGAGATAGGGAAAGAGAGGCAGAGAGAGGCTGAGTTGCTGGCCTGACGTCGCACTGCTGGGAAGTGGCGCCAGTGTGGGGAGCTGGCCTGGTTCTTGTGGTATGCAGGACAATGACATTTGGCCAGACAAGAATGTCCTTGGGCTCCCACCACCAAATCCCACCGCTTCCCGTGTGTTTCCCTCTATCCTTTCCCCTATCTAAACCTTGAGGAAGGCAGAGGCGGCCCCGCCTGTCTGTCCAGGGCTTGCGCATCCTAAGGGGCCCTTCGCTCTCTCTCTCTCTCTGCTCCAGCTTTTCTTATTCCACATTGGGTCCTCCCATCAGCACTTATGTCTCATGTTTCCCATGAAAAGAAACAGACCAAAGCTCTCTTCCTGGAGGGCTTCCTCCCTCTTCTCTTTGCTTCCTTCCTCTGCCACTAAATTTCTAGCAAGAACTTGGATCAGTTCTCTGCGTCCACTTCACAGCCCGCTGCCATCTGTACTCTGCCCCCATCAGCACGCCAGGGTCACCGATCAGCTCCTAACTGAACCCGGCGTCCTCCTGTGTCCCTGTCCCGCTCGCCGCCTCCGGGGATTCGTGAGCGGCCACTCCTTCCAGGCTTCAGCGCTCCCTGTCTCTGCCTTTCCTCACCACACCTCCTCCCGATTCTCGATTCTCCGTCTCCTCCCCAGCCGCTCCTTCCCAGTTTGCTTTACAGATGCTCCTCTTCCTGCCCACTCGTGAGGCTGAATTTTAGGTGTCAGCTTGACTGGGGCGTGGGGTGCCCACATATCCTGGCTTTGTCTATGAGGGTGCTTTTGGACCAGGAGCGTTCGAATGGGTGGGCGGAGCAAGGCACACGGCCATCCCCGGTGTGTGTGGGCCTCGGCCAACCTGCTGCCGGCCTGAATAGAACACAAGGCAGGGGAAGGGGAGAATTCACCCTCCCTGCCGGACTCTCCACGAGCTGGAACCGCAGTCTCCCGCTAGAACTTACACCATCAGCTCTCTTACTTGCTAGGCATTTGGACTCAGACTGGAACTGGGTCTCCAGTTTGCTGATGGCAGATCTTGGGACTTCCGGCTTCACGACTGTGTGAGCCAATTCCTTATAATAAATCTCTTTATATACGTATTTATGTATAATCTATGGGTTCTTTCCCTGGATAACCCTGAGTAATGCGCCCTTCCACAGTGCCGGTGTCCCTGAGCACTCTCCACTCTTCCTTGCTCCTGTAACCTCATGTCTGTGATAACAGAATTGTGTCACATTGTCATAAGCCTAATAAGATCCTTGAGGGCACAGATTGTGTCTTATTCATCTACCTAACCCGTAATAGGTGCTCAGCAGGTGTTTGAACAAATGAATGAACAAACTACAAACTTGAAGACACAGAGAACCAGGCATAATACATATGACCATGAATGATTCTCATCCACTGTCCGTGTACTGTGTATTTTGGCGATGGGAACTGCCATCCAGACGCAGAAAGCTAGAGATCCCCCCCCTCCCTGGAGGCCAGATACAGTGGCTCACACCTGTAATCTCAGCACTTTGGGAGGCAGAGGTGGGAGCATCACTTGAGGCCACAAGTTCAAGACCAGCCTGGGCAATATAGCGATCTCATCTCTACAAAAAATGTTTAAAACATTAGCCAGCTGTGGTGGTGCACATCTCCAAGTAGTCCCAGCTACTTGGGAGGCTAAAGCAGAAGAATTTGCTTGAGCCCAAGAGTCAAGGGCTACAGTGAGCTATGATCGTGCCACTGCATTCTAGCCTGGGTGACAGAGCGGAACACCCGTCTCTTAAAAAAAAAAAAAAAAGATAAATATAAAAACTAAATAAAACAAAAATAAAATAATATCCCCTTTCTGGTCCTCTGCACCCACCACGAGTCTCGCTCACACCCTCAGATCACCCTGGCAGGGATGTGTCCTGGGTACCTCGCACTCCCTCGGACCCTAAAGGTAAGGCTTTTACCTCCACTGCTGTGGTTACTTTTAAAAATCTTTCATCCATTTTTGTCTCTGCATTGCTAAAATGGAGTCTCTTCTCTCTGTTCAGAAAGGCGAGTGCTCAAGTTTTCTTACCCATCACACTGCAGGAAATGGGCTTATGCTGGACTCAGTCCCCCGTGCTGTACTGACTCCAGGCTGGCTGAGCTGGCATTTCTTCTCTTTGTCCCTGTTTGCTGTTGTTGTTGTTTTGTTTTTTGTTTTTGCATCTGGCATTTTTTGCATTTAGCCACCTGATCCCAGGCGTTAAGCCTCAGGACTTTCCTATCACTCTGGGAAGTTAAGAGGTACCTTACTTTACTTTACTACACGACTTAAAGTAGTTTGCTTCCAGTCTCCTGCCTCAGTCCCTCTCTATTTCCCCCATTTATTTTCTTTATTAATTCTGTGCCAATGTTTGTCTCTCTCTGGACTGCCCCACTTGCCCCTGCTCTAGAATGTAAACCCTTAAGATATGTACTTTGTCTTGCTGATAACTGTGTCCATAGCACCTAGGACACAGCTTTGCCCAATACATATTTATTGAATAAATATCACCAAATGAATATTTCTGTGTTTGTTGTGGTGACTGTGTTTAGTATTGTGATCTAGATGAGACAGAGCTGTCTTATTTGTCTAGGTTGTCTGACTCTAAGGTCTTGGTGATCCCTCTGGTCTCAAAACCCGTCTGTGCTCTCTTCTCATGTTCAGATGGGCAATGCCTCATGGCAAGACATCTGGAGGAAAACTTGAGGGTACAGATGGTGTCTTATTCATCTACCTAACCCATAATAGGTGCTCAGAGAGTGTTTAAACAAATGAACGAACAAAATACAAACTTGAACTCACAGAGTAAAATATCTTTTCATTCATGTTACTCTGCCATTTTCTTGATGACTGACTTTTAGGATGTCTATAATTCAAGAACCAGAAAATATAAAGTTATAATGGGCGGGCCATAATGGTCACCATGGGATAGTTCCCATGGAATCGTCCTCATCTTTTTTGAGTTAATTTTTGTGTAAAGTATGAAGTGTAGGTCAAGTTTCATTTATTTTGCATATGGATGGCCAATTGTCCTGTTTGCTGAAAAGACTGCCTTCTCCACTGAATTGGTTTTGCACCTTTTAAAAAAGGCAGTTGGCCATCTTTGTGTGGGCCTGTTTCTCAGTGTTCTATTCTGCTCCATTGATATATGTGTCTGTCCCTTCACCAGCACTGGATTGTGGGTTTACTGTAGCTTTGTACGTCTTTGAATCAGGCAGTGTGATTCCTCCAACTTCATTCTTTTTCAAAATTGTTTTAGCTATTTTAGTTCCTTTGCTTTCCCAGATAAATTTGAAAATCAGCTTGTCTATATCTATTTTTAAAAGTCTGCTGGAATGTATCTACTGAAATTGTGTAAAATCCATATATCACGTTTGGGAGAATGGACAGCTCTACTACGTCGTGTCTTCCAGTTCGTAAGCATGACCTGTTTTTCAGCTCCTTAGCTGATCTTCTTCGGGCCCAGCCTGGCAACATGCTGAGACTCAATCTCAACTAAAAAGAAAAAAAAAGAATGAGTAATTTTTTTAGAATAAGTATGTCCCATGCAATACTTGGGACAAGCTTCTCCTAAAAAAAAATTAGTCATTCTGTATCTGAAATTTGAATTTAATTAGGTATCTTACACTTTTATTTACTAAATCTGGTGATTTCAATAATTTCATTTTGGGGGGAGCTGTGACGAATGGTATTTTTTAAAACGTCGGGGTTTAGTTGTCCATTATTGATATAGGAAAATATGCTTGATTTTTGTGTGTTGACCATGCAGCCTGCAATATTCCTGAATTTACTTATTGGTTCTAGGAGGTTTTAAATTTTTTATTTTATTTTTAAAATTCCTTGGGATTTCTTTCTGTTCCTAGTTTACTGAGAGTTGCTCTCATGAGTGGATGTTGAATGTTGTCCATTTTCTTCTACATTTATAATCATATTGTTTTCTACTTCCTTTCTTCTTGTTGCTTTGGGTTGATTTTCTTCTTCTTTTTCTAGTTTCTTAAGGGTTCAGCTTAGATTATTTTGTTAAGAACTTTCTTCTCTTCTAGTCTAAGCAATTTAGTGCCCAGCACTGCTTTAGCTGCATCCCACACTTTTTTTCTGAGATGGAGTCTTGCTCTGTCGCTCAGGCTGGAGTGCGGTGGCGTGATATCACCTCATAGCAACCTCCACCTCCTGGGTTCAAGTGATTCTCCTGTCTCAGCCTCCCGAATAGCTGGGATTACAGGCACACACCACCATGCCCAGCTAATTTTTGTATTTTCAGTAGAGGTGAGGTTTTGCCACGTTTTGGCCAGGCTGGTCTCAAACTCCTGACCACAGGTGATCCGCCTGCCTTGGACTCCCAAAGTACTGGATTATAGGCGTGAACAACTACGCCCGGCCTTCCCACACATTTAGATATGTATTTTCGTTTTTTCAATTCAAAATATTTTCTAATTCCCCTTGAAACTTATTTTTTGAACCATTATTTAGATATGTGTTGCTTAATTTTCATAAATTTGGAGATCGTTCTGTTATCTTTCTGTTATTTATAGTTTAATTCCATTATATTCCATACTTGGTATGATTTTCATTCTTTTACTTTTGTTAAGGTTTGTTTTATGATCTGGTATGTAATCTATCTTGGTGAATGTTACATTTTCACTTTAAAAGTGTGTATAATTGGCTGTCGTTTTGTATACTCTTTATAAATGTCAATTGGATACAGTTGGTGTATGGTATTGTTTAGTTAATCCACATCCCAGCTGATTTTCTACTAATTCTATTTATTAACAAGAGATGACTGTGGAAAATCTAACTAGATTTGTAGATTTATTTTTCCATTTAGTTTTGCCAGGTTTTGCCCTTTTTTTTTTTAAGAAATGAGGTCTCACTCTATTGCCCAGGCTGCTGTACAGTGGTGCAATAGCTCACTGCATCCCAAACTGCTGGACTCAAGATCCTCCTGCCTGAGCCTCCCAAGTAGCGGGGGCTAGAGGCATGTACCACCACACCCCGCTAATTTTTCAATGTTTTCCTGAGAAGGGGTCTCAGCATGTTGCCCAGGCTGTTCTCTAACTCCTGCGCTCAAGCGGTCCTCCCACCTCAGCCTCCCAAAGTACTGAGATTACAGGCGTGAGCCACTGCACCTGGCATGCTTCTTGTATTTTGAAGCTCTGTTTTTAGGTGTATACACATATAGGATTGTTTCGGCTTCTTGATTAACTGACTCTTTCATCATTACATAGTTTTTCTTTATTTCTGACTATTTGCTGTGAAGTCTACTCTGATACTGACACCTAGCTTTCTTCAGTTTGTGTTTGTATGGCATATCTCTTTTCATCTTTTTATTTTTATGAATATAACATAGAATATTTATATTTAATGTTCTTAGCGGTATTTAGATTTAGTCCTACCATTTTATTATTTGTATTCTATTTATTTTCTCATTCTTGTTTCATTCTTCTGTTTCCTCATTCCTGCCTTTTGTTAGGCCATTTGATTGTTTTTAGTCCCTTTAATTATTATTTATCTCCTTGTGCAGTTTATACTTATTGCTTTAGGGATTACAATGTAGAGGCTTAATTTCTCACAGTCTACTTAAAATCAGTTTTTTACCACTTAAGTGGAACTCTTACCACCGTACTGGAATCTATACCCACCCCACACCTCTTACTATTCTTGTCTTATAGATTGCATCTATATACATTGAAAATCCCATTAGACAATGTTATAATTTTGTCTTTTAACTGTCAAATATGGGTTAAACAACTCAACAGGAAAAGCAAAGCCTATTACATTTACCACGATATTTACGGTTTCTGTTGCTCTTCTTTCATTCCTGATGTTTCAAGTTTCCCTGTGATATCATTCCCCTTCTCTCTGCTGAGAGAATTATTTAGCAGTTATTCTAGAACATGTCTGCTGGCAATGAATTCTCTTACTTCTTTTTTTTTAATATATCTGAAAATATCTTTATTTTACCTTCCTACTGATGGATATTTTCAGTAAATATAGAATTGTAGGTTGACAGTGTTTTTTCTTTCAGCGCTTTGAAGATATACACATCCGTTTTTGCTGTCATGGTTTTTTATGAGAAATCTGGTCAATGGAATCATTGTTCCCCCTTAGGTAATAAGTTTGCTCACTGTGAGATCAGCTAACACTGTCTTACTGTTATTGCTGCTTTTAATCATCACATTCCTTAAATCTAGCATGGAGCCTAAACCCCTCGAATGCACTACTTCAGATAGGCCTTCTGTGCTCAGGTCCCGATTCTTGTAGGTTCAGTAAACTAACGTTGAGAAAGAAGGGAGTAAACATAGATTCTCCTCCTGAGCTTATAGACCCAACTTCAAAACCACATCTCCACCCAAGGACCTGGATTCCCTTTCGCTGTGTCCCCTGTGTCTTTATTTCCCTCTCTCTCCATCCTTCCCCCTTCCTGTCACTGACTGATATTTGAAGGGTGGAATTATTAGGGAAGAGAATAAGCCTGGGTGTCTCTTTCCTGTAGTTAGAAATTATTTGGCAGGTTGACAGTTAGCCCTAGGCTTTCTTCTGTCTTGAATCTGTAGACAGAGTATCTAAATTCCCTGAGGCTGACATGAAACAACAACCTGTTTGAGCTTTTTGGGCCAGCGGAGACCAGCCTGCAGGAGCCTTTACAGACAGGGCGGTGGAAATGTTGGAAGGCAGGTCCAGGCCTGACGGCTGCTGGTAGTGACAGCCAGAGACAGTTCTGACAGACGCTTATAAAAAGACAAAAACAGAAAAACAGGTTGCGAGAGTTCATAGGCCAATTAAGTAGAACATTTCATCTCATTCCTTGTGTTGTTTTCCCAGGAACATAGACTAGGTTTTCCTCCACGGGTCACATGCTTCTCCTGGGACACAAGGCGGGCGTGGAAGGACTTCAGTGCTCGCCTGCAGGACGGCGTCTGTGGCATAACTCTGCATCAGCAGCAGCAGCTCCTGCTTTTTCAGAAACGCAGGAGCACCAGCTCTCGTAGTCATCTATTTCCAAAGTATAGTGTGTGGAGCATACACTCCTTTCCCCCAAAAACTCTTATTAAGCAACATGAAGTGCAAGACATTGCCCACAGCTAGATTATCACATTGAAAATGGCTGTGATGCAAAGTGGTGCTAATCAGAGTGACACAACTCCATGAGGCATATATAAGGCTGACATTCTTTTTTTTTTAATTTTGAGAGGAACTCTAGGGATAAAACTGATCATGCCCACAGTCCAAACCTCTACTGTCTGCTTGGGATTTCTTCTAGTTCTTACCTATGTGAGTAAGCATGTCGAGCACATCTTTGTTGGAAATAACGCCAAGGAGGCATTGACATCAGATACTTTTTTGGGGGGGGACAGAGTCTTACACTGTTGTTTTGGCTGGAGTGCAGTGGCACCATCTTGGCTGACTGCAACCTCCTCCTCCCAGTTTCAAGCGATTCTTCTGCCTCAGCCTCCCGAGTAGCTGAGATTACAGGTGTCTGCCACCACGCCCGGCTAATTTTTTGTATTTTTAGTAGAGATGGGGTTTCACTATATTGGCCAGGCTGGTCTCGAACTCCTGACCTCATGATCTGCCCGCCTCTGTCTCCCAAAGTGCTGGGATTACAGGCGTGAGCCGCTGCACCTGGTCAACATCGGATACTTTTTAAGTTTCAAGTTAATGAGTTTGTGAAGTGTTCATCATCCCTTTTGAGCTACACAGAACAGAACTCAAGTATCTCCATGACTCTTGTAACAGCTCCCCTCAATGTGTGTCTCTTTAGAATCAGGCCCTTTGCACATGAGGCTCACTCCTAATCAAGCAGATCCCTTTTACGGCTAAGGAAATCTGAGCCTAAAGAATTCTGCCAAGGCCCCCGTGCTACAGAGTTAGCCCTGCTATTTCTGGCTCCACAACTCCACCCAACATCGTTTTCATGACCGTTTTTGTCTTTTTCATTCTGTTTCTCTCAAACTATTAAGAGAAGACTCTGGTTTGCTTGGAGACTTGGCTTTCTTGGAAGTCCTGGAACACCTGTCAAATGCTCCTGCACTTTAAAGTCCCTTAGGTGCCTCTGACCTCTCCCTCCTCTCCCGTCTGCACCTGCTTCGTGGCCCAGGCTGTGCTCTGCTGGTTGGCACAGTCTGCATGCCACTGTTTTTGCATTCAGGGTTGAGCCCCAGCTGGAATACTGTAAACGCACGGTGTGGACAGAGCCTTCCTCCTTCTTCAGCTCCCACTCTTCCTGGCAGTCCTTCTGCCCACCTCCCAGCTCCTGACTGTGCCCCCTAGTATCCTACCTGACTTCGCCAATACCCCACACTCTCTCTGGCTGCCCGGTCTTTGAAGGCACCTGAAGCCTCTCCCACCCTTCCTCCCACACATCTGGGTTGCAAGCCCTCTGTGTCCAGTGCCCTGATGCAGGTTGTCCTTAGATGACACGTTTCTTCTCTGCATTTCCCACTACTAGACCATGACCCTGAGGACAATGAGCCCTCAAAAATACCCAGTGCCCAGCAATAGGCAAATCCCTGGGAATGCAGCTGTGAATGGGAAACAGTTCTTGTCTTCAGGAGCTCCTGGGATATTAGACTAGAGTTGGCTAAAACTTGGTTCTTTTGTTGCCAGGACAAACAGTATGAAAAGGATGGAAAGTGTCCCTTGTTTCAGCAGTATCATGGTCACTGGTGGCAGGTGAGGGTGGATGGTCTTGCAGGGGACCAGGAGCCCAGCCAGAGGCAGACGGGCATGAAGACAGTGAAGGTGGGCACAGCTGTTGACAAGCTTGGCACTGAGGCAGGAATTGGAGAGCCTGTGGGGAGCCAGAGGGAGGGGGAGTAAAAGCAGCGATCTGTTAAAGCTGTGACTGCTTTTGTTGTCATTAACAATGGAAGATTTGACCACATTTAAAATGTAGTAGAGAAATGTCATAGGGGAGACGGAAGTGTAGAGGAGGAGGACTCCTTGATGAAATGAATGTGGCTGTTGTAACAAATGACGACAAGTAGCAGAAATGTCTTTTCTTGTAGTCCTGGAGGCCAGAAATCTGCCCTCAAGGTGTTGGTTGGGCTGGACTCCCTCTGAAGGGCTGCCTCGGTGGTCACGTGACCTTCTCCTTTTCTGTCTTAACTCTCCCTGTACCTCCCTTTTTCTTTTTTTAGAGACAGAATTTTGCTATGTTGCCTAGGCTGGTCTCGAACTCCTGGACTCAAGCAATCCTCCCACCTCAGCCTCCTGAGTGGAGGTACCTGAGGACTACAAGTACGCACCACCACATCTGGCAACCTTCTTTTGTAAGGACCCTTGTGATGACATTTAGGGCCCACCTGGATAACCCAGGATGATCTCCCCATCTCAAGGTCCTTAACTTAATCACACGCCTGCAAAGAACTTTTCTCCAAATAAGGTAACATTTAAAGTTTCCTGAGATGAGGACTTGCAGTCCTGGGGGGCTGTTACTCAGTCTGTTACCATCTGTGAAGAATGGGAGGTGAGGGGGTGGGATCCTACATGTGGGCAAAAGCCTGGAGCTGGGCAGGAGGAGGGACCACGTCCACTGTTAGCAGAGGAGCTGTAAGGATGGGTGGAAATGCAGACAAGTTCAGAACAGGAGCTGGGGGGTGGAGAGCTGGGAGAGAGAACTGGTAGGAAAGGGCTCAGAGGAAGATTGAAGTCTGTGCGAAATCACTTTTTTTTTTTTTTTTTTTTTTTTTTACACAGAGTCTTGCTCTGTTGCCCAGGCTGGAGAGCAGTGGTGCAATCTTGGCTTACTGCAACCTCTGCCTCCCAGGTTCAAGTGATTCTCCAGCCTCAGCCTCTGGAGTACCTGGGATGGCAGGCGCAAGCCACTGCACCCTGCTAAGTTTTACATTTTTTTTTTTAGTAGAGACAAGGTTTCACCAGGTTGACCAGGCTAGTCTTGAACTCCTGACCTCAGGTGATCTGCCTGCCTCAGCCTCCCAAAGTGCTGGGATTGCAGGCGTGAGCCACCATGCCTGGCCATGAAATAATTTCTGAGAGAATTAGAAGTGACTGAAGACGGACGGGGAGGAGAACTTCCAGGCAGTGCGAGAGCCACTTGCAGCTGGAGGCCATGGATGGGTGGTGGCACCAAACTCATGCTAGGGAGACATTCTCTGATAGTTTAAGCAGCCTGGGTGTGCATGTGTGTGTGAACATGAGGCAGAGAGCTGACTCTATTCCGAGTCCTGGTTTAGCAGGGCGGGTTTGCAGGGAGGATACGGTGGGATCGAGGGTGCCGGAACAAGTGTGGTTTAAATGATGGCATGGCGGTGGTTTAGGCTGCACAGGAAAGGAAGAAATACAGGGAGGAGCCGGACTGACTAGGGTTTGGCCATCTCGGTGCTGTCAAAGAGCAAGGATGGTGGCTGTCACTGGAATGGCAGAGTTACAGTTCCGGAATTACCAGAGCTCAGGTAATGACCAGGGGCCTGGGTCTGTTCCTGATATCCGTGGCTGAGAAGAAAGGAGGTAAAGAGCTCTGGAGCCAGCCTGTGAGATGGGTCCCCCAAGTGGTAGATGAAATCTTCTGGTACCACGGCAGGACTTACAGGAGGAAGGAGAACAGGCATCAGGGCCCGTGGCCTTCCGGTAAACATGGAACAGATCAGTCTCAAGGTTTCCACCCTTACTTTGGTTTCTTTAATGCAGACCTCTGCTGAGGCCCAGATGGTAGGAGAAGTTGGCATTTGTGTCAGCTGCCGTTCCATATCGGGTGGCAGTTTGTTCTGTGTTTAAAAGAGGTAGCTAAAGGTTAGCACAAGCCAATGACAGGCAGTTTCAGAACAAAGGAAGAAGACATGGTCTATTCAGCACTTCCGGCCTGATGTATGGTTCAGTTGCAGAGGATAGACATTTATTTGCATAAGGGAAGGTCTTTGTCCAAGAGGTCTGCTAAGCTTAGCCTGGGTAGCTGATGGGAGCCCCAGTAGTCAAGGTGAGAATCAACACAAGGCCAGGGGCTGGTGATGGATGGTTGTGGAACAGCCCACTGCATCTCTGGGCTGATGGGCCAGAGGACCCTCCTTATGACTATCTGGGCTGGGTCTACCCCTCTGGCGGCAAACCCGCTAGGGAGAGAGTGAGAAACTGCAAACAAGGGAGGGCTTCAAACCCTGTAGTACAAGGTTGTCACGTCCTAGAGGTGAGCTTGACTTTCAGAACTCATATTATATATGAAGTAAATAAAAACAGAAATAAATACAAAGCATCAAGGCAATGATTTCTTAAAACACATAGATCTTTAACCATTATTATATATTTTGCCTTAGAGTTTGTGGAGTTCTCTTTCCAAAATTAACAGGGTGAGGTTTCAAGTTCTTCTTTTATAACATATTTGGTCACATCTAATTTCTGCTCCAAAGTTAATGATTCCCAGCAAAGTTTATACAACTTGCACATAGTGAATACTTGGATGACATTTTTATAGGCTCTGAAAATACTTTAAATTATAATGTTAGTGAATGATAAAATAATAGCACACTCATCAGTCAGATCACTCTAAGGGCTTCTGAGGTTCAAGCACAGCCTGGCTCAGGGTGTGATGAGCCCAGGGATTTCAGCTAAAACAGGGTCACACTGGATAACAGCATATGCGCCGCTTATAATCGCCCCTTCCCACCAGCTTTGAAGTGGTGTGATTTTGATGAATTCTTACGACTTGGAAACATTTGATTTACTCAGATTTTGCAAACCAAGTGAGGCTTTATTCATATTTTACGTGGCACCATCTCAACGTCGCATGATTCACATTAGAATGAAAGGTATCCTTTTAGTCATCCAGTCTTTTCACAGCACCTTCTGGAGCCCAGACCCTATTTTGTAGGTGCTGGAGATTCAGCAATGAACAGAACAAAGACCTCACCCCCCAAGGATTGTATAGTCTAATGGAGAGACGGAAAATAAACAAATAATAGATACATAATGTGATGTCAGCTAAGGGTAAGTTCTGTGAGTAAAAGTAAAGCAGGAAAAGGGAAAAAGGGGACTAGAGGAGAAGGAGTCGTTTCAGGTAGGGCACCAGAGGGAGCTGTGCAGATGTTGGAGGGAGAGCAGTCTAGACAGAGGGTGCAGCAAGCAGCAGGTGCATCCCTGTGACTATCTGGCTTATAAAGGACAGGGTCTGGCGTTGACATAGCAGGTGGATTAAACCCACTTGTTGTGGCATCAAAGCCCAGTTTTGGCCAGGCAGAGTAGTTCACACCTATAATCCCAATACTTTGGGAGGCTGAAGTGGGAGAATCACTTGAGGCCAGGAGTTAGAGACCAGCCTGGGCAACAGAGAAAGACTTCATCTCTGCAAAAAATAAACATAAATTTTAAAAATGAGGGGAGGACTGCTCGAGCCCAGAGTTCGAGGCTTCAGTGAGCTGTGATGGTGCCACTGCACTCTAGCCTGGTGACAGAACCGGACTCTGTCTCAAGAAAACAAATAAACTTAAAAAACCCCAGCTCTACCACCTACTGTGTGTCTTCAGGCAAGTGATGTAATTAATTGTTCCAAATCTATGCTTGTTTATCTGTTGAGTCAGGATGATAGTAGCACTTGGTTCATGCAGTTGTAGTAAGACCCTTATCTCTGACCCTAACACTTAGGATGTGCTCCAAACACGAGGGCTGCCACTGCTAGTATGATGATCACCAGGAATAGTAAGCCCTTTGAAAGCAACATTTGTGTGGTTGCTACTGTCAACGCATAGAGCAGAGTACAGAGGCTTGTTTCTACTGGTAAATGTCTCCAAAATGTAAACACATCTGTGGATGTTCAAATACACTCCCCTCCCCTCCTGACAAGTGATGGTCAGGGCCCAGGGCAAGACAACTCAGCTCAGAGCAGCATGGGAGAGTGGAGATTGAAGTGTAAACAGGACCTCGGTGGAAGAGGATGTGTTCACCGCTTTCCCGTGCACACTGCTCACCAGCTGGGTCTCGGGGTGACAGAATGAATCTTCCCTAAGCACTGCTGCGGTGGCAGGCAGAGCCCATGGCACTGTGCACAGAGCCAGGCCTGGCCTACATGGCAGCTACGGTGGCAGGCAGAGCCCATGGCACTGTGCACGGAGCCAGGCCCGGCCTACATGGCAGCTACTGACTCACCACTGCAGGTGCTATCTGTAGAACTGGCCAGGGGCTGTCTACTCACAGCTCCTAGATGCCCAAATGCCCTGGACCTAGCCCGGCCCGAGGTGACCAGAGCCATTGGGTAGAGCACCCACTGAGTGCAAAGTAGAGAACTATGGTTGGCTGGAAAAGGGAGCACTTAGGTGTTCATAAATCTAAAATGTAAGAACTCATTCTTATCTGATTCCTGTTAGCGCATGCCAGCTGTGTTGTAATTGCCCGTTAGCTTTCCTGTCTCTCCCATCAGAGTGTGAGCTCCTTGAGGGCAGAAAGTATGTTCTTGTGTCCCTAAGGTCAAAAGCCTAATAGATGTTTAAGAATGAATAAATGGGCCAGGCGCAGGGGCTCACGCCTATAATCACACACTTTGGGAGGCCAAGGCGGGCAGATCACCAGGTCAGGAGATCGAGACCATCCTGGCTAACACAGTGAAACCTCGTCTGTACTAAAAATACAAAAAGTTAACCAGGCGTGGTGGCAGGCACCTGCAGTCTCAGCTACTCGGGAGGCTGAGGCAGGAGAGTCACTTGAACCCGGGAGGTGGAGGTTGCAGTCAGCCGAGATGGTGCCACTGCACTCCAGCATGGGTGACATGAGGGAAACACCATCTCAAAAAAAAAAAAAAAAAAAAAGAATAAATGGATGAATGACTCAGATGTCATGAAAAGAATTCACAATAATCATTGACCTTAATATGACTGTGTACTTGTTTTGTACTTTATAGTTTACAACGTATAGATCGTGTTCTTATTTTATTTTATTTTTGAGACAGTCTCACTCTGTCACCCAGGTTGAAGTGCAGTGGTGCGATCTGGCTCACTGCAACCTCCACCTCCTGGCTTGAAGCGATTCTCCTGCCTCAGCCTCCCTAGTAGCTGGGATTACAGGCCTGAGCCACCACGCACGGCTAGATTCACTTTAGGTCAGCAGTCCCCAACCTTTTTGGCAGTAGGAATCAGTTTCATGGAAGACAGTTTTTCCACGGACTGGGGAATGGGGGTGCGGGGTGGTTTCGGGATCTGTCCCACCTCAGTTCATCGGGCATTAGATTCTCACGAGGAGCGCGCAACCTAGATCCCTCGCATGCGCAGTCCACACACAATAGGGTTCACGCTCCTATGAGAATCTAATGCTGAGGCTGATCTGACAGCAGGCGGAGCTCAGGCAACAGGGAGCCGGGGGAGCCACTGTAAATACAGAAGAATTTCACTAGCTCGCAGGCCATTCACCTCCGGCTGTGCAGCCCAGTTCCTAACAGGCCGCGGCCCACTACCGGTCTGTGGCCCTGGGTTGGGGACCCCTGCTTTAGATGACATTAAACATTTTTATGAACACCTTTCTAAAACTGACTTCAAATTTCCTTTGAATTATTCCAGAGTACAAAAAGCAGCTTTGCCCTGTGTCCTCACATCTCCATGAATCCCTTCAGGCCTTGGGTGGGCTGCTTGCCCTGCGCTGAGCCTCGGCTGCCCTCCTCCCTCTCCCGCACTTCACTTTCCCTGGCATCCGTTCCTTCCACCCTGGCCTCACTCAGCACTCAGCGTTGTCACAGCCCTGCTCTCTGCCCCCACTGCTGTTCCCATTGCCTCTGACCTTGCTGGGCACACCTGCCAGGCACCTCTCTGTGACATGCTTAATTACCGCTTTCCTCTTTTCTCTCTTTTTTCCTTACTGCTGCTGTGCCTAATGACTTTTGTGATAGAAAAGCTTGGCCCGGACAGCTACGCTCCAGCAATAGTAGCTTTCTTGTTTCCTGCTTGGCAAATGGACCCACATTCTCACGCCTCTCTCAGCCTTCAGGTGTGCACAGGTGTATACAGGCACATCAGGCTGCTTACCTGGGAAGGTTTTCTTCTGTGCTTTCAGGTTTGTAGGTATTTTTGAGATACTGGGTGTGCGGGTAGAAGTGGTAGCTACAGAATTTGGGGAATAGGACAGGTGGAAGGTAGTGGGATTTGAGGGGTGCTTGGAAAACCTTGGTGAGGAAGAGAATCTTGAGCCAGAGTCTGTTAGAAAGGAAGGGCCTGCTGCACCCCAGGCAGCCAGAAGAGTCCTGGAAGGGACGGTGCGGGGAGGGGGATTTTCTGGACATGGGGAAACAGGTGCTTCTTTGGAATGGTCCACGGAGTACTGACCACCCTGCTCTCCTCGTGTTTCAGGTGAAGCCTGGTCTGGCCACCCTGTAGTTGCAGGGTTGGCAGATATTTTCAGTAAAGGGCCAGATAGTACATATTTGATGCTTTGCGGGCCACACGGCCTCTGTCACGACTACCCCACCGCTGTCGGATACAAAGGCAGCCATAGACCATACAGAAACCAGTGGGTCTGGCTGTGTTCCGAGGAAACCTTATTTACAAAACATGCCACAGCTACGTTTCTCCTGGTAGTCTGCCGACTTCTGCTCATGCAACGGTGGCTCCCAACTCTCCTGGCGAATGTCACACACTCCCCACACCGCACCACTGCAGCAGAGGTCACAGCATGACACGGGCAACAATCATACCCCGTAGCTGCCATTCACCCGGCGTTTGCTTTGAAACAGGCACTGGGAGAAGAGCTTAACCTCATTTCATCTCCTCAACAACCCAATGTTGGTTTTCTTGTGCTTTTTACAGATTATGAAACAGGTCTCAGGGAGGTTAAATAACTTGCCCAAGGCCACTCATCTGGGCATGGTCCATGGAAACAGCCTGTTGGGCAGAGACTTGACCTTCACAGTTCATCCTCATGACCAACCCTCACACCCATGTCTTATTTTAAAGATTTTTTAAAAATCTTAAGAATAGGTTTTTGAGGAAGGCACGGTGGCAGGTGCTATGGAGCTGTGTTCTGCCCGCTCCTACTCCCGATTCACCATTATTGGCTCTCACCGAAGAACAAGTTGGTCGGTCAGGAGCCGCGCTGCAGCCACAGCTTTTAAAGACCCAAAAAAACACCCATGGGGCTGTACGTGGTGATTCACTGAATTGAAATCACCCTAAGGAGCCGCCATATAAACTCCCTGGAGAAGATATGTGCTGACTTGGTCAGAGGAGCAAAGGCAAAGAATCCCAAAGGCAAAGGACCAATTCAGATGCCTACCGAGACTTTGAGAATCACTAGAAGAAAAACGCCTTGTGATGAGGTTCTAAGACATGGGATTGTTTTCGGATGAGAATCCGCAAGCGACTCATTGACTCACACAGCCCTTCTGAGATTGTTAAGTAGATGACTCCCATCAGTACTGAGCCAGGAGTTGAGGTGGAAACCATCATTGCAGATGCTTAAGTCAACTTAAATTGATTACCAGTTTAAAAAAAAAAAAAAGGATAGACTCAGCCGCTTTACCAGTCTGTGACATTGGGCAAGTTACTTCACTTTTCCATACCCTTGTTTCCTCAACTGTGAAATGGGGATCTGAACACCCTTACCTTTGTAAACTAAAAGTAAAATGCTAAGCCTTCCCACCCACCCCCACCCCCCCACTGGCTCAACAGACCCCCCTCTTGGCCAAGGGAACTGAGTTCGCAGCCATGATGGGATGAGAGGTCAGACACGCCTCGTTATACCTGCTTCCTTTTGCAGTTTAGACACAACTGACTGGCATTCATAGTAAAATAAAGATCATAAGGCTGACAGAACAGACTGTGGCAATAAGACACCAGACTATAAATAGGACCTAAGGCCATGCCAGGCAAGGGTTAAGTCACACACACCTGTGCTTCAGGAATAAACTATGCCCATATGCCACAAGGTTTTTATTTTTCTCTAGCAGCTAAACAAGTGCTGGCCTTGAGATAAGCAATAGTAAAACAACTTTCAGCCTACCAATCATCAGATGCTGACAAACTGACCCTCAGTCCCTGTGCCACCAGCCATAACTACTGCTTTCATTGGAAAAGAGACTTATTTCAGTAACTTTCTCCTGATGAGATCACCGCCCATGGACTGGTTCTGGCCAGTTTAGGGAGGCTGCGCACCGAGTACCTTTGTGTCCTCTGCTTCACCTTTTAACTTACAGGGCCTAATTGCAATGCACTTAAATGTTAGGTCTCCACCCCAAGGCGAACATGGGTCATACATGACATGCAAGTTTATTCAATATGCATGTATCAGGACCCTCTTCATGAATATTCATAGCTTCCCCTATAAACTGTTGAATATGTATACTTGGCCAACCTGTTTAGCATAAATTCCTGCCTCAACTCCTCCTCCTTTGAAATGCCTGTCTCTGGTCTTTGTGGGAAGCTGTGCTTCCCAGCCTATGGGGTGGCCACCTTGTATGCTGTAACCCTTTACAAGAAATAAAGTCCCCTTTTCTAAATTTGTAGATCTTGTGACTTTTTTTTTTGAGATAGAGTCTTGTTCTGTTGCCCAGGCTAGAGTGCAGTGGGATAATCTTGGCTCACTGAGACCTCTGCCTCCCTGGTTCAAGCAATTCTCCTGCCTCAGCCTCCCGAGTAGCTGGGACAGGCACATGCCACCACGTCTGGGTAATTTTTTTGTATTTTAGTAGAGATGGGGTTTCACCATATTGCTCAGTCTGGTCTCGAACTCCTGAGCTCAGCTAATCCTCCTGCGTTGGCCTCCCAAAGTGCTGGGATTGCAAGTGTGAGCCACCACGCCCGGCCCCGATCTTGTGATTTTTTTTAGTGAACACCTTTTAGGGTGATTGTTTAGTTAGAATGAGTTACTGTATTTTAAGTGTTTACATAGTGGCTGTCATATAGCAAATGTTCAATGGGATGTTGCTATTAATATTACTGTTGTTATTAATATTACTTTAGAAAATTTGAAAAATGAAGATTATACAGCAGGAAATAAAATAAAAAATACCTTTAACTCCGCCATCCAGAGGCAGCCATTGTTTACATTGTATGCTTTTTTCTAATCATTTTGAAGTATATATTTTAATATAGTTATATATAGATATTAAAATTTTTAATATTTATTATACAGATCACATGTATACAGTCCCTATGGCACTGCTACTCTCCCTCTTGCTCTGTTCTCCTCTCTGTTGCCCTCCTTGCTGCTGTGACCGTCATGGGGCTCTGGAGATCAACCCGTCCACACTGGCTTTTTCTCTGTCCTCAAATGGGAAGTGTGTAGAACTGTCCTAATTCGAATGCCGTTTGGAAGTTCTTTCTTACCAGAGGGGCAGGTTATGGGAAGTGAGTCAGCGGGGAAGGCTCCTCATGGAAGAAGAGGTCTGCAGCCTTGCACCCTGGCCTGGTGCCCTGTAGGGGGGGGGGCAGCAGGTGCTATCCTTGGCTCAAGGAAGCTGTGGGAGAGAAGCTGGGAGCACGGCCCCCATCTGCGCGCCCGCGGTGCGGTGGTGAATGGAGCTCTCAGCCTTCACATGTGGCTTACTGCACAAACCAGCCTGCATTTCCCAAATGCTGTATTCCGTCCTGGGTGGGTGGTTTTGTCTGGAGCCCCTGCGATTTTGTTTTGACTTCCTAGTATTGTTGAGGTGGTAACTTTTAGGGCTGAAATTAATATGACTTTGGAAGAATCTTTAGTTTCATGGAAAAGAATGGAATCCAGATATCAATAATGCAGTCTTTAATATTTTTATCGTGTTCTTTTGATATTAAGGAGCATTTTTCAAGCTCCTGTCAACTCCCTGGCACTAGGCTGTGATGTGCTAAGACACGCGTGCGATGTACACCTCAAACATTTACCAGCTACCTCGGTTCACCTTGTACGTTATCCCGGAGGGCTATGTTTTGCTATGCCTTTACACATATGAGCTTTTCTATATTAAAAATCCACTCATTCAATATCTCAAACATGTCTAATCCTCCTGGTTCAAAATGCCAAAGACTAGATTTGATAAAGAAGCATTATCTCTATGTGAAGACCTTAAATGGAAGCTGCCACATCCTGCAGGATCTTGGAACCTGTTCCGAGATTCCTCAATACCAGGAATGACTGGTTTAGTGCTTCCAAGCATTGCTGTAATTTCCAAAGCTATGAGTGTAGATGAGCAAGTCCAAATGAATTTCTAGCAGTGATGCAGAAGTTAATTCAGAAGTCTATCCATTCGATCACGTTTTCTTTTCTTTTTTTTTTTTTTTTGAGATGGAGTTTCCCTCTTGTCATCCAGGCTGGAGTGCAGTGGCGCAGTCTCGGCTCACTGCAACTGCCACCTCCTAGGTTCAAGCGATTCTCCTGCCTCAGCCTCCCGAGCAGCTGGGATTACAGGCACGTGCCACCACGCCTGGCTAATTTTTGTGTTTTTAGTAGAGATGGAGTTGATGGGGTTTCACCATGTTGGCCAGGCTGGTCTTGAACTCCTGACCTCCTGCCTGACTTGACCTCCCAAAGTGCTGGGATTACAGGCATGAGCCACCACTCCCAGCCATTTTAAACTTTTTTATAAACACGTCTCAAAGGACCTGCATCTCAAATGCAGAAAAACGTACTCTATTAAGGGTATAAAAGATTGCTCCCATGTGATGCTCAATAACAACGCAAACCAATGTCAATAAGCCCCATCCATCCACACAGGTGTTCCGACTTTCTGTATGATTTCAGATAATGCTCCTCCCACCATTTACAATGGCACAGCAGCCCCAACGCTTCCCAGTCCCCCCTCCACAAGCAAACTGCAGCCTTTTTCAAGGTACAGTGCCATTTGCATTATAGTATTTTTGTATTTCTTAACCATGTAACGTGCAAAACTGTGCTACTGTCTTTTTCATTTTTAATGTGTTGCTGATGATGGTTAGAGTTTTTCCCCTAACCCCATTTGCTCCCAGAAGCCCTGTGCTGCTTATTGAGTGATTTTGCGGTGTGTGGAATTTTTTAGGAACACACGCGTCACATTTGTATTTGGAAATGGTTTGTCAGCTGCATTACTTAATCAGGCTTAGTAATCTTGCCCCACGGCCCTGAGTGACTCATGAGGTATGGGGAAGGGGTGGAAACAGGGGAGTTTGAGCCTGTTCCAAGATTTTGAGGAGCCTTCCACCTATTTATTTACCATTTTTGCCCTTTCTCTTTTTAGTGCATAAATTTAAGGTGTGCAACATGATGTTTCATATGCACATTGAAGTGATTACAGTCAAGCAATTAACATATCCATCACACAGTTACCTTTTTTTTGTTGGTAGTAAGAGTACCTAAAATCTCTCTGCAAAGTTTCAGTCTACAATGCAAGTTAACCATAGTCTTCATGGTGTGCATTAGACCTCTAGACTGACTCATCCTGCATAGCTATAGCTTAGGATTCTTTAACTACTTCTTGCCATTTCCCCACTCCTGGTAACCACCATTCTACTCTCTGCTTCTATATGTTTGATTTTTTAAAAAACATTCTACATATAAGTGAGATTATGCAGTGTTTGTCTTTTCATATCTGGCTTATTTCACTTAGCATAATGTCCTCTGGGTTCATCTGTTTTGTCACAAATGATAGGATTCCATTCTTTTTCATGGCTGAGTAGTATTCTCTTATATGTATACGGAAATTTATCTGTTCATTCACAAACACAGGTTGATTCCATATCTTGGCTATT
This sequence comes from Ateles fusciceps, assembly GCA_036589455.1. Lineage (NCBI taxonomy): Eukaryota > Metazoa > Chordata > Mammalia > Primates > Atelidae > Ateles > Ateles fusciceps. The sequence goes on from JAZHEH010001544.1 coordinate 620,166, forward strand.
GTGAATACAGTTGCAGTGAACAGGGGAGTTCATTACCACTAAGTTTCGGGTAATTTTTTTTCTCTTTGACCGATAGGGTGTAGACTCACAATACATGTGTACTGAGTGAACACGTGTTTGGTATGTGCATTAAAAGAAATCAGTGAAAACAACATATAGTCATACATCAATTGCAATAGGAAAGCCAGCAGCTAGTACCTTCTCAGCTAAGAGAAGACAGAAAGCAAAGTTTCCTCTAGTGTGTTTCCACCGCCCGTCACTCTCCTTCAGCCTTCAAGTCTGAGTGAGCTGCTACCTCATGGCTGGAAATGCTGTGCTTCTCCCAGGTGTATGGTTGATGGGCAGTGATTACTCCTGTCCTCCACGCCACTGGGGAGGCTGGCTCAGCTGTGCCTTGTCACTCATCAGCCACCTTCCTCCAAGGCACATGTGCAGGTGGTTGTTCTCTGAGTTCCTGGGTCCTTTAATTACAGGGAGTCCAATGTGGGTTTGCTGCGTGGTGCACTCATTTCTCCTTGGTGCTTGTCAAGCTGGTGGACCCCAGTATACAGGATGACCAGAAGACAAAGACGCAGAAGCCCTGAGGGGTAACAGCACAGCCCCTGAGTGTGCCTATTTCAGCTCACAGCCCAGTGCACCTGACAGCGGAGTGGGGCCAGTTGAAAGGTCAGTGCTTTGAAAGGTCAATGCGACAGGAGGTAGATTGCCTCTTTTGGGGTAAAATATGCGTTCTTTGGCACTGGAATCACCCAGGCCAAGAGTCTGAATTGGGATCAAGGTCCTTAATCTCTCCCAGTTTCTCCTTCTGTAAACTAGAGATAAATGTACTTCCCTCATCAAATTGTTGGGAGGATTGTGTGATAAGGCAATCTTTCCCTATCACTTCTCCTCCAACATTTCGTATGATGAAATAAGTTAATTATCTTCTATCTACCCTTTTAAAAAAACAAGCTAATTAGTCTGCCTATCAGACGTGTCTTAATTATAAGCTATTGATGAATAAAACTGAACCACACAGGGAAGCCTTTGGGTAATTCTTTACACAATAATGGTAACTGGAAAAGCTAATGTATTAATATGCTCTCTGTCTCTCTCTCTGTTTTCAAATGTAACTTGCTACTTTCACACCCTTGTTCTTTCATGTGAATTTCAGAGTGAGTATGTAGAATTCCTCTCCCACCTCCAAATCCAGCTACAAACATAACTGCACAGATAAAAATATTTATTTCAAGTGACTTTGAGCAAAAAAACAAAAACAAAAACCACGACTGTGATATATCCTAAGATCAAAAACAACAGCGACAAAATTTTAAATTTTGTTTGGTGTTACTAATTGCAGTAATTTTGAGATGAATGCATATTATAGGATAAAATAAATAGATAAATTTGTTGACATAATATGAGCCAAGATTTTCAAGGTAAGAAAAATGAAATATAAATATAACATTAAAGAAGGAAATAAACCTTTCATGTTGAATTGATACTACTGATGTCAAGTATAATTTTTTTTTTTTTTTAAAAACCGTATTTCTAGCTAGTCGCAGTGGCTAACACCTGTAATCCCAGCACTTTGGGATCCCTTGCGGTCAGGAGTTCAAAGCAGGTGGATCACTTGAGCTCAGGAGTTCAAGACCAGCCTGGGCAACACAGTGAGATCCTGGCTCTACAAAAAAATTTAAAAATTAGCCAGGCATGGTGGCGGGTACCTATTGTCCCAGCGACTCAGGGGGATGAGGCATGAAAATCTCTCAAACCCAGGAGGTGGAGGTTGCAGTGAGCCAAGATCGTGCCACTGCACTCCAACCTGGGGGACAGAGCGAGACTCTATCTCAATAAATAAATAAACAAATAAATAAAAATAAAAAAAACTTGTATTTCCTAGCTCTGTCCACTGAAAGAGCTAGACACAGTGATATGACTGTGGTAAGGAAGGTGCTTAGAATCTGGGCCTTGGTTTCTTGTTTTAGGTTGAAACATTACTATAGAAATTACTGTTTTTGTATGTCAAAGATGACTGAATGTCAGCAATTTTGTATAGTTAAGTGTGATATTGTTCCTCACCAAGGAACCAGGGCTTTTGGAGACATGGCTCTCTCCAGATCTAACCAGAGAAAGTATAAGGTGAGTCTGGTTTCATGGACCAAAAAGCAAGGAAGCTGTCAGAGTTCAATGAGCTGCATCAAAAGGACACAGAGCCAGTCAGCATAGTGGCTCATGCCTGTAATCCCAGCACTTTGGGAGGCTGAGGCAGGCAAAACACTATAGGTCAGGAGTTTGAGACCAGCCTGGCGCACATGGTGAAACCCCATTTCTACTAAAATTACAAAAATTAGCCGGGTATGGTGGCACATGCCTGTAATTCCAACTACTTAGGAGGCTGAGATGGAGGATTTTGAACCTGGGAGGTAGGAGTTGCAGTGAGCTGAGATCGTGCCACTGCACTCCAGCCTGGGTGACTGTCTCAAAAACAACAACAACAGCAACACAGAGCCAGCTTGACAGGTCTCTTACTGGCCGTATTTGGGACAATCGAAGCATTAAAGTAACTATAACTGATTACAAATATTTAAATAAAAATCCATGGATCCATAGTTTTACTAAGAGAGAAAAAATAATCTACTACAGTGAGATATAAGTTATGCTAATTTATCTCTGAATATTTATAATTAAAGAGAAAGAATTAGGCATTTATCCTGTCTTTTAAGGAGAAAGTGCAGCTTTTTCCGAATTGACGAGAACATCTCGGTACAGAAGAATGTCGGCTAATATATATGGAAAGATTGATCGAATTAGAGAATTACCATTTTGCAAACCTCAATAAAGCAGTGGATTCAGGCAAGTATCATAAATGATTCTATAAACCAGGAGCTTACAAACTATAGCCTACTAGTCAAATCCAGCCCATTGCCTGTTTCTGTATATTCCATGAGCTAAAAATGATTTTTTAAAGATTTTTAAATAGTTGAAAAAATCAAAAGGAGCACAATATTTCATGACGTGCGATATTTATATAAAATCCAGATGTCAGTGTCATAAATAAGGTTTTCTTGGAACACAGCCACACTCATTCATTTAGAAATCGTCTGTGGCTGCGTTTGTGCTACAATGGCAGCTTGGAGTGACTGAGCTAGAGACAACAGTGGGCCACAAAGTCCAGATTATGTAGCATCTGGAACTTTACAAAAGCGCTTTACTGACCCCTGCTATAAACCATATGGTGAAAAGTAGAAGGTGCTTGCATGATGCCAATACGTCACCCTGTAAATTGCTCACTAATTGAGAAAGGAAACATGCATTTTTGTAATGGAAAGTTCTGGCAGTCACCACTTTACCAAGTTATGGAAACTTAGCATCACTGAAACAGGGAGAACCTGATAGGTTGTACCTGCTGATGTGAGGCAATGCATCCCCTCTGAAGTCCACTTCCTAAACATGTTTAACTTGAAGATTTTAAATAGTGTTATTGAGGCCAGGTGCGGTGGCTCACGCCTGCAATCCCAGCACTTTGGGAAGCTGAGGTGGGCAGATCACTTGAGGTTAGGGGTTTGAGACCAGCCTGGCCAATATGGTGAAACCCCATCTCTACCAAAAGTACAAAAATTAGCCAGGCATGGTCATGTGCACCTGTGATCCCAGGTACTCGGGAGGCTGAGGCATGAGAATTGCTTGAACTGGGGAAGAGGAGGTTGCAGTGAGTTGAGATCACACCACTGCACTCCAGCCTGGGTGACAGAGTGAGACTCTGTCTCAAAAAAATAAAAATAAAAATAGTATTATTGAGATATGACTGATATATAATAAGCTGCACATTTTAAAGTGGGACAATTTGATACGTTCTAACATATGTATATGGCTGTAAATCATCACTGCAATCAAAATAATGAACATATCCATCACCCCCAAAAGTTCTATTGTGCCCCTTTTTAGTCCCCCTTGCCCCCTTCCTCCCTGTCTCATTGATCTGCTTTCTTTCACTATAGGTAAGTTTGTATTTTGTAGAATTTTAAATAAATGTGTTATGAACTGAATAACACATATATGTTCTTCCAAAATTTATATATTGAAATCCTAACCACCAATGTGATGGTATTAGAAGGTGGGACATTTGGGAGGTGATTAGGTCACAAAGGTGGAGCTGTCATGAATAAGATTAGTGCCCTTAAAGAAGGGACAGGAGCACCTGCTCACTCTCTCTCTGCTCTCCACCATGAGAGAACACAGCAAGGTGGCTGGCTGCAAACCAGTCAGAGAGCCCCGCCCATGACCTGACATACTTGTATCCTGCTTAGACTTCCCAGCCTCCAAACTGTGAGAAATAAATCTCCATTGTTTAAGTCACCCAGTCTATGGTATGCTGTTACAGCAGCCCAGACGGGTTGACTGAGACAAACTAGAATCATACAACATGTATTCTTTTATGGTCTGGTTTCTTTCACTCAGCATAATTATTTTGAGATTCATCGATGTTATTGCATGTGTCAATTGTTCATTTCCTTTGTGAGTCGTATTCCATTGTATGAATATATTTTGAGATTTTCCACTTACATATTGATGGATATTTGGGTGGTTTCCAGTTTGGACCTATTACAAATAGAGCTACAATGGGCATTCACATACAAATCTTTGTACATCCATATGCTTTCATTTTGCTAAAGCAAATATCTAGGAGTAGAATTGTTGGACTATATGATAGGTTCATGGTTAGCTTTTAAAGAAACTTCCAAACGATTCTCCAAAGTGATTGTACCATTTTACGTTTGCATCAGCTGTGAGAGTTCCAGTTGCTCCACATGCTCACCACACTTGGAATTGCCAGTCTTTTCAATTTTAGCCCTTCTAATAGACACACAGTGGTATTTGTAATTTTAATTTGCATTTCCCCTAATGACTAGTGATATTAATCATGTTTTCATGTACTTATTTGCCACTTGCATATCCTTATTCGCCATTTGAATATCTTATTTGATGAAAAGTCTACAATTTTTTGCCCATTAAGAAAAATTGTGTTGTTCGTTTTCTTACTATTAAATATTAAGAGGTTTTATAAAACACATTGGAATACAAGTTCTTTATCAGATATATTATTTCCAAATATTTTCTATCAGTCTGTGGTTTGTCCTTTTGTGTTCTTTCTTTCTTTTTTTTTTTTTTTTAAGGCGGAGTCTGCTCTGTCACCCAGGCTGGAGTGCAATGGCATGATCTCAGCTCACTGCAGCCTCCACCTCCTGGGTTCCAGCAATTCTCCTGCCTCAGCCTTCTGGGTAGCTGGGAGTACAGGCACATGCCACCATGCCTGGCAATTTTTTTTTTTTTTTTTTTTTTTTGTATTTTTAGTAGAGAAAGGGTTTCACCATGTTGGTCAGGCTTTTTTTTTTCTTACTAATGTTTTTTGAAAAGTAGAAGTCTTACTTGACAAAGTCTAATTTGTCCTTTTTTTTTTCTTTTAAGGATAATACTTTTAGTATTATGTCTAATATCTTTGCCTAACACAAGTTGTAAATAATTTTTTCCTGTGTTTTCTTCTAGAAGTTTCAGTGTTAGGTTTTATGCTTAAATGTATTATTTCTTTTAAGATGATTTTTATATATGACATGAGACTTGGATCAAAGTGTTTTTTCTTTTTTACATGTGGAAATCCAATTTTTCTAGAAGCATTTATGGAAAAGACTAATTTTTTTCACAGAGTTTCCTGTGCACCTTTGGCTAAAACCAGTTCTCGAGGTATATGTGGGTTTATTTCTTGAATCTCTATTCTGTGTCATTTGATCTGTTTATCTGTCATGACACTGATACTACATTGACTTGATCACCATAGCCTTATGATAACTCTTAAAATTAAGTAGTGTTTGTCCTCCAAGATTGACTTTCTTGTTCAAAGTTGTTTTCACCCTTCTAGGTTTTTGCTACTCTTTACATTTTCATATGAATTTTAGAATCAGCTTGTCAATGTCTACCAAAAAAGCATGCTTAGATTTTTATTTTGATTGCATTCATTCTGTAAATCAATTTGGAAAAAATTGATATTTGCCAATACTGATAGCCCTCCACCCCATGAACATGGTATATCTCTTCAATTACTTAGGCTTTCTTTAATTTCTCACAGCAATGTTTTGCAGTCATCTGTTTACAAATTGTGGTTGGCAGAATTCTAAGCCTCCAAGATTCCTGGTGTATGTGCTTTGTATAATTTCATTTCCTTGAGTGGGGGGTGTGGGCAGAAACCTGTGAATATAGTGGGATTTCACACCTATGATTAGATTCCCAGTGCGTTGATTTTGAGCTAATAAAAAGGATGTTATCTTAAGTGGGCTTGACTTAATTAGGGGAGTTCTTAAAAGAGGCACCAGAAAGACACACAGCTATTGGCCTTCAAGCAAATGAATTTATCTATGAGCCCTACAGCTGCAGGAACCTGAATTCTGCCTAAAAGCTGAATGAGCTTGTGAGAGGTTCTCACGCATCAGATCGGTGATCTCAGTTGCAATCTACACCTTGATTGCAGCCTCCAGAGACCTAAGCAGAGGATTCAGCTGAGCCATGCCCTGGCCCCTGACCCATGGCAGCTGCAAGTGCTTTTTCAGTATGCAGGTCTTGGACGTCTTCTGTCAGCCTTACCCCTATTTTATATTTTTAGTTATTACGAATGGAATTGTTCATTAATTCCTTTTTCAGATTTTTTTTTTTGCAAAAATGCAGACACGTAATTGATTTTTATATGTTTATCTTTTATCCTGCAACCCTGCTAGACTTGTTTATTAGTTCCAATAGGTTTTTTAAAATCAGATTTCTTATGATTTCCTACAAAGTAATGCTGTCTGTAAAAAATAAAAATGTGATATTTTTCATTTCCAATTTGCATGCCTTTCATTGATTTATCATGCCTTATTACTCTAGTTAGAACCTTCTTCCCTTCAGTGTTGAATTGATGTGATAAGAGAGGACGTCTTTGCCTTGTTCCAGATCTTAGGGAAAAGAACTCTTTCATCCTTAGTTATGACATTGGCTTAGGATTTTTTTTAAAAAAGGTGCCAGTTATTAGGTTGAGGAAGTTCTCTTATATATCTAGTCTGCTGACAGTTTTTATGAGAAATGATTGTTTAACTTTGTCAAAGTTTTTTGTTTCTATTGAGATAACCATGTGGTTTTTGTCCTTTATTTTCTTCATAAGGTGAATAATTCTGATTGATTTTTCTTACGTTAAACTAAATTTGCATTCCTGGGATAAATACTATTAGACTATGGTGCCTTGTGTATTAAATATATTGTTGGATTTTATTTGCTAATATTTCATTTAAAATTTTGTATACTGGTTTGTAGTTTCTTTTCTTGGAATTTCTTTGTATTTCTTTTGTAAAAATATTTCTTAAGTCAGTACTTTTTAGTGTATTATTTTAATTTCTATTCCTATTTTTATTTTTAAAGTACTTTATTCCTGCTCCAGGAATAAATGTGTACATTGAAACTTATCACAATTGACTTCAGTCTGATACTGACCTACTTCTGCTAAAATATGGCAACTTTGTTCCACTATAACTCTATTTCTCTTCCCACCTTTTGGTTATTATTGTTATAACCAATTGCAACAGATGTTTCCCTGAACCTGGTATCCCTCTTGCCATTCCTATCTGAAGGGAGTCCCCATTGAGCCCTTCCTTTCACCACTTCCATATCAAGTCATTTATGAAATTATGAAGTCCTATAGACGTATTCTCCTTTGTATGTTTGCTATTTATCCCCTTCTCCCCAGCCTCCTGACCACTACTTTGATTCAGACTCTGATCATTTCTCATGTAAATTACTGCACAGATAATGGTCATCTTGCCTTTAGTCACGTCTTCCTCTAATGCGTTCTACAGATGGAGCCTAGAGGGAACTTTTTAGAATGTAAGTCATCATGCCACTCCCCAGATTAAATCCTACATCAGGTGGCTCCCTACAACCTTTGAGATAACTCTGAATGCCTTAGCCAGCGTCTAGGACCACTCTATGATCTATACTGTAAGCTGCATGAGTGTAGGAAACACCGCTGTCTCATGTATGCACCGTCTCTAGCCAAGTGCCTGATGCTCAGTAAGTGCTTGCTGAAGGACTGAGTGAATGAATGATCTGGCCTCTGCATACCACTGCAACTGAATTTCTTAATGTAGCCCCCCACTCTAGCTTTGCCTGCACTAAAAAATACCACATATTCACATGTAACTGAACATATCGTCTTGAGACAGCTGAGATCAAGTGTCTGTGGCCCACAGAACAAGTGGTATCTCTCTTTCCCTGTCCCCCAAGTATCATGTATGGCTACTGATTTAAATGAGCATTGAGAAGTTCCCTGTGGAAAACATTTAAACTATATCCAAGCTTCAGCTCCACACACATTCAGGAGTGTTTAGTTGTGACGCTAGAACCAGGGTGTGGAGTGTGGGCTGATGGACAGGAGCCACGATGTGAAGAAGGACCCTGAGGCGTTTGAGAGAATTCATCAAGGGCTCTGTAGGGGAATGGGGAATGGAGTCAGAAGGAGGCATGTCTTCAGAAGCAGAGTGGAGGCGAGCATGCAAACCTGTTCCAACCCAGCCTCGGTGATGAGGTGTGTGCTAAGGGGAGAGAAAGACCCTGAGTGAGAATCCAGGGGGACACTTCCCTAAACTCAGTCCCGCAGCCAAGCAAACCTGATGTGGGAGCCATTCCCATTCTGTCAAGCCTAGGGCACCATGAAGTCTGGGATCCATCAATAGCGATCTAGGGCTTGGAGCAGAGGGGGCTGCATAGTGGAGCTAGGAGCCCCCACAAAGGGCAGGGACAGTGAGGGTCACCACTGCGTATGAGGAAACGAATGACCCGACTTTGGGGCTGCCAGAAATGAATGGGAGTGAGGAGGTAGACTGGTGGTGGAGGTGGACGCTGAGAAGCGTAGTGCTTTGGATCTTAGTTGTGTGACCGTGTCGGTTGCCTACCCAGGAGCTACTCTTCCTCTCCCTTGCTGAAGAACCCAGTGTGATTCCAGCCAGTGTTGGCAGCAGTATGCACAGAAAATTGGATCCAACCCTGGAGGATTGTTTAAAGGGTCCACTCCCACTTCCCTGCACGAGTGTAGGAAACATTTGGTTTAGGAGTGGGCATGGAGAAACAGACAGTGGGCCTGCTGAGGGTGTGATGATGATGAATTTTATGTGTCAACTTGCATGGGGCATAGGGTGCCCAGGTATTTGGTCAAATGTTATTCTGGGTGTTACTGTGAGGGTGTTTCTGATGAGATTAACATTTAAGTCAGTGGACTGAATAAAGACGGTGGCCCTCCCGAATGCGGTGTGTATCATCCTATCTGTCAAAGGCCTGAATAGAACAAGGGCGGACCCTCCCGAGAGTAAGAGGGAATTCCCCCTGCCTGATGGCTTTTGAACTGGGACATGGACTATTTCCTGCCTTTGAACTTGAACCAAAATATTGGCTCTTCTGGGGTTTTGAGGCCGCCTACCTCAGGGCTGGAAGTACACCGTCAGTGCTCCCTGGTCTCCAGCTTGCTGACTCAGCCTGCAGCTCCTGGGACTTGTCAGCCTTTTTTTTTTGGAGACAGAGTCTTACTCTGATGCCAGGCGCCAGGCTGGAGTGCAGCGGTGCGATCTTGGCTCACTGTAATCTCTGCCTCCCAGGTTCAAGCAATTCTCCTGCCTCAGCCTCCCGAGTAGCTGGGACTACAGGCACACGCCACCACACCCAACTAATTTTTGTATTTTTAGTAGAGACAGGGTTTCACCATGTTGGCCAGGATGGTCTCGATCTCTTGACAGTGTGATCTGCCGACCTCGGCCTCCCAAAGTGCTGGGATTACAGGTGTGAGCCACCTCGCCCGGCCTTGTCAGCCTTTTTAATCACATAAGCTCATTCCTTATCACCAATCTCTTTATATGTATTGGTTCTCTTTCTCTCCAGAACCCCGACTAATACAGGACACTTCTGAGAAAGACTTCTCCTCCTGATAAAAAGAAAGAGCCTGTGTGGAGAAGCACCCTCTGTTCCTGTCTGTGATCCCGCTGCAGGAGCATGGGATGTCTGTGGCTGTAGCACTGTCTTTAGATTGTGAGGACATAAGGTGAGGATGGCAGAACAAAAGACCAAGGAGCCTGAACCCTTGGTGACATTGATGAGCCACTGAATCTACTACGGAGCAGCCTGGTCCAGGTATCTTGCTATGTCAGATCAGACTTCTTCTTCCTCTTTTTTTTTTTTTTTTTTTTGGAGACAGAATTTCGCTCTGTCACCTAGACTGGAGTGCAATGGTGTGATCTGGGCTCATTACAACCGCGGCCTCCGGGGCTCAAGCGATTCTCCTGCCTTAGCCTCCCGAGTAACTGGGATTAGAGGCATACGCCATCACAGCTGGCCAATTTTTGTATTTTTAGTAGAGACGGGGTTTCACCATGTTGGCCAGGCTGGTCTCGAACTCCTGACCTCAGGTGATCCACCCGCCTCGGCCTCCCAAAGTGCTGGGATTATAGGCGTGAGCTACTGCGCCCAGCCAGAGATCGGACTTCTTAATGTTTGATCCTTGCTTCCCAAAGTGTGGTCCACGCTCACATCAATCGTATTATCAGTTATATTGGCCAATTATGTTATTAATTAGATTTTGCATTTCTAACGAGCTTGTGCAAAATCTCAGGCCCCACCCCTGGTCTTCCCAATCACTCTTTATTTCAACAAGATTCCTGGTGGTTTGTGCGCACACTGAAGTTTGAACAGCACCAGTTTGAGTGACTTTTAGCTGGGCATTCTGTTTTTTGCATTGGGGAACACCTTAATATAATTGATGTGACCTCCTTTGGTACTGCAGGCTAAGATTTGTGAATATCTGGTGTAGGTATATTAGCTTCTTGTTATGCAGTATCCTTTTGCCTTGTTCCTTTGGATGGTCAGTTCTGTCCTTCTCTCTCTTTTCATGTGGTTAACACACGTCTCCTTCCAGACTCAGCTGAGGCATCACCTCCACCAAGAAGCCTCCTTGTCGCCTCCAGGCTGAACCAGGTGTGCTGTGTCACATTTTATTTGCATCATTACTTATTCGACTCTTCAGCTAGAACCCAAGTGCAGTGAGGAAAATCCATTTTTACTCTGTATCCTTCACACCTAATCACTGTCTGGCCCATGTAAACAGCTGAACGAGTGTTTTTAGAAGACAGAATGAATGTCACTTTGCCAACCTGCTCCTTGCTGCTGCGCCCCCCCCCACCCCTGCTCCACCCCATGAGGGCTCCAGGCATCTGAGGCACTGATGTGGCAGGAAGCCAGGTGTGGGATCAGGGAATTAGAACGCCTGCTGGCCCGGCAGCTGTCTCTCCCTCCGTCCCAGCCCCTCGCCCTCTAGAGAGCACACATTTTAGAAGCAGCTGCAGGGTGCCCTCCCCACCTCCTCCTCTCTGCTCTCTCTTTCCCATGAACAAATGTCACAAGTCCCACAACAGCGGAGGAGGAAATCTGTGACAAAGAGAAGACCCAACAACTCTAAGCCCCTGGAGCTGGAAGCCCCGCACCAGCCCTCCTGAACAGGAACACATCTGCGAATGCCCCCAAAGCAGCCCAGGCACTGGCCACGGGGGTGTGCAGGGGGTAGTGGTAAGAAAGCCTAAGAAGGGCTGGGCTGGGCGGCACTCAGCACTTGTCACTCAGCACTCGGCACTCGGCACTCGGCACTCGGCACTCAGCACTCAGCACTTGGCTGGTTATATGGAGCCTATGTGCAGTTAAAGGCAATTTCTCATTAAGCAGTTGTTAAAAATGGGGTAGTTCTTCCTTGCTACGTTCTATGCCATCTGCTCCTATGCACTGAGATCACCAGTGAAACCTGGCTGGCTTCAGTCTGGAGAAGCATGGGCCATTGCAGCACTCCCAGGGCGGGCACGGGAGCCAGCTGTCCAGGCCTGCACCAGGGATTCTGCTGGGAAGGCAGAGGTGAGAAGAGAGGTCCTCATTTCCCAGCAGGTTCGGCACGGCGGCTTTCCTCATTAGCAGGAGCACTCCAGGCGTCTCTGGTGTGCACACATGCTGGGGTGTGCTTGGGAAATCAGTTCCTGAGCTGAGATGCGGCCACTCCAGCTGCTGCTGGCCTCTTGAGGCCCAGCGGTGCTAATGGCTTGGTCTGACTTCATGCAGAGGAAAGTAGTGAGGACTCAGGAGGAGGAAGCAGGAGGCCTGTCCCCCACGTGGGCCCACAGGGCACATTCCTTTGGGAGATAGTGAAACTTTGCAAATGTTAGCTGAGCAAGCCTCTTTAACCAAGGCCTGGGCTCTGCGATGGGCCCTTGGGATTCAGATGTGGATAACCTGTTCCTGCCTTCCCTGTGTTCAGCAGGGGTGACAGACAGACACAGCTACATCCAATCTAGCGTGGCAAGTGCTGCAATAGAGGCCAGTGCCAGGCCTGAGGGGAGCAAAGAACCCAGACCGAAGGGGCAGAAGCACTTCCCCCAGGGAAGGAGAAGCTCCGCTGTTTCTCGGAAGGATGCAGGTGAAAGGGGGACACTGACACTCAGTGCCATGTGCTGAGCACTGTGCTGGGCACGCCCCCCTCCTCTTGTCTCTTGACCTCCTCTATAGAAGGGGAACCAAGGCTCAGAGAGGGCACCTGGCTGGACTGCCATGGGAGCTGCCCGAGCCTCCACTGTGCCACGCTGCCCACCCCTTGCCAGGGCTGAAGAAAAGATGCTCCAGGCTTTGTGAACCATGTTTTCTAATCTCTGTACTGGATGCTTTGACATCTGGGGACTTGCTGACCTGGAAGGGACTGCCTCTACCATGGGTTAGCTGATTCTTAGAGAAAGCAAATGATGCGGCCAGGAGCAAGCGTGAGTTCTCCCATTCCAGGGTGCTAGTCCCCTGCCCTGATCACCCCAGAGCCAGACACTGAGCAGCTGGGGGCAGCGCCTGTGCACCCCTTCAGCTCTCTGCAATCACTCAAGCCGGCTAATCCTGAGCCTGCTCACTCCCCCTCACCCACTCCTTCCCATGGAAACCACACGAAGGCTCTTGCCCACGTATTCCCTGCTGCATCTGCCACCAGGCAACCCTGGTGCTTCCTGTATGGTGAGGCGTGTCCAACCCCATCCTGGGATCTGTCGCAGCTATCTTTTCAGTAGCAGTCGTCTCCTGATCTATTGGCTTCACCATACCTGAAAAATAATATGACCTATATTTTAAAACACAGGCAGAGGGAGTTGCTGGTGTAACTCCAACAGGAGTGAGTCATACACATCCTGTAAGCTGTTTGTGGGGTGGGGGCCCGGGAGGGTGGGCAGAGGCCGGTGGGTCCCTGGATCAGCCTTGCATCCTGGAGGTGCTTAGGGGGTTCCTGAGAATGTGAAGGAGGTTTGTGTTACAACGCAATCCACCAGGAACATCATACACAGATGAAAGAGCGAGAGATAGAGAAGAGAGAGAGAGAGAGAGAGAGAGACAGGATCCCTTTGTCATAATCCCAGTGTGACAAGAAGAGAAGAAACTGGCCGGGCGCGGTGGCTCACGCCTGTAATCCCAGCACTTTGGGCGGCCGAGGCAGGCGGATCACGAGGTCAAGAGATGGAGACCATCCTGGCTAACATGGTGAAACCCCGTCTCTACTAAAATACAAACATTAGCTGGGCGTGGTGGCGCACGCCTGTAGTCCCGGCTACTCCAGCCTGGTGCCTGGCGACAGAGCCAGACTGTGTCTCAAAAAATAAAAATAAAAAAGAGAAGGAACTGAGGCACAATTGGTGGGAATGGGGCAGAAGAGACAGGTCTGAGAAGCCTTGCGGAGACATGGTGGTGCGAGCGTGGTGCTGGTTTAATGAAGAGGTGGGGTGGCGGGGGAGGAGGCGGGGTTTGGTGAGCGGGCGCATTGCGGGTGGCGGCTCACTGAAATGAGACCAGCTCGGTCGACTGCCTTGGAACATCTCATCCTCATGATGGGAGCCACAAGACTTTCAGATGTTTGGATTCAGGGCTCAGAAAAGCAGCTTACAGTAGAGGATTAGAGTTCTGTCTGAGGCTTGTCCTTATAACAGTGCTAACCTCATTTATCTTTTGTAATTGGTTGTTAAACCACTCACCAAAATTTAAACAAAGACCTAACCGCAAATAACCACGTGACAAGGAATAAGCACCTTTTATCTGTCAAGATCTCCCCTTAGGGAACTCAAAGATGCTGTTTGTCTGTGTCCCTTAAAAAAAGTTACCACCTCCCATGTCAAAGGACCTGGGTAAGCTTGAGTTTAGAAGTGGAACAACTGTGATGAGGCATTTACAAATGGGTTTTGGTCTGAAATCTGAGATTTATCGGGCAGGCATCCAATACTCTGGAATCACAAGCATTCAAAGTTCAGACAGGCCAAAAATGACAGATGAACAGAAGAAAGCATCTATGTGCCGGTTGAGGACCCGGAAGCAGAAATGGGCCCCAAAGGCGGGGCTTCTGTCCCAGGCCAGTTGCGAAGGGCCGTGGGAATTGTCTGGCCCTGAAACGGGGATTAGGTGTGAGCCCTGGGAGCTCACCTCCAGGTCCTGACAACTGAAAGATTAAACAACGATGCATGTGTGTGTGTGTGTGTGCGCGCGCCCGCGCGCGTGTGTGTACGTACGTGTGTGTGTGTGTGTTGCAGGGGAGGTGATCATGAGCTTTTATTGCAATCGTGAAAAGGCCGCTGCAGGAGAGCCTCATTGATGTTAGGTGCTTGAGAAATCCCAAGGGAGAAGATGCGATCCTTATTCCCAAGAGCTTCCAGACTATGGAGGTGACCAGGCATATGCGAAGGTTCTTCAGATACTTCTGAGACAGAGTAAACACTGTGCGAAGGAGTCAAGTCATAGCTGTAAAGGTCACAGCCACGTGAAGTGAGGGCAGATCCCCTTGGCTGGTGCGGAGAAGGTGGATAGAAAGGGCTGCGCCCCAGAGTGGAGCACTCTGTCTTCTAATGCCTGTCCTTCTCAGCACCATATTCCTTCCCCTGAGCAGTGTCTTAAGAGCTGAGGTTAGGTCTCCTGCCCCAGATGGGTTCAAGCCTTTAAGACCTTGGAGAATAGTAAGGGTTCCTGTAGAGTCATGCACTAATATGGGAAGGTGCCATATAGCGCAGCACGGGTGCCCATCCTGTCCTGAGATGGATTTTTCTTGGCATTTTCTGAGAGGAGAAGGGGGAGCACACAAGCTTTTCTTCATCTCCTAAGGAATCATTGAGTCCATTCAGCACCTTAAAAGCAGAAAAGGCAAAATGACCATAAATAGAATGAAAAAGCAAAAAATGAAACAATACTTGCCACATGATGACAGATGAAGAGTTAATATCCTTACTCTATAAAGCTCATGTGAACGGGTAAGAAAAATACTGAGGCTACACCAGGACCTGCGCACAGGATGTATGGGAACACCTCTTCCAGTCTGGGAGAGGCCGCTGTCAAAATAGAGGCAGAGAAATGCCGGGAACTCACAGAGCTTCCCTTGCAGCTATGATATGGACATGCATCCCTGGGCACATGTCCTGGGACACCACTAAGTTGAGGAGGATTCTGAGGCTTTGGGGAAAACACAGGAGAAAGCAGCTGCCCACATTCCTTGGCTTTTGGCCCCTTCCTTGCATCACTTTCACCACTGCTTCCATCACACCTCTTTCTCTATTTCTCAGTTTCCTGCCTCCCTCATATAAGGACCCTGTGATTACCTTAGGCTCACTTGGATAATGACCATGTCAAGGACCTTAACTCAATCACATCTGCAAAGTTCCCTTTGCCATGATAGGCAGCATATTCACAGGTTCTGATGAGTAGGAGGGGGATATCTTTGGGGGGCCATTATTCCAACCACCCCACAGGGACTTCAAGCTTAACTTGTCGAAAACTTAAATCCCTTATTCCTGTCCTCCCCAAACACTATTTGTCCTATTTTCCATGGAATCTCTGTGGCGTCATGACCTACACAGTTGTCTGGCCCAGCAACTGGAGTGTCATCTTTGGCACCTCCTCTCTCACCTCCCACACCTTGTAGCCATCTGTGAAAGGTTACAGAGTGTCTACTGTGTGCCAGGCACTTGTCTAGGCTCAGAAGACATAGAGATGAACAGACATATGGGGTCTCTGCTCGGAGGGCAAATAAGAAAATACCACTTTAGTATGCAGCGCTTTTAAAAAACAGGCAGTGTGATGTATACACTTGCTGGAGGTTACTTTAAATTGCGTGGTCAGAGGAGGCCTCTTGGAAGATGTGACATTTAATCTGGGATTTGATAAGAAGCAATCATTCATGCGAAAGTTTCCAGGTAGTGCAGCCAAGATTGGGGAAACGACTTGGATAAAGCTGTAAAGTAGGAACAAGCTTGTGTGGTTCAAAGAGCAGGAAGAGTGTGAAAGTGGCTGGAGCTCACAGGGAAGAGCGAGATGAGGACAAAGAAGGCAGGAGTGGAGTCTCCAGGGCCTAGGAGCCCCGAGCAAGGAGTTTGGATGGTACTTCAGAATGTAAGCTTTAATCTCGTCCCCATCTCCCCCTGCCCTTTTAGCCTCACCAACCACCATCTCTCACTTGGGCCATTGCAGCTGTCTTCTACCCAGACTCCCTCCTTCACCTTTGCCTCCTCTGATCCAGTTTCTATATAAACACCAAAGTGATCTTTTGAAAAGAATGCAGTACTTTAGTGTATTCAACATCTTTTCCAACCTCCTCCCAGTGTGCCTTTCTCTCCTGCAAAGGCTGGAGAGGTGAGGACTGTATTTCCTAGACTCCATAAACTGTAGATTCCGACTTAGGCTCTGCTTAAGGCAGATGTAGGTGATCTGAGCTAGCGCAGAGTGAGGCAGGGAGAGAGGTGGCAGGGTGCAGGCGTTCACTTCTGCAGGTGGTCCAGCAGGTGCGGGTGTAGGGGCTGTGGCTCTAGCAGGTGTAGGTCTAACGATTTTGGCTCTAGTAGACATGGATCTAGGAGGTGTGGCTCCAGCAGGTGTGGGTCTAACAGGTGTGGCTCCAGCAGGTGTGGGTCTAACAGGTGTGGCTTCAGCAGGTGTGGGTCTGGCAGATGTAGCTCCAGCAGGTGTGGGTCTAACAGGTGTGGCTCCAGCAGGTATGTGTTTAGCAGGTGCAGTGCAGATCTGCAGCTGTGGCCTGTGGAAGCTGGATTGCTGCCTGTATGTTGTGCTCTGAGACCAGTAGGTGCAGCTCATCTTCTGATTCCCCAGCTTCCTCCCTGAAGTAGAGATAATGGCTCCCCCTGGTGGGTGAGCTCTGCTGTGATGTTCTAGGAATCCCTCCTTGAGACCTAGGATATGGCCTGCTCCTCCAGCCCATCTAATGACTTGTAAGCAGATAATTCTCTGTATTAGATACCTTTCTTCTCAAAAAAGCAAGAGTGATTTCTTTCATGTTTTGTGGAACTCTGAATACAAAGGCCACCCTGATCAAGTCACTTCCTGGCTCATTGACCATAGAATAATATCCAACATCCTTCGTGAGCCCATCATCCCTGGATGACTTAGATCCTTGCCTCCTTTGGGCACACACCACTCCCTTTTCTCTTCTGGTGACTCCCTCTCATCATCCAGGTCACAGCCTAATGTCACTTCCCCAGAGAAGCCTCCCTCTATGGTTGCCAACACCAAGTCCCACAGACTGGGTGGCACCAACCACAGGTATGAGTTTCCTCCCAGTTTCAGAGGCTGGAGGTACAAGGTCAAGGTGTCAGCAGGGGTGGTTCCTTCTGAGGCTCTGAGGGAAGGATCTATTCCCACCTACGCTCCTGGGCTTTTAGAAGGCCATCTTCACGTCCACATGGTTTCCTTTCTGTGTGTGCATCTGTGTGTATCCAAATTTCCCCCTTTATAAGGACACCAGTCTTAATGGATTAGGGCCCACTCTGATGACCTCACTTAACTGAGTCAATCTACCATGACCCTAGTTACAAATTCCAATTCCACTGTCAGGTACTGGGGGTTAGGACTTCACCCATTGAATTTGGGAGATGGACACAATTCATCCTCTAACAGCCAGGGTCTCAATGTCTAACCTCTCGTCAAACTCTGTTTCTTCGCCAAAGCAATCAACTCGGTGTGTGGTGCTGCAGCTGCTGGTTGGTTGACTTGTCCTCAGCTGGGGGAGACTGTGTCAGATGGTCCATCGGTGCTTAGCACAGGGCCTGGTGCAGAGCAAGTGCTCAAGAGGTATTCGTTGGATTTGTGAATGATTGAGTTGAGAAATAAACGATTCTGATAGCAGATGAAAGACCTAAAAGGCCAATGATAAGCAAGTGGCCAAATCACCCGACACAGTGGTTCATTACAGCTGCTGAAATGTTTCTGAAGACTTTGTGACAATGTGAGAAAATGCTTATGATCTGACATTGAATGACATGGTCAAATACAACCGTTTACGGACTATTACATGAAAAAAGAACAGAAAAATGAGAGTCCAGTGTTGAACTCACAAAAATAAAATCCTACAGAAATTGTAATCAGGTTTTCCACATTAAACATATAGTTCTTCTGATTCATTAAATAAATAATTTCATGTCAAAGCTAAAGGAGAATTAGCATCCTTAAAAATTGGGATCCTATGAACTACGCTTTATTCATTTTGGAGTAAAAGATGGGGATGGGAGGAAACGCACAGGGCCTCGTTTCTACTTCTTTGGATGAATCTTATTTTTAGTAACTCACTTTGCCATTAATAAAACCATGTCTGATCATATGTAAAAATGATGTGTTTGAACTTCTTATTTTGCATATTTGCTCTTTAAAAATTTTTAAAAACTTTTTTTCTGTCTTCAGAACTAATGCCTGCTCATTAAAAACATTAAATATCAAAGTAAAACAAAAATGTAAAGCAACCTAAAAGTGTGCCTCAGAGCCATAACCATTAATAACATTTTGGTAATATTCCTCCAGAATTTATTCTAAATATACAGATACACACACAAACATTGTGCAGAAATAAATCTGCACTCCATGACAGGCCACAAACTGCTTTTTCATTTCAAGATATTTGTGGCCCGCGTCTGATGGTATGGTCCCTATGCTCCCCCATCCTGCCCTTTTTACCCAAGTAGAGACTCAGATGCAGAATTGTCAACCTAGGGTCTGAGAGAAGCAGCCGAGATACAGGAAGGGGCCTGGCCCTCTTCCCAAGGGCAGAATGAGCAGGTCCAGGGTCCCTGACTGGGGTCACACTCTCTGCTGCTCTGTGAGCTGGCTGTCCTTTCTTGTCAGGAAGACCAAGTTTACCACCACGTGTGCTGGAGCGGTTGGACGGGCCATGTGTGGCGTCCTGGTTGGGTGGCACTGCCTTGTAAGCAGCAAAAGAACAGAGCCAGGGCCGTCCTGCGCTTACTAGAGTTAAAATCCCACTACGTTTGCAGAATTCTCTAAAGCTTCCCAAGATTAATGGAGTTATTTCCATTATTCAGAGCTGTGACCAAGTTTGTGAAACTGTATAACATGGTTAAGAACATGGATTAAACATCTTTTAAGGGGGCAGTGATGTTGGTATGGGGTGTGGGTACTGTGTGTGTGTGTGTGTGTGTGTGTATGTTTGTGTGTGTTAGAGAGAGAGAGAGACTGTGTGCTTTACTAGCAATTTAGTAAATTATAGTCTTCATATTTTGTTGTAAATCCATAGTCCTTGTGTGTCCTCAAAATTTCTGAATGATCAATAGACACTGTTTCATGTTTGGTGAGTAAAAAAATTATATCTTTGAGAATTCTGATACACCAATACATCTGAAACATCTGAATAATATTTTGAGGTGTCTGATGACAAATAGTGGTTGCTGCCGAGTCTGTAAATGTCTTTCTCCTCTCAAATTTGGAATCACGTAAAGCCCGGGTTTTAATAAATGCTTCACGGCTTCATTTTTTTTCCCCAGATGAACTCTTCCCTGCTCTTTCTGTTTCCTGGCTTCCTCTCTGGTAACAGCGTGTCCTGGGAGGACCTCATGTCACAGTCCCAGGGAATAATGAATCCCACCGCAGTGGAGGTGCACAAGGACACCTGGCTTCCAGCAGCAGGAAAGCCAACCTCCATAGTGAGCACATTTGCAGTTATTTTTTAATGTTTGAAGTTACTCATTTTTAAAAAAATCATCTCATTGTCTTATATTACAGAATATTGTAAAAGATAAACTATGACTTTGGACAGTTTTTCCATTACTTTAACAGAGTAACTGTTCACATTCCTTCAAGGGAGAGTACAAAATTTAACAGCTAATAATTAGAAGGGGCCCTGGGGAGCATTATTCCTGTCCATGGTGCCTGTATCATCGATGTTTATCGACTTCACCTTTGAAACTAAGCAAGACACAAGCATGTCCTTTTATGTCAGAATCAGATTTGTTTCCAAGCACAGCAGCTGCACATCACTTCACAGAGACTAAGACTTAGGTGGAGCAAGGGAAGAGGAAATGCAAAGAACCTTGAGCTTGAAGCTTTGTTCTTGCACGATCGCTGGTGCCTTAGGATGTTGTTTTTCCTGTGGGATTTCTGGGTGGGCAGAGAGGAGGGAATTGCTGGCCCATGTCTCTGGTCCCCCAGCTCAGGTAGTGGAGCCTTATGCCCGTTGCCGAGGGAAGAGAGTTCAGGGCTTTCCCAGACAATCTGTACCTGGAGCTGGGGACATGCACACAATAATAACACAGTGCCTGGCAAACTTGTGGGTGGCTCTGTCACTTGGGGCTAATTAACTTGGAAAATTCTACATTTCGGCTGGGCATGGTGGCTTATGCCTGTAATCCTAGCACTTTGGGAGGCTGAAGTGAGTGGATCACTTGAGGTCAGGAGTGTGAGACCAGCCTGGCCAACATGGTGAAACCCTGTCTCTGCAAGAATACAAAAATTAGCCGGGCATGGTGGTGCGCACCTGTAGTCCCAGCTACTTGAGAGGCTGAGGCAGGAGAATCGCTTCAACCCGGGAGGCGGAGGAGGCTGCAGTGAGCCGAGATCAGGCCACTACACTCTAGCCTGGGCCACAGAGTGAGACGCTGTCTCAAAAAAAAAAAAAAAAAAAAAAATTCTGTTTCTAGTTTTTTTTTTTTCCTGGAAGAAGCTCAGGAAACAGAAGCAGATGGAGGCTGGTGTTAGATCCAGCTCTATTCCCACTGCATTCATCACTCTGGATTGTATTTTTGTGCTAATCTGTGTTCCCATGAGACAGGGGGGACAGGTGGGCCCAAATCTGGGTGGCAGACCCTCAATTGCTACTTCCTGATGAATATGTAAATGAGCCCCTGGGATGTGTTTTAGAACATAGAACACCACGGTCTTCAGATGCCCGGCTGAGCGGGGCCTGGTGACTGCTGAACCAGTGGTCAGCTCCTCAAGCCCTTAGGGACGTGGCGCTTCCTCAAAGGCAGGATGTGGGGTTGTTTTGCTTCTGTTTTGGGAGGTTATTCTTGTTTCTTCAAAGAGATAGTGAATCCTCTCATGTCAGAGACCGTGGAATATGCTTCCTTCATGGGAGACGCGGAAAGCTGTGAAACAAGCTGTCTGAAGCGGAATTGAAAGGGGACAGGGAGAGATGGGCGGGCAGGAGGAATTTATTTTGTGCTGGCTTTCAAGCCGCAGAGCTCCGGCTTTCCATCCATATTACATTAACTCATCCTCACCTGCCTCCACCCCAAAAGACTCTGAAGACAGTATTATTATGCCCATTTAAAAAATATTAAAAACCAAAACACAGAAAGACTGTCTCATCCTCGGGCATGGTTATGATGTGGCAAAGCTTGGTTTGAACACTGGTGTGGCCTCCCTAGTCTAGAGTTGTTTGTGCTGAGATGGGACCAGTAAATATGAGGAGGCTGATGTGTACCCTAGTATTTAGTACTAGATTCTGAATGAGTCTTCTCAGACATGTGCGTGTCACAAAAGATACATCACAGTTGTTGGAATTCCACAATTTGGAAGAAGAGGCAATAACTTCTTAAAGAATTTTTGTATTATTTTATGTCAATAGAAATTTTAAATATTTTAAATATATAACTTACTATATTCCAGGAAAAATGCTAAGTGCTTTGCACATCTTAACCCATTTAATAAACACACACACACACACACACAAACACACACACACACACGTGATCCAGTGAGGCAGGTGCAAATATCATCCCCATTTTGCAGATGGTAAAATTAAAGCTAAAAATACCATACAGCCAAGAAAATCTCGAAAAAGAACAAAGTTGGAGGACTCATACTTCCTGATTTCAAAACTTATTACAGAGCTACACTAATCAAAACTGTGTGGAACTGGCATAAATATAGACATATAAACTGACGGAATGAAATGGAGAACCCAATAAACCATTTCTGGTTTATTTGCCATATATGGTCGAATGATTTCAATGAGGGTGTCAAGACCGTTCACTGGGGGAAAAAGCAGTCTTTTCAACAAACGGTGCTGGGGAAACTAGATATTCACATGCAAAAGAATCATATTGGAGCCTTACTTAACATCATGTGCAAAAACTAACTCAAAGTGAATCAAAGACCTAAATGTAAGAGCTATTACTACAAAACTCTTATAAGAAAACAGGGAAAAGCTTCATGATATTGGATTTGGTAATGATTTCCCTTTTATAATACTGAAGGCTCAGGTTAAAAAAAAATAAACAAATTGGACATCATGACAATTAAATACTTTTGTGCATCAAAAGTATTTAATAGTGTAAAGAGACAACCTACAGAGTGGGAGAAAATATTTGCAAATTATATACCTGATAAGGCATTAATATCAAGAATAGAAAGAGAACGTCTAAAACTCAACAACAAAAAATTCAACAACCCAATTCAAAAATGCACAAAGGATTTGAATAGATATTTCATTAAAGAAAATATACAGATGGCCAGTAAGTACATGAAAAAATGTTCAACACCTCTAATCATTAGGAGAATGCAAATAAAAATGATCGTGAGCTAAAACCACACACCTGTTGGGATGGCTAAGAACAATAGCAACAAAAAGAAAAGAAAAGAAAAGAAAAGAACCAGTGTTGGTGAGCATTTGGAGAACTTGGAGTCTTTGTGCACTGTTGGTGGGAATGGAAATGGTGCAGCCGCTGTGGAAACGGTATGGAGGTTTCTGAAACAATGAAAAATAGAACCACTATATGATTCAGAAATCCTACTACTGGGTATATTCTCAAAGCAGGGTCTTGAAGAGACATTTGTACACCCATGTTTGTAGCAGCATTATTCACAATATGTAAAACATGGAAGCAACCAATCCAAGTGCTTATCAATGAATTAATGGATAAAATTCATTCAAAATTCAAAATGTGTATGTATAGAATGAAATATTACTTAGACTTAAGAAGGAAGGAAATTCTGGCATGGGCTACGACATGGTGAATCCTGAGGACATTATGGTAAGTGAAATAAGCCAGTCAAGAAAAGACCAAGATGGAATGATTCCACTTATATGAAGAACCTAGAGCAGTCAGATCCATAGAGGAGAAAATAGGACGGTGGATGCCAGGGGCTGGAGGGAGGAGAGGATGAGGGCTGGTTTAATGGCTGTAGAGTTTTAGTTGTACAAGGTGGAGAGAGTTCTGGAGATGCGTGGTAGTGATGGTTGCACAATAATGCCAATGTGCTTACGTCCATGGAACTGTCCACTTAACAGTGGGGAAGACGGTAACTTTGATGTAATATGTATTTTTACAAAATAAGAAAAAGGGGAAAAATATGGCTAGTACACAATGTACTCTGTCTTGAACTAGTTAACAGTGGAGTTAGGGTTTAAAGTCAGGTTTTTCTGATTCCAAAGCTATGCTGGACACGTGGAGCATTGTGTCTGTTTGTGTGGCTCACGGTGACTTGATTGAATATTTTGCCACCCAGGTGGTTGTGTGTGTGGCACGTGGCCCTGCAGTCCCTGGAAAGCAGCCACCTGCAGCTACGGTTGATGCTCCATGCAGAGGGAGAGCAGGGGACCTCCAGGAAGAGCCTGAGGAGCCTCAGAAGAAACCAAGGGGATGATGAGATCCAAGGTGAGCACGGAAATGATGATAACGATGAGCATGGCTCACATCTGCATTGCTCCGTGACCGCAGAGGAGGGCGGAAGGGAATCTCCCTGGCCCTAGGCTCCTGTCTGCAGCCCAGCCCCAGTGCCTCTGCTTCTGTTGCAGAGCAAGGCAGAAAGAAATTAGGCTCTGGCTGGAAAAATTAGGCAAGTGAGATAGAACAAATCCCTAAGTATGCCTGGAAAATTCCACTGGCTAATTAGAAATGCTAAGGATGCTAACAGAGCAGACACAAAGTTCACACGTGTGGTGAAATCTCTTTTATCTAGATCTGAAACCTTGCTTTTCAGATAGAGACACTGGGGTAGGGTGCACGTCGCTTATCAATCATACCAGCCAACATGTAAGGACCGGCCGCGTGCCAGGCCCTGAGACAAGCCTGTTCTGTGCAGCTCCCCTAGCTTCCCCCACTCTCAGGAGGTGGTATTGTGGATTGCTGAGCCTTCTTCAGCTCAGCTCCTTCTTGGATTTTATGACATACCATAGAATCCTCTCAATAAATCACTTTTTTCTTTTTGGCTTAAGCCAGTTCAAATGGATTTCTGTTCCTTTCGTTTGTTTGTTTTGAGACAGGGTCTTACTCTGCCATCCAGGCTGGAGTGCAGTGGTGCGGTCATGGCTCACTGCACCTTGACCTCCTGGACCCAAGCAATCCTCCTGCCTCAGCCTCTTGAGTAGCTGGGGCCACAGGTGTGCGCCATCACACTCAGCTAATTTAAAAGAAATTGTAGAGCTGAGGTCTGGTTGTGTTGCCCACGCCATTCTTGAACTCTTGAACTCAAGCGACCCTCCCATCCTGACCTCCCAAAGTGCTGGGATTACAGCATGAGCCACCAGGCCCACTGGGTTTCTGTTACTTTTAACCAAGAGTCTGTGACTGAAGTGGTTGTGCCCATTTTACAGATGATGAAACTGAGGTCCGGAAAAATTAAATGATATTTCCAAAGCTAGTAAATGATGGCACCAGAATTTGGCCCCAGGTCTTTTTGGCACCAAAGTCAGCCCCCTCAGCCATGCTGCCTCCCCCAGGTGAGCAAGAACACCTCACCTGGCAGGCAGGTGGGCAAACATTGCCACTGGCCTAAGTGGAAGAAAGAGGGAGGAACTGAGCAGAGATCTGAGGCTGGTGACTGAACAGGCCTGCAAGGAGAGCTTTAGCCAAGGGGTGCAGGTAGGGGAGGACCACCCAGGGAAATGCTTACCTGAGCTTCTCCGACAGAGCCCTTCACCCCCCACACCCAGCATGCTAAGAACATTAACAATCAACCCTGCCCCTTCAGCCCCAAGAGGAGGCTCCCATTCTGGGTTATTAAATCACAAGCACTGGCACAGGTCTTGGCAATGCAGGCTTTTGAGAAAAGTAGGATTCAAAATCAATATCTCATTTTGAAAACCATTAGCTTAAACGCAGTTTTGGCTGGAAAGCCCTGGGGTGTATTTTGATCTCCTACCTTCCTGGTCCCTGCCCTGCTGTAGCTACACGCCTGCACTGGCTCCTGCATACCTGGTCATCAGAATCCCTGTCTGCTGAGGAAAGAATGTCCCTGCTGAGGGACCAACGACCTGTCCCAGGCACTTGCCAAAGCATGCAGGTGCTGCTTTGGAACACAGAAGTCTCTACCACCACGCGAGTTCTTTGCACCCCCAATCACCCCTGCATGTTGGGATCACCAACGGGGCTCTGTGGCGGGGAGGGCTCCTAGCGAGAGCTGCATTAGGCAGCCCTGGCCTCGCTTGGGAGGTTTTTCCACAACTGAAGGCTGCACTGTGGGATGTGTGCTCTGCCAAAGGAAGCCTGCCTTGCCTATGTTATTTTTTTAAAGACAGACAAACATGTGTCTAGATATAGACAGAAAATTTTTCTGACAGATGCCTGCCTGCCTGCTTTCCTTCCTTCCTTCCTTCCTTCCCTCTTTCTCTCTTTCTTTCTTTTTATCTTTCTTCTCCAGGCTAGAGTGCAGCGGCGCAATCTTGGCTCACTGCAACCCCTGCCTCCCAGGTTCGAGTGATTCTCCTGCCTCAGCCTCCAGAGTAGCTGGGATTACAGGCACCCGCCACCACACCTGGCCAATTTTTGTATTTTTAGTAGAGACAGTGTTTCACCAGGTTGGCCAGGCTGGTCTCAAACTCCTGACCTCAAGCGATCTGCCCAACTCAGCCTCCCAAAGTGCTGGGATTTCAGGCGTGAGCCACCGTGCCCGGCCTGGTTGTTGCTGTCAAAGGGTATGCTGAGGCTGGCTGGAGCAGAGCGAAGTTAGTACCTCTACTTGTCTTTTTACCTGGGCCGCTGACCTGAAAGCAGAGGCCGTCAGGAGAGAGAAACGTCATGCTGGGTTGAAGCAGGCGGCTGTGCCCAGACTGCACCTGTATCTCGGGCTTCAGAGGATGAACAAGCACCACCCAGGGGCTTGCCCTCTCCCGGGCAGGTGTGGGTTACCACTGCACCCCCTTTGTCATTCTGAGATAAACCCTGTGCTGTTCTTAAAACACAGGAACTTAAAGAGATTGTGGAACCATTATAATATTGCAGAGAGAGAGCAATAACGGAGGCCCCATATTTATGTTTATGGAGAAAACAGTAAGCAGATTTCTCAGAGAACTGGAAATAGAATCGCCATTTGTTCCTGTTGCCCCATCCAAGGAGACAGGGACCAGGGACAGCACTGCTAGCCTGTGCTCTGCTCCCCATCTGTGGCCTAGGGAGAGCCACAGTGCAGAGGGAACTGGGGTCCCGTGCCTCATCAGGCTCTTCCAGGCGGGGTCCCCATTTCGTAGGATCCTTCATGCCTCCTGGTCCTTGAAGCATCAGTCCATTCCGGCAGTGTACAAGTGAAGACTCCTTGATCAGAGGAGGAGGGGACGCACTTTTGTGCCCTGTCCTTGACGTGCACAATGGCCAAAGAGCCAGGACCAGAGGCCACCCAGGTCTCCTAATTCAACAGCATGGCTGCATTCAGAGCGCTCCTCCGGGGCAGGGTCCTTGCTGTCCAGAAGGATCTTGGTCAACTAGACAGAGGTTGGGGGATGGGAGGCTGGAGAGGGGCTGGGGCAGAGCAGAAGGGAAGGAGACCCTTGCTCATCTGCTTGAGGTCTTGTTTATGTAACTCAGTGGACGACGGCCTGGGCTGAGCTAGGCTGGTTTGACAAAACCACTGACCCTGGTTTCTTCCCTCTCACCCTAACTTTGTCATCTAGCCAAAAGGGGAATGACTTTAGAGGAATGTTGAAATTAGAATAGAAATACGGTTCAAGGTTGGGGGAGAGAAATTGTGCAAATAAACCCTCCAGTGCTGTGGAGGAGCTGGGAGTGGGGGAGGAGGCTGCGGGGCTGGCATGTTTCCAGGCCTTTTCCATTCATTTCTGTGCCAGTTCTGCTCTGGCCCCGCTGGTGTTACAGGAGAAAGGGAGCGACCTCCTCTGCTTTTGGACCCAAAGGATTGTAAACTTGTGCACTGAGGTGACATTTCTCCAGAAAGGGCTGGGTCCACCATAGTGGGACAGGGTGCCAGGAGACCCCAGGATGGGATGAGCCAGGTAGCTGGGTTCTCCCCCTGAGCTCTGCGCAGTTACTGAAGCACCGATAAGCTGGTTCTTCCACCTGCTGGCCTCAGTTTCCACACCTGTGAAATGGTGCCATTACCAACTGTCTTACCGTCTCATGGGACGGTGGTGAAGACCAAGGACCACTATGAATGGACAGGTGCTCTCTGGTGCATTTCTTTATCTACATTGTCCCCAAAGTCACTGACAGAAATATAAGCAGGAACCAAAAAGGTAAAAAAGCAAAGAACATTGGAGTAATGGACAATTTGAGCAGGAAAATGTGATAGGAGGTGTGGTGAGGTTGGTAGCCAGGAGTGCTGCCCATGACCCTGCGCAGAAGGTGGAGTGACGGGTATGTGAGGGTGTGGTGGGAGGGGACAGGCCCAGGGACACATGGGGAGGCCAGTGCAGAGGATCGGGGGTGGTCAGCTGGCAGAGGCAGGGGCTGGAGGAGACAAGGAGGGCCTTAGGGTTTTCCAGCTTGGACAGTTGGAAGCAGCAGAGCAGGAGCCTGGGTGTGGAGCAAGACTGTGAGTTCCTCTGGAGAGTGGAGGCAGAGGAGGTCCTTACATTCCCATGGAGACGTCTGCGGGTTTTGGGGGCTTAACAGATAGGTCTGGACTGGAGATGCGAATTTTCCAGTTATTGAGAATTGAAGCAGTGTGGGGGATGGATGAGATCAGGCGAGGTGAGTAGAAGACAAGAGAAGAGGACGCCAGGTGGGGCTGACATTCGCTCCAGAAGAGAGGTGGCCGTGGGGCTGGTGAGAGAGGAGTGGCTCCAGGAAGCTGTGGTGGCTCACAGCTGGGGTGGGGGCCGGTGCCGTGCCCCTCCTGCCATGTGTGTTCCCAGCAATAAAGGCAGGGTCTCTGGGGTT
Organism: Ateles fusciceps; assembly: GCA_036589455.1. Taxonomy (NCBI): domain Eukaryota; kingdom Metazoa; phylum Chordata; class Mammalia; order Primates; family Atelidae; genus Ateles; species Ateles fusciceps. The sequence goes on from JAZHEH010001544.1 coordinate 648,596, forward strand.
GCGCAGAAGCCTCTGAGCTGGCTTATTGCCCAAATTGAATCCATGCTTTCTTGTTACAGTGGTTGATAATGAATGTAAATCCGGTGCCCTAGAGGTCCTGGCAGCCTGCTACAGAGCAAATCTTTCCGCTGCAAGCTCATTTCCAAGACAAGGTGGCATGCAGAGGGAGAAGGAAAGGGATGGTCTGCCCAGTGAGGAGCGGGGCCCTCTGGGTTTTCAGACCCTTCACAGCGTGGGTGTGGAAGGAGCCTCAGGTGTCAAGGCTGGAGACTCGACTGGGAGTGGAGTGTTATTGATGAGGTGCTCCAGCACAGGGCTCTCCGTCTCGTGCTGTTGACTCTTGGGGCTGATTGTTTGTTTGGGGGCTGTCCTGAACTCTGTGGGATATTCAGCAGCCTCCCTGGCCTTGGCCCACTTGATGCCAGTAGCATCCCCCACCCCCAACTGGTGACAACCAAAAATGTCCTGGTGGGAGGGGGGAGCAAAATCGCTCCTGGCTGAGACCTGCCGACAGAGATCGGAGAGAGAGGATGACCTGTCCTCCCCACTCCTGACCCTGCTCCACGCCCAGGCTTCTATTGCTGCCACTCTGTCTTCTGGAAACAGTTTGCGTCCTGTTACTCGTGAGCTCAAAATCTCCCGTGGTTCCTCCAGGTCTGCAGACTGGAGCACAAGCTCGTGGGTGCTCTGCCTCCTCTCTGCACCGCTTCCTCTTCCGCTGAGTCTGCCAGGCCCCACTCAGGGCACGCTGGGGCCACTGTCCTGTGGAGGTTCTCTGGGGCAGCCAGGTGGCCTACCTGTGGTGCTCCCCTCGGAGATCTGGGTCACTTACTCCGTAGGCTCATTTGTTCTGCACACACTGTGTGCCACCACTCCCAGTATCGTTCACACCATATTTGTAAAAAACAACAGAGAACCGAGGGCAAGAGAGGCAGACCCCAAAGGCAACGCTAATTCAGGGTGGCAGAAATGGAAGCGAGGGCGTTTTGGTAAATGAAGTACAGACTGGTGTGAAGCTCTGGATGGAGAGTACAGATGCCGTGAGTGGAATCTGTGAGAAAGCCAGGAACACACGCAGACATTTTGATTTGCAAGAATTTGGAAATGGGTGTGGTTCACACCCCAAAACATCACAGGATACCTCTCCCGGGAAAGTACCCTGAGGGTTGTTATTCATTATTATATCCTCTGCTCTAGCAACATTTGTGAGCTTTTGGATGGCAGATACTGCGTTTAAGGCAACCGTTTGTTCAACTTATAACAACAGCAGTAGTATCGGCAAGCCTTCCTGGAGCACTTCATCTGTAGCAGGCACTGTTCCAGCAGCGCTTGGATCTGGGAGATAGCTAGCATTGTGGGTTTATACTACAGGGAACTGAGGCACAGAGAGGTTATAGCATCCAAGATCGTACACCAGGATCATACGGTGGCAGAGCAGGAATTCAAACCCCGTACCTGGCACAGGGTGGGTGCTCAGTAAATGCTTGTTGAATGAATGGGTAACTAAATAAACAACTGGTGCTTTCAAAACTCTGCACCCACGTTCTCCTTACTGAACTCTCATCTTTTAAGGTCAAAGACCACCCTCTCTCTGAGGCTGCCTCCCATTCTGCCCCTGCATGTGACTGCAGCACTTTGGGTCTCAGCCAGAGGGCTGGTTCCATTTTGTGTGATAATGCAATGAGGTGCAGGCACCTCACCCGAGGGTATGGTTGCGAATATCTTCGCATCTCTTTAAGTGCTTTGGCTTGTAGGTGCTTAATATATGATGATTGACTTGAACTACACTGAAGTTGTACTAGGAACCAAGAGACTTACTGGCAGAAGCTAAGAGCAGCTAGAACCCAGAGGCCATCAGAAATGGGGCCAAAGAGGCAGTGACCCTGATATCTGGTGAGCACGAGGAGGAGCAGCGAGGATCGGGGTCAGAGACCTGACAAGGTCCCAAGAGGACAGAAGATTGAACACTTCTTTGGGAGTAAGGCAGAGAAAGCCTTTGTTGAATTAGTGAAAGTGCGTTCAGCTCAATATTTAAAATTTGCATCTGACATTAACTGTTTTTCCATTAACTGTTGCTTTAGTGGCAACCACAGTTCATGAGCTCAGGACCAAGAGCAGAGCCTGAGATTTTTTTTTTTTTTTTGAGATGTTTTGCTCATGTCACCCAGACTGGAGTGCAGTGGTGCGATCTCGGCTCACTGCAACTTCTGCCTTCCGGGTTCTGCCTCCCAAGCGATTCTCCTGCCGTAGCCTCCCCAGAAGCAGAGATTACAGGTGCTTGTCACCACGTCCAGCTAATTTTTTGCATTTTTAGTAGAGCTGGGGTTTCACTGTGTAGATCAGGCTGATCTCGAACTCTTAACCTCAAGTGATACACCCTCCTCGGCCTCCCAAAGTGCTGGGATTACAGGCATGAGGCATCTCGCCCGGCCTTAATAAGCTTTTTAATAAGGCTTGATGTTGGTTAAAAATTTTAATAAGGTTTTAAAAACAATGTTTGATGTTGGTTAAAAATTCATGAATGGGTCGTGTTTTGCACTCTTCTAAGTCTTTACAAATGGTAGCTGTTTCATCATCATCATCAGCAGCAGCAGCATTGTTGTCCCATTTTGCAGATGAAAAAACAGATCTACAGTGAGGCTGAGTGACTTGCCCAAGGCCAGACAGTTTGAAGTGGCAGAACCGGGCAGGAAGCCCATAATTCTGGCTTTGGAGTCTCTGCTCGTAACTGCAATACTTTGCACAGAGAGAGAGCCTATCTCTGGAATCTGTGTTTCCCTGGTCATAGCAACTGACAATGAAATGTGAACTGGCTGCCTTAGCGGTCTCAACAGCCCCACCGAGAACTAGATTGTAACTGTAAACTAATTTCAAAGACCAGGTGGGATGATGGGGAGAGGGAATGAAGGCCGGTTCTCCTGGACTTATCTTGCAGCACATCGTGGGTGCTGAATGAGCTGTATGGGTAAAGCGGCTGAGCTGCCCCCGGGTCTGGTTTCATGGACTGGGCATCAGCATCATGAGTCCTTAGAAAGCCGAGGATGAGCGGTGTCTCTGGCCTTGCTGGGGGAACCCAGGGGTTTGCTAAGTGTATTTGCTCTGAAGAGGCAAAGTGAGAAGGAAGAGAGGAAAAGGGTTGGAAGTGGGAGGCGGGCTGAGCACAGACACGTGAGGTTTGAAGAGGAAAATAGGAAATGTTCTTTCTTATAAATATTTCAGCCTTGAGCTGAGATCTTAAGTGACATACCTCAGATCTGAATATTTAATTTGCTCAGCGTTTTGGTTGAATAACATCCTTTTTCTTAATCCTCTCAGAATCCTTGAGGTGGAACCAGTGCTCAATCAATTAAGAAGTAGATGACAGCTTTCTACGGCCATGCAAACAGTGAGTCCGCACATCCAGGCTCTTGGGCAAATTGTATGCTGGGGCTCGCTCCTGCAGGATGTGGTCTGCTTTTTGCAGTTGGCATGCTTTCAAACCACACGGGATCTTCATTGAAAACAGATAGCTGTGGTGCTGGGTGAGGGGCTTAGGCCACCAACCATCACTGACCCCCTGTGACTTATGCCTTGTTAGATAATTCCTGCTGCCATCACCATAGTTACTAGACAGACTCAATATTTTGTAACTGTGAACCAATTGAACCTCTTCCAGCCTCAGGTAACATGCGAATCTGTAAAATGGGAATAATTGTAATACCTGCCTCATGGAGTTGTGAAAATTAAAAGAGAGAATGTGCGCCACGCTTCTCCCAGGGCCAGGCACAAGGGCATGCTTCGTGTGGGGTCTCGAGTGATGACGATGATCTGCAAAGGAAACACAGATCACAGGACCCTGGCCCTCACTGTGCAAGGAGCGGGGGGAAATGGAGAAACAAAATCCAAAATGCTTTGGTGTCTCAACTGCCCATTTAGCAGTTAATCATGTACTGTCGGGTTTTGGGGGTGTCTGCTATGTTAGCTTGCTGGTACATCTGGAAGACAACAGAAGTAGCAGGTATTTGCTGAAATTCTTCTGTGTGCCAAGCCCAGTCCTCCATGCAGGAGACCCGGTCGTCTATAAGGTATGGTCTTGGTGCTCAAGGAAATTGTAGAGGAGGAGAAAATTCATAGCTAGAAGGCAGAGACCCTGCATTAGGGGCACTTTATACTTTCCAACACCAAGCCACAGTCCTGAGTATAGAACCTCAATAAATGTTTTCTGATGCTACAGTAAAGGCAATGCCTCAGTGACTTTGGGGATCTCTCATTGCAAAAAACCCCCATAATTTAAGTTTTTAGCTTTTTAAAAAAAGTCTCAAAAGTGGCTGGGCATGGTGGCTCATGCCTATAATCGTAGCATTTTGGGAGGCTGAGGTGGGCAGATCACCTGAGGTCAGGAGTTCGAGACCAGCCTGGCCAACATAGCAAAACTCCATCTCTACTAAAATTACAAAAATTATCTGCATAGTGGCAGAAGCCTATAATCCAAGCTACCCAGAAGGCTTCTGCAGGAGCATGGCTTGGACCCAGGAGGCGGAGGTTGTAGTGAACCAAGATCACGCCACTGCACTCCAGCCTGGGTGACAGAACAAAGACTCCATCTAAAAAAAAAAAAAAAAAAAAGTAAAATAGTCTCAATAGCATCACATCCCAAGCTGTACAATTTTTCTAACTTAGCAGAAGTATCTATATTGAAATAAATTACTGGAAATCAGAAAAAAAGTCAGTCTTTCTTGAGTTCTATTCTCTATGTAAGTATGACCTGGGGTTAAGAGAGAAAAAGAACAAAGTTGAGAAAAGGAGCTGTGATTCCTATAGGACTTTTTGCTCATTAGACTGTTGGAGTAACGACAGACATTTGCCTTATTTGACAATGCTCCCACACCTTCTCTGAGCCTCATGTTTCTTCTGGAATTTTGGCTCAGAGAGGCTGTTCATCAGCTGGGCGGTGCTGCCTCGCAGAGAATAGGCTGTCTTAGCCTGACATCTGCTGGCCAGCCTGGTAGCTACGTGTTGGTTATATTTGTTTTCTAACTTGTACACCCACAGTGGCCACAGTTGTTTTAATATGAGATTCTTCCGTGACTGCATCGTTCTGCTCTTATGTCTAGGCATTCCCCCTCCTTAGATTCTGACAACTGGGAAGACTCACCCTCTCCTGTCTTCTCCTTGCTTACCACTGGCCTTCCTTTTCAGACTGTGAAACACCTTTTCAGTTGGGCGAAGTGGCTCACGCCTGTAATTCCAGCATTTTGGAAGGCTGAGGTGGGTGGGTCGCTTGAGCTCAGGAATTCAAGACCACTCTGGGCAACATGGGGAAACCCTTTACTATGAAAAATACAAAAAAAAAAAAAAAAAAAAAAATTAGCTGGGCGTGTGGCATACACCTGTAGTCCCAGCTACTTGAGGATGGCTTGAGCCTGGGTGGCGGAGGCTGCAGTGAGCTGAGATTGATTTCCAGCCTGGGTGACAGAGCCAGACCCTATCTCAAAAAAAAAAAAAAAAAAAAAGAAAGAAAGAAAGAAAAAGAAAAAAGGCCGAGCATGGTGGTTCATGTCTGTAATCCCAGCACTTTGGGAAGTCAAGGTGGGAGGATTGCCTGAGTCCAGGAGTTTGTGACCAGCCTTGGGCAACATAGTGAGACCTCATCTCTACAAAAAAAAAAAAAAAAAGTTTAAAAAAGAAACATCTTTTCATTTTTTTTCACTTTATTTTCCTTGAACTCATTTCCTAGCCAACATCCAATGGTGGCACTTCTCCATGCCGGTTGCCGGCTCAGAGAACAGAACAGAACAGTGTCTTGCCACCATCTAAGACCCGAATACAATATTTCCATCAGACTCCAGCGCCAGTTTGGTTTCTCACCAGTGATGAAACTCCTTCAGGGAAGGCATTTTCGAAAAGGCTTCCAGGAGCCTGCAGCAATGCCTCACATTCCTGGAGGGGTGGCCAAACCTTATTTTAAACAGGATCCTCACCAGAGCCTTTGGGGGTGGTGGGAAGCACCGTGAGTGTGTAGGGAGGGTGGGCACATTGATTTTCTCTGGAGCAGTGTGGATCAGTGGCACCAACATTCCCATCTTCAGCAAATCATGGAGTGAGGGCAAGTTCACATGCAGATTTGAATGGAGCAGGAGTGAGGGGAACGGGACAGGAAGAGTGAGGCCACACGAGGACCAGGCCTCACCATTAAAACCCATCGACCATCAAGGAAGAGAATAAGTCACAGCTTCACATACCAATATGGATGACTGCCACAGACAGAAGGTGCAGTGGGAAAGGTGAGACGCATGAGAGTAACTGGTGTGTGATTCCATTCGTGTAAAGTTCAAAACCAGGCAGCACAAACCCATGGAGGTAGAAGTCAGAATGGTGCTATGTCTTCCGGTCAAGTGGCTGGAGGGGGGTTGACTGGGCACCGGGAGATAGTGTGAGGAGGCCCCCCCAGGGGACTGGAGATGCCTGTATTGTGACCCAGCTGCTGCTCATACAGATATGTGCAGATAGTAACGTTCTCTTAAGGTTTATGCACCTTATTATGTATAGATGACACCAAAAATTTAAAAAAGAAAAAAACTGAAACCCCAAGCATCATCATTACCAAGCAGCATCATTGCCTGACCATTTGCTGGGAGCACAGAGCGAAGTGACCAGCACGCTCTGGAAACTGAACTCTACCGGAAGGTCAGTGGGGTTGATCCCATGTGCATGAGGAGGGCTGGGCTCGAGTTTGGTTGGATGGGAGGTGGGGGAGGGGGAGAGTTATCAGGAGATCTCATTCTAGTCCTCTAATTTTAAATGGATTGTAATTTTTTTCTCACAGTCATCACTTTTAAATGACAGTCTCCACATCAGCCAGCATGTGGCTGCCTTCCGGTTCCAGGGTCTTCCATCTCAATGGCAGTCAAGTTCCTTGGAGGAGCCTCCCTTCCAGGAAGCACCTTGACCTTCATTCACAGCAGCAGTGGGAGTGGAAAGCTCTGCTCAGAACCCGAGACCCTTCTGGTTTCATGTGGATCTCTGAGAAAAGTGGCTCTAGGAATTTTCACTTGGCTGCATTCTGCTTTCTGGGAATTGGAAGGCCTTGCAGCTGCCGTGGAATGTGCCTGGGCTGCCCGGGCCTGAGGACCAAGCAGGCCGAGTTAGGTAAGGAGGACGCTGATTAAACAGTCATTTGTAACCCTCGCACGGGTAATGTAAACGTCCCTTCCCCAGCATGCTGGCCACATAACTCTGCCGTTGCGGAAGTTATGAGCTTTTTATTGGTGCTTCAGCGTGACATTCTGAACGGCCATAGTGCTTACTCATTTCTGGTTATCAGCGAGCTGCAATGTTTCAAACTGCCAGTGGACAGTCAGAGATAAACTTGGGCCAGCTTCAGACTGAGTGGCGCCCGGGACGTATCGCGTGTGTTGTGTGTTTTCTTTTCTTTTCCTCTTCTTCTTTTTAACTGTGGGATGATATATTATTTTTTGACCTGAATATGTTTATATAAGGTACAGGAAAAAAATCCCCTAAATCTAAGGGTAACGAACCCTACTGACATGCTGCTCTTTTCTCTTTTCTTTGTGCTTATTTATTCTCTACATTTGAGGCCCAAAGTGGCAGCGACTGAAAAAAGTCACAAGAGGAACAGTCCACGTTTTGGGGAGACAGGTCCTGGGAGAACAGCCCAAGTAAGGTGGGCATGCACACAGCTATTTCCCACAGACACTGTGCATGGGGTCTACACACAGGTTAGGCTCTGACATCAGTGTGAAAGGCAAAAATGTTAACATTTAAATTGTCTCCGAAATTCCCTTAAATCCCCCCATAAAGAGCAGTGAGATGGTTTTGGGTAAACAATTCTGCAGAATAATTCTGTACATGTGAGTTTGAGAACCACTGAACACTACTGGAAAGATATTTTATATGGCAATATTGGGGCCTTATATAAGAAAACTGTCAGTCTCTAGTTGTGCATAGGATGGAGGTGAAGAATTTTAAAATCCCTTTTTGCCAATAGAGACCTCCCCATCTTCTAAGAGTCAACTTCTATAACTTTATTTATCTATCTATTTATTTATTTATTTTTATTTTAGACAGAGACTTGTTCTGTTGCCCAGGCTGGAATGCAGTAGCATGATCTTGGCTCACTGCAACCTCTGCCTCCTGGATTCAAGCGATTCTCCTGCCTCCTGAGTAGCTGGGATTACAAGTGTGCACCACCACATGGCTAATTTGTGTATTTTTTTTTTTTTTTAAAGACAGTCTCGCTCTGTTGCCAGACTGGAGTGCAGTGCCGTGATCTTGGCTCACTGCAACCTTTGCCTCTTGAGTTCAAGTGATTCTCCTGCCTCAACCTCCCGAGTAGCTGGGATTACAGGCGCATGCCACTATGCCCAGCTAATTTTTGGATTTTTAGTAGAGACGGGGTTTCACCATGTTGGCCAGGATGGTCTCCATCTCTTGACCTCATGATCTGCCCACCTTGGCCTCCCAAAGTGCTGGGATTACAGGCATGAGTCACCATGCCCGGCCTTTGACTTTTTAAAGTAGAGACAGGGTTTCACCATGTTGGCCAGGCTGGTCTTGAACTCCTGACATCAGGTGATCCACCTGCCTTGGCTTCCCAAAGCGCTGGGATTACAGATGTGAGCCACCATGCCTGGCTAACTTCTATAAATTTAACGCCTGATAATAGATTTGTTGTTGTGAGGAGTGAGAACGTCAGTCCCCCATAGGTTAACTGTGTGCATGACGTCACCACAAAGGGAAGGCTTTGAATGCAGGCTACTAACAAGACCTTTGCAAACTTTACATTTTCTGATGCCATCCACAGGACTGATTAGAGCTCTGCAGACAGTCAGTATCCTTTTCTTATCTGAAAATTTCTGTCCCCTTCCCCATCAAACACTAGGCACGGAGCCCGGGCGCTCCCATCACAGACCACCTCAGCCAGCAAGCATGGAGGTGGGGGATGAAGCCTACCTACTCACGCTTCCTTTGTGCCTCCACCATTAGACCATTCCCTGGCAGCTTTTCTCCTTCTTTAGGAATCTCCCTGAAAATCAGGTTCCACAGAAGGCTTCCAAGCATTGCAGGAGGTCTGCATAGTTTGGGTTCCTCCATTTTATTTAAGATAGCGGAGGGGGCCAGGCACTGTGGCTCATGTTTGTAATTCCAGCACTTTGGGAGGTGAAAGTGGGTGGATCCCTTGAGCCCAGGAGTCAAGACCAGCCTGGGCAACATGGTGAAACTCTGTCCCTACAAAAAGTACAAAAATTAGCCAGGCGTGGTATAGTGGTACATGCCTGTAGTTCCAGCTACTCAGGAGGCTGGGGCAGGAGGATCACTTGAGCCCAGGAGGTCGAGGTTGCAGTGAGCTATGATCACACCACTGCACTTTAGGCTGGGAGACAGAGCAAGACCCTGTCTCAACAACAGCAACAACAACAAAACCGACTGGATGGAGTGTGAGTGTGTTTTGTGCAAACCAACAGATACACAATGGCCACAATGCACTCTAAGTTGCCAGAACAAGGCCAAGCAGCACCCTACCAGCCAGGGATGAGAGCTGCTTGTGACACGACCACCTGCTGGCACCAGAGTCCCCTTGCCGCCTCTGAAGGGCTACGACTCCCAGAAGCACAGGTAACACAGCCACGCGACTCCCAGGTTGATGTGGGGGACAGATGGCTGAGCGACTTTCCACCTCTGCAGCTTTAGCTAAATTACGGAGGCTGAGATATGCAGAGAAACATCTTCAGGAAATACACACAGGAGGTGCAATAAAACACTTCTGGGGCTATGTGTGTTCTGTTTCTTTAGCAGTTTGTGAGGTGAAAAACACATCATCAGAGAAAACAACTTTTCCTCCAGACTTTCATCATGCTCAGTGTTAAGACTATCTTCAGGTTTTAGAACACTCAGCTCGTTTTCCTTGAACACAATTTAAATTATAAGCTGAGCGGGGGAAGATGTCTTGGCAGAAAAAAATATGCTAATAAGTTGAGTGCCGACCTCTGCTGCTGCAGAATTTGTCACTCCTGTCGCAGAGGTGGCCCATGTGGACTCCCTCCTGGAAAGGACTCTGCAGTATCCCTCAGCATGCCACCTCCCAGACACTGGGGATGGCGGGCAGCAACAGCCAGAGGAGCTGAGAGCAACAGAGAGGGAGCAGTGACCACGCAGCGGGTGGGCCCAGGACTCAGACATCTGAGTTCTGATCTCTCCTGTCTCACCACCCACATGGTCACCTCTTCCCAGTTCATCACCTGCCCCCACTTCTGATTTCCCAAGAAAGGACGCTGCTGCTGACTTCTAGAGAGAAAATGAAAAGGGTGATGAAGGGACTGGAATCGCCTCTCTCTGCCTTTGTTTCCTCCCCTTTCCCAAGTGCCTGGGGGGAGGCCTGGAGGAGGGGACTAGAAATGAAAGAGAAGGAGAAACTTCTAGAAGGCTGCCTTCCTAGTGGGAGCATGGCTGCTGATAGGAAAAATGAGCAAACCAAGGCAGTCTGGGAGATGAGTGAATGGGTCATGGGGTCCCCTGCAGAGCACACTCAGAAAGGGGCTCCCAACTGTGACAGCGCTGCAAGGACTGCTGGCCGTCACCTGGCTGCTGGCTGGGGATAGGGCCTTTCTGGATGTCGGGCTGGCTCTGCTCATCCCTCGGTGAGTGAACATGCACTGCTTGTGGCCGGGAGGGGTTCAGCCCCAAGTCTTGGAGAGAGCTCTGTTTCTTCAGCCTCTGCCACTCCCATGTGTTAAGGATTCGATCACAGTTATGGGATCCTGAAAGGGAGACTTAGGGCTATTGTGGCTCAGAGACTGGCACAGCCTTCCCAGTGCCAGATCAGAGGATGGCGCAGCAGCTGCAACGTGCCCTCTGCAGAGAGCCAGTGTCAGGCAACTGCGCTTTACGACAGCCCCGACCAATGGTGTGGACGTTGACCCGGCCTGTAGCCAACGGCCCGCCTGTGGGAGCTCCCCTGGCAGGAGGTGGTGGCAGCTTGGGGCAACACTAGGGGCTTCACTACAATGGTGGTATGGGTCATGGGGAAGGGAAGAAAGAGCACAGACACCCTGTCACAAAACTCAGGCCTTCTGGATTAGAACCCAGCCCCTGGAGGCAGCAGAGACCACCAACAATCTTCTATTTTAAAATCTATTGTTAGAAACTTCAGGCACCCACCAATGTGCTCAAACCTGGCTTTGCACCCGCAGAATGGTTTTGCATGGTCCTGAATCAATGAGGCTAGAGTTCTTTCCCTGGCACGTCCATGGGGCCCTCTGAACCCACAGATTGTCCCATGATAACAGTCATTATCCCCACTGTCATGCCCTATTTAATGAAGGTCCCTCCGGTGTGGTCTTTCTGCTGTTTCCTTCATCTATTGCAAGCTAAAGACCAAGAAGACTCAGGGTCTGAGTTATTCAAGTGCCAAATACTTTTACAGATGAAACAGACAATAACGTGGAAATAAATAAAAGTCACCTGTCGCCTCGCCCTCCAGAGATAACCACGGCTCATATATTCGGTGCCTATTCCCCCGCAGCCTTTTTCCTGTGCACACACACTTTTTTGTTTTGACGGCAAGCAAAGGACCAGGGAGAGGTGGCCTCCTAGGCCATTCAGAAATGCAATTTAAACAACTAGGCATGGTTCGCAAACTTCAGTGCTCATAAGCATCACCTGGAGAGCTTGTAAAACACATTCCCAGACCCGACCCTCAGGAATTCTGCATTCCCTGGGTGCTAAGAGAGACGGGCCTGCCCAACCAGCCCAGACTCCTCAGAAAACCACCGGAACCTCCAGGCTCAGGCACCACGGCTTCCTGAGGAGGCCTTGACCTTAGGTCATGTTCCAGCTGGGCCTTCAACAATGAGTCCATCAGGATGAACAGGAGGGAAAGAATGTTCCAGGTAATTGTGCAGGGCAGGGAGCCCTCCAAGGTCATGGCCACTGGGCCCGTGGTGGTAATTAAATAAGGCATGTAAAATGCCAGGTATAAGCTTCACCCATATCACGTGACCAGCAAGCAAATCCTGACAACGCCAGGATCCACCAGCACCCTTTTTAATTTTTGAATTTTTCTCATCGTTAAAAATTCAAGCATGGGCTGGGCACAGTGGCTCATGCCTATAATCCAGCACTTTTAGAGGCTGAGGTGCGAGGATTGCTTGAGGCCAGGAGTTTGAGACCGGCCAAGTCCCCGTCTCTGCAATAAATTTTTTAATTAGCCAGGTGTGGTTGTGTACATCTGTAGCCCTCGCTCCTCTAGAGATTGAGGTGGGAGGATCGCTTGAGCGCAGAAATTCGAGGCTGCAGTGGGCTGTGATCACACCACTGCACTCCAGTCTGGGTGACAGAGTGAGACCTTATTGCTAAAAAAAAAAAAAAGAAAGAAAGAAAGAAAGAAGAAAAAAAAAGTCAAGCACTCACAAATGTAATGACACGAGTACAAGGAACGTCCTTTCACCCATCACGCAGATTCAACAATTGGCAGGACTCTGCCACCCAATGGCCTTTTACGGGCTCAGGTCTGGTCCAGAGGCCCAGAGGCAGGGAGCTGCAGGAGAACCTTCAGGGAGATGCCAGGGGAGAGGGGGGCGGTCCCCAGCAGCAGCGACTGGGGTGGCAGGAAGTGAGCTGCCAGCTTCCAGCGTGGGGTGGCAGGAAGTGAGCTGCCAGCGAAGCTTCCTGAGGATCAATGCGTGAACCTGAGTTCGAAACAAGCAAACTGAGAAATGCTTCTCTGACTCACCCATCCAGGTTTGAAATGGGTCATTAAACCTGCCCATTACCTGGTCAACCAACCTCACCCTGTTCATCTGCATGGACGCGTGGTCCTTGGCACCAATGATGTGGTTGCTGGTGGAGCATTTCCACGGGATGTACAGGTCCACACGCTCACTGGCATTGTTCTGTGTATTGAGGCCATGCTAGGCACGAGCAGAGAAAGTGATTTTGTTTTGTTTTGTTTTCTGACTGTTAAAGCTTTCCGCACATGCTGCTCTCTAATAGCCTGTTTATGTGTAAGGGCCAGCCAGTCACTAGAAGGTTTCTTGGAAGCTCTGTGCATTGTTGTAGATAGGTGTTCTCAACTGGGGTGATTTTGTCCCCAGGAGGCATTTGGCAATGTCTGGAGACGTTTTTCATGGTTGCCACCATCAAAGTGCTGCTGGCACCTAGTGGTAGAGACCAGGGATGTTGCTCAACATCCTGAAACGCACAGGACAGTCCCATAATGAAGGAGCCAGCCCCAGATGAGAAAGCCTGCGCTGGGGTGATCAGGCGGGCACCAGCCGTGTCCTTCATATCTGTTTCTTTTGAGTGGATCAGTTTCCCTCCTGAGAAACCCATCCCTCACCAAACTTGGAAGGCAGCGTGTGTGGCTCCAGCATTTGGAAGCCAGGTGCACTCAGTAAGTAGACTTTCAGGCACACCCGCTGTTTTCGGTGTACAGTCTCTGACACAAGGAAAACAGTGCAGAACTTCTCTGGGTCAGTTCCCCCCGAAAGCAACCTCCTGACATGTGTGAGGTGGGCAGGTGGAGTGGCCAGGCTGCATGGGCTTGGGAAGAGGACCTGGTGTGGGAATGTGCGGGGCGTTGGAGGGAGGGTCATCCAGCTGCTCCCTGTGCAGAATCCAAACAATCCTGCTCTTCGCTCCGTTTTGCACTCCCACCTTCGCTGACGCTGGGGACCTTCCATTCCTGAGCCTTCCTGAGATGTTCACTGCAAGTAGAACTGCTTCCTGTAGGCAGTCAGGCATCCACTCTCTGGCTGAGGTCCGTGATCTTGCACTCTGCGTCTTCCAGCATGCTGTTGCTGGCCCCTAGTATGGCCTCCTCTCCATGTGCATGTCTGTATTTATCCCTTTCCTGTCACTTTAGTGAGGCTTGGGGAAGGCGTGGAGATAAACATCTGTTGAGTTTATCATCTTAAACCAGAAGTGGTATCCTTGTGTGCTGGAAAACTAGATTTCATTAAAAGCTCTCAAGTGTGTCTGGCTTCTGAGGAGGACAAAGTGCCTGGAGCTCTTCTGGCTCACCTAGAGGCAGGAATCGAGGGATGGCGTCATATGGGAGGTAGAAGAGCTCTGTGACCTTCATCTTGCGGAGCCTCGATGTCGCTGTGTGTGAAATGTGTGCTCTCAGTTCTGCTGGTACAGATGGAATGAGAGGATGGGTGTAGAAGAGCAGAGGGCGCTGCAGAGGGCTGTAGTTTATGATTGCCGTCCTCATGGACGGAGGCATGACCATCATCTCCTTTAACTGCATGACCAAGGCAACGAGTCACGTGGGCAGAGCCACAGACTATGTCTCTCTGGTAGACAGGCTTAACCCAGCAGACGGGCATGAATACCAACTGCCTCGTTTTCTTGCCAGAGGCCTCCAGTTAGGTCGGCAGAACGGCGACCAGCTGACCAATTGGATGGGGCTCTTTAATATCACAGATGATCCAGCAGTGCAGAGCGGCGTGACTCCAGCTCCAGGTACGGACCCCTGCAAACGGCCAGGGATGGGGAAAGGCTGACCCGGGGTGACCCTGCAGTCCTTGCCCCATTGTCCACCCCCGATGGTAGAAGAAGCAGGCTCACTTCAGTGGCTCAAAATGCCCTGCATTTTGGTATCCCACCTGTTTCCTTTAACTTGAGGGTGAATGAATTTGAAGGATGAGGAATAGGACCCAACCACAACCAAGCAGGGATTCACTGGCCCCTTCTTTCAGGGGGTAGGGTGAGGAGACTTAGTCTCAAGCCTCCATTTAAGGGTGGGGACCAAAATCCTGTCCCTGCAGCAGGGATTTCAGCTATCAGCCAGCGAGTGTGTGTAGGTGTTTGGGGGCGGGGGGCGGGGTGTCAGACAGGGTATTTCATTCTCTGATTGGGAGTGGGTGTCAGGTGGGGTATTTTATTCTCTGATTGGCCAAATCTAGCAGCATCACCTCAGAAAGAATTTTTGACTGGAGAGTATCATGGATGTGGAATATTTGTCTAAATAAATGGTGAGGCCAGGCATGGTGGCATGAGCCTGTAACCCCAGCACTTTAAGAGGCCAAAGTGGGCGGATCGCTTGAGTTCAGGAGTTCGAGACCAGACTGGGCAAGGTGGTGAAACCCCATCTCTACCGAAAGTACAAAACATAACTGGGTGTGGAGACTCTTATTCTAAATGAAGTAACTCAGGAATGGAAAAGCAAATATTGTAAGTTCTCACTCATATGTGGGAGCTAAGGATGAGGATGCAAAGGCATAAGAATGACACGGTGGGCTGGGAACAGTGGCTCACGCCTGCAATCCCAGTGCTTTGTGAGGCTGAGGCAGGTGGATCATGTGAGGTTAAGAGTTTGAGACCAGCTTGGTCTCAACATGGTGAAACTCTGTCTCTACTAAAATACAAAATTAGCTGGGTGTGGTGGCGGGTGCCTCTAATCCCAGCTACTCAGGAGGCTGAGGCACAGGAATCAATTGAACCCGGGAAGCAAAGTTTGCAGTGAGCCAAGATTGCACCACTGCACTCCAGCCTGGGCGACAGAGTGAGACTTTTTATCTCAAAAAAAAAAAAAAAAAAAAAAAGAATGACACAGTGGACTTTGGGGACTCAGAGGGAAAAGGAGGGAAGGGGATAAGGGATAAAAGACCACAAATTGGGTTCAGTGTATACTATTCGGGTGATGGGTGCACCAAAATCTCCCAAATCACCACCAAAGAACTTACACATGTAACCAAACACCACCTGTTCCCTAATAACTTATGGAAATAAAAGAATTAAAAATAGAGAAATGCTTCTCAACAACATTGGACTTAGCCATAATCCCAAACTGCTTTATGCTGCTATTTCTAAATACTCCTCATCAGTATCAAGTCTAGCTCTCAACCAGGTGGAAAAAGCCCTCCATGATCTTCAGTCCTACTGTCTCCCTCGGGGCTCAGCAGGTAGCCTGGGGGCTCAGGAAGAACGTGGTGATTTGGCATCTCCAGGCACAGGATCCCCCGCAGGGTTGAGTCCCTGCTCCCCTGGGTCTTTCCTGCTTCCTTGGCCTCAGGATCCCCAGCAAGGATTGCCACTGTGACCTGATTTGCCAGTTCCTGGCCCAAGTGATTGCAAGTTTTTGCAAGGAATGAAATACACTGTCCGATCTCTCATCAGGACCGTGAAAGGGGTGAACTGAGAAGTGGAGAAGTGGAGAGGGATTCGTCTGATTTATAAAAAACAGGAAGGGAGGATGCTACGGATGGCAGGTGCCTTCCTGGTTTCTTTGTGTCCTGGGAAAGTGAGGCAGCTGCTACAGCGGTGGCCTGCCCCCGGGCCCTGGGTTCTCAGCTACGTTGTCAGGGTATGACTGTGAACAAATCACTTAACTCTTTATCTATGAGAGGGACATTCTAATCCTGCCTAGCTGGTCAGATAAGCCGAATCCACACTTTTACCAAACTGACTGAAAAGCAGATGCCTACCCATTTAAGGGGCTATGTCCCCCACTCAGCCCTTCCCCACCAGCAAAAGGGAAGTGTGAATTCAGGGGGTGCTTTCTATTCTGAGCTCTTAGGATGAGGATTTGGAGGGTTCAAAGTTTATACAACTTGGGGAGTCTCTTTAAGAAAAAGAACTTACTTTTACTAAAGTTTACTAAAGTTTTTACTTTTAGTTTAAACTTTCACTAAAGTTTACTAAAGTTCTTAGGATCTGATAGTTGACAACAATGTGTCCTCCAGTGAGTCATTCTTTTTTATTGTTTTACATTTATTTTTATTTTTATTATTATTTTTTGAGACAGGGTCTTGCTCTGTCACCCAGACTGAAGTACAGTGGTACCATCACAGCTCACTGCAACCTCGAACTTTTGGGCTCAAGTGATCCTCCCACCTCAGCCTCCCCAGTAGTAGAACGGGAGGCCAGCACCACGACACACAGGTAATATTTTGTCTGATGGTTTCTTTTGTGGTGACAGAGTCTCATTACGTTGCCCAGGCTGGTCTTGAACTTGTGATCCCAAGTGATCCTCCTGTAAAATTTTAAATTACAAATTTTAAAAAACTGACAAATACCGCAAAGAGAAAACGAACATGGTTATGAATCAGCTGTCCAGCACACCTGTATGAAACTTTTTTCATTTTCTTACTTGCATGCATTTTGCCTTCTTAATGTCATTTTCTTCTGTAGAGAGAATAGAAAGGGCCAGCCCCCAGCCCCCAGCCCCCGTACGCTCTCATTATCTGAGTCCTGGAGAATTTGGTTCCAGAATGAACCAAAGCAAGATGCAAAGAGGAGACTCCTCTCTGAAATGGGAGAAAGAGGAGGCATCATTTTCCCCACATCTCCGGGTTCCACCTTTAACTGTGCCTGCATTTTAGAGGTTGACGTATTTCCATTTTCCAGCTGTGCTTTCTCTCCTACATGGTTCCTGGACTCCTGCCTAACACCTCCTCATTCACAAACCTGTGTTTGTGTGTGTTGTGTGTGTGTGGGGTGGTGTGTGTGTGGTGTGCTTGTACTGTGTGTGTTGTATGTTGTGTGTGTTGTGTATGTCATGTGTGGTGTGTGTATGCTGTGCAGGTGTTGTGTGTGTGGTATGTGATGTACCTGTCGTGTGTGATGTGTGTGGCATGCATGTGTGGTATGTGTGGTGTGCATGTGGGTTGTGTGTGGTGTATGATGTGCGTGTGGTATGGTGTGTGTGTGTTGAGTGTGTGTAGTATGTTTGGGTTGTGTGTGTTGTGTGTGTTTGGGTTGTGTATGTTGTGTGTGTTGTGGTGTATGATGTGCGTGTGGTGTGTGGTGTGTGTGTGTAGTGTGTGTAGTATGTTTGAGTTACGTGTTTTGTGCGTGTGGTGTGCATGTGTTGTGTGTGGTATGTGATGTGCCTGTGGTGTGTGTGTGGTGTGCATGTGCGTGTGGTGTGTGTGGGGTATGTGTGTAGTATGTGTGTGGTGTGTTTGTGTTGTGTGTGTGTGTTGTGTGTGTTGCATATGTGTCAGGTGTGTGTTGTGGTGTGTGGTGTGTGTTGTGTAGGGGTCATGTGTGGTGTGTTTGTGTTGTGTGTGGTGTGTTTGTGTTGTGTGTGGTGTTTGTGTTATGTGTGTCGTGTGGTGTGTTTGTGTTGTGTGTGTGGTGTGTGTGGTGTGTTTGTGTTGTGTGTGTTGTGTGGTGTGTGGTGTGCATACGTTGTGTGTGGTTTGTGTTGTGTGTGTGATGTGTGCTGTGTGGTGAGTGTGTGTGTAATGTGTGTGTGGTGTGTTTGTGTTGCGTGTGTCATGTGTGGTGTGTTGTGAATGTGTGCATGATGTGTGTGTGGTGTGTTTGTGTTGTGTGTGGTGTGTCTGTGTTGTGCGTGTGTTGTGTGTGGTGTAGATCGTGTGTGTGCAGATGTGTGTGTGCAGTCTTTCTCCAGGAGAAGGAAGCTCTGCTGCACAGTCTGACACGTCAGCCTCGCTTCTATCAGAAACAGTTTGTGGAGAAGCTGAGTGGGCCTCTTCTCTTCCTAGAGTGTAAATAGGATGAAGTCTTCCTCTCCAGTCCATCCTCTTTATGATCCTCTTAAAGAACAGTCCTGGTCAAAGCACCCTTCTCCTGAAAAGTTTCTAAATGGCTTCCTACCGCCCTCCAAGTCCCTGGACCCTGGGCAGCATTCAGGGCCTCCGCAATCGGCCTCATCTGCCTGACCCTTCACTGCTTCCTTCTTAGGCTCTGGGCTCCAGCAAAACTCGGAACCTCCCCGGGGCTCAGCACTCCCTCTACTGGTGTGCACTCCTCCTCCACATCCATCTGCTGAGAGCCTATCTGTCAGGGGCCAGCTCAAATGCCACCTCCTCCAGGGAGCCTTCCCTGATATGCAGAGAGAAGTGATCCTCTTGGGCTCAGACCCCTCAGTGGTGTTTACCTCCCCAGGGTCCCTTCTCCCATCCAGCCCTGTGTGACAGTATTCCGTGGACATGTTCCTTGCTCTCTGACTGCAGGAATGCTGTCCACCTCATTTTGCATCCTTCACAAGTATTTGTTGAGTGAATGAGTCTCTCTCTCTCTCTCTCTCTCTCTCTCTTCTCTCTCTTTTTGAGACAAAGTCTGGCTCTATTATCCAAGCTGGAGTGTAGTGGCGTGATCTTGGCTCACGGCAACCTCTGCCTCCTGGGCTCAAGTCAACCTCCCACCTCAGCCTCCAGAGTAGCTGGGACTACCCGCACACACCACCATGCCTGGCAAATTTTTGTAGAGATGGGGTTTTGTGTGTGAGCTCAAGTGATCCACCTGCCTTGGCTTCCCAATGTGCTGATGCTGGGATTACAGGCGTGAGCCACCGCGCTTGGCCTGATTCTCCTTTTTTGATAGAGGAAAGCATTGACTCTCAGAGAGGTTAAGTGATTTACCTGAAGTCACTCAGCTGGTGAGCGGCAGAGTCAGATCTGGAGCCCAGGTCTGAGAACTCAGGCCAGCATCACCCCCTGCTCCCACATTCGGTGTCCCTGGAGCCGTGGTACTGACTCTGATTCAGAGTCCGATGGGTCTGTGCGAGGACGGCAGAGCCTCCACACGCTCCTCGTCCCCCACCCCAGGAACTGTGCTAGTTCATGACCCTCGGGGGAAATCATGGCTGGCGGATGGCCCCCGAATAGTTCACCCGGGTCTGCATCAGCTTAAGGTCAGCAGCGAGGTGAGGCAGGGTAAAGAGCTAGGCAGAGATTTTGATCCTTTTTTCAGATTTCTGTTGTCACTGTCTCCCATCCCTGTGGGTTACGGAGAGGTGTTTGATTGGATGTTATTTTGGATTTGTGTCTGAGTGTAGTGGGAAACACTTGTATTTCTAACCCATCATTATAAAACATTTCACAAAAGTAGAACAAATGATACAACAAGCCCCATGTGTTATCACGCAGCTGTGACAGCTGCCAGCTGACGGGTAGTTTCCACATTCTGGATTCTGCCGATTGCAGCCCTGGGTGTCCTTTAACACTTTGTCCCAGTCTTATATTTCCTGTAAACTAGCAGTTAGCTCTAGAAGCTTGATTTGCTTTTCTTGTCAAGAGTACTTACTTTCCAGGTGGTTGTGGTATTTCCATCAGGAGCACACAATGTTGTGGACACTTTAATGTTTAACGTATTTAACAGTAGATCAGTGCCTTCACACACAGCTGAACAGCGGTGTGAAACCCGACTCACCCAACAGATGCTGGAAATGAAAATGGCTTCCTCTGGGGTGGTGTCTTAATGGAAGTTAGTTGATGAATTAGATGACGCAGAAATCACACCGCTCGGGATTGGCCTCCTGGAGTAGGAAGACCCAGAACTGGGAACTTGTCTTACCTCAGCACTGCTACCTGCTCACCCAGGCCAGGATGTCGATATTTGGTAATATCCTGGGATAGCTTTGAGCCACATGTGATGGGTGTGTCACAGGAATTGGGGCCAGTTTTCAAGGAAACATCCATAGCTCCTTTTATACATGAAGATGGTGCAAAGTGTTGGAAGAGCCTCTGGCTTAGCATTAGCTAGAAATCATGCTTCTAAACATCATCCTCAGTTGAGAGGAAGACAGGACAAGGGAATGACAGACGGTGTGACAATGGTTGTGAACTGAGACTCTATCGGTGGACGGGAAGACAGGCGCAGGAGCCAGCCTTGGGAGAGTTGCTCACGGCGCTTTTCTTTTCTTTCTTTTTTGAGACGGGTCTTGCTCTGTGAGGCTGGAGTGCAGTGGTGTGATCTCAGCTCACTGCAACCTCTGCTCCCCCAGACTCAAGCAAGTCTCCCACCTCAGCTTCAGCTTCTTGAGTAGCTGGGACTACAGGCACGCACCACCACTCCCAGCTAATTTTTTTTTGTAGTGATGGGGTTTAGCCATGTTGCCCAGGCTGGTCTTGAACTCCTGGACTCAAGCGATCCACCTGCCTCGGCCTCCCAGAGTGCTGGGGTCAGGGTCCACTGCGCCCAGGCTTCACAGGGCGCCATCTTGATTATTGGCAACTGCGTGTCCTCAAGTGGATCATTTCTTTTTCTTTCTTTTTTTACATTTATTTTATTTTTTGATTTTGAGACAGGGTTCGAGACAGGCTTTTTGTTTTGTCACTCAGGCTGGAGTACAGTGGCGCGATCATGGCTCATTGCAGCTTTGACTTTTTGGGCTCAAAGTGATTCTCCCACCTCAGCCTCCTGAGTAGCTGGGACCACAGGCATGTGCCACCACACCTGGCAAATGTTTTGTTCCTTTGTTTCTTTTGTAGAGATGGGGTCTACCTATGCTGCTCAGGTTGGTCTGGAACTCCTGGACTCAAGTGATCCGCCTGCCTCGGTCTCCCAAAGTGCTGGGATTACAAGCGTGAACCACCATGTCCTGCCAAGTCATTTCTTAATTCCTTCAATTATCTCTGCAAGTTGAGGGGGATGGACCTCTTTAGTCCTCAGCTGACACTGTGATTTCCTATAACGCAGAGAGGCTTCAGAGACGCTGCTCCTTAAAGTTTTTTCATTATTATGTTTTTCTCTAGGTTAGCTTTGCCTCCCCCAGTGAGGGAATTATTTTTCACTCTGTGCAAAGCACCCTAACCCTAGACACATAACAGGGCCTTAGCAACCTCTCTTAACTTAAACCAAGGCAGGAGTTCTGCACTGGAAGTTGTTTGGGAATTTCAGAAGAAAGTTGCTAGAGAATTCCACTGCAAGATACAAAAGCACTAGAAGAATCAGAAAGCAGAAGGTCCCGCTGAACACAATATTCTAGTTTCACTCAAGCAGCGTGGCTCCCACTGTCTTCAGACCGGCCAGGCAACAAAGACAAGCACGAAGCCCTGTCTTTGGAAGGGCTTATCAGCCTGGCGTTGGAGGAAATTCAGCCTTCAGGGAAGATGCAGTGCTTGGTTCTTCCCGGTGTGGATTTACCAGGGCCCCGAGGCCCTGCGGTTGTGATGTCAGTTCCCCAGTTCTCAGGAAGGAGGTGAGAGGGGCTGAGGCTGTTTGGTCGTTGAAAGGAGAGGGGCAGGAGTGTTTGCCCAGGAGTCGGCGCCAGCAGGGCCCCTCCCCAGGCCCTCTGCACTTGAGAGATTTCAGGGGAAACTTTCTCATTATCTCTCTGACCTCCAGGACCCCTGGCTGCCAGTTAATCATTAGCCTGGCATGGTTTTATTCCTGGGCTCTCTGGCCTGTTTTTCGGCCGTGGGTTTATGAGCAGCCTGTCTACCCGGCCTGGGCTGGTGTTTGGATTGTGCGCTGATAGGCTCCGCTTGGCTCCGGCTCAGCCCTCGCTGGATGCAGGAGTCAGGCCCCTTTTGGAGAGCTGTGTCGTCCATGTTGTTTGAACCCCCTTCCCCCACGCTGCTGGGAGGCTGTGGCACTGAGTGTCCCAAGTCTCCACCAGGAGAAAGCCCTGAAACGACGCTGGGTACAGGAGGCCCAGAGCCACAGATGAAAACCTTAGAGATGGGAAGGGACAGAGGCCGGGAGGAGTCACGGCTGCAGTCCTTGTCCTGGTCCCAGTGCCGGCAGCTGGGGCTTAGGGATGCATCCTGCTCTGAAGTTCTCCCTTTTCCATGCGTTCTCCCTCTTCCTCCCACTGTGTGTCTGCATAGGAGCGGAGAGAAGCCAGAGCTGCTCGCTGCATCTGTTGCAGAAGCAAGATGTCTGTCGCCAGCAGCGTCACCTAGCTTTCTTGCTCATCATAGGAAAGTCCCCAGAAATTAAAGTTGGGAAGGGTCCGGTGATCTTGTGACGCCCCCTCAACTTCCCAGGCGTCACAGGAAAGCCCTGGCCCCCACAGTCCCTGCGTCCCTAATGTGCTTTGTGTCCTTGCTTTTCCAGGCCTCTGAGCCGCGTCTCCCGTCACGCCCATTCCCCAGGGGCCCTGTCTGCCCCACCCCACTGTTGCTTTCCCCTCCTCCTCACTGATCAAACACCTCCTAGACCCTGGATCTAGACTGGCCTTCCCTTCCTCAAAGCTGGGCAACAAAGGTGTCGCGTGCTTCAGGCCCCCTTGCAGGGGTTGACTCTCTCCTCTCTCCTGCACCCTCAGCACGCATGCCCGCAAGCTCAGAGCTGAGGGCAGCCCTGCAGTGACTACATTTATTTGGATCTGAGTTGATTCTGTATTCTCCTTGAAGTTTGGCCCCCTTGGCTGGGGCTACATCTCCCTAGTCCTTTTTATCACTGCAGGTGGCACAGGCTCTTTTCAAAATGCAAGGATGACCCCAAGCCCGAAGCAATCCCTCATCACATCCGTGTTGCTGGGAAAACCAGGTCAGGCTTGGGGTCAGCGTTTGTGGAGTAGAAAAGGAGAAAGTTGATTCTCCTCAGTTTCTTTCCCCCTCCTGTGTGCAGTGAGGGGGACACAGAGGCCCCACCATGCCCTGGAGCCCACATCGAGGCTTGGTGAGCCTCTCGCTCTGCAGCAGAGAGCAAGCCCTCTTTGGATACAAACCCAGCTGCAGAGCTCAGGGTCCCAGGCAGGAGACGGGAACAGGGCTGGGGCCTGGGAGTCTCCTGCACACATCCTCCCCTCCCCCCTTCCCCCATCCCACTGCCCTTCAGCCTCACCCAGCGTCAGCCTGGTTGCCTTCCCATGGCCACATGTGCAGTTCTGGTGAAGAGAGGAGCAAACACAAGCCATCTGTATGGGCTCAGGGAAAACCTGCCCAGGGAGCCTGGAGACAGGATGGTATGCTGGTGCGGTGCTTCCGAGGCTGCTCCGCGGACTTGGATTTGGCTGGGGGTCTGCTGGCTTCCTTAAGGAGATAGGAGAAAGGGTGGCTGGGCTCAGGTGCAGAAAGGCCAGCTGCAGGGCCCCAGGCATGAGCCCCCAGCAGCACCACAGCCAAGGAGCTGATGTCAAACAGGCACTCCCAGGGCCTTGGCTCCGGCTGCCGTAAGCTAAGGAGAGGGTGGTGGCCAGGAGGGTAGCATCCTCCTTTAGAGGTTCTCCCTCTCTCTTTATAGTATCGACTTTTACTTAATGAAAGTAGGTGTAAATGCAGGGAAAGAGATAACATGCTATTAAAATGCAGACCCACGTTATACCCATTTATACCCACTTTCATTAAATAAAAGTTGAGAAGTTTAAACATCTCTAGACAGAAGACCTCTTCCTTCTGCTACCCTCGAATTCATGTGGAAGGGAGCTCTCTGGTTTGCATAGAGCAGAGGATGCCACTGAGAGACAGTTACCTGGCACCAATGTGGTCTACACGTCTGAAGCCACCTCCTAGCCTTCCTTCAGGGCTTTATTTCTGAGCTTGGTGACACAAGGAGAATTTGTCATTACAAACGAAGCCTGCTTCCTCTCTTTTATTACATAGTTGATAACATCAGTTTCCTCTGTGATTTCTTTTATTACTCTCCATTTTTATTAATCTTGGGGCTGCTAGTGATAACAATCTCATAAAAAAATAACTGGGTGAGCTATTGCTGGGAGGCCCACTGGATGAGTTAGAGGTCTTTTTTCTCCCTAGCGTAAGGGGGTGCCAGGCACCAGTGCAGGCTCATTCGGGACTCAGCATCGCCTCGGAGATTTATGAGGATTGTCTGTAACCTGTGGCAGACATGCGCAGTGCTTCACAGCAGTGTGAGTCCAGGTAGAGCCCCTGTGACCCATTAACTTCACAGTCAAAGGGCTCGGGTGCAGCTGGAGGTGTCAGGGGGAGATGCATCTGTAGAGGTGCTGAGTCCTGGGTTCCAGAGAGAATCGGGGCAAATTCAGCCGTGGAGTGGATTTGACTTATCAATTGCACTCGAGGCAGCCCAGAAAAGGGGACACAGCACCTCTCTAGAAGGTTAGCTGTTTTGCTAAGAAGGCCCCAACTTTCCTCATACCCACCTTAACCTTTCACTTCGCTTTTCTAGATCAGAATGGGCTTTTCTTGGGATTCCCTGCCTTCCTCAGCAGCCACACTGTGTGGACCTTCAGGAGAAAAGAAGAGCTCCACGACCTCCCCTACGCCAGGAGTGGGAGCACAGATCGGAACCTTCCCAGGTCCAGTGGCAGCTGCTGGGAACAGAGGGAGAAGCTGGCCTGGTGGCCGGGGGCCACGTTAGCTTTGCTTTACTCAGCGTTTACATTCCCTGCCCATGCAGCGGGTGCAGGTTTAGACTGGATGTGGGACTTGTGAATACGGAGCATACAAAAGTGGCCTGAACCACTTTGACTTTGCTTGCAGTCAGCTGTCACCGGGCGTCAGGCTGAAGCCTCCATGGAATGCTCTGCCACCTGACCACTTTTCTTAACACTTAAAGCGGCCTGGCAGGGATTCCACCTGTGAAGGGATTCCATCTGTCAATGTTTCTTTTTTCTCTTTTTCTGCCACCCATTTCTTCTGACCCTCAGCGAAATCCACATATTCATGGTGATATTAATTTCCTGGGCTTCTCTGTCTTTGGCCCATTCTGATCTAGAAAAGCAAAGTGGGGTATGAGGAAAGTTGGGGGCTTCTCATTAGAACACCTAACCTTTTCTGGGCAGCTTTGAGTGCGTAATATTAACACCACCATGAATACCTGGAATTAACTGAGGGTCAGACACATCTTGTGTGTTTTTGTGTGTGTGTGTGTGTGTGTATGAGATGGGGTCTTGCTATGCTGCCCTGGTTGGAGTACAGTGGCCATTCACAGACACCATCATAGCACACTGCAGTCTCAAACTCCTGTCTTCAAACCATCCTCCTGCCTCGGCCTCCCAAATAGCTGTGACTACAGGAGCATGCCACCTTGCCCAGCTATTATGGCAATAGTTTTAAAAAGAGGCACCCTTACTCTGGGACCCTTGCTCGTTTTTCATTTAGCGCAGGTTGAGGAGGGACTTCATGGAACTTTTCATGAACTGAGGAAGTCTTGAACCGTAACACAACTCTATAGGTGCCCATCACCTGGTCTCACATTTCCTGGTCTGAGGCTCAGAGGTTGGGCTGGGCCAGAAGAGCGAGGCGACACACGTGGAATGGGGAAGTCACTCTGCTTATTGCATGAGAAGGTGAGGCAGATTCCAGAGATGGAGAGGTGGAGGCTCAGGTGAACCTCCACAGCCTCCAGCAGCATCCATTGGGGGGGCAGTCGTGCTGCAGAGGGGCTGGCAGTGGTGCTGTGCCCGTCTGCATCGGCTTGCTGAGTGCCTCCCCCACCTGGCACTTCCTGCTCACAGACAGGGTCCTTGGGGGAGTGAGTGACTCAGTTCAGCCCAGCAGCACCAGTGCCTGTCCTTTCTCCCATCATTCCTGCCTGCACTGAACACTCTCCTCAACCCCTGCCTTTCACCTGCCCCCCCTCACATACATGTCATCTCTGCCAGCCACATTTACGACCCACTTGCTGGGAGCAGCGACATTTTTATG
Organism: Ateles fusciceps; assembly: GCA_036589455.1. Lineage (NCBI taxonomy): Eukaryota > Metazoa > Chordata > Mammalia > Primates > Atelidae > Ateles > Ateles fusciceps. The sequence continues at coordinate 674,866 of JAZHEH010001544.1, forward strand.
AGCCATTGGCCTGCATTTTCAGTAGCATGCTATCTCTTTCTCTCCCTGCATTTATACCCGTTAAGTATAAGTTGATATTATACAAACATTCCCTTTTCATATCCATGGCTTGCCTAACTCAGAGAGAAGAAGAACCTTGCAGACCCCATCGCGTCCAGCCGGTCCTAAATCCCAGTGTGCACACAACAGAAATGCATGCACCGCAACTTGCCCATTCCACGTGTATTGCCTAGATCCTCCTGCCCAGACCAATCTGAACATCAGACAGGGAACATGAAACCAACTGATTTCCAATGGGACGTGTGTGTATACCAAGCTGTGTTATGGTTCAAGATTTCTCCGCCCCATGAGAAGTTCCAGAAGGCCATTCGCACTTTGTGTTGAATGAAAACTGAGCATGTACTAAAAGTACATGCACATGTATTTTACTCATTGTAAACGACCTACCATCCGTTAATAGTAGAATGGGCAGTCCAGGCGCAGTAGATCATGCCTGTAATCCCAGCACTTTGGGAGGCTGAGGTGGGAGGATTACTTGAGCCCAGGGGTTTGAGACCTCATCTCCCTGGGCAACGTAACAAGACCCTGTCTCTATAAAAATTTTTTAAAAATTAGCTGAGTGTGGTGGGGTGCACCTGTAGACCCAGTTACTCTGGGGGCTGAGGTGGGAGGATTGCTTGAGCCCAGGAGTTAGAAAAAGTGACAGTGAGCTGTGATTGTTCCACTGCACTCCAGCCTGGGCAATAGAGCGAGACCCTGTCTCTCTCTCTCTCAGAAAAAAAAAAAAACAAAAAACAAAAAAAGAAAACCCACAAAAAACCAGAATGGGCAAATACAACCTGATGCATTCACACAATGGAATAGCACTCAGCAATGAGAATGAATGAACTACCGCCATGAGCAACCGCATGGATGATCCTCCTGCATCACGCTGAACGGGAGCAGCAGACACCAAAGAGAACTTGCCGTATGCTTCTTTCCATGAAATCCCAAAACAGGCAACACTTATCTGTAGTTTTTGGAGTGAGGATGGTATTACTGGGTTGGGTAGAAAGGGGCTTCTGTGGTGTTGGCCATGCTCCGTGTTTAAATCTACAGGTACAGGTTACATGAGCAGGTTCACTTGGTGAGAATTTATCAAGCCGTACACTTATGATTTGTATTCTTTTCTGTACCTATATTTCAAGAAAAGGCTTTTTGGAAAAAACCTGCCCCTCCCCACCCACTGGTCCAGCCACCAAGTTCTCTCTGGATTTGGTGCCCTATATAAACGTATTTCAATTAATTACCTGTGGTCTGAATGAACTGTTCTTCAACTGTTCCCAAGGACTGCCCTCGGGCATACGAACAGCCTCCGAGCACTTCCAGGCCTGTGTCTGTGTGGTTAGTAACCTCTTCTTACCTAATTCTACTCCAAAGCCCTTTGCAGCACTTATTGGTGCGATTAGCAAGAAAGGCAATAACATTCTCTCCTTCCCTGATTGTTTGAAGCTGAGGGGCAGAAACGAGACATGGAGATGCTTATCCCGAGGGTGTGTTGGGCTCTTTCATGCCAAGGTGTCCTCCCAACCATCCCGAGCCTGATGGGTCTCTCTGAAGGTGGGGAAACTGAGGCCTAGGAAAGTCATGACCTTCCCCAAGGGTCTCAGAAAGCAGGACCCCATGTCACTGGTCATCAAAGCACTTTTGTAAAGTGGGGCTTTTCCAGGAGACAGGACTTTTCCAAAATGTGACCATGGACCCCATGACTTTCAGAGGTCTGAGTTTGACCTTGACAGCACAACCTGTAAGGAAGATGAGAAGAAAAAGCAGCACTTGTCTGAACCAAGGAAGCTAAGAGAACCTCTCCCCTCAGATTTCCACCTCACTCCCTGGCTCTCTCTGCCCCATCAGCCACACTCTAAGCCGGTGGTGGGTGCCAGGAGGACCCCTCAGCACCTATTCCCCAGGATGGCAACAGAGCCTCACCCCTGCGGGGCAGCCACAGTCAGTGCCCAGACATCTGTGGGCAGCTCTCCCTCGGGCTCCTCATTCTGTATATCCTTCACCTGGAGGAAAACAGACTCCAGAAGGCTGCTTTCCCGTAAAAACATGAGCCTGTCACTGGCACTGTGTCCAGTGTGCACTAGTGAGTGGCCTCTCTTCCCCTTGGGAAGTGGATGTAAGATTGTAGGAGGAGGTGCTCCAATCTCAGATGCCATCCCTTCACCTTCAAGCTGCACTTTCTTTTCTGCAACATGGAGCCATCACGGCTCATCGTGATGCCTTGTCATCCTCCAGGGTCAGAGTCATGCGTGGAGCCACACCCATCTCTGTGGCCGCCCCCACCCATGGCCGGAGGACTGAGGCCTGGAGACACTGGCCCTGTCAGGCAGGATGAGGGCAGGGCAGCTGCCTGCAGAGCCTCTCCTGGGTTTCAGCTCCCCCACCTGCTGTGGGCAGGGTCTGTGCCCAAGCAAAGGATAAAGTGGCCTCATCAGGAGTGGGAAGCAAAGGCCTGGGATCCAGCCAGGTCTGTGCACCTGCCTGAGAGTGGCATTCACTGGTTATGCATTAACAGGGACCGGCCACGTGGCAGGCCCAGGGCCGCAAGCGAACACCCAACAGGCATGTTTATCACTGCAGCCTTCCAATAAATTACCTCTCTTGTCAAAAATGTGCCCTCTCCCCTTTCCATGTCAGGCTTGTCACAAAGCTGAAATGACAGGTGGGCAAACAGCAGGGACGCTGAGCTTGGAAACTCCCTGCTCCTCTGCAGGTCCACACAGTGCCCCTCGGCCTGACCCGAGCTGCCGTATGGCCTAGGAACAGTCTGTAGATAGCAGGAACCAACGGGGGGTGGGAGGGTGGCCCCAAGAGGCTCCCTGGGAGTGGGGAGGTGCAGGCAGGCAGCAAGGGAGGGGAGCTTACTTCATCTGCCTTGGCCTCTGAGAGGGGCTTATGAATTTCTTGCCGTAAAATGTCAAGATGCGATAAATTAAAAAACAAACAAACAAAAAACAGCCCTAGCACGGTGGCTTCTGCCTGTAATCCCAGTACTTTGCGAGGCTGAGGTGGGAAGATCGGGGTAAGGCCAGGAGTTCAAGACCAGCCTGGGCAACATAGCAAGATCCTGTCTCTACAAAATTTTTTAAAAAATATGCAATAAATAAGTATATAAATAAATATGATGTCAAGAAGCAATTGGGCGGCAGGGGGAGTGGCGTCTCTGCAGGCCCCAGTGGGCACCGGTGGGGTAGCAAAGGAATTTGAAGGGTTTAAACCTCCACAGCCACTGGGGCATTTGCCTAGTCCACTCCTATTCCACTGCAGCTTCCAGGATTCTGGGTAGTGAGATAACAGAAGGAGACATCCAGTCCTGAAATGAAACCCCAGCATCCATGGCTGGCCCATTCTCAGGTCATGTCTGTGCACGTGAAGTGGAGATTGATATCGGTTGCTGTTGCTGTATCTCCCCCTCCATCCATTCATTCTACCCATCTCTCCATTCCTCTCTCTCTCCCTCATTCCCTGGCTTCCTTCTCTTCTCCCTTCCACACGTGTCTTTTAAGAATGAACTCTGCAAGGGTCTGCAGGAGCAGCTGGGAATACAGAGGGAAACAAGAATGGTGCCTGCTCTGGGCAGCTCCCTGGTTGATCAGGGAGGAAGCAGGTGTGCAGGCCCGCCCTCATGGGAAATGAGGAAAGTGCCCTTCCAGGCAGGCTGCCCATGGGCAAGGGGTTGGGGGCACGGATGGCACCTTTGCACAAATTAGGAAAGGGCATCCTTCCTCAGGGGAGAAGCTGCCCTGCACCAGGATGCTGAGCTTGGCAAGCAGGAGGCTGTGAAGGGAGACAGGGGTGTCTTCGGGGTCCAGGGAGAGAGCCTGCTGTCAATTTCCCCAGAGGGTGGACACTGGAGCCCACTGTGTTTAAAGGTGTCAGAACCCAACATCCAAACATTTTTCTTAAACACTGTGATAAAATACACATAATGTAAAACTTACCAGCTTAACCTTTTTAAGTGTGGCATTAAGTACATTCACATTGTGCAACCATCAACACTGTCATCTCCAGAACTCTATCTTGCACTACTGGAACTCTGTTCCCATTAAACAGTGACTTCCCATCCCACTCCCTTCTTGCCCCTGGCAAGCAGGACTCTACTTTCTGTGTGGGTGAATTTGACTGGTCTAGGGTCCTCATATAAATGAAATCATACAATATTTGTCTTTTTGTGACTGGCGTATTTCACTTAGCGTAATGTCCTCGTAATGTTCATCCATGTAGTAGCATCCACCAGGATCTCCTTCCTTTTTAAGAAACGACTTCCCACGTGTGCATGTCCCACATTCTGTTCATTCATTCACCCTTTGATGGGCACTTGGGTTGCTTCCACCTCTCCGTGATTGCAAATAATGCTGCTGAAAATACAGGTGTGCAAAGGCCCAACATCGACTTTTCAACCATTTGGAAGCCCACAAGGTGTGCCTGGGTGTGGACTCCTACACCGGTGTGGAAGTCAGGGGGATGCCATGCTGGGGCTAGGCAGTGAGCTGGGGACAGGAATGTCTGCGTGAGGGTGGAACACAGCAGAGGGGTGATGTGGTCCAGCCTCTGGAGGCTCATGCTGGCCAGCCCTGCCCTGACCCAGCTCGTCTGCAAAGCTTTGGCTTGCCATTCAGTCTGGGGTCTTGTTACCCTTAACTAAGGTGTCCTTTGTTCCAGTTTAACAGCACCTGCTCTCCCTCTCGCCACCTTCCCTGGCTTTGGGCCTCCCCCTCACCCAGCCTCTCCTCCAAATGTGGTTAGAGCGGAGTCAGCAGTCAGAGCCTCAGAGGTCAGGCTCAGGGTCCAACTCTTGACCAACCATGCTCCGAAACGCTGGACGCTGCTCATCTCCGCAGCCTTGCCCGTGAGATGGGGATGACAACCACACCCACTTCATGTGTATCCTGTGATCGTTGGATGTGCAAGACCAGTCGTATGTAAGATCGAGGCTGAAAATGTAAGCGCGATGAGAAGAGGCAGGAAATGCGAAACTTCAGGGCAAAAACCAGGCTTCACACAGCATAGCTTGTGAACATGCAAAGCACTTGAAAATCGCTAGCTGTTCATTCAGAGTAGCAATAAGCAAAGGTGCTGGTGCCACCCCATGACAATAATGACGGTGTTGATGACTGTGGAACCCTCTAAATGACACACATGCGTCATGACCCTCAATTTACAGAGGAGAAAACAGGGGTGCAGAATTGAATGTTGAAGGTCGTAAGTGCAAGAGCTGGGTAGAGAATCCAGGCAGTTGATAGAGGCTTGTGCTTTGGACCTCCATGCATCATGGCCTCTTGACTTGTGGAAAATGCTGGGGATCTGCTCTGGGTAACAGGATCTGTGTGCCTGTGCTACAGCGGCTGCTGTCCCCCAGAGCTTCTCATTCTGCCTCCCCTACAGCCCTTTCTGAGGGACCAGCATTCCCCCTCTTCTCGGGGTTGCAACTCACAGCACTGGGGTTCTCTGACCCAGAGATCGCAGTGGACAGGAAATGGCCCAACTGATGGGGTTTCCTGAAAGACGGCTGCTTCCTTGGGCTGGATTCCTCATGAAAATAGGCTCTAGTCCCTGGTCCCAATATCACTTGGGTACACTTCAGATCTAAACCTAAATAACATGGCCTATGAATTAAAGGGGTTCTACATCTTGTCCTTGGTCCCCAGTGATAGTTGAGCCTCATCTCTGCTGCTTCTACTTGCCCAGGCATTCTCAGTCTCAGTGACTTCAACACAGAGGCCTACCAGATCTCACCTGCCCATGGAGCCCTCCCCCTCCTGCCCACCTGCCCATGGAGCTCACCTACCTATGGGAGCCCAACTCACCTAGTCATGCAGCTTATCTGCCCATGGAGCCTACCTGCCCATGGAGTCTGCCCCATCTGTCCATGGAGCACCCCCAACTTGTTCATGGAGCCCACCCCCGCCTGTCGATGGATCTCACCTGTCCATGGAGCCCATTCCACCTGCCCATGGAGCCCACCCTGCCTGTCCATGGATCTCACCTGCCCATCGAGCCCATCCTGCCTATATGGATCTCACCTGCCTATGGAGCCCACCCCCGCCTGTATGGATCTCACCTGCCCATGGAGCCCACCCCACCTGTCCATGGATCTCACCTGCCCATGGAGCCCACCCTACCTGTCCATGGATCTCACCTGCCCATGGAGCCCACCCTGCCTGTCCATGGATCTCACCTGCCCATGGAGCCCACCCTGCCTGTCCACGGATCTCACCTGCCCATGGAGCCCACCCTATCTATCTATAGAGCCCCCCCTCCGCCCAGCTGTCCATGGAGCCCTCTGCTGGGCATTGCTGGGCAAGTGCATAACCTGATCATGGAGGCAGGTGCTTCCCCAGTCCTCACCCTTTAGCACTATTCCCTGGACGACACTTCTCATCAGCTCCAGGTGCCCAAAGGGTGCTGAGGCAGGCACCTTTTGGGGTCAGTCAAACAGTGGCGGCCTCCACCCTCCTGAACACAGAAAAATTGACATGGAATACACGCAGAGGAAAACAGGGCACTCAGCACAGCTCAGGGGCCGGTGTGTAAGGGTTTGTAAGGATTTCCTTTTTGTTAGGCAGTGAGGCCAGTGTGGAGGACTGAGAGAGAGAAGGAGATGGGCTTCCCAGAAGGCACTCTCCGAGGAGGATGCGGGAGGTATTTGCTAGCATGGGCATGTGCAGGAGAGAGGCTTTCTACGCAGGGGAGCTGATTGGCCTGGGGGAGTTCGCTCATTAGGCCGCCTTGAGCGTCCTTCTTTTCTTTTTAATTGGCCACTGGTTGGCTGGGGCAGAAGAGATGAAAGACCTGGAATTTTTTTCCCCCCCCAATCAATTCTATGATCCTTCGCTTTTGTCGTCTTTCATCATCTTGAAAGCAAAGTACTAGAAAAAAGTGTGCTTGTATGCAATGCACGGTTCCTCTGGTTTCTCTCTAGGCGGTGAGCTGGGGACAGGAATGTCTGCGTGAGGGCTGAACACAGCAGAGGGGTGATGTGGTCCAGCCTCTGGAGGCTCATGCTGGCTCATGCGCTGTTCATCTTTGCTTGCATGCTTGTGGCACCATGCATGCTTTCTCTGGCTCACCCATTCACCATGCAACAGATGCGTACAGTGCACTTCTCTCTACGGTGGTCCCCCAGCAGCAACATTCGCTGCCCTGAGGCATTTTAGCACCCCCTGAAGACTGTCCAGTCACCCCGCTCTCAAGGCTTTACTTCCCCATTTTCGAAGACCTCTGGTTTAGCAGCTCAACTCCTCTGACACTTGTCCAGGAAGGTCAACTGAGAAAATTCCCAGAGAGTCGGGGCATGGTTAGGACTCTGCCTACTTCTGCTAAACTCAGAGTTCAATTAATTTTCCCAGAAAATTAAGCAAAAGTTTAAATAAATCCAAAGTTATATTTTACGACGTGCTACTAAAATGCTACGCCTTCTCTTTTCCAGACTCAATCATAGAATAGTAATTTGCTTTGGGGCATCAAATGGCTCTTTATTTCTCCCTGACTGCATTCTTCTCATCCCTCTCGCCCAGCCCTCTGTGCCCTTTTCCACATGGAGAATTTCGGGGAGGGGAGGGGAGAGGAGGTGGTTTCTGAACATGGGTAAGACCCCAAACAAATTCTGCTAATCTCAGGGTTTGGTGAAACTCTTTGCTCAGAAATTTTATGGCCAGTGGGAATTGATGGTTTGTGTTTGCTCTTCAAATAAAGAAACCTTGACGGTAGAGAAGGGCATTTTCTGCGGAGCTGCTGACTTTTGAAATCTTCCTTATCAGCCCATTTATTATAGGTTTCATAAATGTTTTATGAGGGGTTGGTGAGGCACTGCTGACTAGGGGTGGTGGCAGCTGTCTCCAACTTTCTACATTGTTGACAAGATCAAAGGACAGATTTACCACCTGATAAGATAGGGTGGATAAGATAGGGCGGAATCCCGAAATGACTTCTTGCCTCCTTGCACACAGGCAAACAAATTGGCTTGATGGGCGCCTTTTTCTCCCCTGGCCTGGAGCCCTTTGTCCCTTGCATCATTTGTGGAACCAACAGGGCCTCCCAAGCAATTCCTGCCCCCAAAGCCAACGGCTAGCCCGCCCTCAGGTTGGCAGGTTTAGATGCTTATGTTTATGTATATTGTCCATTTATAAAGAAGATTTGTCTCTTTTTTTCCAGAAAAGATTCTAAGTGATAAGAGTTTCCAGTTTCCACTGATAGTGGGACATGTTTCCTTGGGATCAGGTTGTCAAGCAGACCCCAAGGACACTTGGGAAGACAAGGACGCTGCCTCCTTCGCTTTGTGTTTTTCCTCTCAAAGCTCCCTTCTCCCCATCCAAAGGGTCTCCCCTTTTCCCAGGGAGCCCTGATTTTTAAATGTACGTATATTTTAAATGTATATTTTTAGGATCTGAAAGTATCTGAGCACTTCAATCCCTACTCCGTTCATACGAATGACACTCATTTAAAAACACTTACAATGAAAAAAAGGAAATGCCTGTGCATGGAAATAATTTATGGCCAAATAAATCATCTCCAGAACACTTATATTTTCGGGCAGAGAAATTGTGTTGACTTTATTTTCAGCCATTATTGACTTTTAACTACAATTGCCTTGACAATCTTTGAGAATGTTCTTTTAATATGTCTCATGATGATTGGAAATTGGAAACTTTCTTATCACTAGAATGCTTTCCTTTCTCTCTCTTTCTTTCTTTCTCTCTCTTTCTTTCCTTCTTTCTTTCTTTGCAAAGGGAAAGATTCTCTCCTGAGTTAAAGGCAGTTTCTCTGACTTTCCAGAAATCCCTCACATTGCCAGAGCTCTCTCTGCAACTCACCTGGCTCCTGCCCTCCGTGCCACCCGGTCAGTGTCAGGCCTGAAGGATGGACCCTGAGGCCTCTGCCTGTTTCAGGAATGACTTTGAGGATATCAGAAATGTTCTGGCAATGATAATGCATGCATCCAGGCAACTCATGACATTGCCAGAGTCTGTCCTCAGCAAAATAAAATATTAAGGAGCTACTTTATAGCCCCGATTGTCCTGGGCAGGTTGTAAAGCGGATCCCAAGGACACTTGCAAAGATGGCTCTGCCTCCTTAGCCTGTGTTTCTGCCTCTCAGAGCTCCTTGTCAGTCCTTTTGGAGGGTCTCCCCCTTTCCCTGAGCACCCTAATTTTTCTCTGTGGTGGTGCTCTGGTAGACTTCCCCCCACCTACCCTGCCTTCCCTGCCAGGCCGGCCTTCCTTGTCAAGGCAGGCTCTCTTTCCATCCATTTAATGGTCTCCCTTCTTTAGTGCACCTGCTGTGTGCCCTGGGGCCTCTTGGAAAGCCAGTTGATAAACTAATCCCCATTTAGGTGAGAATACCAGATAGCACTCTAATTGGTTCGACATTGCTGCCCTCCCTCAGGTGGATGGATTGCGTGGTAGCGGTGACTCTGGAGCATGAGTCGGGGGTCATCCCATGTGCTCCCCATCCCGTGCTCTAATCTGGACCCTGGATCTGTGAAATGCCATTGTCTCCCCAGATGCCCCTTTGACCTCAGGCTCCAGCACCTGGATCCAGCCACAAGTGCACAAATAGTGAGAACCCACAGCTTAGAAACACACAGCTCCAGGCATGGCTGGGGGCCAGGGCTCCATCTAACTCTGTGTGGAAAAGTGAAAGCACACCCTTGTTCTGTAAACGCTCCCAGGGGTGCTGTGGGGTTGTCACTAAAGGACCAGCTTTGGACTGGATCAGGCTTGGAAAGCTTTAGAGAGGAGAAGACACCTGAAAAAGAAGTATTTTGGGGAAAGAAAAGGAAAAACAGGACCTGGGAGCCAACAGCCATGGTGGGGGCTCTGGAATACGGACTCCAAGCGTCTGGAGAGAGGCTGGAGTCAGAGCTTCCACCAAGGGTGGTGCAGGGAGGCCTGCCCTGCAGCCCAGGTGATCAAGGCGTGTGTGGCCACAGGCGACATCCACCTCATGAAAGGGGGGCTTTTCCCAGAGCTACCAAATCACCATGTGGGCTTGGGACAGCCCTGCCCCAGTGCTGAGCCCTGCAGGCTGAGCCAGTCCCAGAACCTCCAAGGGGCTGAGAGGGAGGCACCACCGCAGGCCCCTTCCCCCGGAACCAGCAAAGGTCTCTGAGTCCCAGAGGGAACGGCTGTGAAACAAACCTATTCAACACAGAACTGGGAAGGAAGAGGCGGTTTCTTCAGCCAGGAGCTGCGGCGGGTCTGAATGCCCCAAATAGCGGAGCTCCCCCTAATAAGGAAAATCCCTGCCCTTTTAAAGGCTTACAACTCTAGAAGTTACAGGTGAAAGGGTCTTAGTCCATGGAGTAGGCATGGCATACTCGACTTAGGTGGGGGTTTTATCATGTTTAAGTGAAAACAACGCCTTCCGGAAAGATTCCTCCATACCATGCCTGCGATCACAGGAGGGCGATTAAAGGTGGGGCCCGGTCTGCCAGCCTTTGTTTCTATTGAAATGCAGTGTGGAAGTCAAGGGGGAGGTGGTCTTAGATACTTAAGGGTGATTAAGGGTCCTCCCTCCTCAGTCTTAGTACCAAGTAACTCCAGTTAGGAAGCAGCAACGCTTTTGACACTGCTTTCCAGATAGAGAAAGTCTAAACTGAACACCAGTCAAGGAGGGAAAATGGATAGGACTGATAGCAAAAGGTTAGTGGATTAGAAAGAAATAGAGTGACTTCTGTGAAGGCACTGGTTCTTTTTGGGAGTACTGGGCTCAAAGCCATGATATGGGTCCTAAGCTCCCCCTCTATGTGGCTGCCCAGCTGGCTGGAGACAGTCCAGGGGCAGCCAGTCCAGCTGTTCCTTTCTCCTGTGCCCTGGAAAGTGTCGCATGCCATTTCCTATGAGGTCCTCTGGAAAACGGTCTCTTTGCAGGAGGAGCCCACCCAGGTGGCTGGGAGCAGGTGAGTCGGGTGGCCCCGAACCCTTTCCTGTGGAGGGGCATCAAGCCATCAGGAGGCAGCCTGCACAGGCCCCACGGTCCTCATGGTCAGGCCCGTGTTGTAGAAGGCCGTGAAGGGGACTTTTATGACCCGTAGAATTGTTTCCGAAACATTATCAGCTCTGATTATTGGCTACAAATTTTCATCCGAAATCAGAGAGTCATAGGCTTTTACAGTGCAGTAAAATGCATATTAGCGGGTTCTAGGGTTGTCTCACCTCCCGTTTACTCCACCGTTTTATCACTATTGCCATAATTTGACACTTGCCAATAGAGGAAGATTGTAAAGTGTCCATAGATCCTGTAAACCGTACTAAGTAGAGATTAGGATTACTACTAAGTTTAAACCCTAGTAAATGATAATTAAGTTGATGGATGTGGCTATAAATCTCCCTTTATCAAGTGCTCACTCTGGCTTGAGCAGCGTCTGGCCTCGTTACCTTACAGCATCATTAATGCCCCGCAGTATCTGAGCTTCAGTGGATGCTGAGTGCGGGGAGGATGAGATGTGTCGCTGGGCCAAAGACATCTGTTCGGGGCCCTCCCTTCCCTTCCCCCTAACGGCAGGGCGCAGCCAGGGTGGGAGTCTGCACGCCGGGACTGCCTGGTGCCCAGGGGCGGGAACAGGGACAGGTAACCCCGGGACCGCATCCCCAGCCCATCACCTATCCAGTCCCCCCAATCTCTCTAGGGTCGGGGCCCTGGGCACCTGAAGTCTGCTGTTCTCTGGTGCTCTGGAAACCATCCCTTTTTTCTAGATGCCCCAGTAGGGCCTCTGCTTTATGTAAAAAGTCTCAAACGTTGCCTGATCATGCTGCTTCTGGAGACAATAAAACTGCCAAACCATGATTCAGCAGAGGCAGCGCAAGCACTGACACGCTCCTCAAAGGTGGCTGTGGTCGGCGCCACACTGCAAGGGGGGACCCTGGGTGGTAGCCTGCATCTGAGCAGCTCCACTCCAGCAAAGAGGCTTGCCTCACACGTGGAAGTGCAGGGACCTTGTCCGCCTTTGACCAAGGTGGGAGCTGCCACGAGGGCTGAGCAGAGAATGTTAGCCCTTGAGTGGTGGGCCGTGGGGGCAGCTCCTCTGTGAGGTTGCACCTCTGGGGCTGCTGTTCTAGGGAGTAGCCAGTGTGGTGCCCCTGTCCCCACCCACCCTTCCCACGTGTCCACAGCTGATCTGAGCCTTGGTCAATGGCAAAATCAAAGAGAGCCAAGGTGAGCTGCCTTGGGCCTGGAATGGACTCCTGGTGAGGGGCAGAGCTCCACAACACTGAGTCCACGTGTTTGCCAAAAGCTGGTTGGTTCTCCCTCTGGCCCCTTCGCTCCAGGACCACAGGCAAGAGCTGACATTGCCGCTTGTTGCCGATCCATTTCCCATGTATGGCAGTGCTGACAACCAGGTGCCAGGCGCTGGGGCAGGGAGAAGATGGTAGTGGCAGGGGTGGTGCGGGCTGGTTCAGGACTGGGCTGTGCCACTGGGGCTCTAGGTCCTAACTCAGTGTCAGACAGAGGCTCCTTTGGGCACTAGTCTTTCCAGACATCCCAAAGGCCTGATCTAACTCCAAGAAGGGATGTACTTGGATAACATCAACCCCTTTTGAATTCACGTTGACCAGCACCCCATTACTTATGGAATGGAGGGCCTGGGAGCCAATGGCCTCCTGTACACCAGCTCCTGACCTTGGCTGTGATCTTGGACAGGCTCTGGGTAACTGGGCTCAGGGCCTTCGGGCTGGCCAAGTTCTCAGGCCATTGGGTGAGCCATGCTCTTTGGCTGGCCTTGACTATAGAAACTGGAACTTGGAGAACCAGGAAATAGCCCTACAGCAGAGTCATCTGGGAGAGACTGGATTTAGCTACAGCAGATAAACACACTTTTTTTTTCTTTTTATTGCCCAAAGCTAAGCGATATGTACCTTGGTTGGAATTAGCAGGCTGAAAGTTCAAGAGATAAGCAGCTTCTCTTGGCGTGAGTGATCAGATCCATGGGGGCTTATTCAAGAGGCCCTGCCTTGGGCCTTGTCACCTTTGGAACATTTAGACTGCTGGGCTGGCATGGGGCCTGTCACCCCTGCCTGTTTCACAATCCCTAGCAACAGGGTGCATGAGCAGGAGCTGGCCCAACCTGTCACCTGGGCTTTACCTCTGTGTGCAGTGGTGCTGCGATCTTTACTCCTGATTCAGGGCCACTAGAGGCAAAGACGGCAAATATTTAGGGTCGTGGGCCAGGCCTTCCTGGAACCCATAGCCTGGCAGCAGGAAACCCTAGGCGGAGCTTAGCAGCAGATGTGTGCATCAGCCTTTCTGCATCTCGCTATGGGAGAAAAGTAGCCTCTGTTGGAACCAAGATATTTGAACATTTGCAGTTGTGTGGTGTGCTTGCTAAAAGTGGGTTTCGGCCAGGCACAGTGGCTTACGCCTGTAATCCCAGCACTTTGGCAGGCCGAGGCGGGCAGATCACTTGAGGCCAGGAGTTCAAGACCAGCTTGGCCAACATGGTGAAACCCTGTCTCTACTAAAAATACAAAAATTAGCCGGGCAACGTGGTGGTGCATGCCTGTAATCCCAGCTACACGGGATGCTGAGGCTGGAGAATCACTTGAACCCGAGAGGTGGAGGTTGCAGTGAGCCAAGATGGTGCCACTGCACTCCAGCCTGGGCAACAAAGCCAGACTCTGTCTCAAAAAAATAAAAGAAAAAAAGAAAAGAAAAAAAAGCGTGTTTTGGCCAGGGGCAGTGGCTCATGCCTGTAATCCCAGCACTTTGGGAGGCCTAGGCCGGCAGATCACGAGGTCAAAGATCGAGACCATCCTGGCCAACATGGTGAAACCCTGTCTCTACTAAAAATGCAAAAATTAGCTGGGCATGGTGGCGCACGCCTGTAGTCCTGGCTACTTGGGAGGCTGAGGCAGGAGCATCGCTTGAACCCGGGAGGTGGAGGTTGCAGTGTGCCGACATTGTACCACTGCCCTCCAGCCTGGCAGCAGAGTGAGACTCTGTCTCCAAAAAAAAAAAAAAAAAAAAAATGTGTTTCCTGGGGCCCTTCCCTAGGCGTTCCCAGTCAGGGAGGGTGCAGCTGCCTTCATGTGCTCAGATGCGGGGACTACTGGCTGGGCCCCTGATACCTGACGCTGTGTGAAAACCAAGAGCTCTAAGTCTCAAATGTGAAAAGTCACACTTCCTCTGGCTCAGTGTCTCCTCACTTCCTGCCTCATTCTAGAAGAGCTTATTAAACACCTGGGTGCTAAGCTCCCTCCTGGCCTCCCAGGACTTAACTGAATAAAGTACCAAGTACTAAAGGAGGGCAAGCCCTCCTGGGATGCCAGGAGGTGGAGGATGCAGAAGGTGGGCCTGTGTGCTGAACAGAGGGACACAGGTGACCCAGAGCCTTCTTGGGGCTGGACAGAAGCTGTAACTCAGCCTTGAGCCCTCCCCTACCGTTATGGCGTGTGTGTGTGTATGTGTGTGTGTGTGTGTACCCGCGCATGCATGCCATGGGGTGGGGTCAGGTCGGCGTGTACTTGCAGACCCCTGCCCTGGCTCCCAGACCCCATCATGCTTCTGAGCTCCTGGCTTCCTGCCCTGGTAAGTTCTCATTCAGAACACTCTGCCCGTGAAGGAGGTAGCATCTGACAAAACATGCTATTCACTTGCAGGATATTTTTTGGCTCAATGAGTGTGTGGCACATTTGCTAACGGGTTCCTTAAAAGTGTCATCTTTGATCCTTTTCCAGGTGGGAGGAGGGGGAGAGAGAAAGAGCAAAGAAAAAAAGAAGAAAAGGAAAACAATAACGACAAACATAACCTCAGCTGCTCTAACCCAAGTAAAACCTAAACCCGAGAGGGCTGAGGCTGACTGTAAAATGCTCTCGATGGCTTAAGCTAATAAACCCAACTATCTTGAAGAGTAAACACCATATTGTTTTGCCAACTATTAGATTTTTACTACTCTCCAATAAAGCGAGCACTTTATTCCTTTCAAATAATATTCCATTCATTGTTTCCTAAAGATTAGCAATTGAAAGAGATGTCAACAATTTTCACTCTTTAAATTAAGTATAATAGGCTTTTATAGCGCAGTATAAAGATATCGAAGGGAAAGGCTGCAATCAGAGCGACTCCATGTTGCTTTTATCTGTCAGTATAGCCCCAATTTGACACTTGGGAGCAGAGGAAGCTTGTAAAGGGCCCACGGACTCCATAAAGCTGGTAACACTTGGATTAGTCTGACAGCTCACTTTCTGCACAGTAAAGTGATCATTTAATTAACTAATGGGGTTGTAAGCACGAAGCTTTATCTAATTAGCTCTCTTTCCCTTTGCCTCCTGGTAATTCCAGCTCTTGGTGTTTACATATGAACGGTAGCCTGGGCTGGGACCTGCCCGTGAGAAGAGCGTTTTGCACAGGCCTCTCCCGGGTCTCTAATTCGGCTTGTTAGAGGTTCTTCTGTCTAGTTGTGACATCATTCTTCCCAGAGAAAAATAGAACAGCTTCTATACCAGAGCTGGTTGTGATAGTTTCCCAGAGGCTGCAAACACCTGCTCCTCCGGGGTTTCTATATTGTCCGTGCACATTTTAATCACATCGGTTTAATCATGACCAGTGGTTTGTGTGTGCAAGTGTGAGAGTGTGTGTGCCTGTGTGATGGTGCATCTGGGAGAGACTTTCCCCTCTGTGCAGAGGTTTCACCTCTGCTGTAGACAATCGCCGTCCCAAATCCACCACCACCATGCCAGACTTTGTCACCCTGCTCCCCCACAGTACAAAATGATGAAAATACTCGTTTCTTTTTTTTTGATATTGGGGGTCTCACTCTGTCACTCAGGCTGGAGTGCAGTAGCATGATCGCAGCTCAGCGTAGCCTCACCCACTGGGCTCAATGAGCCTCCCAACTCAGCCTACCGAGAATCTGGGACTACAGGCACGTGCCATTGGGCCTGGCTGATACTTTTGATAGAGCCTGCCTTTCTACCTGTCTTGACTAGACATGGATCTAGACAGCCCTGGCTGTGGGAATTCTTAATCGTGGCTCCTGGCATGAAGGGCCAGGTTCCTTACACAGCTCTGGATTCCTTGGGGCCTCCCTTGGGGGAAATGGAAATTGCAGCTGAGAAAGGTCACTCTGACTGCAGATCCTGCCTGCTTTCTGCAGGGCTCCAGGGGCCATTGAGACTGGAGGGACCAATGTGTGGCTCCCGGGCTGAGAGACTGGAGGGACCAACCTAAGCTTCCAGAGGCTGAGGGGTGAGGGGTGTCGTCTGTTCAGACAACAGTGCTGGAGGGAACGAAGCTCTCGGTAGAAGCGTCACCCGTAGACTTAACTGTTGGTTTTCATCCAGAGGACAGCAGTGGGGTGCACGCAGGCCCGGTGAAGGGCCCATTCTAGAGGTCAGTCCTAATGGAAGCTCTCAGCACCTTTTGGTTCAAGCCACTACCCAAGTGTGAATTTTGGTGACTCCGGTACTCACCCAGAGTGGCCCTCAGCCACCTGGATCTGAGCTGCTGAGCAGTGGGGTGGCCAGAGGCTTCGAGAGGAGGGGGGGGGTCAGCAGAGGGTGGGGGAGGGGGTGTTTTGGGCTGGCAGACTTCCCCAGCCCTTCCTTAGACACCCTCCTTCCCTCCCCCTTCTCTGCCTCATTCTGGGAGTGACCAACTCACATGAGGACTTTCCAATGCTCCTCAAAAAAATGATTTTGAAAATTTATGAAAGTAACTAACTTAAAAATTTGTGGTAAGTATACATCACATAAACTTTCCCACTTTCACCATTTTCAAGTGCACCAGTGGCATTGTTCACACCATCGCCACTATCTACAGAACCCTTTCATCTTGAAAAACTGGAACTGTGCTCGTTAAATAACTCCCCACTCTTTCCCCAGCCCCTGGCAACCACCCCTCTACTTTCTGTCTCTAGACTCTGGCTCCTCTAAATACCTCATAAGAGTAGAATGACACAGTATTTTTCCTTGTGCACTGATGCATTTAATTTAGCATCATGTCCTTAAGTTCACCCATGTTGTAGCACGTGTTAGAATTTCCTTCCTTTTTAAGGCTGATTCATGTTCCATTGTATGTATGCACCATATCATGTTTATCCATGTATCTGCTGAAACTATCAAAATGCAGTCTTTGCTTTCATTCTTGAATAGTTTTTCCATCACAGTTTTGATAAGAAGCTTTAACAAAGAAGGGCTGTTTAATCCTAAACATAATTTCTTCTGATTTAACTAATACTTTAATAGTTATTTTATAATAATTGATTCATGGCTGGGCGTGGTGGCGCACACCTGTAATCCCAGCACTTTGAGAGGCCGAGGTGTGTGGATCACCTGAGGTCAGGAGTTTGAGACCAGCCTGGCCAACATGGTGAAACCCCGTCTCTACTAAACATGAAAAATTAGCTGGGTGTGGTGGGGCATGCCTGTAATCCCAGCTACTTGGGAGGCTGAGAAGGAGAATCTCCTGAACCTGGGAGGCAGAGAAAATGGATTCAAATACAACTCAAACCTGGTGTTTTCAGAGGGGCAGGAAACTCTAATCACTTCATAACACCTGTTGTGAGGAGGCACTGAGGACAGGGCCATGCGTTAAGAATTTGAGTAGGACAACACTGCCATCTTGTGGCTATTTGTACCAATGGCACCTTGATCCTAAAGCTAGGATTAAGTATTGCTGTACACAGGGTTACACAGGGATCCATTTCTGGTCAAGGGCAGGTAAAAGGTCATAATCTATTAAAAGTATTTCATACTGCTGGGGGGGCTAGAGTCAGAATTATGCCTCCGAAGTAACAGAGCCCATGGCAGATACAGTCCTTGTTCCCTTTGCCTATCCCAGACCCTGCTGCTCAGAGGAAGTTGTGGCAGTAGCCATGGGAGCATTGGAGAAGGGTTAATTACTATTCATCCTACCCGCAGACACAATGAAGACAGTCAGGAGTCTAGATGCGTTCTCTAATTGTCTTTTGTTTTAGAAGCTCTGTTGGGTGGAAATCTCTCTCCTTCCTTTCTTCCCCCTTTCCTTCCTTCCTTTTCTCGTCCTCTTCCTTCTTTCTCTTCTTCATAACTGCTTCATTGAGATATAATTCATATGCCATAGAATTCACCCGTTTAGAGTGTGCAGTTGAGTGGTTTTTAGTTCTTACATTCACAGAGTTGTGCAACCATCATCACAATTTTAGAACACCCTCATCTCCTCCCAAGGAAATTCCATACCCTTCAACCATTATCCCCCAATATCCCATTCTCTCCCCAGGCCCTGCCAACCTCTAAGCTACTTTTTTGTCTCTATGGATTTGCCTATCCTGGGCATTTCATATGAACAGAATCACTTGATTGTGTGGTCTTTTTTGGCTGGCCTTTTTCATTAGCTTAATATTTTCAAGGTTCATCTATGTTTTAGCATGTATTAGTATTTCTTCCCCCCTCCTTTTTTTTTTTTTTTGAAATGGAGTCTTGCTCTGTCGCCCAGGCTGGAGTGCAGTGGCGCCATCTCGGCTCACTGCAACCTTCACCTCCAGGGTTCAAGCAATTCTCCTGTTGCAGCCTCCCGAGTAGCTGGGACTACAGGCATGTGCCCTCACGCCTGGCTAATGTTTTGTATTTTTAGTAGAGACGGGATTTCACCATGTTAGCCAGTATGGTCTCGATCTCCTGACTTTGTGATCCGCCTGCCTCAGCCTCCCAAAGTGCTGGGATTACAGGTGTGAGCCACCTCGCCCAGCCTATTTCTTTCATTTTTGCCACTGAATATATTCCATTGTTTGAATATGCTACATTTTATTATGCAGTCATCAGCTCGATAGACATTAGGGCTGTTTTCACTTTTTGGCAATTTTGAATAATGCTGCCATGAACGTTCTTGTACAAGTTTTTGTGTGAGCCTGTTTTCATATCTTTTGTGCATATACCTAGGAGTGGAATTACTGGGTCAAATGTTAACTACGTTTAATATTTTGAAGCTTTCTTCCCCCACATTGTCACCAGCTGTTGCTATTGTCATTTTCACTCTGACCATCCTGTGGGTATGAAGAGGTATCTCATCATGATTTGATTCACATTTCCCTGATGGCTAATGACGCTGAGCATCTCTTCATGTATTTGTGAATCTTCCATGGAGAAATGCCTAGTCATGTCTTCTGCCCGTTTTAGAATTCAGTGGTTTGTCTTCTTGTTATTGAGTTGTGAAGAGTTCTTTGCAATTCCCTTATCAGATATACGATACAATCCCAATATCAGATGTATGATTTGCAAAGCTTTTCTCCCATTCAGTAGGTGTCTTTTCACTTTCTTGATGGTGTCCTTTGAAGGACAAACATGTTAATTTTGATGAAGTCCAACTTTATTTTTGCTTTTGTTGCTGGTACTTTAGGTCTCATAGCTAAGAAGCCTTTGCCATATCAAAGGTCATGAAGATTAGTCCTATGACTTCTTCAAAGACTTTTACAGTTGTATCACTTACATTTAGGTCTTTGATCCCTTTTAAGTTTGTGTGTGTGTGTGTGTGTGTGTGTGTGTGTGCGTGTGTGTGTGTGTGTATGGTGTGAGATAGGGGTCCAGCATTATTCTTTTGCATGCGGATATCCATCCAACAAATTGTTGTAGCACAATTTGTTGAAAGGTCATTCTTTACTCCATTGAATTGTTTTGGCATTCTTGACGAAAATCAATTAACTGTAATTGTGAGCATTTATTTCTGGACTGTCAATTCTTTTCATTGACCTTTATGTCTAGCTTTATTGTACCACTTTGTTTTGACGGCTATAGCTTTGCAGTAAGTTTTGAAATAAGGGATTGAATTGTGAGCCCTTCATCTTAGCTCTTCTTTTCAAGATTGTTTTGGTTATTCTGAGTCCTTTGAATTCCATATAAATTTTAGGATTCGATTTGCACACAAGTCAACTGGGATTTCTGTAGGGATTGCACTGATTCTGTAAGATTACTTTGGCGAATATCGTCATCTTGACAATATTAAGTCTCTAGGTTGTCTTTTCATACATTTAGATCTTTACGTTTTAAAATTGTTTTTATCATCTCATCTTTGATTATCTATTGGAAATGTATAGAAATACAATTTATTTTTGTCTCTTTTCTTGTATCCTGCTACTTGGCTGAACTCATTTATTAGTTTGATTAGTTTTTAGTTGATTTCTTAGAATTTCCTGTATACAAGATCCTGTCATCTGTGAATAGAGATGTCTTTATTTCCTACCCTTCAATTGCCTTTATTTGATTTCTTACCCAACTGCTCTGGCTGGAACCTGCTGTACAACGTTGAACTGAAGTGACACAGGCATCTTTCTTGGGGCCTCTCTGTGGCCCCATCCACAGGTATGTCACCTGCTGGCATATAGGTTGTCTTCATTAGCATCTTTGGGAATGGTGTGGATCAGAACAGTATCAAAGACAGAACTCAATGACCAAATGGCAAAAGAATTTTCTTTCTTGATAGACATGAATCCTTTAATCAACAGTCTTTGGATACGATAGACGCAGCTATTAATATGCTTACCTGAATCATACACAACCCAAATGACTTCATCTTGATGAAAACATTCTCCCTGAAATATTTTCAAATGGTTTTCCTGAAAACCAGAAATATTGTGCCTGTTTTTGATCTGTTCTACCAGTCTAGTGACTTGATAGGGTCTCTCAAGAAAAAAATTTCTACACCCACCCCACCCACACACACACACATGCACGCACACATGCACACACACACACACACACACACACACACACACACATACACTTCCCTTCTGCCCTCTCCAGTCCCCAGTAGGTGGATCGAGTTGTCTCTCCAACCTTAAGGTCAGCTCACTCTGCTTTCCAAATCAATCTGAATATGGGGTGAACTGTCTTTGGTGCTTACTATGTTTTGAGATCTGACCTGTCGAGGTTCTTCAGGGTCATTAGTGTGTGAGGCCTCTGAAAGATGGAAACTCATCTATTTGGTCACTGCTGTACTTCAGGACCCAAATGGTGTCTGTCTCACCAGAGGCACTCAATTTGTATGTGCTGAGTGAGTGAAAAGTGCATTTTAGGCATAGGGAGGGGAGAGGGATGGGGTGATTTGAATGGGGGAGAAATGGAGCTAGAAATGGAAATAGAATCAGGAGTGGAGCTTGGCAGGAAAGAAAGGAAGAGAAGCCAGGTCATGCCAGCCCTAATCACCACGATGACTTCTGTGCTTGGGAACGTGTGGAGTAGATAATGCTCAGTTAGTATTATTTTCATAAATCAATGAATGTAAGAAGCAGGGAGACAAAAAGAATAGCAAAGCATAAATATCCTCAAAAGACAAAAGAAACAAAACCCTGCACTTGCAATAAGTTTCCATCAAGGCTTATAAAAAGCAATAGTCTCTAGGGCCTGTCTACAAGGCTGAGATTCTGTAGGGAGCGTGCACTGCAGACCACCTGGCCGTATGGGCAGTGCTCTTCCTAGTTATGGCATTTTCCCTCTATTCCTGCCTCCTTCACACCCTAGTAAGCTGGGCTGAACAGCTGGAGGATAATACGTCTTTCCTGTCTTTCTCTTAAGGATCATAGCTCCCAGGCTTCTTGGTTGTTGGTTCTGGGTCACTGTTCCAAGCCTCTCTGTTTCCCATTTCAGATTCCTAGCCACTTTCTAAGCAGAAAACACCCCAAGACCAAAAGATACGCAGAAAATAGTAGGAAGAAAGTGGGCATTAAAGGTAAAAATTCTCAAAAAACCCTAACATTCAACACCAGAGTCTGCCCCTCCACCCCAATCGCCTTGGCCAAACCATCCATCCCTCTTTGTTTTGCTAATACCCAATGTTAGAATCTTTTATTACCAAAGGTCTCACTTTAGAAGGCCTGCACCTAGGGATTGAGGGACAGGGATTTCCCTGTCAATATCTACAGTGGTGGAGAGGAAGCCAGACCTCAAAGAGACTGAGAGGTGAGGGGGAATCCGAAAGAGTACAGCCTCAAGGTGTTGTAACCGAGCGAGTACAGAATCACCACTGAGACGAAATTAAGCCAATTCAGAGGGTCATTTATTGCCGGTGACAACGGAGAACTAGTGTCTCTCCAACCTGTGGCCCCAAGCTCAGGGAGAGCAAGAGTTGTAAGCAGAAAACCCACACCCTGGTGAGGCACGGTTATTTATTTATTTATTTTTTTCAGTCAGCGTTATGCAGAGCAAGCTAGCTATTTTTCACAGAAGCCAAGGTCAGCAGTTATCACAAGGAAAATGGGGCAGCAGTTACAACTTATTTTTGGAAAAACTGTTTTTCTGGGTAGTTGCAGGGTGCAGGGTTTAAGATGGCATTGCTTAGGTTCTAACTCTGGGTCAGCTATGGGACAAGGAAGAAATGTTGCAAAGGGGGCAAGGAGAACCTAGAAAACCAAATGCAAAGGGGAGTCAGAAAAGCCAGGAATGGCTGGGTGTGGTGGCTCAGGCCTGTCATCCCAGCACTTTGGGAGGCCGAAGTGGGTGGATTGCTTGAGGCCAGGAGTTTGAGACTAACCTGGCCAACATGGTGAAACCCTATCACTACTAAAAATAAAAAAATTAGTCAGGCTTGGTAGCAGGCGCCTGTAATCCCAGCTACTGGGGAGACTGAGGCAGGAGAATCGCTTGAACCTGGGAGATGGAGGTTGTCACTGCACTGTAGCCTGGGCAACAGAGTGAGACTCTGTCTCAGAAAAAAAAAAAAGAAAAAAAATAGAGCAAGGACTAACACAAGGCTTTGGGAATCTGGGGTCTTTGTTCATGAAAGCAGCTCCCATTCCCGTGGAGCCAGGGGTGGAATAAAGATAGCAGTAGGTGAAGGAGTGAATGGGAGATGAGGGAGGGAGATGGTGATGATCTATTTCAAAGGGTAGTGGACTCCAAGGTTATTGGATGAAAACGAATGGGAGAGAGTGAGAGAGCTGGCTTCAGAGATGGTCACAAGTCTGGAGTAGCTGCTAAGACTGGGAGAGAAAGCAGGAAGGACTCCTGGCTGAACTGAGCACTGCTGAGTTTCCCTGTGTGGTGTGGGGTGTGGGGAAAATCAAACACTGACCTGGCCGGCCCCATACGTGATGGATCGCTGCTGTGTCTGCCCAACACTGTGGTTTGCTGGGCCTGGCAATACCACGATGGCTCCTGCTCATGGTCAGCTGATGTCTCAGGTGCAGGCATTCAATGCCTGGGGAGGTTATTGCAGGGTGGAGTTTTTGAATGGTAGCTATTCCTCTGCTTCTAGTGTCACAGTCTTCCTGAGAATACTAAGGATCTGTGCAGTGACTCTCCTCCTGAAGCTCCACATATCATCCTTAACTATTGTGGATATTCCTAGCACACGGGATCTGTCAGATTACACGGCTCGGGGAGGGCTGCTTTTAGCACAGCTGGCTACAGCGGAGTCCAATCTCACTCTGAGCCCAGCGCAAAACTAGCATCTTCTGAGTCACCAAATAAAGAGGTCAGGATGATATTCTCAAGTGTAGTTCATGCTGTCTCTACAGTCCAAAGAGGCCTATTCACTGTGGAGTATAGTGCTTAGTGATAGAAGGCTGAAGGCACAATCACTTGTTCTTTTCCTAGGGGGAGATAGCTCAGCACAGCTAAGACCACTAGACTGAAAATATTCATCAACCAGGCAGAATTGTGGGTCTTTTTCGGGTTTACTTGTTGCCCTATGGCACAGTTTTGTTTTCTCAGGGGACTCCAGAGTACCTGACACTTCCTGATCCCCCAGGTCTAATGAACATGATGTCATAAATATGTTCGATGTGATGATTTGTGGATGGTCCATGTGACCAAGTTCTCTTCAGACTATACTATTTCAGAGAGTAGGAGAGTTAACACAGCCCTGATTCAGATCGTGAATGTGTACTGCTGTCTGCTCCAAGTGACTGCAGCGGCTTCTGATCCTCCTTCCTGCTGGGGACTGAAAAGACGTATTCTCCAGACGAAACGCTGCATGCCAATTTCTTGAGCCTGCGTTGGCTGCAGTGAAGTTATCGCCTCTAGTACAGCAGCTGCAATTGAGCCTAGCACGGGTTAAGTTTCCTATAGCCCCAAATGATGCTTTTGAACTTTACAGGAGCCCAGACGGGTGAGTCAAATGATGTACTGTCAGTCTCATAAGGCTGGAATTAAGATGTTGGGAGGGCTGAATTCGTTTCTGGAGGCTTTGAGAATGAATCTGCTTCCAATATCATTCAGGTTTTCGGCCAGATTGCGTTTTTTGCAGTTGCGGAACCAAGGTTCCTGTTTCCTTGTTGGCTGTTAGCCAGGAGTCAGTCTTTTCTCCTAGAGGCTGCATTACTTCAAATGCATGTGGACCCCTTCCAGCAACTGGAAGTTGGGGTGACGGGGACAGGGGAGAAGATCCTCATGCTTTTAATTTCTCTGACTTTCTTTTTCCTTTTCTGTCTCATTACTTTGACTCCAGCCAGAAAGTTCTCTGCTTAATTTAAGGACTCATGTGCTCAGATTGTGCCCACCCAGGTAACCGAGGATCATCTCCCTACTTAAGGTCCCTAACTTCAATTGCATCTCGAAAGCCCTTTGCCATGCAACGTGACATATTAATAGGATCCAGGGATCCAGGTGCGAACATCTTTGGGAGCCCACTATTTTGTGTACCACAGTGAACCATTTTCTATGCTTTTTTGTTTCAGAAGACATAGTATGTCACAGCAGAAAAAGAGAAAAACAGAACCTGTTTCCTGAACTTGAATTTCACGGCCCTAACCAGTCTTCAGTAGAGGACCCCTGTGCTTTGGCAACACAATAAATTGTGGAGTACATAAGGGGTGAGCGGAATGCAGAGGTCAAGGTCCTATGTCATAAAGGGAGTTCTGGTGGGAATTCTCCAGCGACATAGCAGCCAAAAGACATTTCCAAATGGGCATTTGATATTCAGCATGGAACGATTTCCATCGCTGTGATACAAGTCCTTCTGTGGCCCTTTCTACCCCAAACCCAGACGCTTTGTGAGAGGTGTTTCTGCAGGAGTTGAGGGGGAGGCTGAGGTTCCCATCTAGGTTAATGTGACCTGTGACAGACAGTGGAAGCTGAAGCCTTGGGTAAAGAAGTGACCCTAAGGACTAGGGTGCCCAGGAGCTCACAGAAATCCCGAGGAGGGGGTCCGGACATCACACAACATGTCATTGGGGGTGTGAGCCCATGTTGTCTAGGTCTAGTGTCAAGAAGGCTTTGCCTGTCATTTGGGTCACACAGGTTAGGCAGATAGGGCCATGTTGCAGGCTCTTGAAAAATCCAGGCTCAGAATTTTAGTTTGTCCCACAAACTGTGGGAAAGCTCTGCAAGTTCTGCAGAGAAGTGATAAGAAGAAATCAGTGTTTCTGCAGGAGAGAAGGTGGGCAGTAGGGTATTGGCCAGGAGAAGAGCAAATCACTGTTCTCTGACCGCTTTCTGGGAGGGGCTGGCTGAGTGCTGGCTTACGATTTAAAGTGGAGTCTACTTGGTAAAGAGCAGAAAAATTTGAAATGTGAGACCCTGACTTGACTGTGTTTCCTACTAGACTGTGAACTTCTTGAGGACAGGGATTATGTGTTATTTACTTTTTAATTCCTGTGCTCCGGCCAGGGCATGGAACGTAAATATTCAGCAAATGTTTCCTGTCTGAATCTGTGTGTTACTAACAGAAATGCCAGCTGCTATTAGAAACAAACTCCAAACGCCATGGCTCAAAAGTGATAATCATTTCTTTCTTTCTTTCTTTTTTTGAGATGAAGCGTTGCTCTGTCACCTAGGCTAGAGTGCAGTGACAAGATTATAACTCACTGCAGACTTGAACTCTTGGGCTCAAGTGATCCTCCTGCCTCAGCCTTCTGAGTATCTGTGACTATATGCATGCACCAGCATCCCCGACTAATTATTTTTTACTTTTGGGACAGAGTCTCACTCTGTTTCCCAGGCTGGAGTGCAGTGGCACAATCTTGGCTCACTGCAACCTCTGCCTCCCAGGTTCAAGCTATTCTTGTGCCTCAGCCTCCCAGGTAGCAGAAACTACAGGCTCAAGTCACCATGACCAGCTATTTTTTGTGTTTTTAGTAGAGATGGGGTTTTGCCATTTTGGCCAGACTGCTCTCTAACATCTGGCTCAAGTGTTCCACCCGCCTTGGCCTCCTAAAGTGCTTGGATTACATACATGAGGTGTGCTTGGCCCTGGCTAATTTTTAAGAAATTTTTGTAAAGATGAGGTCTTGCTCTGTTGACCAGGCTTGTGTTGAACTCCTGGTCTCAAGCAATCCTCTGCCTCAGGCTGCAAAAGTGCTGGGATTATAGGTGTGAGACATTGCACCTGGCTGGAAGTTTGGAAGTTTATTTCTGACTTGTGAGCTCCAAAAATTGGTGCAGGATAGTTCTGTGGCTGGCCTCAGACTGACCCAGTTCTTTCCCCATTCACACTGGCAGTTCTTAAGAATAACTGTAGAATATGCTTAGAATACAACATCCTGAGACAGGCTGCCCAGAACAGGCTGACCCTTGTCCCTGTCCCTCCTAGAGAACGTAACATCTTGAGTTACATTCTCTAGGGAGTACCTGGGACAGCCAAGGCTTTGATTCTCTCTCCCCTGGAAGCAGGATGCCCCTCAAGGTTTTAGTCCAGTGGGTCATGTGACCCTGTGCTCTACAACCCAGGGCAGGCTGTCTTTGGGGGTCCCTCAGCTATGATGCAAGTGAGACATGCATAGCTGAGATTCCATTCACCCTGGGCAGCTTTCATGAACCTTGGAGGCCTGATGTGGTTTGGCTCTGTGTCTCCACCAGAATCTCATGTTAAATTGTAATTCCCAATGTTGAGGAAGAGACCTGGTGGGAGGTGATTTGGGGGTGGATTTCCCCTTTGCTATTCTTGTGCTAGTGAGTGAGGTCTCACGAATTCTGATGGTTTAAAAGCAGGTGGCTATATACCCAGTAGTGGGATTGTTGGGTCAAATGGTACCCAAAGGACTCTAAATCATTCTACTATAAAGACACATGCACACATATGTTTACTGTAGCACTATTTACAATAGCAAAGACATGGAACCAACCCAAATGCCCATCAATGATAGACTGGATAAAGAAAACGTGGTACATATACACCAATAGAATACTATGCAGCTGTAAAAAGGAATGAGGTCATGTCTTTTGTAGGAACATGGATGAAGCTGGCAGCCATCATCCTCAGCAAACTAACACAGGAACAGAAAACCAAATACCACATGTTCCCATGTGGGAGTTGAACAATGAGAACACATGGACACAAGGAGGGGAACAACACACACCCGGGCCAGTCGGCGGGTAGGGGGTGAGGGGAGGGAGAGCATTAGGACAAATAGCTAATGCATGCAGGGCTTAAAACCTAGATGACGGGTTGATAGGTGCAGCAAACCACCATGGCACACGTATACCTGTGCAACAAACTTACACATTCTGCACGTGTATCCTGGAACTTAAAGTTAAAAAAAAGTGTGTGGCACTTCTCCCTTCACTCTCTCTCTCTCTCCTGAGGCTGCCCCAGCCATGCCTCCTCTACAGCCTGCAGAACTTTGAGGCAACTAAACCTCTTTTCTTTATAAATTACCTAGCCTCAAGTAGTTCTTTATGGCAGTGTGAGGATGGACGAATACAAGGTCTGGCTCACAATGAATCCTATGGTCTTTTGTCCCTGGCTGCCTCTCTGTATGTCACAAATCTGCTTCATGTAACTTGTGGCACATGTGTGTCTTCTGTGTCGCTGGACTCAGACAAGTTGGTAACCAGAACATGGTGAAACTGCTTTACAACTGGTTTCCAGATGAGAGAGGGCTCTCCTCCAGGTGGTGATTCAGGGTCCCAGGATCGTTAATCTTGTGGCTCCCCCGTTCCGCACATCATTTTCGTGCTCTTTGTTTTACGATCTGTGCCAGGCTGGAACCCAGTCACATGACCACCCTACCCATGGGAAGCTGGGAAACATAACCCAGTGTGTGCCCAAGGAGAAGAGAAGGGCTTAGTGAACAGAATTTTCTGCCATGGAACAACAGGGAACAATGGAATGAACAAGAGCCCGGCACTGACTGTCACTGTTCACAGAACAAGTCAGTTTAGTTACTTAAGGTGACTACATGGCAGCTTAGTACATGAAGCTATTTTCACGTGAACTCATATGAAAAAATGATGGTACCTGTCAGAGGCACTTGTCAGCTCTCAGTAGTGTCCCATTATTGGCAGAGGCTGCAGCAGTGGAATAAAGCAGAAGCTGCCTTCTAAACCATGAGACGCCACACTCAAGCAGCTCAGAGTCCAATCGGCACCCTCCTCAGAGAGAGCGGCAAGTTTGCAGAGTGGGCAGGCCTGGCCCTGTGGGAGGGGGGAGCTGGTTGTGTTGGGGCCAATTCAGCTGAGAGATCGCTGAGTGGCCTTGTGTGTGACACTGCAGGCCCTGCCACCACTGAAGGCCTCGGCCATTTTCTTGGACTCCTAGTGGGATGGGAGCTGCTGGGAGAAGCTTCTCCTAAAGGAGGCCCAGTGAGGCCTGAGGCAGAAGTAAAGCCCTGGAAGAGCCCCAGTGAGGAGTAGTGTTGATTGCTAAGTGTTTTAGTCCATTTGTGTTGCTGTAAAGGAATACCTGAGGTTGGGTGGTTTATAAAGCAACGGGGTTTATCTGGCTCACAGTTCTGCAGGCTGTACAGGAAGCACGGAGCCAGCATCTGCTTCTGGTTAGGAACTCAGGATGCTTCCGGTCTTGGGGGAAGGGGAAGAGAACGGGGGTGTGCAGAGATCACGTGGTAAGAGAGGAAGCAACAGAGAGAAAAGAGAAAGAGAGAAGAGAGAGGGCAGGGAGATGCCAGACTCTCTTAACAAGCAGCTCTCATGGGAGCTGACAGAGCGAGAACTCACTCAGCCCTGTGAGAATGGCACCAAGACATTCATGAGGAATCTGCCTCTGTGACCCAAATACCTCCCACTAGGCCTCACCTCCAACTTGGAGAACAAGTTTCAAAGTGAGATTTGGAGACATAAACATCCTAACTATAGCATTCTTCCCTTGGCACCTCAAATGCCATGCTGTCCTCACAGGCAAAATACCATCGCTTCTTCCCCATATTCCCAAAAGTCTTCATTCATTTCAGCATTAACTCAAAAGTCAAAGTTCAAAGTCTCATCTGAGACTCAAGGCAGGTCCTTTACAACTGTGAGCCTATTAAATTAAAATCAAGTTATTTACTTCCAAGATGCAATGGTGGTACAGGCACTGGATAGACACTCCTATTCCACAATGGAGAAATCAGCCAAAAGAAAAGGGTGCTAGGCCCCATGCAAGTCCGAGACCCAGCAGGGCAGACATGCAGGGCTTCACACCTAGATGACGGGTTGACAGACGCAGCAAACCACCATGGCTTAAACATTTTTATTTTATAAGTTTAAAAGAAATCTCCTTTGACTCCATGCCCCTGGGCACATGGGTGTGAAGAGTGGAGCTCCCCTCCTTGGGCAGCCTAGTCCCATTGCTTTTCTGGGCACATCCCCTGTGGCTGTGCTCATGGGTTGTAGCTGAGCACCTGCAACATTTCCAGGTAGGGCATCAAATTACTTCTGACAATGGTAGGTCGGCAGCCCCCTTCCCACAGTTCCACTAGTCAGTGTCCCAGTGGGGGAGTCTGTGTGGGGGCTCCGACTCCCCTACATTTCCCCCTCAGCACTCTCCTAGTAGAGTCTGTCTATGGGGGCCCCATCCCTATGACAGGCTTCTGCTTGGGTACCCAGGCTTTCAGATATATCCTCTGAAATCTAGGTAGAAGCCACCAAGCCTCCACCATTCTTGAGTCCTGTGTGTTTGCAGACTAACACCGGTGGAAGCTTCCCAGGCTTACAGCTTGCGCCCTTCAGAGTGGTGGCCAGAACATAACCTGAGGTTGTTTGAACCACAGCTGGGACCACAGTGTCCTGGATTTGAAGAGCAGTATCATCAGTGTCTCAAGGCAGCACAGGACAGCAGCACCCTGGGCCTGTCCCCCCAAAATAACTCTGTCCTCTGAGGCCTCTGAGCCTGTGATGGGACGAGCATCCTTGAAGATTTCTGAGATGCCTTTGGGGCCTTTCCCTCACTGTCTTGACTATTAGTACCTGGCTTCCTTTTGTCTGTGCTAATCTCTCTAGCAGGTGATTGCTCTACAGCATCCTTGGATTCTTCTTCTGACAATGCTCTTTCCTTCTCTATAACATGGCCACGCTGCAAATATTCCAAATTTTTATGCCCTGTTTCCTTTTTTCTACCAGTTTACCATAAGAAGTTAAAAGTAACCACACAGCAGCCTGAGCACTTTATTGCTTACAGATTTCTTCCTCCAGGTATCCTAGGCCATCACTCTTAAGTTCTGCCTTCCACAAAGCCCCACAGCAAGGACACAATGTAGCCAAGTTTTTTGCTAGGGTGGAGACAAGGGGGACCTTTGTTCCAGTTCCCAGTAAGTTCCTCATTTCCATCTTGAGACCCTGCCAGTGTGGTCTTTTTATTAAAAAAAAAATACTTTCTACTTTTTTTGAGACAAGGTCACACTCTGTCACCTGGGCTGGAGTGCAGTGGTGCAATCTTGGCTCCCTGTAACCTCTGTTTTCCAGGCTCAAATAATCAATTCTATCACCTCAGCCTCCCAACTTGCTTGGACTGCAGGCATGTGCCACCACATCCGGCTAATTTTTGTAGTTTTTTTTTTTTGTAGAGATGGGGTTTTGCCATGTTGCCCAGGCTGGTCTTGAACTCCTGGACTCTGTCCACCTTGGCCTCCCACAGTTTTGGAGTGTGGCCTTTACTATCTGTATTTCTATCAGCATTTTGGTCATAATGACTTAATTAATCTCTAAGAAGTTACAAACTTTCCCTTGTCTTCTGGTCTTCTGAACCCTCCAAACTCTTCCAGCCTCTGCCCATTACCCAGTTCCAAAACCACTTCTTTATAGCAACACCCCACTCCCTGGTACTAATTTTCTCTCTCAGTCTGTCTGTGTTGCTATAAAGGAATACCTGAGTCTGGTCATTTATAAAGAAAAGAGGTTTATTTGGCTCATGGTTCTGCAGCCTGTACAAGAAACGTGGCACTAGCATCTGCTTCAATGTGAGGGCCTCAGGCTGCTTCTCCTCATGGCAGAAGGTGGAGGGGGAGCTGCGTGTGCAGATATCACCTGGAGAGAGGCAGCAAGAGGAAGTGGGAGGATGCCAGGCTCTTTTTAACAACCAGCTTTTGTGGGAGCAAAGAGTGAGAACTGGCTCATGACCAAGAAGCCAGCACTAAGCCATGGTCCCTCCTGAAAGTGGGGCAGAAATGGCTGTGACTGGAGCCTCAGTAGCCCTGACACCCTCAAGCACCCTTGCACGCCAAATCCACACCAACTCCTGCATATACACGGCCTCCAGACTGTATCCTAGTCCATCTCTGCCTTTATGTGACCATCTGAGGGGGTCAAAATACTGTGCTGAGAGAGACCAACACTGCAGTGGGGGAGTAAGTGAATTAACCGTGAAGCCCTGCTCCAGGCTGGCACACATGAGTGTCTCTGTCCCATCAGTGCTAGTCCTGCGCCTCTCTCAAGCCTACGCTGGCCCCTGACCCCAGGGTCTCTTGCTTCAGTGAAACTCTTACCTCCGTCTCTGCTCCTGTGCCCCTGACTTGGCCGCCTCCCTTGGGTTTCAGGGAGAACATTTTGTAATGCGGCAGTGGAAAACATGGGGAGAACGTCAAGGAAGTCAGAGGTTCATGCTGAATGCCAAGTGTTAGCAGACTTTTCGACCCCAAGGGTGCCCTCCTGCCCCCAACATCTGCACTCTGTTGAGTTCACATAGTCCACAGGCGAATCGTGGCTGCCTGAGCTTTGTTTTTAATTCGATACCCTGGCTTTATCAGTTTTTATGCCAAAGAAGGTATCTTAGTCCATCAGGGCTATGGCAAAAATGCCATCGCCCAGGAGGCCTCAACAACAAGCATTTATTCCTCACCATTCCGAAGGCTGGAAGTCTAAGATCAAGGTGTCAGTGACTTGGTGTCTGGGGAGAACCTGTTTCCTGGCTCACACATGGCGTCTTCTCGCAGTGTCCTCACGGGGTGGGAGGGCCGAGGGAGCTCTCTGGGGTGTCCTTTACATGGGTGCTAATCCCATTCACGAGGGGGCTCCACGTTCATGACCTAATCACCTCCCAAAGCCCTCACTTCCAATCATCAACACATTGAAGTTAGGTTTCAATATATGAATTTGCGGGGGACACAAGCATTCAGTCTATAGAGGAAGCAGATTTTGTAAGTTTTAAGCCCGCTTAGGTACAGAGGCCTGCACGGTCTCATGAGCCAACACTAACTACCCGGAGCTCCTCCCTCCAGGTGGAACATGGACTCCGGCTGGGGGCCTGGCTCAGAGTGTGGCGTGTGCCATCACTACCACGTCTTCAGAGAACGCAATTTCATTAGAAGCTCCTGTAAGGTCCTGAAAGGCCCACTGCCCCCCAGCCATGCGGTGGCCTTTCCCTGCAAGACCGTGCTGCTCTGAACTGTTTCACTAAATGGTCATGGGCACGAGGCTGGCACTGCCCTGCAGGACAATGGCTGTCACGTGCTACGTGTTCACCAGGTTCAGACGTTTATCTCCAGTCTCTAAAACTCCCCCTTAAAGTGGATATCACCCTTCTTTTCATTTTCAGAAGAGGAACCTGAGGCTGGAACGTGGGGGCTGCAGGGTAGTGTGATCTTGGGCCCCGGGCTGAGTGACCCCCTCAAGACCACATGGCTCTGTTTCCCTCTGCTGGTGACTGAGCGAGGCCTGCTGTCACCTGCCCCAGCCTGCCAGGGCTGAGGCCTCCTTTTCCACCAGCACCTCTAAGGTCTGCGGTCACGTTAGCCTGTGTCTCGGGGCTCGCAGGCTGGCCGGGGCTGCACATTTCTGGAAGGAAATGTCCTGAGCCGGTGCTGGTCTCAGGCCAGCAGCTTCACTTCCTTCCCCCCGGTCGCCGAGGCACAGTATTTTTCTACTGTAATGGGAGTTGTCACATTGCAACTACACTTTGTTCATGAGGAGGTGACTGATCTCTGTACAGTTTTGCATTCCTTGCCTTGCAGCCACTCATTTATCCACAGTTTGTTGCAATCCCCCACAGGCATCACGGCCGTCTTTCTGCCCATGTCTCTTGCACAGCCCCTCCCACCGAGCTGGCCCACCACAGTCCCGCACACCCTGCTGAGACGGGGATGCTCCTCTCCCTACCGGGCCCAGCACCTTCCATCAAGCTTTCCCCTGGTGATGGTGTGGGACACAGGGATGGTGTCCCTTCAACAGCCAGGCCCCACAGAATGGCTGACTGTCCGGGAGAGCCCCAGTCTGCTAGGCCTTCAGGGACTCTGGTAGCACTTACTTTTTCACGCAAATTTTAATGACGTGATCCCTTTGGGCAGAACTGTTAAATAAAGCCGCCTCTTCCTCCAGGTCAGATGTTGACTTCTGCCAGGGGGGTCTGACTTGAAGTACGGCATATGCCAAATGTCAGCTCTGGGTCTTCCCTCAGCTGGGTGACTTTGTGCAGTGCACAGACTGTGCAACTATATGTGTCAGCCCTGTGAGCCACTGTTGCTCTAAGCCCCTGACGTGGAAAAAGGTTTGACATTTATGCCCCTCAACAGTCACTGCCCTGGCCCGGAGACCCCCCAGGACCTATGGCTGTAACAGAAGCCCCCTTGATTGCAGGCCACCCCATATTAGAGTCTGATGTTTCCTTGCTTCATTTGTTTAACACGGGTCTCTGCAGCTGGCCACCGCCCACCCCAGGCCTCACGCCTCTTTTCATGCCTGCTGAGACCAGGCCACTTCGACTTCTTTTAGTTCATCTCTGAACTGGAATCTCTCTTTAGGGACAGAGGGAAGCTCGCTCTGCATGTGAGCACATCTTGTTGTTCAACCCTCAACTCTACTGGTCTTGTTTTTTAACTGGTAACCAATTTATTTAAAATAGCTGACTTAAGCATCTGCGATGGTGGCTTCCACCTCAACTCCTGGCACAATACTAATGGAAGTCATCTCCTTAACAATCTCAGAAGGACTGTGTGAGTCAGTGAGTCGCTTGTGAATTCTCATCTGGAAACAATCCCATGTCTTAGAACCTCATCACAAGGAGTTTTTCTTACAGTGATTCTCAAAGACGTGACAGGCATCCGAAATGGCTCTTTCACTTTGAGATCCGTTTCCTTTGCTTCTCTAATCAAGTCAGCACACACCTTCTTCAGGGATTTTACGTAGCGGCCTGTTAGAGTGATTGGAATCGGTGAACTGCCACCTCCGGCTCCTGGGGTGTTTTTCCAGTATCCTTAAAAGCCATGGCTGCTGCGCGGCTTCCTGACCGACCTGCTCCTCGGCAAGAGCAAACAGCGGTGAGTGAGGAGCAGGAGCGTGCAGATCCACGCCCCGAAGCAACTACAGCCGTGTCTTCCTCTGAGAGGGTCTTTTGTTTTTAGACACAGTTTCACTCTGTCTCCCAGGCTGGAGTCCAGAGGTGCGATCTCGGCTCACTGCAACCTCCGCCTCCTGGCTTCGAGTGATTCTTGTGCCTCAACCTCCCAAGTAGCTGGGATTGCAGGCACACGCCACCATGCCCAGCTCATTTTTGTATTTTTAGTAGAGACAGAGTTTCGCCATGTTGGTCAGGCTGGTCTGGAACTCCCAACCTCAAGTGATCCGCCCGCCTTGGCCTCCCAAAGTGCTGGGATTACAGGTGTGAGCTACCGCGCACCCGGCCAGACTTGTCTTTTGCAGTGTTGGGTGCAGGGCGTTGCTTGTGACACTGCCGTTACCAATGCCTGCCAATTACTGAGTGTGCACTGTGAGCCCCATATGGTAATTTGTTTAATCCTCCCATCGATCCTGTGAGGAAGGTACTGCCAACCTCTGTTTATATATAAGCAAACCGAGGTTCAGAAAAGCTTGGCCACTTGCCCCAGGCCACCTGACCAGAATCCAACCTCAGGAATCCTGATGTCGAAGGCCAGCTCCCGGTTGCCACACCCCGGCCACGGCATTGAGATCCGTCAATGCGGAGCCTTTCGGGATGGACATTCTTTCTTCTGGGATTATTGTAGAAGGAAGTTTGAGGGTGAGAAGAAATGTCAGTTAAAAGAGGCACAATGATTGTCACCATGCACTCCAGCCAGGGAGAGCTGGACTCAGATGTCAGTCCTGCCACCTAAAGGCATGCGACTTAGGGCAAGTGACTTGCCCTCTCTCTGCCTCTGTGTGTTCATTTGTAAAGTGGGATGAATCACGTGCTGACCTGATATGGTGGTTATGAGGAGGGGAATGAGAAAATCTGTGTCAAGTGCTGAACACAGGGCCTGGCATACAGTGAAGGGTCAGTACCTGCTGCTCTTCCTTTTCCTCTTCCTCTTCCTCTCCTTCTCCTTCTCCTTTCTCTTCTTTTCTGTCTCCCATTGGCTTCCCCTCACTGCCTCTCATAAACAGCCTGTGCGAGCATTTCATCCTACCCTTTTTAGGGGGGATTATGGCCAAATTGTCAGTTTCTGTAGGATAGATTACTGTCTTGAGCTAATGAAAAATATTCCAGAAAAGACCAGCATCTCCATCACTATCACATTTTCAAAGAATGTGGCCGGGCCAGTGGCTCACGCCTGTAATCTCAGAACTTTGGGAGGCCGAGGTGGGCGGATCACAAGGTTAAGGATCGAGACCATCCTGGCCAACATGGTGAGACCCGATCTCTACTAAAATACAACAATTAGCTGGGTGTGGTGGCGTGTGCCTGTAATCCCACCTACTCGGAAGGCTGAGGCAGGAGAATTGCTTGAACCCGGGAGGCAGAGGTTGCAGTGAGTTGAGATCAAGCCACTGCACTCCAGCCTGGCGCCTGCTGACAGAGCGAGACTCTGTCTCAAAAAAAAAAAAAAAAAATGTAATTTCAGTAGAAATCCCCATAAGGATTTCTACTACCCACCCAGCTACGCTGTGGCTTTTGTCTATAAGCTGTGCTGCTCCGAGCTGTTCTACACAGTGGTGATCAGCACAAGGCTGGCAGGCTACCTGCGTTCTCGGGAAGGAGGCCCTCGAAACCACAAAGCTCCTTACCCAACTCTGGAAAATGACATCATGAGCGTCCCTCCAATAAATGCATTTTCAACTCAAGGCTCAGCGGCTCAGTAGGGAACAGTTACCACCGATCACCGCTGGAGGGCGCCCAAGCTCGCCTCTTAGCCTCTCGAGAGGGGACTCAGGCTTCCAGATGTTGAGAAAACACTCGGGCATACAACCTTCCGCACTGCACTGATCTACTATGCACATTTTAAAAGCCTGTAACTCTTTGATCTCAGTCTCACCCTTTACTTGTTAATATTCTGCCCTCAGTGAAAGGACGGGGAAACGGGTTGAGAAACAAAATATGTATGTATGAATGTATCTGGAGAAGTGGTGTCCCTATGTGGTCCAGGTTCGCTTCAAAACTCCTGGGTGAAGCATTCTCCAGCCTCAGCCTCCCAAGTAGCTAGGACTACAGGTGCACATGACATCGTGTGCAGCTGATAAACAATTATTAATGACCAATAAGGAATGCCTTTTGTGGAGCCGTGAGATAAGTTTTCATTCATTCTCTCTGATTCTCACAACAGCCCTGTTAGCGGATGCTCTTTGCTCTTCTTCTTCTTCCTCCTCCTCCTCCTCCTCCCCTTCCCCCTTCCCCCCTTCCTCTTCTTCTTCTCCTTCTTCCCCTTCCCCCTCCTCCTTCCTCCTCCTCCCTCTTCCTCCTCGTCCTTCTTTTCCTCCTCCTCCTCCTTCCTCCTCCTCCCTCCTCCTCCTCGTCCTTCTTTTCCTCCTCCTCCTCCTCCTTCTTCTTTTTCTTCTTTCTCTTCTTCGTCCTTTTAGAGACAGGGTCTCACTTGGTCACCCAGGCTACAGTGCTGTGGCCTGATCATAGCTCATTGAAGTCATTGTAAACGCACAGAGAGGTGGAGAGAATAGGGAGAGTAGAGAGGGTACAATGAACACCCTCCTATTCGTCACCTGGATTTAACAATTGCTAGCCCTTTGCCATATTTGCAGAGTTTGAGATGTGATCCTCAAGGAGAAATCAGAATTCCATTAACTCAACATCCTGGGATCAAGCCAAGGAACAGGATTCTAAAATGGCCTAAAAACGCAGGCCAGAGGAAGGTGGGTGGGGTGGTGGTCAATGGGAGGGGACCTTCCACTAACACTGAGGAGGGCAATACCTATGGAAACCACGGTACGACTAAAAACCCAAAGATGGACCAGGGTCCCAGGTAGAAAAGGATCACTCTTGGCCAGAGATTTAAGCAGGCTTCATAGCTGACCCAGATCAGGTGGTAGAATACTTTGAAAATGAAAAGGTCAAGGCCAGAAGGGCCAGGGGTTATTGTAGGGAGGAAAGGTGCTATGACTAACTTGAAAACTGGACTTTTCAATGTAATATTTTCTCAATTATATGTCTAGGGGATGCAGTATAAACAGGCATATGACAAATGACTAATCGATTTCCAATAATAAATTACTTATTTACTGACCAACCACGTTCTTCCCAGGCATAGTATAGAAATATGGACAGACAGGAACACTTGTCCTGAGGCTGCCTTTCCTAGCTTTCTGTTTCTGGAAAGTGAATGAGACTTTTCTTTTATTCTTAAATACATCCAAGAAACTTTCTGTAACAGGTCATTCCAATGTCTTTCTTAAAAGTTAGGAAAGTCTTCTTTAAATCTGACTTCAAGTTCTTATTTTTCAGTTTATTTATATTTA
The DNA here is from genome assembly GCA_036589455.1 of Ateles fusciceps. Lineage (NCBI taxonomy): Eukaryota > Metazoa > Chordata > Mammalia > Primates > Atelidae > Ateles > Ateles fusciceps. The sequence goes on from JAZHEH010001544.1 coordinate 712,602, forward strand.
TATATATTTATATTTTATTTATATATTTTTATTCTTCCACTTTCAAACTTTCTTCAACCTTATATTTAAGGAGCATCTCTTATACACAGTATATAGTTATGTCTTTTAAAATCCATTTTGAAACAAAATTGATCTTTTAATTTGATTCTTTAATCTTTTTACATTTATTGTAATTACTGGTAATTTTTGCTCAAATCTCTTATTACTTGTTTTCTGTGGATTACTTTTGTTTTATGTTCATTTTCTTTTCTATCTTGTCTTCTAATTGCTCTTCATTTGGCTCTTCTATTAGCTTGTTCGATACATGCTAATTTTTTAACCTTAGAGATTACAACACGTATCCTTGACTTATTCCAATCTAATACGAATTGGGTCTTTTACCACTTCCCAGGAAATTTAAGGGCCTTATGCCATTTTAAGTTCTTTCCTCCTGCCTTAAGTACTATTATTGCTTTATAACTTCTCTTTCTATTTAAAACTCTACAAAACATTAATATTATTACTGTGTACGTGGTCAGCACTAATTTAGCATTAATTTAGATTTATCTACTATAGTATTTATACTTTACAGTGTCCTTCATTTCTTCCTGCATTTCCATGCTTCCACTGAGGTCATTTTCTTCTGTCTAAACAATATTTTTTAGTGTGTGTGTGCTGGTAACCTATTATCTCAAGTCTCTTTGTCTGGAAATATTTTTAGCTCACCTTAATATTTGAAGAATATTTTTGGTGGCTGTAGAATGCTGTCAGCTATTTTCTCCCCAGCACTTGGAAGATATGATTTCATGTCTTCTGTCTTCCAGTGTTTCCGGTAAAAGTTAGTGGTCAGCCTTATTGTTGCCCCTGTGACTGTAATATACTCTCCCTCGACAGCTGGATTCCGTCTAAGATATTCTATTCATTTCAGCTTGCAGCACCTTTACTACAATATGCCTCAATTCCATTTTCTTTATATTTCTCCTGCTTGATGTTCCTAATATTCTCAAATCTATGGCTTTGATGTCTTTAATCTGTTTTAAATATTTCTTTAAATATTGTCTTTTCTCCGTTAATTCTTCCTTCTCCTTCTGGGATCTCACCTACGCATATTTTAAACCTTTTTTGCTGCTTCCCGTATGTCTCTTATGTTCTTTTCTGTTTTCTATCTTTTTTCTCTCCGTGCTTCAGTCTGAATGTTTTCTTTGACATTCTTGACTAATTCTTAAAGACTATGTCATCTACTGCTAAATCTAGCCATTGGATTTCAATGACAATTACTGTATTCATCCTTTTTAAAAATACTCGCCAGTTCGCTGCTGAAATTTCCCATCATTTCACTGAGTTCCTTTAATATTTGAATCATGGTTATTTAAAGATCCACGTCCAGTAACTCCAGTGTCTGGCTCATCTCCTGCGGGCCGGTTGTAGGAGTGTGGCCTGTGGCTGGGACCCATTCCAGGGTGAGAGGTAGCCGCCAATCCAGGTGCACTACATACCTTTCCACGTGTGCTGTTTCAAGTCATTTAGGCCCATGCTAACTTCTCCTAATATTAACATAGGTTGTTTCTTTCTTTTTCTTTTTTAATTGTACTTTAGGTTCTGGGGTACGCATGCAGATTATGCAGGGTTGTTGCATAGGTGTGTACATAACCAGGTGGTTTGCTGCCTCCATTCCCCCTTCATCTATATCTGGCATTTCTCCCCATGTTATCCCTCCCCCACCCTCCCCACCCCCTGCTGTCCCTCCCCTAGCCCCCCTCAACTGACCCCAGTGTGTGATGCTCCTTTTCCTGAGTCCACGTGTTCTCATTGTTCAACACCTGCCTATGAGTGAGAACATGTGGTGTTTGGTTTTATGTTCTTGTGTCAGTTTGCTGAGAATGATGGTTTCCAGATTCATCCAAGTCCCTACAAAGCACACGAACTCATCATTTTTTATGGCTGCATAGTATTCCATGGTGTATATGTGCCACATTTTATTCGTCCAGTCTATCATTGATGGGCATTTGGGTGGGTTTCAGGTCTTCTTGCTGGTTTATATTTTCAAAGCATGTCATTTCAATTCAATAAATCTTTGCCGAGGACAACCCTGAAGCACAAAGTGGTTAAAAGATTTTTCCCAGTGTCGCTGCAACATTCGGTGACTACAGTGGACATTTGTTATGTTTTCTGGAGCTCAACATCTCAAAGCCCTTCTTATGTTTGGGAACAGCCATCAGGGCTGGGACACTCTCAGCACAAGCACATGACCCTCTCCTCTCCAGCCACATGCTCCCTCCCCGGGCTTTGCATCTGGAGTGAGTGATGCAGAGATTTAGGGGACCCCGTGGATATTTGTGCCAGTGGCAGTGGTGGTGGAGGCAGCGGCAGGCCCAGCAGTGGCAGCCCTCGTGCCCACGCCAGACTGGCACCCTGTATGGATTTGGCTGCTGTGGTGGCCACGTAGCCTCCCTTGGTTCTCGCTACTCCTTTTCAATTCTGTGAGTTACTTGGTACCCTTCCAATAAATTCCTGTTTTGCATAAACTAACCAGAGTGGGTTTTTGTCGTTTGTAACCACAAGTCGTGACTAACACAGGGAACAAGCAGGTGAGAACTCAAGGGTGCCAGGTGGCTGCCGTACTCTTCGCTGAAAGCTCAGCTGATAGATGACTGTTTCAGACCCAGAAACCCAGCGTGGTTCTGCCTCCTTGCCTGGGAATGTTACAAGGGAATGCTGAACATGCCTCAGTGTGCTCACAAAATTGTGCAATTTTCCTGGAAAAGTAAAATAATAATTTAGGCCCTTTAGCAGGCTAGAAAGGACTCATTAGGGAAAGAACAATGAGAAACAAATTAGAGAGCAAACAATGTGTAGATGATGGAGGCTGGGCCTGTGCCTTGACCTGGCATGGCTGGCCTGGTGAGCTGCGAGCTGTGGCCTGCACCACGGAGCAGAGGGTGGTGTCCGCCCCTTCCAGTCAGGCCTCACCTCCTGGAGGGTTCAATGGGTCTGCTCTAGTGCCCACATGGGGGTTGGTGCTCATTGGGCAGCCAGGCTCTGGGTCCACTCCCTACGCTGCCTCTGAACCTCAGCTGGCTTGCACCAGCCTGGCCACCCATACACAGTGCTGGAGTTCTTGCCTGGAGGGTAAGGACTGCAGGAGCCTGGGATGTCATCTGGGGATGCCTCTTCCCTGCTTCTCTATCCAGACCACCTCTTTCAGGAGGGCAGTTGCATCTCCAAGAGATACATCTCTTTCATCTCTTACACTTTGCACGTGGTAGGTTTCAACAAGTGTTCCTTGGCAGTGATGTGTGTGGCTGGTTTCTCCTTCTGCTCTTTGCTAACTGTTACCCGCAAACTGCCATGTGCCTGGGCATTCAGGTTTCAGTACAAAGGTACACATGCAGTTAGAGTGTTGCTTCTGATCAGAAGTCCCAGGCTTGGGCTAAGAGGGAGAGGAGAGCTTGGCAGGTTGATGGGTAAGCCTTTCTCTTCTCCCCTCCTCTCCTTTCTTTTTCCTTTCTTCTTTTTTTGTTATTTTATTTATTTATTTTTTGAGACAGAGTTTCACTCTTGTTGCCCAGGCTGGAGTGCAATGGCAAGATCTCGGCTCACTGCAACCTTTGCCTCCCGGGTTCAAGCAATTCTCCTGCCTCAGCCTCCCAAGTAGTTGAGAATACAGGCATCTGCCACCACGCCCAGAGAGTTTTTGTGTGTGGTTTTTTTTTTTTTTTTTTTGTATTTTTAGCAGAGATGGGGTTTCACCATGTTGGCTAAGCTGGTCCCGAACTCCTGACCTCAGGTGATCCTCCTCCCTAGGCCTCCCAAAGTGCTGGTATTACAGGTGTGAGCCACCACGCCCGGCCACCTTTTTTCTTTCTAGAAGGCCAATTCCTGGCTTGAAGCTTTCATGTACATATCAGCTGCAGTCCACCGATGACCTGTAGGTTGATGTCGCCCTTTCAGGATGCTGGCATATATTTCTACCCATGTCTAGGGTGTATTTGCCCCACATATGCAAGCTGCAGGTGCTTTCCCACCTGCAACCCAGGGTTGACATAGGCCTGGGCTTCTCATTCAGCTTTTCCATTCAAGTACTTTAATGCCACAGGAGAGTGCATATAAGCCAGCATTAGCCTCCTCACTGGGCTCCCCGCCTACTTTCCTGCCCAGGCTGCTATTTAAAGCATAAATCAGATCAAATAACTCCCCCCAATGAAAGCCCTCCCAAGGCTTCCCCGTCACACTGGGGCTCTTCCTACAATTCTCTGCTGTTTCTTGCCTTTCACTTCCTTGCTCCCAACACTCTAAGCACACTGGTCTCCTTCCTATCCTGGGAACATCCCAGACCTCAGGACCTTTGCACTTGATTTTCTCTTCCACCCTCGGCCCACTTCACCTCCTGCTCCTTGTTGTCATTCAGGTCTCAACTAAAATGTCCCTTCCTCTCTATCCATCTAGTTTAGCGGTCCCTTCTGTTACTTTGCTCACTTCTTTCCTTCTTTCCTTCCTTCCTTCCTTCCTTCCTTCCCTCCTTCCTTCCTCCCTCCCTCACTCCCCTTCCCTTCCCTTCCCTTCCCTTCCCTTCCCTTCCCCTCCCCTCCCCTCCCCTCCCCTCCCCTCCCCTCCCCTCCCCTCCCCTCCCCCTCCCCTCCCTCCCCCTCCCCTTCCTTTCCCTTCCCTTCCCTTCCCTTCCCTTCCCTTCCCTTTTCCCTTCCCTTTTCCCTTCCCTTTTCCCTTCCCTTTTCCCTTCCCTTTTCCCTTCCCTTCCCTTCCCTTCCTGCTTGCTTACTTTTTTGTCTGACTCTATCACCCAGGGTGGAGTGCAGTGGCACAATCTTGACTCACTGCAACTCCTGCCTCCTGGGTTAAAGTGATTCTCCTGGCTTGGCCCCCTGAGTAGCTGGGATTACTGGGACACACCACCACATCCATCTAAGTTTTGTATTTTTAGTAGAGATGGGATTTCACCATATCGGATAGGCTGGTCTTGAACTCCTGGCCTCAAATGATCTGCCCGCCTTGGCCTCCCAAAGTGCTAAGATTGCAGGCATGAGCCACCACACCTGGCCACTTTTATCTTCTTTACATTTATCCCTTCCTAAAATTCTCTTACTCATTTATTTGCATGCCTAGAACCATGCCTTGTGCATAGCAGTTGCTTAATGAAAGTTTTGCTGAATAAATAAATGAAGACATAAACTAGTGGGAAATACTTTTAACACCCCTAGGAGTGTTTGAAAAAAGTTAATGTGAATTTAGCTTATGTTGAGTGAACTGATTGTCAAATGCATGGAGAAATTCGTTGTTGAATAAGTGAGTGAGTGGGTGGATAAAAAGTTGATGCTGCAGAGAAATGTATCCTTTTTTCCTGTGGTATCTTGCACCTCCTGGCACAATGCTGGGTACACAGGCTCCAGAAATACGTCGTCCTGTGAATTCAAGGGAACGTTCTGCTCTGTTGGTTTCTCTCCTCCTTATGGAAAAAAGCAGAACTTGCTTGGAATCACATGGTGTTCTTAAAGCCTGAAGAAGCAGGGCTTTCAAATTGTTCTCTCCTCGGGATGTCGCACCTCTGTGTTAGTTTAGACAGCTGACGACTGGCTGGGGCCATGACTCTTGGCATCACCACTCCAGGCTTCCCACAGAACGGGGGAACAGAGTTTCCATTGCCGCGAGAGCATTTCTTGGCTCAGTTCCTCCCTTGCTTCTCACTGAGAAGGAGGCCCCTTAATGACCTCTGCCCCAGCAGATTTTCCAGCCACCTCTTGGATCATTTTCAAGAAAGTGACACCTTCCAGTGGATTCCCCCTCTTCCACCCAATATCCTCTGAGCAGTACCTCCCCCACCACATATGTGCTCAAGAAATCTCTACCCACGGATTACTGGCATGAAGTTAAACAGATGCAGAAAGGGAAAGTGCTGGGACAGAAATCGCGTGTCTCCTCAATCATCTGGAAGTACCTTTCTCCTTTCAGTTAGGTGAAGTCTTCCTCAATTTATAACTTGTTGTTTGTAGATTTTCGTATCTCCTTGGAAGATGATTCTGCAGTTCTGTAGTCTGCAACCCTAACTCTGCCATTCTCCGTAGGTCTCCTATGAGCAGGGCACTCATGGTCTTTGCTCTGGACAAGTTTTCAAAGATGTCTGTATAGCCACACAAAGCAGATTTCTTCACTGACCAGTACGATAAAGTCTCCCTCTGGGGCAGTTAAGCACATTTGCTTGTAGCCCCCTTATAAGATTGGGGGTCCCCCTAAGCACAGGGCTCCTGATACTGTGAAAAAGATCCACTCTGTGCATACCACACCTGCCCCACCCCCACGAACTTGGATGGTTGTGGTGACGGCAAAGGATCTGATGCAAATGCTAAGCTCATACTGCTTGCTCTGTGGCAATAGTCTGTGGTCTCTGACCCAGGAGTCTTGTGTCTTCCACTAACATCCATGAAACCGTGGCAGGCTGACTCATTGGCTGAAAAGCAGCGTCAAATCTCAGACGCTTCATAGTTCTTGACACTCCTCTGGTCTATACTCCATAAATTAACTTTAAGTATGTATTTCTAGTATGTATTGTACATTAAACTAGTACAGAATTTCAAGTAAGTGTATTTTGCTCCTCAAGGGCAGGCAGGTTTGTACCTTGCAAATTATCTGATACATACGGGGCACATGGCAAGTGCCCTACAACTTCCTGTTGTGGCCTGTGGTTGGAGATGTCTCTACCATGTCCTTCAAAGCCACCATGTTGACCCCACGGTGATGGCGTATCTCGCCGTTCACAGGGGTCTATGCAGTTCCCCCTTTGGCCATCTCCTCCATACTCACTGCTCAAGATGGCTGTTCACAGGAACAGACCCAAATGCCTCCGCTGGGAGCCCTGGGGCACAAGTCAATGCGACTGAAGCTGAGAGACGAAGTGCTGGAGAGAAAACATCAAATCTTAACATTCTAACTAAGCATCCAGAGTCTCGGAGACCATTCTCCCTGGGAAACAGAAGCTCATTGCCCTGGCTATCAGAACAGGAGACCTGACATGTAGGTCGAATCTGGATCAATTTCAGCCTTACTCTTGGCAAGAGACACGGGGCTGCTGTGACACAGAAGTGGACCAACACAAGGGAGCCACCAAACCCTCTCTGCATCAGGATTTGGCAGCTTCTCTTCCCCCTTTCATGATATTATACTCTCTCACACTACAGACAGAAGAGGCAAGATTCATGATTCTGTTAACGAAACCCCAAAACTGCTGCTAAATATGACTCATGCAGAAAGGGAGAGCCAGGCTGGAGAAGGGGAAGGGCCTCAGGGCTGGAGCCAGAAGTTCCCGAGTGTGGGTCTTGGCTCTGCCACTGTCAACAGAAGACCTCGTGTCTCCACCTGAGCACAGGGCGGATCATAACAATAACACTGGTTCTGGGTCCACCGTGGCCATAAGGGGAGAGTGTGTAAGAGCAGCCAGACAATTACAGGTGGCTCAGGTGAGGTGAGGGAGGGGAATGTCATTCCTCAGGGGACTGCCAGGGAATGTAGATGAGGTCCCTTCCCTAAAATCCTTCCCTCCAAAGGAGAGCCCTTTTATGACTGCTGGAACAGCAGCCACGCTTCTCGGCCTCAGAGTCAGGGTGATATTAATAGAGAAAGCAGCAAGTTAGCAGGTGTGCGTGAGGGGCCAGATGCTTCACACGTGTAGGATGCTATTTCTAATCCTGAACCAGGCTGACATTTATAATATTTATGACAACGCTGACCTATTCTAATATTTCGAATGAGGAAACTGGTTCTTAAGAAATTTGCAATGCCTGTCTGAAGTCCTGCAGTGAGCTCAGAGCTGGGGTCCCTCCCAGGTATGTGTGAGTAAAGACCGTCAAGGGAGCCCACAGTCCTAGATTGGTTCTGCGGCTGCACAGAATGACACACAAAGGAAGGACAGGTGTCCCCCTCCTTGACAGGCATGCCCCTAGTGTTGGTACCACAGTTGGTAAGAGTGGAGAGTCCTTTCCCAAGGGTTATCTATTTATGCATATTTCCATCTTCTAGGAGAAGACAGGCTCAAGGAACTGTGTCAGCCCCAGAGCCTGTGGATGGGTGCGAAGGGGAACAAGGCATGTCTTCCCTGGGGGAGTGCTGCCATGGAAAGGTGCCTGTTGCAGCTGTAAAGAATGAGTTCATGTCCTTTGCAGGGACATGGATGAAGCTGGAAACCATCATCCTCAGCAGACTAACACAGGAACAAGAACAGAAAACCAAACACTGCATATTCTCACTCATAAGTGGAAGCTAAACAATGAGAACACACAGACACAGGGAGGGGAAACATCACACACCCGGGCCTGTGTGGTGGTGGGCAAGGGGAAGGAGAGCATTAGGACAAACACCTAATGCATGTGGTACATAAAACCTAGATGATGGGTTGATGGGTGCAGCAAACCACCTGGCATATGTATACCTATGTAACAAACCTGCACGTTCTGCACATGTATCCCAGAACTTAAAATAAAAATAAAAAGAAAGAAAAGAAAGGTGCCTAGAGGTGTTTCTGCTTGCATAGGTGGGAGGGCAGTGCTGGGAGGACTGACTGTCACCCTGTGACTTTAGCAATGGGATTGTTTTGCCAAGTGTGCCCTGTGGCCAGGCTGGCTGGGCCCTGGCTCTGTCCCTCCAGCGTTGGCCTGGACCAGTGGGGCATCGCTGCCTGTTGCTTGGGCTCCTTGACACAGCAGGTCTACAGTCCAAAGTGTGGGGGCCTGGGAGTGTCCTGGAATGGGAGCCCAGAAACATTAACCTCTGATACAGACTCTTTCATTCCTTAGAAAGCATGAGACTTGCCCCTTGGCCCACAGAAGAGCCCAGGAGATATCCGAGGGCCACCTTGATGGCTGGGGAACCTGTTGCATTGGCTTTCAGAGTCCACAGTGGCCAGCATGGTTGGCACTCAGGAGGGACAATGCATTTAGACAGCAGCTGGGTGCTGCCAGCGCCCCTGGGCTTGCAGAGATTCCACAGGACATCTTTCTGTCACTGTAGTCAGCTCCCTTACCTCCTCTAAGCTGAAGGACGTGAAGCTAATGCCATCTAGCCCAGAGAACTAAAGGAGTTAAATCCCCAACATTTGTTGCATGCTCGCCACACATCAGGACCATCAGGACCAGGGAAGTGTGTTTTTTACATTTTTTATTTACTGCAATGAGTGGTGTGCAATGAGCGGTGTGCTCTTATTTTCATTTTACAGATGGAGCCCCAGGTTTGAGAGGTTACCTGGCCTGGCTTTGTGCCCCTGCCTGAAGTCACTCAGCTGGAGAGCAGAGCAGCGGGGACTCCAAGCCAGCCACTGGCCCTAGAGCCTGAGCATTTGTTCGAGCACCCAGGTGGCTCCTGGGGCATGTTCATTTATTCATTCCATAGTGGCTCAAGAGGTGGGGAACCCGATCTGCTGCTAGACAAAGACCATGACCCGACAGAGCTGTCCTGGGTCTTTGACAGATGCGGCCTTGTCTGCTAAGTACCTGACTCACTCCTGCCTCTCCAAAACCATTTCAAAAACTTCTGCTTGGAGCCAACCGAGGGCAAGGGGCTAAGGAGATACACCCTTCTACTGAGGGGTGATTTCATTTTGCAGCAAAATGTTAAGCAGCAGAGCCAGAAGAAGAATATAGATGTTGAACACACAATCTTTTCCTGAGCCAGGGCTTGGCTGTCCCATGAGAGCTGGACCAGCTTCCTGGGTATTGGCTGGGGGGTCCCTCCTCCCTCCTCTGCAGAGTATGAGGAGAGCAAGTTACTTCACAGGACACAGGGGCCATGCCTGGGGGAGCAGACCAGCAGGACACATGCCACTTTTTAGAGAAGGGGCCTCCAGGACACAGTATGGCATCGTTCAGCCTCCAGACAGCAATGGCATTGACCTCATTCCCCAGGGCAGTTCAAATGATTAGCAGTAGTTGGCTGGAGCCCTGAGCTCAAGAGGCCACTCCTGGGGGATAGGTTAGTCTTGTCTGCAGTGGGTAAGGTAGGGAGGCCGGTCGTATGTGGGCTGCTTCTGGGGCTGAATCGAATATGAATGGCTAAGATGCAGGTTTGGCTGTACATGACCAAGACTCAGCATTAACAGTGGCTTAAACCAGGGAGAAGTGTGTTACTCTCCCTCAGAAAAGCTCTAGCTGGGTTGATGACCCCTCTGTGGAGCCATTGAGACCCAGGTGCCGTCAACCTTGCTGCCCTGCCTTTGAGGTCATTGCCTTCCACAGCATGGTCTGACTCAGCTCCAGGGACTGGTACAAAGCTATGCTGTGCCTTGGAAGGAAAGCAGGTCTTGGTGACAGACAGTGTTTCTGATGTTAATAGCTCAGGAAAGGCAATCAACTGGCACTAGTATTTCCAGAGTAGTTTACTTCATCACACACCCGTACAGATGAAGGGTCTGAGAGGAGGAATCACAATGTTTTCTAGTGCCTCAGGCAGCAAAGTAGTGAAAGGTGAAATAGGAGCTATGGATCAAAAGCATTTTAATTCACTTTATGTTGATCCAGCTGGAGGTCAAAGGGAGGGAAAGCACTCCTGTATCAAGGATCTGAATAGATAGCGCCAAAGCTCAATTAGCCAGAAAGTTTGGTTCTGCTCCTAACTTCCATCGGGGGAGGTGACAGTGGAGAGTACAACAAGTGCTTTGGAGTCTCACAGACCTAGTTTTACATTCTGGTTGTGTGAGTTGCTACCCGTTTGGGCAAAGGGCAGAGTACTTGCTCTCTTTTATCTCACATTCCCTGCAGATCTGTGGGAGGATTCAAGGAAATTTAAGTGCCTGGCCTCACTTGGCATAAGGTAAGTGTTCAACTAATCACCACTGTTATTTCAACAGAGGAAATACTCATGTTCAAAAGCCTGCAGTAGGGGTCTGGGCTCCTAAAAAGATTCTCACTTTCTGATTCCAAGAAAAATTTTCTCGTGTTTAGAAATTTGGTAGTATATAGTCGCTATTTTCACCATTAAAAAAATTAAGATTTATAAACAAGCACATGAAAAGATTTCAGCGTCATTGGCCATTAGGGAAATGCAAATTAAAATCACAATGAGATAGCACTGCACACTTATCAGAATGGTTAAAAGAAAAAATAGCGACAAAACCAAATGCTGCTGAGGATGTTGAGAGGCTAGACCTTGCATACGTAGCTAGTGGGAACGTGAAATGGCATTCATTCCGGAAAAGAGTTTAGTAGTGTCTTTTAGAACTAAAAATGAGACTTACCATATGACCCAGCAATTGAATTCTTGGGCATTTATTTCAGAGAAATAAAAACTTACATGATGAATAACATGGACACAAACATTCATAGTAGTAACTTTATTCCTAATAGCTGAAAACTGGAAACTACCCAGATGTCCTTCAACGGGGAGCAATTAAACTCCAGGTGGCATATCCACACTGTGGAATACTATTCAGCAAAGGAATGAACTTTGATATACACAACAGCCTGGATGAATCTCCAGGGAATTACGCTCAGTGAAAACAGCTAATCTAAGAAGGTTACATATGCTCTGATTCCATTGACATAACATGCTTGAAATAACAAAAATGCAGAGATAGAGAATAGATTCGTAGTTGCCACGGGTTAGGGAGGGGAGGAGAAGGAGCAGGTGTAAAGGGGTGACAAGGAAGGAGCCTTGCGGGGATTGAACAGTGCTGTATCTTGATTGGGTGGTGGCTACATTAAGCTACACACGTGATACAATTGCATAGAATTATACATCCGTCACACTCACTAATACGAGCGTGTATAACTGGAGAAATCTGCATAAACTCTGCACTGTACCAATGCTAATTTCCCAGGTTTTATGTTATATTTTGTATTTCCTGTAATAAAGTTGTGCTAGGTGTTAACTTTGAGAGAGGGTGCATGGGACTTCTCTGTAGATTTGTTGCAATTTCCTGTGAATCTATAATTATTTCAGAATAAAAAGTAAAAGATATCTTAAAGTTTCAGAAAGTAAGGAAGGGCTAAAAAGCAAAATAAACCTACACTGATGGGAATTTATCAAAGCAACACGGGAACCAACTGAAAGAATTCTCTTGGCCAAATCTGGAACAATTTGAATGGCAAAGTGGATAAAATTGTATTGGATTATGACCCAACATATAAGATAAACATCCAAGAATCCACACTAATACACATAAATGATTGAATAAATAAATGGAAGAGAAGAGATGATCTCTTTTGCAGAATTCTAAATAATTCATGTAGGTCCTTCACCCTAAAGGAGATGACCATAACTCCCCACTCCTTAAGTCACTATGCATAGGGACTTCCCTCCAAAGAGCACAGTATAGAAAGGGCAAGAAGAAAGGGTAATTTTACAGTGGAAAAACCACACAGACACTACTTCCTATGATTTGAATGTATGTGTTCCTCCGAAATCCATATGTTGGAACTTAAACTCAAAGGTGATGGTATTAAGAGGTAGGCCTTCCACAATGGTTGAACTAATTTACACTCCCACCAACAGTGTAAAAGTGTTCCTATTTCTCCACATCCTTTCCAGCATCTGTTATCTCCAGATTTTTTAATGATCGCCATTCTAACTGGCGTGAGAATGGGGAGAAATGCCAGATATAGGTGATGGGGAGGAAGGCAGCAAATCACACTGCCATGTGTGTACCTATGCAACAATCTTGCATGTTCTTCACATGTACCCCAAAACCTAAAATGCAATAAATAAATAAAAAATAAGAAATTAAAAAAAAAAAAAGAGGTAGGACTTTCAGGAAGGGTCATGAGGGCTCTGCCATCTTGAATGGATGAGTACTCTCATAAAAGAGGGTTAGGGGCATGCCATAGTGCCTTTTGCCCTTCCGCCTCTTGCCACAGGAGGACACAGCAACAGGCACCATCTTGGAAGCTGAGTGCAGCCGTCACCAGACACTGAATCAGCTGGCTTCTTGATCTTGGACTTCTCAGCCTCCAGAACCGTAAAGCATATATTTTTGTTCTATAAGTAACCCAATCTAAGGTATTTTTAATATCAGCACAAATGGACTAAGATACTATCTCAGCCAGGTGATCAAGGTCAATATGAATAATGATAAATCATGCATCTACTCCTGCTATGATGTAAAGAGGATGGTACTTTATATTTGTGGTTTTCGTCTCCCAAGTCCATAACCCCAGTCTCATCACAACAGAAATCAGACAATTTCTAATAGAGGGATGTCTTACAAAACACTAACTAGTACCCCTCAAGACTCTCAAAGTTGTCAAAACCAAAACAAAACAAAAAACAAGGAAAGGTTGAGAAACTGCCACAGCCCAGAGGAGCCTAAGGAGACATAATGACTAAATGTAATGTGGAATTTTGTTTGGGGTCATTAGGAAAAGAAGGACATTAGGAAAAAAACAAAAAAATCTGAATAAACTATGGACTTTGTTAATAATGTATCAATATTGGCTCATTAATTGTAACAGACATACCACACCAATGTAAGGTGTTAATAATAGGGGAAACTGTGGGGTGGGGTACATGGAAACTCTCTGTACTACCTTCTCAACTTTTTTTGGAAACCTAAAACTATTCTAAAAAAAATAAAATCAGCCAGGCATGGTGGCTCACACCTGTAATCCCAGCACTTTGGGAGGCCGAGGTGGGCGGATCACGAGGTCAAGAGATCATCCTTGATCATCCAGATTGAGACCATCCTGGCCAACATGGTGAAACCCTGTCTCCTCTAAAAAATACAAAAATTAGCTGGGCGTGGTGGCACATGCCTGTAGTCCCAGCTGCTCGGGAGGCTGAGGCAGGAGAATTGCTTGAACCCGGGAGGCGGAGGTTGCAGTGAGCTGTGATCGCGCCACTGCACTCCAGCCTGGCACCTGGTGACAGAACAAGACTCTGTTTCAAAAAAAAAAAAAAAAAAAAAGTCTATTTTAACAAATAAAAGTTAAAAGAAATCGAAGATTTGATAAACTATTTTTGAGCAACCACTGTGAGCCAGGCACTTTCATAAGTATATTTAAGGTCGAAACTGCCCTAATGGTGGATTATTAACTCTGTGTCACAGAACACAGACTTGTGCACCCTGGGGCTCAGAGAGGTCAGTTTCCTAGGGTGCCCCCTGGGGAATTGGCTAAACTGGAGTGTGTGCTCATGTCTTCTGACTCCATTCTGTGGTTCTTCCCATGATGGCATGTTATTGAGTGATGGCAGTGAGACTCAGTTAACCAGCAGCTTCTACTAACCAGAGCTCCCCATTCCACAACGATTCATAGTCTTGCTGTCTCCAGGGGACTCAACATAACACCCTGAACTTTACATAGGTGAGTTCTTATTTTCACAGCCATCCAGGAAGATAGGAATTGTTGGCTCCATGTTAGAGATGAAGAATCTGAGACTCAGGAACCTTCTCAAGGCCACTGAGCTAGTGATAGGTCAGAATTCAAGTGCAAGGCTTGTGCTCTCCCACCATGCCACGCTGTCCACTTGTGTGATCAGCATGAGCCCACTGAGGAATTTCACTCATTCCCAGATACAGCCAGGATTCCTTGGCCTTTTTGTTGACTTCTTTTCACTTTGTGGGAATGATTAATGACTGAGAATTCAGCTTATTTAGTGAGGAAAATATTTGAAACATTTTCATAAAGAGAATGGGGAGAGAGGAATCACAGGGCACATAATAGAATCTTCACTATAAACCAAGTTGGCAAAATAAATTACACATCAATCCCACTGTCCCCACTCCTGCTCTCATGGCAGACGTGACTAATCAATCCTGAGCTCCAGCCCGACAATGGCTGTCAGCAGGATCTCCAGGCAGCTATCACTCAATCTCAGAGCTAATTTGAAGACTAAACCCTTCTGCCTTCCCAGCTATGGGCATTCACACACTTTTATACTTATATCTTCAACATTTGAAAAACAGAATAAGAGCATGCACAGGGTAGTTATTTCATTTGCAGCTAATGCTACAGTCACAACACAAAATTATTTCTCCAGCCTTTAATCAGGATGTGCATTCACAGCCATATTCTTGATGGGATATGCCCATGCTCGGTGAGGGAGAAACAGTGTAAAGCTGCTGCACATCTGGGCTGCAGTGTTACCCATGCCCCTGTGCCGACCCTGGGTGAAACAACATGACAGAATGACAGTAGGCTTTTGTAGGCCAGCCGGCCATGGGAAGTGACCTCACAGCTTATCCTTGGGAGAAGACTGTGGCAGTCGCATGAAATGATGCCTGCAGGATGAAGCTTTATGTTTAGCTTCAGACTGTGTGTGAGATCCAGTAACAACAATAGCAATAACAACAGTAGCAGATGGCAATAACCACAAAACCACAGGCTCAGAGCAAGTTAGAAAATGACCTTGTGATCCCTGGTATACATGCTGACCACATCAGGCCCAGGGAATCAATAATGTGAGGAAGTCCAGGCTGTTAATCACAGACGCATTATTCTGAAATATGAAGCCAAATTGTCTGAGACTAATATTTGTGGGAATTTGCCAACTCTGATAAAAGCTTAAAAAACAATCACCAGGTCACAGTGTGTCTAAGTGGGTCACACATTCTGCATTTGCTTAACTTGTACTTAACATTTTCGTTTGCCTTCCTAGCCAGGTTTCCTCCTGTGGCTTCCACATCTCCAGATTGGGAGACCACATGGCCCTACGTGAACATAAACACAGGGACATCCGCTTTGCTGTGTGAGTGACCGTGAGGATATTTCCCACACAGATAAGGATGGAGTGATGTTTTGAACCATAACACCCTTCTTTCATTCTTAAAGATGTCACTTGCTTCTCTGACACATTCCCGTTTCCCTGTGAGTCACAGAAGGGGCAGTCACCCCCACTCCACTGCACACACAAGGCTTCTGGGGCAGAACAGGCCTCTGTGGGATCCTCTTGACCAACTGGAGAAAGAAAGAAGCAGGTGGGCTGGGAAGACCCCTGCCTTCCCCACTCTCTTCTGTGGGAAAACTTGGTTCTTTTGTGTTTCACCCTGCTCAGGCTGCTATAACAAAAAAGATCTTGGATTGGGTGTCATCAACAACAGAAATTGATTGGGCAGTTCTGGAGTCTGAGAAGTTCAAGCAGGCAGATTGGGAGTCTGGTGAGAGCCTGCTTTCTGATTGATAGAAGAGTTGGGTAAAGCTTTGTGCTGGGCCGCAACAGAGACTATTGGCATTACATTTTGACAACCCAAACTCGTCTGCTTTAGATTTGGGCATCAATTTCTGTTTCATTTTTTCATCTTCTCACTGTGTCCTCACTTGGCAGAAGGGGCAAGGGAGCTCTCTAGAGTCTCTCTTCTAGGGCACTAATCCCAAGCATGAGGGTTCTACTTTTATGACTTGGTTACCTCCCAAAGGCTCTGCCTCCCAACACCATCACCTCGTGGGGTCAGGATTTCAACATATGAATTCTGGAGGGACCCAGATATTCAAATCAAAGCAATCTGGAATTGAAAACTTTCCCTGACAGATTGGGGTAACTTCTGGGGATGGTAGGCTGAGACAGGTCAGCTCACCTTTGGTGCTGGGGGTTTAGTGAAGATTCCAGAACCTAGTGGCACAGGGCATCAGCTCCTGGGCTGCACTGTCCCTCTGGGTTTCCAGACTGGGGTGCATGACAGGTTTCATGGAGTGTGCTTTCATGACCTCCATACTTTCCAAAGATCTGATGAGGCCAGTTTGTTGCCACCCAATGCAAAGCATCTCTTAGGTAAAGCTTTGTGTTGGGGCATAACCGAGACTTGGCATCACATTTTTATAACCCAGACTTGGCTGCCTTAGGCATGGGCACCAATTTCTGATTCATTTATTTATTCAACAGATATTTATTGAGCACCTACTATGTGCTAGGTACTGGAGCTCACCAATAGGTAAGAGGTACCATCCTGCCTGCCCTCACAGAGCTTGGTGGCCCATTGGTTGCAGTCAGGGGGACAGAATTTCCCTATTGACACATGGTGCATGCCATAACATCTTGGTGTAGAAAAACCACCTGTAGTCACATTCCTTGAAGGAGGCCACGGGCCAGGTAAGGGTTTAAGGCTTCATGAGCATCTTGTCTATACACTAGCAAGAAGCACTTCCTGCTCTTCTCCACACCCACTCCAGAAAGCCAGGGTGCAGTGGTAATGTGGTGGGATTTGGGGTCACACAGCCTTGGCTTCATCCAGCTCCACCCCTTTTTATCAGGACAAGTCACCTGGGCTTGCTAAGCTTCAGATTTCTTGTCTAAAAATGGAGATGATGACTACAGCCGTGAAATAGTGTTGAGGGGGCCAGGCACAGCGGCTGGCACCTATAATCCCAGCACTTTGCAAGGCTGAGGGGGGTGATTGCTTGTGCCCAGGAGTTCGAGACCAGTCTGGGCAACGTAGTAAGACCCTGTCTCTCTTTCAAAAAAAAAAAAAAAGCTTGGCGTGGTGGTTGGCATCTGTAGTCCCAGCTACTCAGGAGGCGGAGGCAAGGAGAGCACCTCAGGGAGGCTGAAGCTGCAGTGAGCCGTGATCCTGCCTGCATGCCAGCCTGGCTGACAGAGCAAGACCACATCTCTAAAACCAGAAACAGTGTTGAGGGTTAAATGAATTAATAAAGGCACTAGCAGTACTAAGAGCTCTATAAATATTGGCTGTTAATGCTATAGTCCAATGGGCAAATGCCCAGTACTCACCCATTCACAGACGTGAGCCCTAGAAGCAGGGCAGGCAGTATCCATAGGATGAGGCAGGAGGACGCAGGAACAGTTTCCCCCCATAAAACAATGCAGGGCTCAGCGTGTCCTTTTGCCTTCTCCTATAGGCTGCTGATGCTGCCATGAGACCAGCAGCCCCAGAATCGTGCTAGTGTAATAGTGACAGCCTTGGGGACTGCAGCGTGTTCAGGCAGTGGGAGCACACACAGGACCACGGCTCACTTGCACGGCCAGGGCACACCTGCCAGCAGTAGATGTTTGCACCTAAATGCACAGTAATAAGCAACAGGACCTTTGGGGTTATGTTATTAGAGGAAAAAGCTTAATGAACAGATATTTATTAATATTGGGGCTTTATTTCTGGACACAAAAATGGAAATAATCATATTAGTGTTTTACAGAGCAGGCACAAACAACTCATTTTTTTTTTTTTTTTTTTGAGACTGGGTCTTGTTCTGTCACCCAGGCTGGAGCGCAGTGGATACGATCTCAGCTCACTGCAACCTCCGCCTCCCGGGTTCAAGCAATTCTCCTGCCTCAGCCTCCTGAGTAGCTGGGAATACAGGTGTGTGCCACCACACTCGGATAATTTTTGTATTTTTAGTAGACATGGGATTTCACCATGTTGGACAGGCTGGTCTTGAACTCCTGATCTCAAGTGATCTGCCTGCCTTGGCCTCCAAAAGTGCTGGGATTATAGGCATGAGCCACCACGCCCGGCCTCAACTCATTTTTATCCTGTGGAAACACATGACCTATGTGCAAAGTGAACACAATTCCCAAATCATCTTGCTGCCTCTGCTTTTGGAATTATCTTCTCTGGACAACACTGAGGCAGGCACAGGTTTGACCTTCGCTCTGTGGCAAACTATCCCACACCTTCTAGGGCATTTTCTGCTGAAAGGATGGAGGTGGTGCATTTTGTTTCACCCTGGTGAGCTGTGGTTTGCAGTTTGCTTTTTCTGTGCTGTGCACAGCTGCTGGTGTGTTTGCAATCCTCCAGTTGGCTCTGTGCTGGGACCCTGGGCTCTCAATTTGGTTCAGGGCATTCACAGGGCAGCCACCTCTCTCCTTCACCACTTGCTGCTGGGCTGAGTGGGCAGCATCGTGCTCTCCAACAGGCTTTCTCAGTCCACAGCACTCACCACGGCCCCTGGCACACGAGGATGAAGGCAGCCACGTCCCTGTCAGGGTTGTCTGTGAGAAGGGAAGGGCTAGCACGGAAACCGAGACTAAACACGGATTATGGAAGAATTGGGCCTCTTTCTGCTAGCTGTTTCCTGCCTGTACTATTTCCGAAGCTGGCAAACACAAAAGCACAGTGTGTGAAGTTCAAATCTGTTTCTGCATTGTTAGATCAAGCCTGGGAAGCCGACAGATGAGAGTGCTATTTTGAGATGCAAGATCAGGCTGAAGAGAAGAGGCAGAGTCGGAACATCCCCAGGTTTGGGTCCTCTTGGATGGAGCCTCCTCTGCAGCTGTAGTTGTCCCCAGGCAGGAGAGTAGTCGCAGCTTCAGGGACCACTCCCTACCATGCCCTGCTGTGACCCCATGCCTGGGCATACACTTAGAAGTGCAGGCTGCCCTACCAAGCACCAGACAAGTGCCCCTGGACTCTGGGATGGATGAAAGCTGATGTCAGCCATTTATTTGTATGGAAGTGAGTCCCAGGCAGGAGAGAGGAGACCTGGGGCAGTAAGGAGAACAAATCAGACTCGACTTAGCAGTGGCGCCCAGTGTTCAAATCAGCCCCCAGGTGACCGCAGCGAGGGCTCCTCCAGGGCTGCCCACACTGGCCACAGAGCACTGTTGGTTCCTTGGTGGGCACCCTCTCCCTGTCTTGGTTACAGGAGCTCTTGAAGCTCTCACACACACTTACGGGATGGCAGCTGGGTTTGTGCCATGCTGGTGATGGGCACGAGGAAACTGCTCAAATGTATAGAGTTAAGTGTGCACAGGCTGGAGGCTGGAGATCTCTCCGGGATGGAACTTTCTTTTTTTTCTTCTTATTTATTTTTTTAAGAGACAGGGTCTCACTCTGTTGCCCAGGCTGGAGTTCGGTGATAAGATCACAGCTCACTGCAGCCTCAAACTTCTGGACTCAAGTGATCCCCCCACATAGCTGGGACTACAGGTGCGAGCCACCACAATCTGCTAATTTTAATTTTTTTATTTCTCTAGAGACAGGGGTCTCACTATGTTATGCAGGTTGGTCTGGAGCTCCTGGCCTCAAGCAGTCCTCCTGTGTCTGCCTCCCAAAGTGCTGGAATTATAGGTGTGAACCACTGCTCCTGGCCAAGGGATGTGACTGTCTTCTATACAAGCCAATTAATGAACTTTTCACACAAAGCTAAATAGCATTTATTGTCCTGTGAAATCACTGCCTGTACTTGATAACTGTGTTCAAGATGCTTTGGACAATCCAGGCTGCTAATGTGACAGGCTCAGATAATTGTTAAAGCTGCTTCCTTCTTGTACACTGATCCATGGCTCCAAACTGCGGAATGGCTTTGAAAATGTCCCCAGCGGAGCCCTTCCCTTCCCACTACACATGGAGACCCATTCTTCATTGATCTGCACATATCTGCAAGTACAAAACAGCACTGATTCCCTCTTGGTATGAAAAAGGTGGCCTTGGCATAGTTTTGGAGGAGGGAGTACCCAGGGAATAAATCAAGTCTTTCATCACAGATAGTGAATAATGAATGTTATTCAGTGCTAAAATGATGGCAATTCTTCACCTGTCAGAGGAAAAGGCCATGGAAAAGAGGGGTTTAAGAATAGCTTACAAATAGCAACAGCTCACAGAGTGTGGTGGTGTGGCTGGGAGGCTGCGAGCCGCTGTCTAGCAAGGAGGCCACGGGGGTGAGCTTCACCTGCAGAAAAATTTCATGAACTCCTTGGCTAGGAATGTCTTCCACTAGGATTGAAGAACCAGGCAGGGCTTCTCCCCTGGGACCATGACCTTGGGACAAGGTCTTACTCCCTCACTTCTCTTTGAACCTGGGTTTGCAGCCCATCTTCATGCAATTCTTTCTGCACTGAAGACATACACAGAGAGGGCTTCCCCACACACAGCACTGTGGAGGTCTCTGCGTTTCTGCTTCCCACAAGCTCATTCAGGGACCGTCTGTAAAATAAAGGGGCTAGAGAGAGGTGTTCAGAGGCAGGACCATGGGAAAAACACAGGCTTTGGAGTTCCCTGACCCTGAATTTACTGGGGTTGTACCACTGACTCCCTGTGGGGACCTGGGCAGCTAAGCCTGGTCTCTCAAAGCCTGAGTTCTGCTGTGTGTACTATGAGGACATGAATACATCCTCCACGAGGACTTAATGACATATTCCACATAAATCACCTCAATAGAGGGTCTCAGTAAAGACAGGCTCTTCCCCTTCTAGTTCACCACCCCAGTGCTCTCCACTTCCTACCTCTGCCTCTGTTCTTATATCTCCACCTAAACTTCCGTTCCTTATTCATTTCCATTTCTTAGTGCCTCCCTACCTTAAACAAACATCAGCTCCCGAGGGCTGTGACCACACTCCTGTCACTCCTCACGCTTACTCGGTGCCTGGAATGGTATCCAGTGCCTGGAAATTGCTCACTGTTTATTGACTAACCTGGTCCTTTCTAAATAACTATTGGTTTTATGAAAACAAAGGTGGAAATTAAAATGGAAGTTGATTCAATTAATGCTCAGATTATAGGCTGGCAGCTGAAAGGGTATTTATTATCAATATTTCCATTCTGGTAAAATTTCAACGTGATCTCCTTTAACCAACCATTCCACTTCCCACCCCTGTCGGGGCGCCTGCCCACCCAACCCCTGCTAACTTTGGAGGGTCTGTAGTTCCTCAACAGGCTAGTGTTCCCTCCTTGGAAACTGGTTGAGCTGCCATGGATAGAACTGAGGTGGCAATGGGCAGGCAGACCCCAGCCTTCTGACCCCCAAACCTCCACTTACCAGACAAGCCTTTCTTCCTAGATTCTGCTTTCAGAGAGCAAAAGAAAGTAACCACCCTGTGTCATCTATCACTATGCCGCAACCTATCTGGCCATTGTGATGGATTCCATTGTGATGGAACATTTAACAATACTCAAGAAGATGTCTGTGGCTGGGTCCCAAACATTCAGCTCAGACTGAGACTTGAATCTGCTCAGGTTGGAGCAGAACCAAGAATCTTTAACAAAGGAACCCAGACTCTGCCCCTGAGAGGCTCTGTTCTCGTCCTTCTAAAGGCCACAGACATGGCCTATAGCGCTTTTGTTAATTCACCATCTTCCTGCCTCTTTGCCAAGCTCTCCCCCGCAGCTGGTAGAGGGAGTCGTCTCTCTGA
Organism: Ateles fusciceps; assembly: GCA_036589455.1. NCBI lineage: Eukaryota > Metazoa > Chordata > Mammalia > Primates > Atelidae > Ateles > Ateles fusciceps. The sequence continues at coordinate 734,589 of JAZHEH010001544.1, forward strand.
CAGGCAGCGTTGCCCTAGGGCTTCCTGGCTAGGAGATGGAAGGATACAAGGGCTCCCAGAGCAAAGCCCAGGTAGGAAGTTCCCATTCCAAGAATTCCAACGTGGTGTACTTTTGGGAAGGAGCGTTCCAGAGAGGAGAGTCTATGACTGTGTGAGCCGACATTGGCAAGGCCAAGTCACAGATCAGCACCTCCGGATGGTGTTTGTTAGTAACTGTGGCTCTAGCAAATTGAACCAAATTTACACCTTCTGTATCTCAGAGTCTTGTTTCACTAAGGCACAGGAAAGAGCAACGATCTCTGACTCTGCTACGTGCCAGTTCCCACTACCTCCCTGGCTCCTCAAAGTGCAGTTATGAAATGGACGCATGCTCTTCATCTCTGTTGAAGTCGTCTGCCTCATTCCAGCGAGATTCCATTTATGTCCAGTGCCAGTGAGTTTCCAGGGAAAGCAATTTTCTCCCTGGAGCCACACACATTGACCTGTAACCACAATGTCTTCGGAAAAAGTTAACAGTACCACAATGACCGGAGAAAAAGTTAAAACAGACACACTTTGATCTTTGACATTGCCCTACTAGGGTGCCAGTGATTCTCCACTGTCAGCCTCTGAGGACAGCCAGACCATATTTATATGAACAGACTTTCATACTGAAAACTAGCACAATATCAGGCACTAATGGAAACTAAAGTCAATAAGCAAACAAACCCCCAAATTGATAGAAATGATTGAAAGTGTGGCCAGGCACGGAGGCTCACACCTGTAATCCCAGCACTTTGGGAGGCCGAAGTGGGTGGATCACCTGAGGTCAGAAGTTCGAGACCAGCTGGCCAACGAGGTGAAACCCCGTCTCTACTAAAAAAAAAAAAAAATACAAAAATTAGCTGGGCATGGTGGCAGTCGCCTGTGATCCCGGCTATTCAGAAGGCTGAGGCAGGAGAATCTCTTGAACCTGAGAGGTAGAGGTTCAAGTGGAGATCACGCCACTGTACTTCAGCCTGGGCAACAGAGTGAGATTCCGTCTCAAAAAAAAAAAAAAAAGAAAAAAGAAAGAAAGAAACAATGAAAAGTCTGAAGATTTTCAAAGAATCCTTCCAAATACCTTAAAAAATTGATGCAACATAATCTGCTTATGTTATCCAACGATACCTTTGCATTTTCTAGTGCTGCCATCTATAATTAGAGAATGTAAAAATTGTGGATTTCAGTTCTGTGTCTTTCCTTGAGGTAGTCAGTGACTGATGATAAATAGATATAATTAAATGAATCTACCAGAGCTGGGACGCTGAGACTTCGTACTGTTGAAATGGCAATATTCTGCAAATTGATCTACAGATTCAAAGTTCTAGCTGGTTGTTTCTGCAGAAATTGCCAAGGTGACCCCAAAATTCGTACGGACCCTGAATAGCTGAAGCAATCTTGAAAGGAAGAACAAAATTAAAGGACTGAAACTTCCTGATTTCAAAACTTACTGTAAATCTACAGTAATCAAGAAAATGCAGTATTGGCATAGGATAAAGCTATCAATGGACTAGAACTGGAGGTTCAAAAACAAATCCTGGAAATTTACAGGAAATTTATTTTTGACAAATTTCTCAAGACAATCCGATGAGGAAAGAATAGTTTTTTTTCAACTAATGCTGTTGGAACAACTGGATATCCACATGCAAAAGAATGAAGTTAGACCTTTATCTCACGGCATATACAAAATTAACTCAAATAAGTCATAGACCCAAAAGTAAAGCTAACACTGTAAAACATAAGCGTAAATCTTAATGATCCTAGGTTGGTCTTAACTGTAATATAAAACATATAAGCAGCAAAAGAAGTAGATAAACTGTACTTCATCAAAGTTAAAAACATTTCTACTTGAAATCATATCATCAAGAAAGTAAAAAGACAAGCCACAGACTCAGAGAAAAGATTTGCAAATCACCTATCTGGTAAGGAATTTGTGTCTAGAATATGTAAAGAATGCTTACAACTCAATAACAAGAAGATTTTTTTTTTTCCCAAGTGATCTGAGCCTGAGAAGAGCTGGAAACTTCTGTGACACAGCTCCAGAAGAAGCCTGGGCTGGCCAACTCAATCAGTTAATGAATGGAATAACAGAATCTGTGTCTTTAAAATTACTTTAAAATTATATGCCACTTTGAAAATGGGCAAATGACATGAGCAGACATTTCTCCAAAGAAGGCATCCTGCAATGTCATTATGAGAGCTTCTCATCTACTCACCTACTAAATTGTTTTAAAATGATCTTTTAATAAGAATAAATCCAAAAACCTTTATATAATGATGGTTCTGAGTTAAAAAAAAAAAAAAAAAAGAATAAATCCTATGTCCATTAGTTATGCATTTTCCAAAACCAACTCTTGAGAACATCATTTATGTGGGCTGATTGAGATCATGATTTTTCATTATTTGAAGGATTTCTCTCAAATCCTTGATTTTCTGTTTAAGCTGAAAATTTTTTTCCTATCTCATGCAACTCTGATGCTCACCAATCTCAGTGGCTTTCCTCATTACTGCTGCTATTTCAGTTATCTGGTCAACGTGGGCTTGTAAGACCTTGGAATGCTGTTTCTTAAATTTCATGATTACACCAAGGTCGGCCTTCTTTTTAGGAAACACTTTAGCCCTCAGCATTTGTTGTCAGTACTTGCTCATTGTGAATCCCAAAGCTGATCACTTGCACTGCTCTTGAGAGCTGTGGTTTGCCCATAAAGAGGTTTTTCTGCATTGTCATGGTCTTTTGATATTTCAACAGGAGTTTTGGCATCAGCGAAGTTCTTCTCCATTGGACAACTCATTTTCTGGTCTCTGTATTGGCAGCCAACAGCTAAAAGCCTTTGTAAATGGTTGGTTGTAGGACACCATGAGGCTTCTGCTCTCCAGTGCAGAGTAATAAGGGCTGGTGAGGTCATAGAGAAATCAGAACCTTCATCTACTGCTGGTGGGAATAGAAAATGGTGAAGCCAGGCTGGGTGTGGTGGCTCATGCGTGTAATCCCAGAACTTTGGAAAGCTGAGGCAGGAGGATTGCTTGAGGCCAGGAGTTTGAGAGCAGCCTGGGAGACATAATGAGACCCTGTTTCTACCAAAAAAAAAAAAAAAAAAAAAGGTAGGTGTGTTGGTGTGCCCCTGCAGTCCTAGCTATTCAGGAGGCTGAGGCAGGTGGATCTCTTGAGCCCTCCAGCCTGGGCAACAGTTGTGATGACTCCTAATAACTTCAGTAGGGATGGCACCAGGTGGAAGAGGCTGAAGGAGAGACCCAGAGCCAGTGGACAAAAGGTAGGGTTTATTTGGGGGAACGTACTCACACGGCAGTTCCGTGTTGGCAGGCTGGACAGGAGAACAGCAACCACTTGTAAAAAGCATTGAGTTTATTTGGCATTTTCATTGAGCACCCTCAATGCCAGCAACCTCCATGTGGCAGCTCTCATTTCTTATGTGATTGCTGTCAGGTGCATCTGCTATACAGTGACAGAGTGAGACCATGTCTCAAAAGAAAAAAAAATGGTACAGCCATTTGGAAAAACGTTAACAGCGTTATCTTCGACATCCATCAAGCCTGGACAGAAGGTCAGTGTTATCTCCTTAACCCCGATAGGACAGGGCAGGCAGCAGCAGGCAGCATGAATCTTTTCCAAGAGGGAAAAGGGGAGGTGCCAAGAGAAATCGCTGGCTGGGGTTCACTGGGTCTGACCTCCCATGCCCCTCAGTTGAATCTCACTACTGTTCTTTTTCACTCCCTTGAGTCCATCATGTTTAGGCTCAGGACCATGCATTGTATGTGCTCTCTTCCAATACTTAGGGCTAACTGATCTCCACTGAAAAAAGTGTTTGCAGAAAGCAAATCCCTAACTGGAAACAGGAAAATCTCAGGAGTGGGATTCTTCCCTAAAGCAGATTTGTTACTGCTTTCACTTTAGTGTGGAACTGCACAGAGGAACAGGTCCCCACCATTTCAATCGGCTTGGTAACATTCATGTGATGAGGGTGTGTATTAGTCTCTTTTCACACTACTGATAAAGACATATTTGAGAGCGGGCAATTTACAAAAGAAAGAGGTTTAATGGACTCACAGTTCCACATGGCTGGGGAGGCCTCACAATCATGGTGCAAGCAAGGAGGAGCAAGTCCTGTCTTACATGGATGGCAGCAGGCAAAAAGAGAGAGCTTGGTCATGGAAGCTTCTTCTTATAAAACCATCAGGTCTTGTGAGATTCATTCACTATTATGAGAAGAGCAGGGGAAAGACCTGCCCCCATGATTCAATCATCCCTCATTGGGTCCCTCCCACAACACATGGGAATTCAAGATGAGATTTGGGTGGGGACACAGCTAAACCATACCAGGGTGTATTCATGTGGTACCCCAAATTATGCAATGTCCCTCTTGGATGGCATGGGCCCCAGGTGAAGCATGCCAGCTGCCCCATGCTCGTCTCACAGGTGGAAAGCTCGCAGGTGCTTCCAGCATTTCTGACAGCACTGCAGACATTAGGGTACCTGGAACTATGGAGTGTGAAATGCTTCCTGACAGGCCTGAGCTGTGCACACAGGTGCCAGCATCAGTGTGGTAATGTGTGAGGATGTTCTGGACAGACATTTAGATTGCAGCACTAGGAACTGATTTTCTTCACTCCAGCTCCCATCAAATTGTAAATACTCTTTATACTGGGTGCTGATAGTGTGGATTAGAATGCTCTTTAAAAAACCAAATTCATTAAGCCTCATTCCCAGATCTTAAGTCAGCATTTTTTCATTTCGGGGCCACAGATCACCTTTGTCACACTCTTACCTGGGGAGTTTGTTAGACACACCTAGTCCAGGCCTTTCACAGACTCACTGTCTTCAAATCTTTAGGCCTGGGGGTTGGGAGTTTGCATTTCAAACAAACTTACTTTGCAGTGAGTTTAAGAACGATGAGTGCTCAGCTGAAGTCTGATTCTGCAGACCTAAACCCTGCCCATCACTTTCTAATGGTATGTCACGATAAAAGAACGCCTAATTAATGCAAATCTCAGCCTACTAAGTAAGAAAATTAGGGGAGTGTTCAATTTTTTCCAAACACAGGGCTACTTAAAGATATCTGAGGGATATTTGAATAAGATTTTGTTGACAACATCTGACTCATGTTTTAAGAACCCACAGATTGCAATCATTTTGGATGTATTTTCCTGGCACAGCTACCATTATGTTTTACTTCCCCGGAGTCTATGCCAGTCTTAATTACCTTTGTCTTCTAAACCAGTGGTTCTCAACCTTGGCCTCACATTAGAACGACCAGGGGGAGCTTTAAAAAATAAATACCAACTCCAGGTTGCAGCCCAGGCCAAATGCATTTCAATTTCTGGGAGTGGGACCCAGGTATCAGTGTTTTTAAAGCTCTTCAGGTGATTCCAGTGTGCAATCAAAGTGGAAACCCCTGCTCTGAGGGAGTATTTACCCATTTCTATTGGTGTAAAAGTAATTGTGGTTTTGGCCATTACTTTCAACGGCAAAAACAGCAATTTCTTTTTCATCAACCTAATCATAGCCTCTCCGCCCTCCCACAGTGGGATGGCCGTTCTGCCTCCGCATTCTTCCCCATGTGTTGGAATGTTCTGTCCCACCCCTCCATCTATCCCTAGGCTTCTAAAGGAAAACCGCCACAGTCCTGGAGCAGCCTTGCAGACCTTCCACCACCAGTAACGTCCTGCCAGCTGGCTCTCGCCGGGCCCAGCCTGTTCTGTCCTGGCCTGCACTAGCGTCCAACTTCCACCTTGCTGTCTAGGGCTCCCTCTCTCCCTCAGCCTTGCTTTTAGACCTGACACAACCAAGCCACACAGCTCCTGTCAGTATGAAACATTAAAACCCACCTCTCCAGGAGCACGTCACTGTTTTCATTAACCATCTGAGCCAGTTCGCCTTGCCAGCCAACGTTTGGGGTGGGGACGGGAAAGAGGCAACTTGGTGATGAGGCTGACAGTCTTAAGGTAAGAAGACTGTGTGCATTCCACCCAGAGCCTCTGAAATACAGTGAACTCCAGGAACCCAGAGAAACAAAGGATGACTCTCAGCTCCTTAGGAAGGGGAATGGGTCAAACTGAGCTAAGAATCAGGGGCTCAGTCAAACTGGCATGGCTGAACTCTACATCTGGTGAAGAAACAGTACCAACCAGACAAACTTACCCATTCAACTAATATTTTACTGCACATTTACTACGTGCTAAGCCTCGTGCAAAGTGCTGGGGATACGAAATGAGCAGAACAGGTTAAGTTCCTGTTCTCAAAGCTCACCTTGAGGTAAGGGGAGGTCACCAATTAAGCAGTCAAACTAAACTAGGTAAGAGGCACGTGTGGCGTGGCAGTGGGGGAGCTCATCCTAGAGCATTGGAGAGAGATTGGGGGAACTTAAGGGTCATATACCTAGCAAGGATGGAGAGCTGGAAGGCTCCAGGCGGAGTGGACAGTTTCTGTGAAGCCTCGATAAGGGAGGAACTAGCATGTTGTGACCTAGGACCCAACAGCAGCCAGAATTCCCGAGAGAAGGCAGGAGGCAGCCTTTCCAAGGTGCAGAGACTCAGCTCCATGTTCACTTAGCAACAGGCAGGCAGTCACAATTGCTCATGTCACATCTGCACTTCAGATGGCAGCAGACTGGCGGTAGGGTAGACCATTTGGTTGCCTTTCTTAGCGGCGGTGGCAGTAGTAGCACTGGCAGTCAAGGTTTTGGTAGCTCAGTAGTCCTTATACCCTGGAATGGGATGGTGCTGTGGGGGATGAGCAGATGAGAGAGGATTCCAGAAACGTGTAGGGGATGGAGTCAGTGGGACGGGACGGTGGGCCAGTAAATGAGGTGAGCCGGTTTGATTTGGTTTTCTCTCCCTGCTTACTTTCTTCCTGTGGCTCAGCATAGACTAACCCCCTTCTAGAGGCAGATACATATTGATTTTGCACTACACAGGTAGGGAGTCCTTTGTAATGCAACTCAAAAGGGACAAAAAGCGACAGAGACATTTTTAGTCTAAAGACATATGGGAATTATATGAGAAGTCATTCTTGGAGGTATAAAAGATTCCATTGTCCTGTATATGCTTAACACTGAGGCCAGACCAGTGAGAGCCAGCTTTGTTCGCTCTTCTACTAAGATGATCTGAAGCCTCCTCAGCTCTGTCCATGGAGTTCAAAGACATGAGTGAGCAGATGTGGCTGAGGCCAGGAGAGGAGGCGGGAGGACCCCGGTGGTGCCGTGACCTTGGGGTTCATGGGGGAAGGGAGCGAACAGAGCAAGGCAAGTCATAGGGGACTGAAGGACACGCTCCATCTTGGTTGGCAACCTGTTGAGGGGCGTTCAGAGAAGTCACATCGGTTCTGCATGGGTTACACACTGAATAAATAAATTCACAGACTGAAAAGTGAGTCTGGGACCTGCGTGTCCCTGACCCTGGCAGCTGAACTCCTCAGTGTCTGCAGATGAGCAAGGCTGGAGGCAGAGCTACAAGCCAGGAGAGAGAGGCCTGGGCCAACTTAGGGTTCCCTAGGTGCTCTCTCTACAGACTTTGTAGCAACAAGCCCAGATGCCAAATTTTAGTTGATAAAAATTACAGAAATGACAGAGATGATTTTGGGTCACTTCAATCAGACGGCTAACCAGCTGGTCCAGGCAGATGCTGCATGAAGACAAGCATTGCCTAATTGCGCAATTTATTTTAAATTACATTTTCACTCACTCACTCTCTCTCTCTGAAAAGAGAAATGGAATTAAATTCAAAAGTGTTAGGGAGGAATGTCTAAGGATGAGTAGTGTGCTAAGAAAGCTCTCGGGAGAGGAATAGCCTAAGCCCCAGTGAGCCCTGTCCCTGTTGCAGAGGTCAGTGCTGACGGCTTAAGGGCAGGATACAGCAAACCAGCAGCTTCTCCTTGGAGAGCTAACACCAGGTTCCAAGCTCCATCCTTATTCTCAGAGGCCAAGGATGTCTTGTCTTCTGGTGCCCTGTGGGAAGAGTTACTAGGTTGGAGCCCACGGTGGGGATGGCTTTCTTCCTAGCATGGTGCAAATGAAATGTCAGGTCAGCTGAATTATGCCACAGTGCCTATGGTTTTATTTTTATTTAATTATAATCTTACATTGTTACAAAAGCCACATAATCTTTGCTCTGGTTTCTCAATTTACAAAGTTGCTTTCCTGAATAACGTTCAGCAGTTTTATTTCATGATTTCTATCAGTTAAAAAAGAATACATGTGGGAAGTTCCCACATTACCTCCCCAGCCTCACCACTGCAATGTCCGCTTAGTGCCACATTGGTGCAGTCGTGGTATTTGTAGGGCTCACGCCTGGTGGTAGGGACTGGGCATACAAGTATGGAGATGTGGTCATCGCCCTCAACGTGTCCACAGAGTTACCCAAATGCCCGGCTATATATGTGTCTCTTCCTACCCAGTGGTTGACTGCAGTGAGAGACAAATATGAATGGATCCCAGATAAGGAATATCACAGGCAAGAGCCTCCAAGTGTAGCCTCTGCAACCCGGAACATTGGTGGGGCTTTGCAAATGAGCCGGGTGCCACCCAAGCCTAATGTGAAGAGGGTGAAAGGACCCCCACATCCCAGCCCACCACCCAGGCCCAACCTCTGCTCTGGCTGGCTCCCAGTGTTGCCGCCTGGTTCCGTGCCTGGTGTTGCCGCCTGGTTTTGTGCCTGGTGTTGCCACCTGTCTGTGCTTACGCTTCTCAGAGTCCCGCCATCCGTGATCTGGTGAAATCCATGAGCTATGCTTCCTCTCGGGCCCTTGCATTAGAGGAATCTCAGTCCACGGGTGGAAGCAGAGCTTAGACAGTAGAGCAGAGTGAGTGCGGCTTTGTTTACAGGCTAAACCCCTTTCCATCCCCATCCTCATTCTGTCCCCACCCCAGCAGAATTCAGCCTTTGTTAAGAAGCTGTGCAAATGTCCCATCTCAGCTGTGCAGAAAACATTTCTGCTAGGACTGCCTCCTTTCTAAGGGGGAGATGCTGTTGCTAGCTCTTCTTCCCAGGGCTGGCCTCACTTCCCTCTGGGTTATCCCCACACCTCGGGCTGCGTCTCTCCTGACAGCAGCAATGACCCCAGATACTGCAGAGATAGCAGCAGCGGCACGACTTAAACTCAGCACAAAGGAAAAGCAATCCATGGGCCGTTACCTAAATGAACCTTGCCTGCTGTCTTGGATCTAGGATTGCTATGGTCTGAATGTCTGTATCCCCTAAACTTCCTATGCTGAATCTCTGATCCCAATGTGATGGTATGAGGAGGTAGAGCCTCTGGGAGGGCCTCTGGGAGGGTTAATAATGGCATTAGTGCCCTTATGAAAGGGACCCTAGAGAGCTCTCTGGTCCTTTCCCAACATGGGAGGACACAGTGAGAAGACTGTGAGCCACGAAACAGGCTCTCACCAGGCGTTGAGCCTGCTGGCCTTCATCTTAAATTCCCAGCTTCCAGAACCGCGAGACTTCCATTTCCATCGTCCCAGCTGCTCAGTGGATGGGCCCTGTGTCACAGCTGCCCCAACCCTCCAAGACCAGGACCTAGAAACTATGGCCTGTCATTCCAACTGCCACACAATATATCAGTTGCTTGTGTAATAGGAATAGTGTATGTGGGACCATATTAGACTGATGTATTTTTAATGCTGCAGAAATCGGTTGCTGTCCTGGTTGTTGTCCTGTGGCTTCTCACATATTGAATCAGTGGAATTTATTGGTGGTGGGGAAAGGGGGAGAGAGGAGGTGTGCATAGCTACCTTGAAGAAAGAAATCACCATGCATTTTGAGTCTCCACTTAGAGACTCTTCAGGCCACAAAGAGAGGGTAGTATTGAAAGCCAGACTTCAACGATAGAGAAAAGTTTTATATACAAAGCTTTCCTTCATAAGACAAGGACAAACCTTAGCAGCGTGAACACAGAGTATTACTGTAAAACCTGTTGTAGAAGGGAGCAGGATAAGGGTCAGAAGAGAGACTACCGGCCGGGCGCGGTGGCTCACGCCTATAATCCCAGCACTTTGGGAGACTGAGGCGGGTGGATCACGAGGTCAGGAGATCGAGACCATCCTGGTCAACACGGTGAAACCCCGTCTCTACTATTTTTTTGTATTTTTTGTAAAAATACAAAAAAATTAGCTGGGTATAGTGGCGCACGCCTGTAGTTCCAGCTACTCGGGAGGCTGAGGTAGGAGAATTGCTTGAACCCAGGAGGTGGAGGTTGCGGTGAGCGGAGATCGCGCCATTGCACTCCAGCCTGGGCAACAAGAGCGAAACTCCGTCTCAAAAAAAAAAAAAAAAAAAAAAAAAAAAAAAAGACTACCACCTAGAAAGGAGAAAAATTCACTCCTGGTAGAGAAAGAAGGAGAGGTCTGAAAGAGATGACTAGGATGTTGCTTGGGTCTCTCAGAAGGAGCAGGTGAAAGGAACCAGACAATAAAAATCTCAGCAGACACCCGGTTAAGCAGAGAGGCAGCGCCCAAGGGCACCAAGTGCTTCTCCCCAGTAGAGGGCGCCCTGGCAGGGGGCGGTGTTAGGTAAATAAGCCTGAGGTAGGGACTGGCACAGCGCCACCCGCAATCCCCGCCGGTGGGGCAGGGGTCTGCCAGTTCCCAGACGCCCTGGAAAGGGAGGAGAGAAGCAGGGGGCCCGAGAAAGAGGCCTGCTTGTGCGCAGGAGGCGGCGGTGGGACCTCAGACAGGAATTGAAGGCTCAGGCCCGGGCCGCAGCAGTGAACCAGCCCCGCGCGCGTCCTGGTCCCGGCCCACTCGGCCTACGCGCCTCCCCCACCAGGCAGCAGGGCTCCAAGCTAGGACAGAGCCGCCTCTTCAATGACTAAGTTAGTGTTATGTTAAGGGAAAGTGGACCCTCTCCCGCTCCCTCCACTCACAGATAGGAACGTGCGCTCCAGAGAAAGATCAGCTCAGCCAGCGTTCTGCACCACAGTGACAGGAGCCCACGTTCTCTGCGCGCTGCACTGCTCTGGGGCCACCACCCGGGGCCAGCGCTCCCCAGCAGCTCCTGCTCCATCGCAGCGCCTTCCCTTCCTCGCCTGAGCCCTGGGTTGCCCGGGGAGTTCAGGTACCTCTTCCAGGCCAGCCCATGGCAGGAGGGAAGGCTGCCAGACGGCAGGGTGCTCCCGCCTGAAAATACGGTGGAGGGGTTGAACAATGACCAGCGATGGGAGCACAAGGGTGGGGCAGAGTCCCCTACACGCTCTCTGCGGCTCTGCCAGTCTGACTCGGGTCTTCTCTGGGCTGCAGCGGTGCCCCTGGCGGTCTTGCTTCCTGGTCCTGAGTAGCCTCCTGGGATGTCTTGACTCCTTGGAGCACTTCCTGTGGCTGGCCTTGTCTTGGCACTTTAATGAATCATCACAATGGTGGTCTCTGTTTTATAGATAGGAAACTGAGGTCGGAGAACCAGGAATCACGAAGCTAGGCTTTGTGTCCAGGCTGTCTCCCACTCGGTGACCATGACATTCTTAAATCCACTTGCTTCAATACAGGAACAAGTCCTGTTCACAGCACCTCCTGTCTTTATCCATCTTCATGAGCCTGCCCTGGTTCACACCCTGGCTATGCCTTTCTGCATTGCCCCCACCCCCGCCCCCACTGCAAGCTCAGGATGGTAGAACTGAGGCTGGTGTTTGGCTCCCTAGATTCCAAGCCTGGCACAGTTGGACTCAATTAAGCTTTGTAGAATGGATGGCGGGGTGAAGAGACTTATTTTCTGAGATGGTGTCTAGTTTCTAACAGAAGAGCATGGAGTTTTTTTACCTTTATCTACAGAAAACTGCTCTCTTCTAAAGCTCCTCTGCAGAGCTCCTTTATTTTTTTTGAGACAGGGTCTCTGTCACTCAGGCTGGAATGCAGTGGTGCGATCGCTGCTTACTGCAACCTCGACCTCTCAGGCTGAAGTGATCCTATTGCCTTAGCCTCCTGAGTAGCTGGGACCACAGTTGTGCACTACCACCACACCTGGCTTTTTTTTTTTTTTTTTAAGCAGAGATGAGGTCTCTTCTGCAGAGTTCTTTAATCTTCCAACTGAGAAGCTCTTCTGGCTTCTCAATTCTGAAAGCTGCTGAGACCGAATGTCTTCTTTTGTTCCCATCACGGATATTTACAGGCAGAAGAATACGTTTCTGCCTTTCCACAAAAATGATTATTTAATTGCATTTCTAAGAAACTGTAGTTTCCAGCTTAGCTGACCTACTTCTGCTACCTCAGCACGCTGTCTCAGAGCTTCACAGCCAGAAAAGGCAGAGTCTGCCTTCCCTTCATCCTCCGTCCCCCTTCCCTCCTCCCTTCCTTTCTTCTTAAAGTAATTCATGAATATAAACTTAAAATACACAGACAGGCAGGCATCAACCAGATAAAATGTAAATAATCCTTTGTCCTTACCATTCCATCCTGGACTCATTTTCAGGCAGCTAACAGTCTTTTTCTCTTTGTCTTGGGTTTAGAAAGTTCTCCAGGTGATTCCTTGTAACTCTTTCTTATCTTTCAGAGAATATTATCCATAAATTGATGAGCAGACAGTATCTATGGGCCATCTGTTCTGAAAGACAAAGAATTTCACCTTACACTCCTTTACACCCACCTTCTCCTCCCCCTTCCTGATATTTCATGCAATGTTACTATTATTTTTTTCTAACGGTTGATTTTACAACTTTAAATGGTATGCATCAACTCCAGTATTTTGGTTTATTCACCTTAAATTGTGTCTGTGGACTCCTAGCCTTAAAGATTAGAAGGTGAGTATCTTCGCTCCTGCCCCTAGTTTCAGTTAGTTGTATCAATTTTACATTGTCAGCCAGGCATGGTGGCTTATGCCTGTAATCCCAGCACTTTGGGAGGCCAAGGCAGGTGTATCACTTGAGGTCAGGAGTTCGAGACCAGCCTGGCCAACATGGTGAAACCCTGTCTCTACTAAAAATACAAAAATTAGCCAGGCGTGGTGGTAGGCACCTGCAGTCCCAGCTATTCGGGAGGCTGAGGCAGGAGAATTGCTTGAATCGAGGAGGCAGAGGTTGCAGTGAACTGAGATCACACCACTGCACTCCAGCCTGGGCAACAGAGCAAGATTCTGCCTCAAAAAAAAAACAACCTTTTTTTTTTTTTTTACATTGTCTAGGCTTGTCAATTTTGTATCAAGTTTTGTGACTAAACATGTCTTTTGTACTTCATCTTTAAGTTGACTTTAACCACTGAAATTGCATAAATAGATGTATAAGATTATAATTATAAAAAAATTATTGCATAGATGCATAGTGTAATGAAACCTTTAGAGAAGGAAATATATATGTATATACATATATATTTTTGCCATCAGAATCTTGCCTCTCAACAAAGAATCCTGCAAGCATCAAGTGATTTCTTTTAACTCTGTCTAGCTCAGTGATTACTGTTTATTTTGCCCATATCATTCTCTTTGATTACTTTTTGATTTTGCTGGTGAGCATTCATGAGCAATCTTGTTTGCATAAAGTTTGTGAAAATGAGCAACTTTTTCTGAGTTCTTGCAGACCCCAAAATGTCTTTCTTTCACTCCCATTTGTTTGACAATTTCTCTTTACCCTTTTTTTGTTATTGAGGTATAATTTGCATACAGTAAAGAAAATGAGGCCAGGCTCGGTGGCTCACACCTGTAATCCCAGAACTCTGGGAGGCCGAGGTGGGCAGATCACCTGCGGTCAAGAGTTCAAGACCAGCCTGGCCAACATGGTGAAACACTGTCTCTATTAAAAATACAAAATTAACTGGGTGTGGTGGTACACACCTGTAATCGTAGCTACTTGGGTGGCTGAGGCAGGAGAATCGCTTGAACCTGGGAGGCGGAGGTTACAGTGAGCTGAGATCACGCCACTGCACTCCAGCCTGGCTGACAAGAACGAAACTCCATCTCAAAAAAAAGAAAAAGAAAAGAAAAAGAAAATGAATCGTAAGTGTGTAGCCACTGCCCATATTCAGATATACAACATTTCCATTGCTGAGAAGGTTTCCCTGTGCCTCTTTTGAAACAATTCTATTGCTTCACCTCCTCAGGCAATGACTGGATTCTGTCACCACAGATTAGTTTTGCCTATTCTAGAACTTCATATAAATGGAATCATTCCGTTCTGACTTCGTATTTGGTTTCTTTTATTGAACATATTAACTAATTATCCTATGTTATTGTGTATATCAGTAGTTTGTCCTTTTTAAGTAGATGTGTTGTAAGGAGTTTAGCCATTCTTCCGTTGATGGACATTTGGGGTGTCTTAAAGTGTTGGCAATTACAAATAAGTCTGCTGCGAACATCTTTGCACATGTCTTTTTGTGAACATCTCTTGGATATATAGTAGATTCTGTCAAACACTTTTCCAAAGTGGCTGAGCCATTCACACCACCACCAGCAATAGATGAGAGTTGCACTTGATTCTTGTCCTTGTCAACACTTGTTGTCAGTCCTTTTAACTTTAGTCATACTGGTAGATATATTGCTGTGGGTTTAATTTGCATTTCTGTGATAAGAAATGATGATGAGTGTCTATTCATATGTTTATTGGCCACTTAGACAATCTTGGATTGATCATTTGACTGGAGATACAATTTCAGATTCAAAATAACTTTCAGGATATTGAAGGAATTGCTTCGTTATTATCAACAGGATGACTGTGGACAATTTTATTCTTGTTTGTATGTAAGTCCCTTGCTTCTATCCCTCTGGAAGTTTTTAAAACTTGCTCTCTGTTATTGGAGTCCTATAGTTTTAGCAAGATGAAATGAAGTGAGGGGTTTTTAAAATCCAAATTGCTTCATTTTCAATGAGTCCCTTCTATGGGAAAACTCCTGTATTTCTTCTGCCAAGAAGAAACTTTACATGTAACTCTATGACTAAACGTATCTTTTACACTGTTCATTTTTATTTATTTATTTTTTAATATGTATTTTATTGCGTTTTAGGTTTGGGGGTACATGTGAAGAACATGCAGGATTTTTGCATAGGTACATACATGACAATGTGGTTTGCTGCCTTCCTCCCCCATCACCTATATCTGGCATTTCTCCCCATGTTATCCCTCCCCCAACTCCCCACCTCCTGCTGTCCCTCCCCTAGTTCTGCCCCACAGACCCCAGTGTGATGCTCCCCTCCCTGTGTCCATGTGTTCTCATTGTTCAACACCCGCCTATGAGTGAGAACATGCGGTGTTTGATTTTCTGTTCTTGTGTCAGTTTGCTGAGAATGATGGTTTCCAGGTTAGGTACTTGCCCCCTTCCTCACCTTCATGTTCTCTAATGGGATGTTCATTAGACAGATGTTAGATTGCTTGGAATCCTCCTCTACCTCTTTTAACTTTTCTCTCTTTCTTTTTTTTTTTTCTCGAGGCAGTGTCTCACTCTGTCACCTAGGCTGGAGTAGTGGTGCAGTCTTGGCTCACTGCAACCTCCTCCTCCCAAGTTCAAGCAATTCTCCTGCCTCAGCCTCCCTAGTAGCTGGGACTACAGGCGCATGCCACCATACCCGGCTAATTTTTGTATTTTTAGTAGAGACAGGGTTTCACCATGTTGGCCAGGCTGGTCTTGAACTCCTGACCTCAGGTGATCTACCTGCCTTGGCCTCCCAAAGTGATGGGATTATGTGCCTGGCCTTCTCTCAGTTTTATCCCATGTCTTTATCCTTCTGCTTTAAGTCATGGGAAACTTCCTTGATGTTATGTGTGACATAATCATCAAATCAAATCAAATGAACTTTTGTCTTAGAGGAGAATTTGCTATTCCTTTTGGGCTAATAAACATGGGATTAAAAAGACCTAGCGTCCAGCATGTTCCACTCCTTCATTTTAGATGGATAAGACAACAAAATTTGGGACCAAAAGGAGTTAATTAGTGACTCAGTCAAGGTCATCCGATTTGAGTAGTGGAGTTAGGGTTAGATGGCCCAATTATTTTTCCATCACATCATGTAAAGTGTGCAATGGCCCCAGAGGGGGAGACACCTTTAGCAGGGGCCCTTCATGGCACCACCGGATACATCATGTTGTGGTGACCTGTTTCCTGCAAACAGCCTCTCCCAGCAGCTCAGACCTCCCATTCTGTCTTCCCACATCTCCCTGTAGCATGAGTCTCTGCCCCATATACTCTAACCTCTACATTAATGAGCAGCCTATTAGGGGCTGGCTTGTTCTTTGACATTTCTGCCTATATGTCTTCTCTTCCCAGTGGCTCGTGGGACTTCAAGACAGGGACTCTCACCTTCTTCTGGCTTCTCTACAGCATAGTGCTTGCTCCACTAAGGGGATGCTAGATGTATCTGGGGACTCCCTGGGCTCCTGCAGTGGGGACATGATTTATTCACCTCTGAAATATGACCCAACCTGGTGCAGTGCCTGGGACATAGCAAATGCTGACAATCTTTACTGACAGAGCATTTTCCAGCAGTCTGAACTGGAATATCACACACTTACTGTTTTCTTAAGGCCCTCTTTTCAACTCTGGGAATTTATAGGGTACAGTTAGTTGAAAGCTAATTGGCTTTGGGGAACCCAGATCCTTCTCTTATTATCTCTGGATCTTTAAGCAGCTCACACAACTGTTCTTATCTTCCTATGAAGTGGGTCATTTCCACAGAAACTGGGGTGAGGGGGAGGAGGAGGGGAGAGATTTCTACCACATATGCTTGTTGTGAGAATAAAATGAGATAGAGAAATACAATGTCTGTCAATTGCAGATCATGAAAAAAATCTCAGCTTCCTTTCCTGTCCCCCTTCCTCATCCACAAAAGCCATTAGCCACTATCAGCCCAGCAGTTCTTTCCTTTACCACTCACTCCAGGGTCAAAAGGAAAGGCTTTGCTATAAATCAAATGGAATGCCCTCAATGTTACAGCTACAGCGCCTTTGCTGAAGGAAAGGTCATTAAAATTTAGAACGTTTCGTTTTCTTCTTAATGATCTAGCTGGGTCTGGAGGAGTGATAAATATAGCCATTTGCACACCTTTAAGTCAATGAGCCACAATATGAATTTTAAAAGCTTACTCTAATTAAGTATTTGCACAGGATGTACTCAATATTCATTCAGGTCTTTCCCTTTCTAATAAGCTACAACTTTCTCTTCTGTAAGACAGAAGGCTCCAGAGGCTCTGTGGTTTGATTTGGAAACAGAAGCCAGTCTCTGCCCCACTCAGGACTCTGCATTCATTCCCTGTCCCATACCAGGGAATCAGTCTGACCAGCCTGACATGCTCAACCACCTAACCCTGTTCCCTCCCTGCCGGGGAACTCTCTCTACCCGAAAGACAGCCCAGAAAGGCAGGCCAGACCTGCAAGATCACCTCTGCTTGTTTCTAACAGGAATGGGAGCCCATTTCTTTTTTGGGGGGCAGGAGCAGAGTCTTGCTATGTCACCCAGGCTGGAGTGCAATGATGCGATCTCAGCTCACTGCAACGTCTGTCTTCCCAGGTTCAAGCAATTCTTCTGCCTCGGCCTCCCAAGTAGCTGGGATTATAGGTGCATGCCACCACACCCAGCTAATTTTTGTATTTTTAGTAGAGATGGGGGTTTCACCATGTTGGCCAGGGTGGTCTTGAACTTCTGACCTTATGATCCACACCATGCTTGGCCTTTTCTTTTCTTTTTTGACGAAGTCTTGCACTGTCACCCAGGCTGGAGTGCAATGGCATGATCTCTGCTCACTGCAACCTCTGTCTTCCCAGGTTCAAGCAATTCTCCTGCCTCAGCCTCCCGAGTAGCAGGGACTGCAGGTGTGTGCCACCATGCCTGGCTAATTTTTGTGGCCAGGCTGATCTCAAACTCCTGACCCCAAGTGATCCACCACCTTGGCCTCCCAAAGTGCTGGAATTACAGGTGTGAGCCACTGTGCCCGGGCACGGGAACCCATTTCACTTCAACTTCTGATGAAGGCTGGCAGGAGGTGGGAGTGGGGGCGACGGGGCTTTCTATTTTCAACTCAAGTGCAGGTGGGAGCTTCTGAAATGACACATGCAGATTCAATCAAAAAAGAGTTTCTGAGAAACAGCAGCCACAATCCCTGCCAGCTCACTCTGAGTTCTCTACAATGAATACTCAGTTCAGGCTCTCTCCCCCTGTCACCTCTGCCCTTTCCTCCTTTCTCACTCTCAGCTGATGGCCTCACCACCTGCTTTGTGGAGTTGACAGCTGGGAACACTCAAGCTTTCCATCCCAGATCCAGGAATGTAATCCAGCCCCACACCCCTAAGCTTTCCTCCTTTCTCCTGGAGCGAGGATGTGGGTTTCTCCCACCAAGGCTGGTTTCCCTGCCTGATTCTGACTTCCAATCATTTCGCTTTCCCAGGGCCCCAGAGTCCTGATTGCTACTGATAAAAGAAAAGCTTTAGACAACATTAAATGTAACAGAATTTAATTGGACAAAGGACCATTCATGAATTGGGCATCATCTAGAATCAGAAGAGGTTGAGAGAGACTGTAGGGCTGCCACATGGCCGGATAACATTTATGGGTAGGAAAACGAAAAGGAATAGAAATATCTAGAAATTGGAAGTGAGGTACAGAAACAGCTGGATCGGTCACAGCTGGGTATTTGCCTTATTTGGACAGGTTTAAACAGTGGGTCGCCTGTGCTTGGCCCAAGCTCATCTGCTGTGATTGGTTGAGACTCAGCTGCTTGCCACAAGACTAGGTTGCAGGCTGTTTACACATCCAATGAGGTTACAGTTCACTATGTACTAGAAGCCAAGAGTAAGCTATGTATGGAGGCAGCTTAGGGTGGAACTGAACACTACCCTCTTTATCCTTCCACAGCTTTCCCTCCACTGCTGCCGTCCTGTTGCATTTAGGCACTGCCCAGTGTTGAGCATCTAGAATCCCTCAAGTCCTGTTCCAACCACCAGCCTATCCTTTTGCCTTTTTTATGCAAGCTAGCATGAGGTGTTGATGGACACAAGGCCAGGATTCGCTGGCCGGGGCATGCTGCTCAGGGCTTAGTGCTTTCCAGGGCCATTGGACAGGTTCCCAAAGACTACCTTACAGCTGCCTTGAAGAATGAGGTCAAGTTTCATAGTTTGACTAGAATACTGGCTTATAGGCACTTAAAACAATCAGTGAATCTTCACACTACCTCACATAATATTGCATTTATGCCGTATTTGTTTATTTATTTTCTGTCTTCCCCACTAGATGACACGAGTTCCACGAAGACTGAGATTTTGTGTGTCATCCTCACTGTATCTTGGATTAGTATGTGAGCCCCTCTGTGTACCCAGTCCACACTTGTTTTAAAAATAACTGTATTAGAAATGAGCACCAAAATTGCCAGTACTATCAAGAACACATACATCAAAACTCAGCTCATCACAAAATATTAAAAATTAGTAAATGAATGAGGTAAAAGGTATCCAGGCGTTTATCCAGCTGTACGTTCCATTTTCCTGTAAGCCTGAAATTGAAAAGCCAGCGGTTAAGAAAGAAAAGCACTCCACTTAAAATAGTGGCTTTTAGTTTCAGAGCTGTTTTTCAAGATTGAAATTAATGTTCCAGTAAGAGAATACGGAAACCTTCTGAATTCTTCCAAAAGTCACCATCATCTTTTTATTAATCATCAAGGAACTAAAACTGAGCAACAAAATTCATTTCTCACATCTTTTTGTTCTACTGCAGAATGTTGACATTTTGTCTTCACAAAGTTAGAAAGCACATTGCCGTGTCCTTGGAACTATACACCAGGAAAAATTTCTCCTTCCTGGCACCCTTGGTGGATGGATGGACAGAGACCACAGAAGCTGAAATTCCCACCCCCAGAGGTCTTAGAAGAATCTTTATGAGGGGTAGCTTGTCAGAGTCTGACATCCTAGGTTTCATACCTGTCCAGATTCCTGTAGAATCACTGTCCTCTTTCGACTTAGACATGACAGGGGTGGATCTTTATTTCTTCTAGTTAATTTGGAGAAATTTATTAAGTCCATATCACATACTCTCTTTTGAGACTGGCTCTCCCTCTGTCATCCAGGCTGGAGTGTAGTGGTGCAATCTCAGCTCACTGCAACTCCGCCTCCTGGACTCAAGCAATCCATCTGCCTCAGCCTCACAAAGTGCTGGGATTACAAGTGTGAGCCACTGTGCCCCGGCCATATCAGATACTCTTTTCGTCAGCAGGGGAAGAGTTGAGAACAAGGCCAGACCTGTGTCTCTCACAGCCTGTGGATCAGTATTCCAAAAGATTCAAGACATACTCTGATGCAGGTTCCAGATTTCCTGTTCTTCTCTTGAATGTGGTTTTATAAAAAAGGGGAAATTAAAATAGGGTCCATTAATCAATGACAAAGCACATATAGTGAGTTTAGGTAATAAAACTCGCAAAATCTTATGATGAACTCAGTCATGAATGATCCACTGATTGAAGGATCTCTTCATGTCACATAATCTAGTTAAAGGTCTAAGAATAAAAGAAATAGTTTTTAATCCATGACCTTTCTCCAGTGCATGAAGTCCACATCTTGTTAGTTTAGTGGTTCTCATAGACCCTTGACATCTGATATGGTTTGGCTGTGTCCCCACCAAAATCTCATCTTGGATTCCCACGTGTTGTGGGAGGGGACCTGGTGGGAGGTAATTGAATCATGGGGGCACTTTCCCGTGCTGTTCTCATGATAGCGAATAAGTCTCATGAGATCTGATGGTTTTGTAAGGGGAGTTTCCCTGGCCAATCTCTCTCTCTGTCTGCTGCCATCCACGTAAGACGGGACTTGTTCCTCCTTGCCTTCTGCCATAATTGTGAGGCTCCCTCAGCCATGTGAAACTGTAAGTCCAGTTAAACCTCTTTCTTTTGTAAATTGCCCAGTCTTGGGTATGTCTTTATCAGCATCGTAAAAATGGACTAATTCAATATCCCAGCACCCCTCTGCCTAGGAATCTAGGGTTGCTCCATGTAAATTTTGTCCAGCACAACAAAGGCTTCCAGAAGAAGCAGGGGTGAGATCGGGTAGTGTCTAGGGGTGCCGCCCAGAGGCAGGCTTGGTGCAGAATGGCAGAGGCAGAAAGTCATGATAAGCTTTCTAAGGAGGGTGGGGAGAACAGCAAGGAGCAAAGACATGACCAGGAACTGGGGCCAGTGCCCACTCACAGGCATCTAAGGCTCTCCTATCATCTCAGGACACACAAGCTCCAACACCACTGGAAACAGTATTGAGTACCTTGGCCTGGACTCATGGTCTTCCACACAGCTCCCAACCTTCCCCTTCGTCATCTGGCCCATTTGCTCTGGTCCAGTCCACGCATTCCATGTCTTGACATACTTTGCCCTGCACTTCTCTTTTCCTTCCTCCTGAAACTTTCCCCTCCTGTAGCAAGTCTTCCATGGGTCAGTGTCCATCCCTCTTCCCACTGATGGGCATGAAGCTCAACTCCGGAAGTCTTCCTCCACCAGGCCCACCTCACTGTTGAGACATTTATTCTACCTTCCCTTAGTAATTACATGTTTGAGACAGCTATATTATTTCTCACCTACGCTGTTCCTCTTGAATTTTTCAGTAGATGGCACCTGTTTTATGTTCTTAATTTGGCGGTGGTGATGGTTGTGAGGCTGACAAGGGAGAATGGCTTTTCAATCACATTTGAAGAGTAAATGCATCGTCCAATAAGCACTCATTAGACATTTATTTGGAAATACCAAGTACCAGCAATTTGGCTAAATGGGATAAAGAGGGATGGGATCCAGTTGAAAAGAAACAACTCTATCTAATTTTCTTTCCTACCATCATGACCATTTAATAATTGTGATTCAGAGACATCCTTTAAAGTGGGCCTTCCAACATGAGGCACTTTAGAGGCTTGAGAATCAAGAGTGCCATAATTTTCCCACTCATTCATTCAAAACATACCTATTGAGAGTCAGGCACTTTTCTAGTTGGGGGGACAGGCAGTGATTAAAACTTGACTTTGGCCTTGAAAAGAACTCACAGTATACAGAAGGAGCTAGGTAAGTATGCTACTGATTAAAGAATAGCTTAATAAGTGCTACAGGATAAGGATTCAGAGATTGCGTGGGTTCAAATCCCAGTTCTATTACATATGATTGTGTGACCTTGGACATTTACTTAATCTGTTTCCTGATTGTCTTAGTCCATTTTGCATTGCTATAAATATCTGAGACCGAGTGATTTATAAAGGAAGGAGGTTTGTTTGGCTCATGGTTGTGCAGGCTGCACAAGAAGCATGGTGCCAGCATCTCTTCTGGCGAGGGCTTCAGGCTGCTTCCACTCATGGTGGACGGTAACGGGGAGTCCGCACGTAGAGATTACATGGAAAGAGAGGAAGCAAGAGAGAGAGGAAGAGGAAGAGGCCCTTCTCTGCAATCAGTCCTTGTGGGGGCTAACAGCACAAGAGCTCACTCATTGCTGCAAGGACAGCACTAAGACATACTGAAGGATCCATCCCCATGACCCAAACACCTCCCATCAGGCCCCACCTCCAACACCGGGAATCAAATTTAACACGAGGTTTGGAGGGGGCAAACATCCAAACTACAGCAGTTGCTATAAAAGTGGAGATAATAGTAACAAGGTTATTGTGACTTGAAAATCATTCCTATGAGGTGGAGGCAAGCTTTTAGACAGAATAACTTAGAACACCGTCTGCACATATTGTCAGCTCTTATGATAGATATAAAAATGAAGGCTATGAAAACAGCAAAGAGAAACATGGAAATCGAACTGAATATGTCAAGGAAGGCTTTCTGGAAGCAGGTGTAAAAAGCTGCATTTTCATGGATGAGTGGGAGTTATCTGTATAGTGAGAAGGATGGAAGGACGTCCAGGCAGAGTCACATGGGTGAAGAACAGGAAACTGCATCTCCATTCAGAGAGTGCGGTCTGCTTTGTGGGCAGGAGAGAAAGGTATCTGTGAAGTACATGAGGTAAGCCAGAGAGGCTGGTGGAAGTCCAACGCTGAAGGGCCTGAGAACTCAGTGAAGGATTTGAGAAACGGAAGCCTCTGAAATGTTAAGGAGAAAGAATGACAACACTAGATTTGCATTTTAGAAAACCACCTCTGATCACGGATTGGAAGGAATTCCACTCGTGCTAGTTAAAAAAGGTGAGAAGGGAAGAGAATCTGTCCTAAGAAATTGTGTCTTCATTTTCTGTTGCTGCTTAACAAATGACCACAAACCAAAGGGCAACGTTGCCACTGATTCTCTCACGGTGTCTGCGGGCCTGCTAGATGGTGTGCTCAGGGCCTCGCTGGGAAATGTAGTTATTGGCTGTGGCTGCAGCCTCATCGGAGGGTCGGGGGTTCTCTCCCCAGCTCATTCAGGTTGTTGACAGAATTCAACGTCTTGTGGTTGTAGGACTGAAGTTCTTGTTTCTTGCTGACTGTTTCCTGGGGGCCACGCCCAGCTTCCACATGCCTCATTTCCGTGCATGTGGCCCCTCTGTCTTCAAAGCCAGCAACGGTACATCTCTGGTCTTTCCTGAGCTTCAAATCTCCACTTTTTTTCTTTTCTTTTCTGAAAGCAGAGAAAACTCTGCTTTAAGGGGCTCCTGTGACTCCATGAGGCACACCTGGACCTTGAGGTCAACTGCTGTGAGACTTTAATTATCTCTGCAAAATCCTTCACAGAAGCACTGAGGTTAGTGTTTGAATAACTGTTGGAAGGGATGTTGGGGGAGGCATCTGTAGAATGAGGCCTCCACAAGTTGGCTGTAGGAAGGAGGACAAGAAAATGCTCATAAGAGCTACGTGCAGGGAAAGCTTTACAAAATGAATAAGCGATTAGAGATGGGAGTAATACGAAGGTAACCACAATGATTTTCAGTTCTGGAACTTAGACAATAACTTGCAAAATGATATATTTCTCAAGAGAACACAAGGGTGGAAGAAAAATGTAAGGGGTGAAGATGAATTTAATTTTGCATGTGATGTGTGTAGGACATTCAGCGGAGATGCAAAATAAGTCATAGGTCCCAATCACAGAACACTGACCAGGGCTGACAGCAAGGACTCAGGAGTACAAATGCCACCTAGAACCACGGGTGTAGAAATGGCACCCTGGAAGAGCATGGGCTGGGCGTGGTGGCTCACGCCTGTAGTCCCAGCACTTTGGGAGGCCAAGGCAGGTGGATCACCTGAGGTCAGGAGTTTGAGACCAGCCTGGCCAACATGGTGAAACCCCAACTCTACTAAAAATACAAAAAAATTACTCAGGCATAGTGGCACATACCTGAAATCCCAGCTATTTGGGATGCTGAGGCAGAAGAATGCTTGAACCCGGGAGGTGGAGGTTGCAGTGAGCCAAGATCACTCCATTGCACTCCAACCTGGGCAACAAGAGTGAAACCCTGTCTCAAAAAAAAAAAGAAAGAAAGAAAAAGAAGAGCACCCTGGAAGAGCATGCAGAGTAAGAAAAGTAAAGGACCAGAGGGAAACCTTGTAGACATTGGTCTTTAAGAAGTAAACAGAGAAAGACAAATGCATAAAGGCTATTGCCAAGAAGTGGACAGGACGCAGCAGGAAACCTAGAAGGCAGGGCATGTCTTTTTCAGAAGCCCAGGGAAGGAAGAGCTTCCACCTGAGGGATCCACCATGAGTACTAACTACAAGGCTAGTGTTAAATATCCAGTAAGATAAGGAGAGAAAAGCAGTGAATGGATTTAGCAAAATAAAGGATGGAAACCACTGACAAAGTTAAGGGGAGCTGTTTCAGGAGAGTCGTTTGCAGTCTGTTGAGAAGAAACATATTCAAGGGTGGATGGTGAGTTGGTTGGGGATTTGGGATTGGGGTGGTTTGGGTTTTTCTGAAAGACGAAATAGACAACAGTGTTTACATGGCTTAGAGGAAAGAGTGTTTAGGGATGGTGATGGTTGACCTCAGAAAACAGGATGGGAACGGGTAACTGAGCAGGATCTTTGAGGAAGCACTGAGGGTGAGCTCCACACCACAGGTGGAAAGATGGACTTGAGTGACAGAAGGGCACGCCTACCTGGCTGGGCCAGGAGAGGTAGCTACAAGGTGGGTGCAGATGAGGGTAGATTTGTAAGACTCCCTGGGAGAGGGTGGAGAGGCACTGCTTGGAGAGTCCTTTTCTTGTGACCTTCATTTTCTCAGTGAAATAGGAAGCAAAGCTGACTACTAACAATGAGGAGAAAAGCCTTGGAGTGGAGAGTTTGGTGCACAGGCAACATGAGTGAGCATTTGGGGGTGGGTGGAGCAGCGATCTGGCCACGGAGGTGTGTGGCGCTTGTCCAGCTGCATCAAGGGCCCAGCAAGGTGGCGGCACCGGTGTGCACAGGGCCTGGTGTTCTCCAACAGGACCTGGAGGCTGGAGGAGGGCAAGCGGCTGGGGTGCTTTAAGGCTGGGCTTCTTTGGGCCAGGTGCAATGGGAGGACGAGAGAGTCTGGGGACTTGGCAGAGGAAACCTGTGGTGGTGACAGACTCCAGGCTGACCGAGAAGGAACTGAAACCAGAAGGCAGCTGATGACAGACAGAATGGCTGGTCTAGGGACACACGCTGAGATGAGATGCAAGAGGAAGAGCTTGGGCAGTAAGACAGTGCAGAGGCTGGAAGGACAGGGTCAGTGTGAGGATGGGACCCGCAGGTACCGTCTGGGTGGAACAGTGCTGAGTGATAACATGGGAACAGGGAGTGGCCTTGGACATGAGATGCAGTGCAGTTGAATGTCTAGGGGGTGGGCGTCCAAAGGATCAAAAACTCCTCTGAGGGAGGGCGGACTTCAGGGTGAAGACCGGAGCAGAGAACCCGAGATAAGCGTGGATGGCAAGAACAGCAACTTGAGCAGTCTCAGCGTGTCCCGCCCTCTCCCATCATACCAGGGCAGATGAGCTGTCTGCCTTGTGAAACCTCAGCAGTGCTTTTCTTCCTTATGTCACCTGCAACACCAGGAGCAGCCGCATCACAGTATTAACACCAGTGAGACGCAGAATTGGCCCTCCCTGTTTCCAAATTTGCCCCATGATGTCCCATAGGCGACAAGAACAAAGCGTGTCTAAATTCGGTTGGGCCATGGGGAGTCAGAGATCCTGCATTCTGTGAGCACCTCTCTACCTATTGTGGATGTGGACGCCTCTGCTCTCCCAGGGACCGTTCCCCCGCTAATCCCTAGCGGATGTTCCCGGCTTCATTTAGACTGTGAGGTTCGTGCTTTCACCATCCCCCCGGTTCCCTGGTCTGTTCTGGAGCTGAGCATGGGAGAGCCGCTGCCACTTTTCTTCTTGTATACTGTGACATTATTGCCCTTTCAGAGTAAGGGAAGGGTCCCCAAGGGGTGACAAGTTATACCCTCCTTTCCCAAGACAGAGAACTCTGCTACCACCACTGGCTCCTAGGAATATATTTTGTAAACTATTTTCAATTGTCCAGGGAACCAAGAGGAGTTTGGACTTCTCATTTTGTCCCTGGTTTGAGAAAAGTTTAGAGAGATATGGGGGTTCCTTTAGTATCAGGGAGCGACAGCTCTTCAGGAATCTGAGACCCCATTAAAATTTCTTTACCAAAATCAGTCGGATGCAATGGAGTGTGTCTGAGGGAAATGAGGGCGAGGGATGAGAAAAAGGGAAAGAAGAGTTTATGACAGTGGGGGTGGGCTACTCCAGGCTGGTGAGCACACTGGTGAGTTTTCACACGTCCACGCCCGTCTGTGGGTATGATTTCTATGGAGACTGAGTTAGAAGCAGGAGCCCTCCTGAGCCTGAATTTGAATGTCAGAGGAGCCATTAGTTCAAACCACTGTCTGCCTTTGTGGTTTCACCTGTGCATGCCCCATGTGAAGGCTCCTATTTCCACAGCTCCATGACAACAGAGAATAAAAGAAATTCCTTCAGTCAAAACTCAGGTACTGACAGGTGCCAGGCAAACATGCCATTCCTGTTTTTATAATGGGCAGTGGGAAGTGACGGTTCATCTGGGCCAAGAGCCAGAATTTGCTCCGGTGAGCTGGGAAGCAATGTCAGTTTCATCTGGCAGTAGTCACAGCCCATTACGCCAGGGGATGGAGAATGGTTCTCCTGGGAAGCCGGAGGCCAGCGAAAAATCCAGAAAGCCCCATTCGTGCGCTGCCTCTGCCAGAGAGCAAACAGGGTAAGAAACTCAGACACATTAAGGGATATTGCTTGTCCCAGCTGAGCTCAGCTATGCTTCAGCAAAAGACAAATTCGCCCTCCAGGACACGGGCTGCACTGCCCTCCTGGTGACCCGAATGCCCTCATGTAGCATCCTTACCCCCCTCTCTTTCTGCTCACACCCAAAATCAAAACAAAACAGACCAGGGCTCTTGCCACCCATCTTTTCTCTTTGATACGCCGTAGTGAATCGGTCCCCGCAAATCATGTCACTGAACATTTCCCTGGGAAGAGGAAAGAAGCCCCGATGTTATGCAGATGAAGTCACTGTGAGTTGTACTTCAAAATGTTTCTAAAAGTCTAATGAAAGAAAAATCCATATTTGGGAAGAATCCCATCCCGAGATCCACCAAACATTCTCAGGATCTGGGACACTTGTCACTCAGTCCCCTCACCTCTGGCAAGGTGCTCAGGAGACTCATTTTTTAGAAGATGACCTTTGGTTGCTGAAGCATGCCACTGCCCACCAGGCTCGGTGACTCCGAACGCTGCACTGGTACTCACTTGCCACAGATTTGTTCTTTGTAGGCTTAGAATTAGGTCATGGGAAAGCCACATGGTAATGTATATTAATTAACATGCACAAATCTGCAGAAAGACTATCTAGTTTTCCAAATTTTCTGAAAAATAATATCTTGCAAGCTTCTCAATATGGCAGTTTATCAGCTTGGCAGATATATTTAGATCATATTCAGCTAACGTGCATAAATACCCAGTATGGGCTAGGTGTGGTTGTGTTCCTAATTTCACTAAATCCCTGCAAAGAACTGTGCTGTCCTCACTTTACAGATGATGTGTCTGAGGGTCATGGCTGCTCTGAGCTCAGGTGGAGGCAGGGAGTGGGGTCTCTGAGCCTGTATCCCACACTCTCCCACAGAGGCCTCCCTGACCTGCAAAGGAGCCTCTCCCCCAGGAGACCTTTATTTTGGCACAGGATGCCTTCTCCATATTGTACTGCTCTAAAAGTCCAGTAATTGAAACAGGTAAAAGTGGAGTCACTTGTTAAGTCGGGTGGGACACTGAGCTCAGCCTTTCCAATCCGTCTTCTGTCTCTTCTTCATTTTCAGTGATCCCTGGGTCCTGTGAACCACAGTTTGAAAACCATTACCCTCCATCATCCTCTTAGGTGATTTGTTTTAGGTCTATTTGAAGAATTCCTCCAGAACTGGAGCCCTGGCTTTGGTCTTTCAGTACTTACATAGGCAAAACACTGGGCTGAGTCTGCCCACTCCTCCCAGATGGTGACGACTCGGGTGGTTCTCAGGGCTGCCTGTTCTCCATGCTGGAGGAAGGGGTAGGTGACATTAGACAGGCAGGCCTGTGCTCTCAGGTTGCCCCGTTCTAATCCTTTATTTATTTTACATTATTATTATTATTATTTTTGGGGCAGTATCTTACTCTGTCACCCAGGCTGGAATGCAGTGGGACAGTCATGGCTCACTGCAGCTTGGACCTCCTAGGCTCAAGTGTTCTCCTGCCTCAGCCTCCTGAGTGGCTGAGACTATAGGCCTGCAAAAGAAAACCACTTGATTTAATTTTTAAAATCAAAAATTTTGATTTTTAAAAATTTTTGTAGAGATAAAGTCTCACTATGTTGCCCAGGCTGATCTTGAACTCTTGAGCTCCAGTCATCCTCCTGCCTCAGCCTCCCAAAGTGCTGGGATTACAGGTGTGAACCACCATGCTCAGCCCCTGATCCTTTAAGTGCAGCAGGCTCACCTTGGGACAAGCACTTAAATGGCTCCCTTAAGAACCATTGCTAACTTTTTAAGTTTGACAGTGGTTTTGTGGTTATGTTAAATAAAAGAGCCTGTATCTTTTGGAGATACATATGAAAGTACTACAGATGTAGTGATAAAATTATTACTTTAACATTATCCAGAGTGAGGGCTATGAGTGGGATAATAGGATGAATCACTCATTTTGTTCAAACTGTGTAATAGGTACATATGTGGGGGAGTGGGGGGTGGTGGGCGGGGTAGGGAGGGTGGAGGTGTGATTAGCCAAGGCAGGCAGGACCTTAGATTTTCTGGGTCCCGACTTGCACATGGAGGCCTGACACTTGAGAGAGGTTAAGTAAACTGCCCAAGGTCATGCAGCTAGAAAATGGTAGAACCAGGCTTGTGAACTCAAACAATCTGTCTCCAAAGACTGCCTTTTCAGCCACTGTGCCTTATAGATGCTGTACATGACAGTTATAACAATCCAGCCCAACAGGAGGTGATCTGATAAAACCCATGGAACAATTTTCATCTTTTTTTAGTACGAAGAAAAAATCCCTGGAAAATCGAATATAATCTACAATGCTACCATTCTAACAAAATAGTTTTTTCTGCATGTATTTCATATGACATTCATAAAAATAAAAAATAAAAATTTTTAATGTTCTCAATTTTTAATGTCCTACTACAAACATTCCTTTGTATTTCTTTACTTCATAATATTGAAATTACCTTTGCGAAAATTATAACAGGGAAAAAATGATGACAGTGAAAGATTTAACAAACTCCCATCTTGCTTTTAACCTCCAAGCTTCCCTTAGGCATTCCTGAGCTTGGGTCGAGGTAACTTTGAGAGGAATTTAGTTTATAGTTTAAATTATAATAGTCCTTCCCCAAAACTAAACCACCCTCATAAAGCTAATGGAAGGCCACCAGGTTAGGAGGATAAGAGCCTGAATTCTGCTAATGTGTAGACATAAATGATTACCAGCCATTTTTCCAGAGGTCGCAAGGTTTGCAATTTCCCCAGTTACTCCTGACAGTTACTTCACTACTGTAGAACCGAAGATTGGCCTTTCGAGATGTCTTTTCAGGTTTTTGCATTTCTGATGACCAATAGCTCCACCTGCACCCACCAACCAGTCCTGTGGCCCCCAGCTAGGAACTGACTCAATGCAAAAGGACAGCTTTGACTCCCTATGATCTAATCTTTGATCCAACCAATCAACACTCCCTGGCCCCCTACCTGCCGAACTGTCCTTGAAAAACCCTAGTCTCTGTCTGAATTTCTGGGGGAGCCTGATTTGAGTAATAATAAAACCCTGGTTTCCCATTCAGATGGCTCTGCATGAATTAAACTCTTTCTCTATTGCAATTTCCCTGTCTTGACAAATTGGCTCTACCTGGGCAGTGAGCAAAAAGGAACCCGCTGGGTGGTTACAACATCGCTTCCAATGTGCTTTCGTTTTATTACAAATCCTTGTCTTCTTCAAACTTCTTGTTGCTTCCATTTTTATGCTGTTTGAAATAATCTGGGAATGAACGTCTTTAGGCATGTTGCATTTCTTCTTTTTGATTTTTTTCTTTTGTGTAAATTCCCAGATATGAGATGATTCGATGGAAAGCTAAATTATCTTATGGCACCTGAAACTTACTGTCAGCTGAAGTTCAAATTAATGGTACTATTTTATATCATATGGTATTTTTGCCATGGGGTATTACCAAGGAATATTTTCTATTTTGTATACAAAAAACATGAGATTGTTTTAATTTCAGTTTATTTTATTTCTAGTGAGTAGAATGTTAGTGTAGGGAACAGATTTGTAGCTGAACAATTTTACTGGAGCTCCAGGCCAGCTTGACACTGCACAGCCCCAGACATACACACACATACAAAGGAAGGGAAGCTTCTCTTGACCTTGTTTCCACTGTTACAACACACAATAGCTCAGGTGCACAGCAACAGCATCTGAGCACTCAGTGGATATTGTTTGGAGAAAGAAGTAATGGAACAAAATGTAAGAGACAGAAGATACTGACTTGTCTTCTTCACTCAGGCTAAAGTTTTGCTGTTTAATAATTCAATAGCAGTTGTGCAAATAGCTCTAGTTTCTATGAATTTCTTCAAAATTCTTTGTAAATGCCATTTCTCGGTCTGAGAAAAGTCTCTTCCAAGTTATTAAGCCCTGATTATACTGTACCATTTTTCTTTAAAAATGCTTTCTTTTTTTGGGGGGGGGGGGGGGGGTGGGGCCGGGCGCGGTGGCTCATGCCTATAATCCCAGCACTTTGGGAGACCGAGGCGGGTGGATCACGAGGTCAAGAGATCAAGACCATCCTGGTCAACATGGTGAAACCCCGTCTCTACTAAAAATACAAAAATTAGCTGGGCATGGTGGTGTGCGCCTGTAGTCCCACCTACTTGGGAGGCTGAGGCAGGAGAATTGCTTGAACCCAGGAGGTGGAGGTTGCGGTGAGCCGAGATCACGTCACTGCACTCCAGCCTGGGTAACAGAGAAACTCTGTCTCAAAAAAGAAAAATTTTTTTTTTTTTGCAAAAAGGGAAATGGTAACTGTGTCAGGTGGTAGGTATGTTACTTGTCCTGACATGGTGATTATTTCACAGTGTTGATGCATACCAAAACATGAAGTTGTACACTTTTAATTTATACAGTTCTTGTCAATTATCTTTCAGTATAGCTGGAAACAATTTAAAAAATGTTTATCTAATTGTAAATTTAATTAAGACATGCAAATTGTAGAAAACCTGTAAAATACAGAAAAGTTTCAAAAGGAGACAAAAATAACTCATAATCTTACCACTTCAAAAAAGTCACCATTCATATTTAATATATTCTTCCTTCTCTTACACTATATGTTAAAAAAAATGCCATCATCCTATCTGCATTTAGTTTTATATCCTGATGTGATTACATTCAGCATTATATTGGAAGTGTTCTACCAGAGCATTACTGTCCAAAAATGGTTTTTAAATATTTATATAAATTATATAATTGCAATTATTTGTATATGATACATAATTGTAATTTTATAATATTTAGAAAATATTCCTAGTACAAGTGTATCATCATTTATTTTACCATTTCCTTAGTGCTGGCCATCTGGGTTGTTTCCGAACTTTCGCTGTTGTAAATAATAACACAACGAACATTTCTGGCCCGTTTATTTGCAAAAGCTCAATTCAACTAGCAGGATATACAAATGTGTTCTTCGGGACAGGTACTCCACACTGGGCACCTTACACAATCAGGAGTTGGGAGCCTGGGTTCTGGTCCCACTTGGCCGTTGTGTGACCCTGCAAAAGGCTAGCATTTTATAAGTCCAAAATACAGTCATACCTTTTCCTTTATGCATATTTTTCTCACTCATATCTCACAGCACTTTACAGTTTTTTAAATCATTTTTGCCTCTACACGTGTCAAGTGAGAATATATATGGGAACATTTAGTGATGATAATGAAGGAACCACTCTTATAAATCTTCATATGTGGAACTCCTAAGCTGTGCTCATTAGTAAGCACATTAGACTTAGATTACTGCTAGCAATTAACAGCAGACAACAATAATTAAGCAAGCAGAACCATCTGAGATGAGATAGAGTTTAACACATGATGAGAGAGGGAGAAATGTATGGCAAGTTTGAAAGAGCAAATCCCAATTCTCTGGCTAAAAGCCTCTGCATTCAAGGGCAGCTACGGCTTATACAGGGCAGAGGAAAAAAAGAACTAGAGTAATTGAGGCTGCCAGGGATCCCCTGGGGTCTAGTGCAAAGGCTATTATTAGCCCTGCTTATTGTCATGCTTTAACACTCTCCAAAACTCTGGTGCAGAACTGCCCCCATGGGGTGCCTGGTGGTTTATTCCACAAAGCCCAGAGAAAGAATCTATGTATTCTCAATCACGTTTTCTTCTTGGTTATGGAGAGATTTAAGTATAAGCAAAGAATGGAGCCGTTCCATATGTTCACTTTTGATAAACGGTGCTTTCCTCACCTCTGGTTTCGCAGCCTAATGCCTGTCAATCACCTTGCAGTCTCTTCTGGGCTAGCAAGATGCAAAGGGGTGAGGGGATTTGGTATTTAAGTGTCCTAGAGCCAAAGGTGCTGTCTCCCAAGTCCCTTCTCGTTGAATCTAGTGGGATAATTCATCCAGGGGAGGGAGAAGCCCTGTCACTCCAGGTGGTTTATGCAACTGCTGCGGTTCAGAAGATGAGTAAATGGGCAGCTGGCGATTCAACGAGGGCCGCCTCATCTGACTGAAGCTCATCGGGACCACACCAGGGAAAGTGAACTGCATATCACTCTCGTCACACCTGGAAGCGGGTATTGCTTCTGCAATTCTACAGCACTTCTTGAGACATGTGTATACCTATGTAGCAATCCTGCAAGATCTGCACATGTACCCCAGAACTTAAAGTAAAAAAAAACAAAAACAAAAAACAAAAGAGAAGAGACTGGGAGCATCTTCTCTCCACTGTAGGGCTCTTATTTTTCCATGCTGAGCTTGTGGTACAACTGCCAAACACTTAAGTCCATTAAAACAATAACCACCTGATTCCTTCTCATTATAGGCACAGTGCTTTTCACCCAGAGATTTCCTCGTGTGGAAAAGGATTTCTGCCAAACAAGACTTTGCATATAAAGTTTGCTTTGCAGAGACTTGGCTCTCAAGGCAGAATTGGGCAGCTCCCGGTGCTGAACACAGGCGTTGAGCCAACACCAGATGGCGCCATTTCCCCGGCAACTCAGGAGTAGCGCCTGCTCGGGGTGGCGGGTATGAGCTTCTCTCTGGGTCCCAGAGTTTATGTCACGTAGGACGTGACTTTGTAGGAAAATGTTTTCAAGGTCAGCCAGGCAGGGAGATGAGCAACTCTGGGAGGAAGTAAAAGAGCAGAGCTGTTGGTGTTTTCCCTTGCACGGTCACAACCTGTGAGTCCTAGGGGACAATGGAGGCCTGCACAAGCTCAGCCCTCTCTGTGCAAACCCAGGCCACAGATCAAAGAGGGGGCAGTGTGAGATCCCATCGCAGCCGAAGGAGACTGTCACCAGGACATTGGCTTCAATGCAAAACAGGCTCAGGCGGTGGTCAGAAGGCACAGAGGTGATTTTCTTTTTCACCGCTGGGCCATGCTGCTGTGTTTCTGCTCCTTTTCACAGACCTCTGGAGGCCTGCCTTTCACCTGGAGAAGGTGATCATCCTGTGCACGGAGGGAGTGGCTGTCAGAGCTTTGGCAGGTGGGTTGGAAAAGCTTCTAGTTCATATGTTATAATATTGGTACTAGCAGCCAGAGCAATCAACCCCCTGCTGTGGGCTTAACATTGATCGTCCCTCATACCCACAGCAAAGCTACAAGGAGGAATGAAGAACAAGAGGCTCCAGAGGCTGATGGCCTTGCCCAAAACTACACTGGAGTAAGTAGCAGAGACAAAAACGAACTCCAAGTCTACATGGCAACAAAACCACGTGCTTTCTACCGTAAGCTGCATCTCAATGATTAATCGTTGTGTGTGAAGTACAACACATGATTATCCATGAAATGAAAATGAGCAATAATTTTTAAACATGCTAAACCTCCCCAATTCACACTATTATGAATGTCCAGAAGAGAATAAAGCTATTAGAAAACCAGAGACAATATCCGGCTAATGACTTTGAGGTCAGCACCAGGACTAAACCATTTCCATGAAGAATGAGAATTGTTCCCCATGGTAAACAGTCCTGTGCTTAAGCTAGCGGGATACAGTTCCCTGAAGATTCTCCACTCACAGTTATCCCTGGGGTCAAAGAAGGCTTTATTGGTCTCTTATTTTCTCTCCCTTAAGAGCATAGTCTCGAAAGTGAGAACTAGAAACGTGGGAAGATCTCACTTGCAATATTACATCCTACAAGGAAATAATAGCTCACTATTTTCCCAGCTTGAGATGTATACTTAACAAAAAGCTCGCCACAGTCCGCATGTAATACAGGTCAAACCTCTTCCTGAGAACTGATGAGCAAATCAGCTAATTAGTGTCCATTACAGGTAAGGGCTGCAGGCCGACTGCTGAGCAGATGTGGCTGCCTTCCTAGGGTCTGCGCTGCAGTAAGAAATAGCTCAATCTTTAGAGCTGATGGCTGGGTTTAAATTCTGCTTGCACTGCTTCCAAGAGATGAGGCTTTTGAGGGCTCGCTAACTTCTCTGTGCCTCAGTTTTTTAATCTATAAAATGGGGATAATAGTCACACCTTCCCTTGGAGCTATTGTGAGGATTAAATGAGAAATCTGTGAAAAGATCTTAGAACAGTGCTTGGCACATAGTCAACTTTCTTTAAGGGTCAGCCATTCCATGAGGGTAGATGCAACTAACAATGTTAATTTCAGACAGAGTTGGGCAGGTCTCTCCAAAATTAGGTAGGTCTTACAAATTATACAAGGACATTCATTATTGTTTCCAGCTGGCTGAAAGCAAAGCGCTTCATCCATACTACTAGAGATTATTGAGCAGGGGAGCTCAACTAACATGTGTATAGACTGGCACCTCCCACACACCCACCCCAAAGTTCCCAGAGAAAAAGGTAAGTGAATAGAAGTGTTACTGCCAGAAACATTTATTTATTTGACACATACTTGTTGAGACAGGCACTGTTCTTGTCCCTGGAGACAGAGTACTGAACAAAATCAAATTCCTTCCCTAAGGGAGCTTCAAGTCCAGCATAAGTGACTGAAAATAAGCAAATAGACAAGATAATGCCACCCAGAGGGGTGGTAGGAGTGATACAGACACACAGCCAAGGAACTCTCCTCTGCGGAGAATGCTGTGAGGGAGACAGTCAGGGAATAGTGGGGGAGAAAGGAGTGTTTCTGGGCGAGGGAACCACACATCTGAAAGTCCTGGGGTGGGACCACTTGGCCAAGAGGCCAGAGGGACTGGAGTGGAAGGAGCAGGGAGCAGAGGGGTGGAAAACAAGGCAGGAAAGGGTGTTGCGGTCGTGCTGAAATAGGCCCTTTAGGTCATGGTAAGGACCTTGAGTTTTTATTCTAAGTGAGGGCAGTTATTGAAGGGTTTTGAGCAGAGCAGTGACTGTGACACATCATATATATATATATATATATATATATATATATATATATATATGTTCTTTTTCTTTGGCCCTCTTGCCTGAACCTCTTATGTTTTAAGAGAATCTCTCTAGCTGCCCTGTGGAGAATAAACTGGAGCAGGTAAGACGGGTGGGGGAGGTAGAAATAACAGAAGTGGGGGACCAGGTAGGAGGCTACTGCACTAGTCCAGGGGAGAGCAGACAGTAGTTTGGAGTAAGATGGTGTCTTAGTCCATTTTTGTTGCTATTAACAGAATATCACACACTGGGTAATTTATAATGAATGGAAGTGTATTAGCTCACGGTTCTGGAAGCTGAGGAGTCCTAGATCAAGAGGCCAGTATCCGTGGAGGGTCTTCATGCTGAGTCATGCCATGATGGAAGGCATTACATGGCAGAAGGGCAAAGAGAGGCCGAGAGAGAGAGAAAGGGCGCAAAACTTGCCATTTTATAATGAACCCTCTTCCAAGATAATGGGATTAATTCATTCATGAGGTTGGAGCCCTCCTCATGACCTAATAACCTCTTAAAGGCCCCATCTCTTAATACCATCACAATGGCAGTTGAATTTCAGTATGGGTTTTTGAGGGGACAAACGTTCAAACCAAAGCAGATGATACTGGGTTGGAGGGGTGTGTTAAATGCAGATGAATTTGATCTACATCTTTGCAGGAAAGGTAGAGCGTACAGCATTTGCTGATGGTTTGGATATGGAGTTTCAGTGCAAGAAAGATTCAAGAATGACTGCAAAGTTTTGGCCTGAGTGACTGGTTACATGGTGTACTATTTACTGAGATGGGAAAGGCCACAGAGCTAGAAGAGTTCTGGGAAAACCAGGAGCCAATACTGGACATTGGGTTAATATTGGATATTAAGTTTGGAAAGCCTATTAGATGGTGTGGTAGGCAAAATAATAGTCCCTTAAAGATGTCCGTATCCTAATCCCCAGAACCTGTGAATATATTATTTTATATGGCAAGGGAGAATTATGATTGTAGATGAAATTAAGGTTGCTAATCGGATTACCTTATAAAAAGGAGATTATCTGAGTGGGCCCAAAGCAATCAAGTTCTTAAATGTGGATAAGGAAGGCAGAAGCCTCAGCAATGTGATATGAGAAAGACTCTGTCTGTCCCTGCTAGCTTTGAAGAGCAAAGAGTGGCCATTAGCCAAGGAATTCAGGCAGCCTCTTAAAGTTGGAAAAGTCAAGAAAATGGGTTTTTCCTTACAGCCTCTATAAAGGAATTCAGCCCTGCTGACACATTGGATTTAGCCTGGTGACACCCATTTTAAACTTTTGACCTGCAGAACTGCAAAAGAATAAATGTGTGCTGTTTTAAGCCACTAACTAGTGGTAGTTTGTGTGTGTGTGTGTGTGTGTGTTTTTTTTTTAATAGCAGCAAAAGGAAACAAGTACAGGTGGGAATATAATTTATTGTTTAAACAGGGACAGTTTTAAATGAAAGAAGTACAATCCATACTTAAACAGGGATAACGATCATAAGTCAGAACTATCCTAAGAAAACCGGGGGTGTGGGTTCACCCTACTCATCCATTGTATGAGTGGGATGTCAAGGAGGCAATGGGCTCTGCGTGTCTTTTATTTAGGAGAAAGGCTGGGCTATTACGTTTGAGAAGTGGTCCATGTAGGTTGCCTCTAACACCATGGAACTGAATGAGATCACAAGGGAGTGAATATAGAGAGAGGAAGAAAAATATCCAAAGATGAAGCCCGCCTTTAGAGGTTTGAAAGAAGAGAAGGATCCTGTAGAGAAGATGGAGATGCCATACCCAGTGAGGTAGAAGGAAAACAAGAAAAGAGAATACATAAACTCAACTGAAGAAAGTGTTTTAAGAAGGCAGGGTTACTCGATTGCATCCCATGGTGGTGACAGGTCAAGAAAGAAGGTGGACAGCTGATGCTAGATTTGCAATGTGTACATCATCCATGACCTTCAGCGAGGGGATGTTAGCAGAGAGGTGGGCAAAAGAATGATAGGAATGAGTCAGAGAAGATTGGGACAGAAAGCATAGCAACTTTCCCAAGTGTCTCTGTAAAGGAGAGCAGGAAAATGGAATAGGAGTTAGAGGGTATCTAGGCTCAGGGAGGATTTCTAAAAGATGGGAAATTTTAGAGCACATTTGTAAGCAAAGAAAGGATGCAATAGAAGGAGAATGTTCATTGCAGACACAGTGTAATCACAGGAGCAAAGCCCTTGAATAGATGAGAGGAGATGTTATCCAGAGCATAAAGAAAGAAATTGGTCTTTACTAGGCATGTGCACAAACCTTCCACTGAGAACCCAAAGGAAGGGTGCCAAGGCACCCTAACCCTAACTCTCATTAAAAAAAAATCCCACCCCTTTACTAAGTCCTTTTGGATACAACGGAGTTTTTTCTTGTTGTTTCTATTTTTTTTTTCAGTGAAATAAGAAGGCCATCAACTGAGAGTAAGGAGTGGAGAAAAGGTGCTGCAATTTTGAGAAAGGGGGAAATAGCATTCCAGAAAGTGGGGGGAGAGACTTGATACTCACTGAATTATCTATCAATGCCATGATGAAAATGACAAAAGCAAAGCTACACCCCACCCACAGAAAATCAGCTACAAACATTATAAAACATGATGGACATAAGTTCTCATTAGTTATGGGTGGTGTAAGGACAGATATTCTAAGAAGGAGAAAATAAAAACAAAGGCAAACTGTTATCACCTAAGACTAGCTGAGGATATGACTTCAGCCACACTGTTTCTGCTTGGCTGCATTGCCAGCCCGTGTGACTGTGTTTGTTCAAGTTGACACTTGCACACGCAGCATTGCTCTCCTCCAGGGGCTGAGCATTTCATCCATGTCTGGCTGTGGTGGCTTCCCTCTTGCTAACACTAATGATTTGGATATGTCAGCAAAACTTTTCCTGGAGAGTGGCTATTCTTGCTCTCTCTCTCCCCCTCCCTCCCTCCTTTATGTCATGTTCTCTCTCTTCTCACCATAACATATCCCATAACCTGGTTTCTACTTTGCTGGAAGTTTGGACAGAGAATAGTCTGCACACAGCCCAGCTGTGCTATTTCAGAACCATGGACAGTGGCTCCGCTTTTTAAAATCTACACCGCTTTGCAACAGGAACATTTTGCTCATATTCAGTCCATGTTACTATGTGCTGGATACTATGATGGATGCTTGAACAATAATTAGTCCTCATCTTCAAAGAGATTTATAGTATGGGGGAGGTACAGGCTACAAACACAGGTACAATATAGAAAACTATGATTCATAAATGGAGGACACTATGGGAATGCTTAGGAAAGGAGAGATATAATTTTGTCTTTGGATAGGGAATGGTATAAGGGAAAGCATCCTGGAATGAGAGACGTCTCAGCTAAAGTATCAAGGCATTAGTTATCCAGGGGAGAGGTGTAGGGAAGAGCATTTTAGGCAGAGGCCACAGCATATGCAAAGGCCTAGAGGCAAGAAGGCATGGCTCACCTAGGGAACTGCAAACAGCACTGTACATTCAAGCGTGAGGAGGAGAACATTCCAAGAAAGAAGTAATAGAAGCCTATAAGGGTAAAGTGCCAGGGGGAGCGAAGTTGAGGGAGTAATTGAGTCTCATAGGGATGAGGAGGAGGTGACAGAAAGCAAACATGAGACAGTGACATTTAAACCTGTCCTTGATGATACATGGATGTCTTCTAGATGCCCAGCAGGGGGAAAGGCAGGAGAGAAGAACAGAAAACATTTTATCTGGAGTTGTACTGTCCAATATGGTAACCACTAGCCACATGCAGCCATTCACATTTAAATTAAATTTAATTAAGTTTAACACATTAAAATTAAATAATGTTAAAATTTTAGCTTCTCAGTCCCACTGGCCACATTTTAAGGGATCGATACCCACCTACGGCTGGTGGTTAGCATATCAGACAGTATAGATACAAGACATTTTTATCGTGGTACAAAGTTCTGTTGGTCAGTGCTGGGTTGGAGGGAACAGCATATTCAAAGGCTCAGAAGCTTGCATGTGTGTGGTGTGCTTGGGAAATTATCGCCAGTCATGGGGGCTGTCACAAAAGGTAGCTGGAGGGAAGTGGCTGGACATGGCGCTAGAGATTAGCTGGAGCTGGCAAAAGGCATTTTAAGTCATTCTAAAGGAGGGCAGGTTTAGCAATTGGGAGCTGATGAAGGTGGAAGCAGATCTAGATTTGTAAAGTTAGTTCAAGTAGCAGTAACAAGGCTTGTAAGAAATAGTGGAAAAGCAGAAGGCAGGGAGAACACACCTGTCAGCCTTTAATCACATTTTGCTAGAACGTCATTTTATATCACGTTACCTTACATTTGCTGGCTTCCATTTCTTCCAATTAAATTCAATTTTCTCTGCCTGGTTTTCAAGGTCCCTACCTTGTTGCTCACTACTAAACTGCATATTAGCTCTCCTCCAATAATGCCAGTAGTGTCACTCTCTCCTTCACATGAAAATTAATTCCCATCTCTGTCCCCGTCAGTCTCTGAGTAGACTATAAACTCTTTGAGAACCATGCCTTGCAGCAGGTGAGCTCATAGGATAAGCTTACACAGCTCCCAGGATAGTCAGCCATTGCCACTGGGATGTCCCTTCCAAGGTGTGATTCTCAAGGGTCATAGAGTTGAGTCAAGAAAATGCAAATTGACTGATTGATCAGGAAGGCACTGACTGGTAAGATACACAATCCTCCCGCTGGTCCCTGCCTCACTGGTCTATCAGCCAGTGTCCTGGCAGGAAGCTGAATTCTACTAAAATGTTTAAGGAAATCAACAAAAGGACAATTGACAGAGGTATGGGCACAATTATGAAAACCAACAAAGGTTTCTGAGCTTCCTAGAGATTAACAATAATATATAATAATGGGAATGGGAAACAATAATAATAATAGGAATCCATTACTAAATAGGAAAAGAGGCAAAACTGTCATCAGAGTGCAGTGAGAACTGGAGACAGTGAGGACGGTGGCCCTGGCAAGAGCTGTGGGGGAAGACGGGGGCAACTCTGTTGCACTGAGGCACGAAAGCAGGAGGAGGCAAGGAAGAAAACATCAGCTCTCTCTCTCTCTCTCCCTCTCCTCCTACCCTCCATTCTTTTGTCCAGGGCTTCCATTGCCTAGGTCGAAGCAAAAGCCAGAGGGCAACAGAGACAGGAGATGCAGCCCACAGGATCTGGTGGAAACAGACAAAACTAGGATTGACTTCATGAACAGATTACCCGGCATAACAACGGCTTAAACAATACAGAAGTTTGTCTCCTGTAAATGAAGTTCGAGGCTAGCACACTAGCTTCCACTGATTGAGGACCCAGACTCCTTCTTCTTCTTCTTTTTTTTTCTGACTCCTTGTATCTAGCTGCCCCCCTCCCGCCGCAGCATGCTGTCTCGTGGTCCAAGATGGCTGCTTGAGCTCCAGACATCATACTGGCATTCCAGTATGCAGGAAGAGAAAGAAAAGGAAGAGCACACTTTCTTACTTTAAAGGCACTCATTTGAAGTCACATGTGACTCTTCCATTTACCTGTCATTGACCAGAACTTAGTCATGTGAGTACACCTACCTCCAAAGGGGGCTGGAAATGTGATATCCATGACAAAAGGTTTTGTGTCCTGCT
The DNA here is from genome assembly GCA_036589455.1 of Ateles fusciceps. Lineage (NCBI taxonomy): Eukaryota > Metazoa > Chordata > Mammalia > Primates > Atelidae > Ateles > Ateles fusciceps. Next base: position 776,156 of record JAZHEH010001544.1, read on the forward strand.
AAAATCAAGGGTTTTTTTTACTAAGTAAAGGGAGGAGATTGGATACGGGATGATGACTCACTCTCTTACAGTCTCCGAGGAAAAATCCCATTCTGTCATCCAACAGACAAATTCCAGGAATGAGTAAGAGCCTCCTCAATTTCAATAACCAACAGAATGAGTGTGTTAGTGATAATTACATAAGCATCATGGCTCATCATGTGCCTTTTCGCCACGATAATAACTTACATGCCAGCTTCTAAGGGAAATTCAATTTTGCTGTGTAAGAATATAGCACATTCAGTAAGAAAATGCAAGTTGGAGACATTTGCCAAAGGAGATTTCAAGACACATTCCTGGAAAATATGTTGTCCGTAGCTATTAGGGAATCAGCTGGTTTGATACAGAAGTGACAGATTGTATTTTCAGAGTAGTGGGATAAGTCTGCCTTTAACAAGGCATTCTACAATGTGATTCACCACTGCTTATGGAGAAGAGCCCCAGCGGCTGTCGCGGTTGCACCATGAGTGCTGACTGGCTCAGCCCCAAAACCTTCCTTGGAGACAGTGGTCTCTTTCTGAGATACCCAGGCATGCCCTCAGCCCGTGCACCCTGAGCACTCACAGGAGGCTGTGCCCATGTGGAACAGCAGTCAGGACTGTCCTAGCTCACCCATGAGCTGCCTCCACCTTCTTCAGCCTAAAGCACAACCCAGTCATCCCACCAACCTGGGCTGCTCTGGGTGTATAGACAGAAGATGCCTTTCTACCTTCTCCCTTCTAGCAGCCTTTGAGGGCTTTGGTCAGCCCACTTCGCTGGTCCAGAGGAAGAGGCACAGAGATCTCAGACTTTTAGTCGCTCATTCCACCAATTTCCTGGAGCAGCTACTATGTGCACTCTTGTAGAAACATGGGGGATAGAGAAGCAGGGCATGAGGACATACAGTCTATTCAGGGTGGACAGGAGTTACACAACACATGGAGTTAAATCATCCACAGCAACAAGACACATGACACCCAGAAGAGCAGTGTCTGATGACTAGCAGAAGCTCTCTGTTCCATGATTCCACAGAAGAACAAAGTCGCCATGAGTTGGAATGCTCAAGGAGAAAACAACAGACAGAGTAACTGTTGGGTAGGGTCTCAGAATATGAGTGGGGGTTGGCTCATGGCCTGTGACTAGCAGGGGAGAGTGTGCCCAGTGACGGAGGCAGGAATGAGCATCTGTGCACAGGGACAGTTAGGAGACCAGTCTAGCTGGAATAAGGGTTTGTATAGCACAGTATTGAGAAAGAAAGACAGAGGCAGGCTTGTGGAGGGTCTTGGCTGCCAGGCTAAGGAGACTGAAATTCAAAGAGGTGTCACTGAGATTTCTGAGTGGAAGAACTGCGTCGTAAAAGCAGAGTTTGAGAAATACTAGTTAGTGGTAGCGAGTCGAATGCATTGGTTATGTTGTAAAGGAGCTGGCCCCAGTATGGGATGCCCTTGATTTTCTGGGTCAGACCAACAGTAATATAGGAGGCCCCAAAAAATATCCCCCCCCCAAGCCCGGGCCGGGCGGCCCCCCCCCCCCAACCCCCCCCCCCCCCCGCGGGGGGGGGGGGGGCGGGGGGGGGGGGTTCTGTGTTTGAGGGTGCATGATCGGACAGCACTGGACCACAGTGGAGGCAGTGGAGTTGACAGAGGCAGGGACGGATTGCGCCCAGGCCATTCTGTCCTAGAGGAGATGAGGGAGACTGGGCAATGGGAGCAGCTCCTGGAAATGGGGCTGGCTCAAGAGAAGTCAGGAAGCAAACTCCAGCCCTCCACTGGGTGGCAGGACGATGTGGTGGCACTGAAGACATTGGGGAAGGGAGACATGGTCCCCAGAGACACCAGTGTAAGAGGGGGGGCAAGTCAAGCACAATATGTCCTGTGCTTCTGTTCCCTGCTTCACCCTCTCAGGCTAGACTGGGGAGCTGGATGTCCCAAGCTGCTCATGGGCGCTCCCTACACCTCACCACTGTGAATGAAGCAGCTGGAAGTGGTCCCCCAAGTTTCCCTCTCCATTGGAAAAAAATCAGCTGGTATTTTGTCTGCCTGAAAAGGGGCAGCCTGAGGATGGCCAGATGAGCGTTGTCCTTTCCAACATCTGGCTTGGTTAGGAACTGAGTCTTATGAGTGTGGTTGTGAGCCTCAGCATCACGTCACGCTGCCAGCATCCTTCCCTTCCCACCTGCAGGCAATGATGTGAAATCCCTCGAAACCCTTCTTGAGCTTGAATCTTCTTCAGTCATACACACTTCGCCATAACCTGTTCCACACCTGCTACCCACATACTCCCTGGCCCCCTCCCAGTGCCCTGTGCTCGTTCTCTCACTAAGAGCCCATCTCTCCCTCTCCTGTGAGCAGCCACACTCCCCAAAGGCCTTGTGCAGGCCTCAGCGGGCTCTGTTCCCCACAGCCCCTGGGGTTGTAGCCTGTGTTCTGGAGCAAGATCAGCAGCCGTGCTCTCAAGGGCTGAGGCTAGGATGGTACCCAAGCTTGACGTGAACAGAAACAAGGAGTAAAGAAGGAATAAATCCTTTCAAACTGGCTGGTGAGGGGTCGAGACCATTTCTGTAGCCAACAAAATCTATTGATTTGTATCATTAGTGAAACAACCAAGTTGTTCCATTTCTTAAAAGCTGGTTATTTTGTTAAACAGATAAATCCATTCATATTCTCACGACTGATGCCTGTGAAGACACAGCCTGAACTCCAAAGGGCTCCATCACAGGGGACAGACGGAAAGCTTGCAAAACCCCCTCCATCCATCATTGGTGGGGAGACTGAGCTGTCCTTCATTTCCCATGGACAGAGACCAGCTATTTCAGTCCTAGTGCTTTTTATATTTTGTCTTATTTTAGGAAGTGGGGAGGCCATTTGGGAGTTCCCTGAAATATGCACTTTCTTCAGGGTCACGTAACTTCAATCACCTGGAACAGGATAGGGAAATAGAGTTCCTTTTATTTCCTTTTTGGAAAGCAGCTATGGTGTTTAGCAAGTGAGAAATCTCATTTAGAAACAGCACTGAGAAGTCAAGCAGGTGCTCTCCCTTGGAGTGTTTGAGTTTTCTAGTAGTATCTTCATTTAGTGGCACTCACTGAACCCTTAGGTACACAGAGAGCAAAGCAGAGCACAAGGCTCTGCCCTCAAGGCTCCTGTAATGCAAAATGAGGCACTATGACAGGGAAATGGATGGGAAACAACAGCAAGATCCAGATGTGGGCCAAGTGCTGTGGCTCACGTCTGCAATCCCAGCACTCTAGGAGGCTGAGGCAGGAGGACTGCTTGAGCCCAAAGTTCAAAAATAGCCTGAGCAATACAGTGAGATCCCGTATCTACAAAAACCAAAAAAAATTAGCCAGGCATGGTGGCATGCACCTGTAGTCCCAGTTACTCAAGGGTAGCTTGAGTGACATGATCACTTGAGCCTGGGAGGTCAAGGTTGCAGTGAGCCAAGATCATACCACTGCACTCCAGCCTGGGTAACAGAAACTATCTCTTAAAAAAAAGTTTCAGGTGTGTTGATTTTGACAATCATGTGTTGTGCTGATGAATCACGTCCAGTTCTCATTCATTTTGTCTCCTGGATAGCAGATACACCCTGGGTGATATGGTTTGGCCCTGTGTCACCACCCAAATCTCATCCTGAATTGTACTCCTATCATTCCCACATGTTGTGGGAGGGACTGGTAAGACATAATTTGAATCATGGGGGTAGTTTCCCCCATACTGTTCTCATGGTAGTGAATAAGTCTCATGAGATCTAATGGTTTTATCTGCGGTTTCCACTTTTGCGTCTTCCTCATTTTCTCTTGCCACCGTCATGTAAGATGTGCCTTCCACCTACCACCCTGATACTGAGATCTCTTCAGCCATGTGAAACTGTAAGTCCAATTAAACCTCTTTTTCTTCCCAGTCTCGGGTATGTCTTTATCAGCATGAAAATGGACTAATACACTGGGTATACCTATATGCTCAGCTCAGGAACCCTGACAGGAGGGGGCTCCTGCTGAGGACCCCTCAGTCCCTTTCACCACCTCAGTGGGTCAGACTGTGCCACCCTGAAGCCCAAGGTTTTTTCCTTCCCTGGGAGATGAGACCTCTGCACTTCAGCTAGAGGTGCTGTTGTCACATAAGACATCTCCTCTTACCCATGGGTGATTGAGAGATGACTGATGTCAGTAGAGGTAAAATTCTCTTTATATGGATGAAAAATGGGACAATACAGTTGGTGGAGAAGCTAGGAACCTACAAGAATTTTCTATCAAAATTCTTAAAATTTTGACATTATGGAGCTGGAATATATTTTAAAAAATTATTTGATCTAACATCTACATTTTACAGATAAGTAAACCAAGCCCAAAAAGGACTTGTCTGTGGTCCCATAAGTAGAATGTGACAGAGCCAGGGTCCAAAACTGGCTCCTACTCCCAGCTTCATCCTTTTACCTCTATATGAGGCTGCTTTCCCAAAGATATAAATAGGAGAAAAACTGGAAATTTGCCTTTTTCTCTGAACAAAGTCCAATGAGTAGAATAATCCACAGAGGCTAACCTGAGATTGGAGACCACAAACCCAGCTCCATGGTTGGCTGATTTCCCCCAAAGCACAGCACTGGGAATAAGAGCAGAAAACATGAAGATGGACTGATGGGAAAATTGATGGGTTGCCAGGGTGTGGCAGGGACACTGGGAGAAGATGTGCAATGGACCTGGGAGCTAAGAACATTAGTACAAGAGCAATCGGAGTGACCAACCCCAGCCTGGGGCTGACTGAGTAAGGACATGCAGAGAAGAGGAGTGTGTTGGTGGGATGGGCCTTGGGGTCAGAGCAGGAGTCCTCAGGGGCTGAAACAGGGCAGGGTCAGGGACTTCCCATGAAGGGACTCAAGGTTCAGGAGTGACAGAACTGGAACCTGGGATTTTGTGGTCAATTCCATGACTATATGCAGAGGGTGGCAAAGAGTTGGGTGGCTGAGGAGGAGTCGAGGACAGAAATTAAAAGCCAGGAGTTCCTCCAGAAACTCGGCAGGACCTCAGCTGGAGGTGCGAACTGGGAGCCACACAGCACATCACTGGTGAGCAAGGGCATCTGCAGGGGATGCCAGAGGACCAGGCCAGAGGGTGGGGTCACCAGATGCCTGGCATTAAAGGCCCAGAATATTAGCCCAGCACCCTGCCTTCCTGGGAGGATGGCTGGGGAAACCATGTTGATATGGTTTTGCTGAGTCCCCACCCAAACCTCATCTTGATTTGTAGCTCCCATAATTCCCATGTGTTGTAGGAGGGACCCGGTGGGAGATAATTGAATCATGGAGTCGGTTTTCCCATATTGTTATCATGGTAGTGAATAAGTCTCATGAGATCTGATGATTTGATAAGGGATTTCCCCTTTCATTTGGCTCTCATTCTTTCTTGTCTGCCACCATGTGAGATGTGCCTTTTGCCTTCCACCATGACTGTGAGGTCTCCCTGAGCCACGTGGAACTGTGAGTCAAGTAAACCTCTTTTTCTTTATAAATTACCCAGTCTTGGGTATGTCTCTATCAGCAGTGTGAAAATGGACTAATACACATGTTCTTGGGGAAAACCAGGGCAAGGCAGCTGTGTGCAGGAAGCAGTCCTTGGCAGAGTGAGGAAGGGAGATTCTGCTTACTGTGACCAGGGTTTGGAGAGGATATGGAAGAACAGTGTGGAGACACTGGGAAATGGAGGATCCAGTGAGAAAACACTAATCCCATTTTTAAGGACCTACTGTGTGCCAGGCCCTGTGTTGGGAGCTTTCTATACAATATCTCACCGCTATGAGGAATTGTCCTAATTCACAGTTCAGCAAACTGAGAGACAGAGAAGTTAAGAGTAAGGACAATGTGTGTGAAAATGCTTTGCAAACCCATAAAGTGTCATGTGGATATTGGGTGTTCTTTTTCTACTAACTTGTATTCACGAAACACCCCCTAATATGGCACACCCCCCAATTATGGGTACCCCACATGTACCCAGTGCATATGCTTGAATTGATTGCCCATCAAACAAAAGAAGAAAAATTAGAAAGCTCCTAGCTACTCCATTAAAATCTATTTTAGTTCCTTTTCTGTGTGTGTATGGAGATAAATTAATGACACAGTGATTTGACCTAAATAAATGCTTAATGGGCTTTTCTGGGGTTCTCTCCAGATGCTGTTATGCAGCATGGAGGCCTGCTCTCCTCATATCCAGCCATCCAGGCCTGGAGTGGGTAGTGCCAGTCACAACCTGCCAGACATCTGGTGACAAGTGGTGAGGAGCCTCTCCAAAGGCATGTGAATGGATGGCAGTGAATTATTTGGTCTCCAGAAGACAATTAGGTTATTGTAGACTAGAGGGACCCTGCTCCAGCTCCATTTTCTGAGTTCCCTTAAATATTTATTCTTTTTATAAGTGCAGTGTAAATTAGATGTAGCAGTGCTGAGGTGGGAACAAATAATTTCAGTAGATCCAGTTTAGAATGTCTATCCAAAGAACAGAAATAAGAAATGAGGGTGCAATTACTAAATAAGGAACACAATCCCTACTACTGAGAAACTTGAAATAGGATGGCATAGAGAGTCTGGCTCCACAGAGTGTGGTTTTTCAGGAGGGGGAGCAACAGGAGGTGCTTGTGGAGCAACAAGCAGAACTCAGCCCTCTCCCCCTCCACCCCCTGCCTCCATGTTAGGGGAGAAGGTGAGGGAAGGCTCCCTGGCTCCTCTATTTCAAAGTTGGCCCTCTGATGAAGAGCAACTGTGCCAGCTGTCCCCAGAGGGTCCAATTTTAGAGTGCCAGCCCAGCTTCCAGGACCCTGGAGATGGTGGTCAGCCCTTCTCATGGCCAGGAGTGCCTTACCTGGCCCCAGACTGGACTACGTGGCTTCGAAGTGGGCCGGTGTATTTCTCTGATAGTGATAGCTGAAGTTCCCCTTCTATACTATGATTATATATTTTGGAGATTTCCTGATGAGAGGTCATTAACAACTAATAAAACTTTACTTTTAAGTAAAAAGATATCATGAAGATTTCATGGTTTGAACGAAGAGTTTTACATGTGCAAATTGGCTTGTGTGTGTGTGTGTGGCGGGGTTTTGATTTTGTTGCCCAGGCTGGAGTGCAATGGTGCAATCTTGGCTCACCACAACCTCTGCCTCCTGGGTTCAAGCGATTCTCCTGCCTCAGCCTTCTGAGTAGCTGGGATCACAGGCATGCACCACCATGCCCAGCTGTTTTGTATTTTTAGTAGAGATGGGGTTTCTCCTTGTTGGTCAGGCTGGTCTCGAACTCCCGACCTCAGGTGAGCCGCCTGCCTCGACCTCCCAACGTGCTGGGATTACAGGTGTGAGCCACCCCGCCCAACTGTGCAGATTGGCTTTTTAGTATCTTCTGAGAGTGGGATGTGGCTTGGGAGAAGCCCCGATGACAAATTTCAGTTTTTACTGGCTAGCAGATTGTATCAGTAAGGAGTTCAGCTGCATTCATTTTATGTTCAGTAGTGTGCCTGAGGCATAAGATACAGCTATGAACGAACAAAGTTGTTGTTTTTGTGGAATTATATTCTAGAGAAGAGAGAGAAATAAACAAATGAATGCATGCTTATAATTGAAGGCCAAATCAGAATGACTTAAACCACATCGGGATTTATTTTTTTAATCAAAATTTAAAGACCAGTCTTCAGTAGGGGCTGGTGTTGGTTTCCTGGTTCAAGAATGTCAACACAGAATGATACAATGGACTGTGAACTTGGGGGGAAAGGGTGGGAAGAGGGTGAGGGATAAAAGACTACAAACTGGGTTCAGGATATACTGCTTGGGTGTTGGGTTCACCAAAATCTCACAAATCACCACTAAAGAACTTACCCATGCAACCAAATACCACCTGTTCCCCCAAAACTTATGGAAATAATTTTTGTTTTTTGGTTTTAAAAAAAGAATGTCAACATGGAGGTCTTGCTGTTCTCTTCGCCTTTCCTTCATGGTGGTTGTAAGGCTGCTTCAGCACTGGTAAACAAGTTCTTTTTCTAGGAAGAAAGAAGGAAGAAGTACCAAGTCAAACCTCCAGCTGATGGGGGAGTGTGAGTCCACCCCTTCCATGAGAAGCTTTTGCCAAAGCCCCACCGGACAATATCCCCCCAAATCTCATTGGCCAGTCTTTGCCATGTGACCATTCCTGTGTGCAAGGGCACCTGGGAAATGTAGTTCTGTAGGTAGGTGTCTTGCCACATGTGCTATTATCAGACCATTTTGGATATTGTATATGCAACTAACAGCTTCTTCCTCTCAGGTACATCATATTACTAGCTGTAGTACATACTTCTGAGCAAATCTTGTTCCTTTTCCTTTTGGGTCTTTAGGTGCAAAGCAGTGATTAAAGTATTTGATCAATATTAATTGATTTACTGCTGTCATTCTAGAAAAAAATCCCTCAAACACTCTATACCTGAAAAAGCTTTTTCGTGAACTGATCAACCAGTTCTTTGAGTCAATAAAATATCGTTGCTCAAAAGAAATGCAGAATTAAGTGAATATGGCTACCTTTCCTTGTCTTGCTCAACCAATTTTGAAAATTGGAAATGTTTTCCTTTTACAGCTAAATATCATGCTGCCAAGAAGAAGCTTAATTATAGAATGATAAAATTAGACTATTAGAATTAGTCTGAGGCAATGGCTATAGAATGTTGAGCAGAAAGCCTGAGAACAGCACTTGGTCCTGGAATAATGGAGCCTCTAAAAAATGGTCAGATTGAATTTCAATCTGTAGCTCAATCATCGTTTCTCTTTTTCAGTGCCCTGTGTAATTAAAACCGCTATCACAGTATAATAAAATGGCATTTTATCCCATGAAGAATGATGGGGTAAAAATTAACTTAACTGTAATCACGTGCTCTACCTCTACGAAGGACTTTACAGACTGAAAACTCTCTGTATTTGGTTTATGCAGAGTGAAGGCAGGGAATGGAACACATTTTTAATTAAACAAAGGGTGACTCTTGTACTAACCACAGAGTAGGCGTTGTGTCTGTCACTCACCCAATGTCCTTAACAGCTTCTCTCTAGGATGTACGGTTTTATTTCAGACCCAGGATCGTATTGAAGACCATGTTGAACCTGGGAGACTGGGGACCCTACTGAGAGGTCCCAAAGAACTTTTAGACATCTGAAACTTGATGGTGGGTTTCCTAGGCCAGACAGTTCTAGGGGACAATCAAGGATGTATTTGGGGGAATGAGTTGTGCATTTTGTATGTGTTTTGAGAAAGAGGAGCAGACATTTTTGTTGTCTGTTACTGTATCTTTGAGAGCTAGAGATTAGGGGTTGGAATTGTGACAAATGTCCACCACTCACTGGTGAGGGTCCTCTAGCCCAAGCAGCTGGAGTGGTCTCAGAACAGCTAGTGCAGGATCCGCATTCTACACACAAGGAAACAGATGCCCATGGACTCCGCCCATGCTTGGCATCACACAGGGAAGACGCTGTGGCTTGGGGGTAGATGAAGGAACCTCTCTGGGCTTGGGTGTTGGGAGAGCTTGCTGCTCATACGAGGCTCCTGGACCCCCCCAGGACTGCCAACGAACAGGGAGTCAACAGGGAGGTATCAGCCTAGAAAACAAACAAACAACAAAATTCCTCTAGCCTATTTTTACAAATGACATTTGACTCAGGGTGATCTGAGAATTTTTCACGGATGAGGTGGCATTTGAATGGAGCCTGGAAGAATCGGGTTTTCAGTCCTTGAATGAAGGGAGGACAGCGATCTAGGCTGGAACTGCCAATCACTGAGCACCACAGAGCATGTGGCAGGCAGCCTGTATGTCAGGGGAGGGCGGGGCAGGGTGGGCGGGGATGCTGAGGCGACCAGGAGGAGAGAAGCCAGATCCATCCCTGCTGTGGGCTGTCCTGCAAATGTGCATTATTGGGATTCAGAGAAGCTATGTGGGAGAGATTCATTCTTAAGTACTCCATTTTGGTTTTTTAAGTTTACTACTTAATGAATCCATTTATTCAACAAATCTTTATTGAGCACCCAAGGGAACCTCATAATAACAAATAGTGCTGGTGTCTGTATAGGTTCCTATAAGCCAAGCACTGTGCTGAGTGCACTGTCCTGTGAGGTGGGTACCATTAGCATTACCATGTTAGAGAACAGGAATGAATGAAACCCCACACCATTAGATATCTTGCCCAAAGTCACCAGAATACAAACCCAGAAAATATCACTTTCCACTCTTCTTTCTAACTCCTTTCACCCTTCTTCTCTCCTCTTATTTCCTTTTAGGAAAAAACAAAGAAAGAAAGAATCATTAAATGCAATTGTTTCCAATCATCATATTAAGAGTAGGGAGTCAAAGTGTCACGTAGAAAACTCCAGACCTTCAAGAAAACATGCCCCAAATTGGAAGGAGAAGTAACTGAATGGGAAGTAACTGAATTGGAAGGAGAAGTAGCTGAATGGGAATTGGAAGAGAAGTAACTGGAAGCACGCCGTGGTGATGGAGGGCCTGACCACCTGCATCATGATTCCTCCTCTTACCACCCTGGGAGAGGATTCTACCCACTACAGATGGCAGTGCCAAGGCCTGGAAAGATTTCAGTGGTTTGTTCAAGTTCACACAGGGGTGAGGCCACGATCAGTCCCCATGCCCCAGACTATACCTGCCCAGTGTCTCACCATTACCAGATAGGAGTCATCTGGGCTGTGTAAGGACTGTATGGAAAAGCCAGGAAGATTTAATCTTCTGTGGATGGCGTTTAGTCTTGGAATTCAGAAAAAAAAAAAATCCCTGCTGCTCATTTCACCCAAACTGATTACTTTGCATAATGACCCTTTAAGGAAAACACATTTTTTATTTTCTTCTTGAGTTTTGAGTGAGAAAGGGTGAGAGACACATTTTCTGGATTTCTTACAATTTAAAAAAATTAATGGATTTACTCCATGATTTCCTTGTTCCAAAATTACATCAAATCTCTCAGTGGCTTTATAATAATTTTTATCAGCTCCTCCCCCAGAGATTCAAGCCTCACTAATCAGCTGCCTGTGCACTGTGACTAACGTGGGGGATTTTCATCTCTCCTTCTGGATTCCAGAAATCCTTTTCTGCTTCTCCAGGCAGGGTTGGTCAACAGTCCTTTCTTCCCGCTAACAATTCTTCATTGCACGAAGACACTTGCTCCCCTGGTTGCTCTTGGTGAAAACACAGCATAGCCAAAGCAAAAAGACCAACTATTTTTGGGGCCATGTGTCAGGAGGAATCAAATAAGTGGATGAGTTATGGAGGCTGTTCACGGAGTTGAGGGCAGCCTGCCTAAAAATAGAAGACAGAAAATACATCTTTAACAGATTCTATCATTTGGATATAATTTTTTATGTATCAGCTCACTTAATTCCTCCACCTAAAAAAGTGAACATAAATGATCTTGTCTATGTGCATAATTGCCAGATCAACACAGACTCGGTTGCAAAAACCTGATGACAGTTCAGCATAAGAGCTCCTCTCCATGAATTTTCTCTGAGCAGTAAAGATAAATGACAAATGGGCAGGAGGGACTGGTTTATTCCAGGAGATTTTTCACTGCTCTGTGGATGGTGCTGTCATAATGAGGGGGAGCAGACTTCAGCTCTGGTCTTTCTCTGAAATCCACAACCCAGCACCGACAGAGGCCTGGAATCATAAAGCACAAGATGTTTAAGGGGAATGAGCTGGCAAGAAAAGCAGGGCTGTCCCAGACACCGTAATAAATTATCCATCTGGAGGGAATGGGGAGCAACTTGCTTAAAGGAGAAGGCAGGCTGCCTGAAGATTGGATTCCATTCAAAGTCAGATACCTGCCCTGGAAAAGGACAGAACTGCACAAAACAGGGCAAATACGGGTTTCAGCATGAAGCCTCTCATGACCTGGGGCTGGCTGCTTCCTGGTGCAGTTCCTCGGGTCTCCCCTGCCACCTTGGGGGAGGCGTGCCTGTACCATCGATCACCGGAAAGAACATCAGTTGTGAAATAGCCAGAGAATGGTGCAAAACCCCTTTTCTAGTTTTACCCTCAAGTCACCTACTACTTCATCCAGAGCAAGTCTCAGATGGCCTTCCGGGAGACTCTGGTCTCCTTTCATTCTCTCCTCCACCCCTGCCCCTTACCCCTTAGGCCGCTGAGCCTGTGTAGAGCCCTCCTGTAGGGACCTGGTCCCATCCTGGGGGGCTGGAGTAGATCTTCTCAGTTCTGGTGGGAGCCATACCCAGTCCTTCCAGACTCTTCAGCACAGAGCATCTTTAAGACAAGCCAACCTTTCTCTTTAGCTTGTGCATCTTAAAATGCAGTCTTCAGGCCCCAGAGGCATGACACTGTGGGCCCAGACGAGGACTACAAGATAAATCCTACACATCAGAGCAACGTGAGCTTGAAGATTACACTGGACAGGAAGGCATGTTTTTGTTAAGACGAGGTTTATCACGTAGATGAATGCAAAATTAGATAAAAATAGAGACTACAGGGAAAATAACAGTCCTAACCTCCAGTCCTTGAGAGGTAGTCCAAGCCAGGCCACGCTGGTCCATATGAAACAGGGGCTGGCGATGGATGAGGGAGACCTTTCCTCAGAAGGAGGTCATGGGCAGTCATGGCTGACCCGTGGAGCTTCACGGCCTGCTTGGCACCATCCTGGGCAGATTGTTTCCAGTGGCACCCAGGGCACTCAGCTCTTTATGGGTGCAGCAAGACCACAGCAAAGGCAGGGTCTGGGGCCAGGTAGTTATGTCGTACAAGGGAGATGGGACACAAAGATACTCCAGGGTGCAGGCGGTGCAGTCATGGTCACAGGGAAGGGTGAATCAGAGCTGGAAGCATAAGCAGACAGGGAGGGTCTCCGGGGACTATAAAAATTTAATCCACTTGAGCAATCAGCCTGTTTGGCAGCCTCTTGCCCTGTAACCTGTTCTTCTCCAAACCCTGCGGTCACCTTGTTGGTTTAAGCCAGCTCCTGAAAGATGCCTGGAAACTCACAGATGAACCCAGGTGTTCTTCCCCTCATTACCGTCTTCCTCCTGGGAGAAGCTGTAGCTTCATCATCAAAACATGTGACCTGTGTGTTGGCATGATAACTCACTGTGTCTGCACAGCTGGGACCCCTCCTCTACATGCCACGACGCGTCTTCTCTGCTCTCCATCACCCCATAAGACCCTCTGTCACTTTCCCTTAGGGAGAAATTGCTTTGGAGAAAACTCCCGGTCAGATATCCTCCTTACTTGAGCTAAGTAATAAAACTCCTATCATCAAAACCTGTGTTCTCATGGAGAGTCGTTTGTTACTTGCCAGAATGAACCTGGTTTTTTCAGGTAACAGAAGGCGTCTAAAGCTCACCCAGAGGGCCTTTGGGATAAGGCGGGATGAGGAGAGCCTCCCTGAACTTGCTGCAGACCGGGCCCCTGGGAAGGGCTGACCCAACTCCAGATTCTAGGCCCCATGGCAGATGTGTCCAGCCAGACTCTCCAAGAGGTGGCCCAGAAGTCTGTTTCTGAAAAGCTCTCCAGATTGCTAACGAAAAGAGTCAAACTCTGTGAAATATTTTTAGAGATTTATTCTGAGCCAAATATGAGTAACCATGGCCCATGACACAGCCCTCAGGAGGTCCTGAGAACATGTGCTCAAGGTGGTGGCCGTACAGCTTGGTTTTATATATTTTAGGGAGGCATGAGACATTAATCAAATACATTTAAGAAATGCATTGGTTTGGCCCAGAAAGGTGGGACAACTCAAGGTGGGGAGCTTCCAGGTTATAGGTAAATTTAAACATTTTCTGGTTGACAATTATTGAGTTTATCTGAAGATCTGGGATCAACAGAAAGGAAAGTTCAGGTTAAGAAAAAGGATTGAGGAGACCAAGTTTCATTGTGCAGAGGAAGAAGCTCTCAGGTAGCAGACTTTAGAGACAACAGGTTGTAAAATGTTTCTTATCTGACCTAAAAGGATGCCTGGCTCTTGATTGATTATCTCCTGGATCTGGAAAGGAAGGAAGGAAAACAAAGGGGAAAGGGGATTCTCTATAGAATGTGGATTTTTCCCATAAGAGACTTTGCAGGGCCATTTCAAGGTACAGCAAGGAAATATATTTTGGGGGTTAAATATTTTTAATTTCTTCTTTGCTATACCAGAGTCAGATTGGAAAGTAAGTCATGATATACAGAGTTAAATAAAACCCATCTGATGAGAATTTATGGTTTGTAGGGCATGATTCCCCAGAACACTTAGATAGGAATTTGAGCAAGGTAAAAAAATCAGAGCTTCATCCTCAAGATGATTTTCAGGTGATGTAGCTCCAATCTCCAGGCACTGAACTGAGTAGATAATAGAGGAAAACTACATTTGTGCTTTTGTGTAAGCTGTTGGTTCTTAAGCTGGAGCACTGAAGTATTCAGTAATCTCTGAACTGTGGGTGCTAAAGATTATTTTCTGGGCCAAAGATTCTAATCAACAAACATTAGAATTTGAATAAGCCAGGGCTCTTGATCTGTAACTGTCTATTCCACCTTTCCATTTCAAGAAATCCTCTTATTGGATGCTGTCTGCACAAACTGATTTCCGAAGACAGTGCATCTGCTGACTCGGAGCAACCATTTCTGCCACAGTGCCTGGGAGCTGCACGTCCTCAGGGCCAGGGGAGCTGCTAGACTGTGAAGGAATGAACTTGAGGAAATCCAGGGGCAGCCAGCAGATGGGTTTGTGTGTTGGGAGGCTCTTCAGAACCTATAGCTCCAGCCAAAGAAGATTGGGGTCCCCCTCTCAGCCCAGACCCCTCCAACACCCTAAGCTTTGCTTTGGAGATACAGCCACACTCCCATTCACTTTTACAGCTTTTCTCCAGCAAATATTTCCAACTTCAATTTCATTTCCTTGGCAAGTCTTGGTGGATATTATCGATTTTCCCTTAAACAAGAACAAGCCATTTTCTCCAGGGATATTAGCTTAAGGGATTTTTTTAAAACAGAAAACAAAAGAGGGAAAAGAAAGAGAAAGTAATACCGCTCTTGTATTTGAGAAACGCAATCATTCCTTACCAGCAACCATGAAAAGGACTCCTCCCTCCTCTCTAAAGCTCAGACTCTACTTTGTTATTAGGTTAGTGGCAGTCCACAAGAAAGAACAGGTTCACTGGTGCTCGTTGCTCCAGCGATGCCCTGTTTACTTGGCAATTACTTGATGGATTGTTATTTCTGGAACACCAGCCAACTATGTCCCTGTAGAAGAATCCCAACCCAAGAAAAAGCAACAACAAAAAGCAAACAATTACATAAAGTTAGATTGACAAGGATTACATGCTGGAGGAAGTCTCTCCATCAACATGAATTTAGCAAATGTTTATGATGAATGGAATGTCTCCTATGTGCATCAATTAAAATATCAATCTCTGCTTAAAAGAAAAAGCACCACAGTTTCAGGAGCATATACTAGGAGAGTTTTCCTGAATGTGCTCCGCAAAACACTAGCCATATGAAATGCTTCACTAAAAAGACTTTTGTGTCCAATTAAATTTGGCAAATGCGGCTTACTTGATACCCTCTCAAGGACATACACGATCCACTTTTAACTTGGGAATTATCCAGCAGTATATTGTTTAATTACAAAATATTAGGAGTTTCCTTAGATATTATGTTATTACTGATTTCAAATTTAATCTCATTGTGGTCAGAGAGTAAACTTTGTATGATTTCAATTATCTTAAATCTATTGCAACTTGTTTTATGGTAAATAGATTATGTGTATTTGAAAATAACATTTATTCTGTAGTTGTTAGATGTAGCATACTCCGAACATTAATAAGACCAAGGTGGTTATTGGTGATGTTCATATAGTCTATGTCAATACTGATTTTTTTTGGTCCAGTTGTTCTATTAATTGCTTAGATAATTTTGGAATTAGACAATTTCTCACTTCAATTTTCTCCATTTTTGCTTCATGTGTTTTAGGGCTCTTTTGTTACTTGCATACACATTTATAATTATGTGTTTCCGATGAAATTCCCCTTTTATTGTTATGAAATACCCATCTTTCTTTTTGGCAATACTCTTTGCCTTGGAGTCTGCTTTACTTGATGCTAAAAAGGCCCCTCTTGCTTTTTTATGTCTACTGTTTGGGGTAGTATGCATTTTATTTTTAATGTATTTGTGTCTCTATATTTGAAGTGTGTCACTTGTAGGCAGCATATAGCAGAGTCCTGCCTTTTAATCTACAATGTTAATCGATGTTTTTTAATTGGAGTGTTTAGACAATTTAACATTTACTATAATTATTGATATTGTTGGAGTTAAGTCTACCATTTTATCATTTGTTTCCTTTTTGGTCCCTCTGTTTTTGTTCTTCTCTTAATCTTTTCCTGCTCTTTTTTGGATTATTTTTTTAGTAGTCCATTGTAACTTACTGGTTTGATTTTAGAGAAAGATGGTGGAGTGGAAAGCACTGGGAATCTGTCCCCCACCTAGACCACAATTGCACTGGCAAAATCTGTCTGATGTAACTATTTTGGAATTCTGGAGCCTATTAAAGGCCCGAAATTTCCAGGAAAGTCTTAGATGGTAAATTTCAGTTACTTTTAGTCTATCTTATCACTTAGCACAGTAGCAACTACCCATTTCCCACCCCTATTCCTGTGGTCGGCAGCTGTGCACATGTTCCAGGAACAGCTTGCAGGAGTTAGCTTGGGCAAAAAGGACAATGTTCTCCAAATATCAAGGATCTCTTCTCCAACCTCCGATTGTTGCTTCTGATCGCAGAGCTACAGACAAAGAGGCAGGGACCATTGCCGTTGTGCCTACCGCCATTGTTAGAAGCCCCTCTCCCTCCAGCTGAGGTGACTTCCACGAGATTTAAAGAGCCAAAACCTTTTGTTCCCCTCTCCACTTCATTTTTCTCTTTTTCTCCTTTTGGGAGGTAGATATTAAAGACTGAAATATTCAAGAGCAGCTACATATGTGGGGAAAATTAGGAAGTGATCTTGCATGTCCAAGGAAAGGTGCAGGCTCAGGAAAGACCTGAGAAGACCTTAACTTTACACCTCAGATTCACCCTTAGCACAAATACAGCATACATCAATAAAAAAAAAAGGATAAAACATAAGATAGCAAACTTTGAGATGAGCTTCACTCTTGTTGCCAAGCTGGAGTGCAATGGTGTGATCTCAACTCACTATAACCTCCACCTCCCATATTTAAGTGATTCTCCTGCCTCAGCCTTCAGAGTGGCTGGGATTACAGGTGCGTGCTACCACACCTGGCTGATTTTGTATTTTTAGTAGACATGGGGTCTCACCATGTTAGCCAGGCTGGTCTCGAACTCCTGACCTCAGATGATCTGCCCACTTTGGCCGCCCAAAGTGCTGGGATTACAGGCGTGAGCCACCACACCCAGCCTGGAATTTTTTTTATTTCTGGAGTTACTCTACTTGATTAGATGCAAATGTCCAGTTTTTCAAAAACAACAAAAAAATCACAAGGCATACAACAAAACAGAAAAATATGGCCCATTCAAAGAGGAAAACAACAACAGAAACTATTGCTGAAAAAGACCTGATGATAGCTCTACTTGACAAAGACTTTCACACAACCGTCTTGAACATGCTAAAAGAAATAAAATAAGATGGGGGAAAAGTAAAAAAAAAAGTGATGTAGGAACAAAATGGAAATATCAGCAAAGAGACAGAAAACCTAAAAAAGATACCAATAATAAATTCTGGACAGAAAATAGCTATTGAATATTCACAAAAAGAAATGAGAAAGGAATTTATTTCACTACAAAAAAATCAACTGAAAAAAAAAAGTGATGCAGAAAATGAGGTGCAAACAGCTATCAGGTATACAGAAGTACAGAAGACAAGTCGTTACTAAGTGTAAATAGATTAAACTATCCAACCAAAGACAGAGATTGACAGAATGGATATAAAAACATGATCCAACTACATGCTGCTTACAAGATACTCACTTTAGTGCCAAACACACAAATAGTTTGAAAGTGAAATAATGGGAAAACATATTCCATGTAACAGTAATCAAAAGAGAGCAGGAGTGGCTATACTAATATCAGAAAAATACACTTTAAATTTAAAAAATAGGTTGCAAGAGATAAAGAAGAACATTATGCTAAATAAAATAAGGCAGTCACAAGAGGACAAGTGCTGTATAATTACACTTATATGAATTACTTAGCATAGCCAAAATCATAGAGACAGAAAGTAGAATGGTAGTTGCCAGAGGTTGGGGGAAAGAAAGAATGAGGAGTTATTGCTTAATGGATAAAGAGTTTCAGATTTTCAAGAGGAAAGTGTTCTGAAGATGGAGGTACAACAATGTGAATGTATTTAATACCGCTGAACTGAGCTGCATGCAGTAGCTCATGCCTACGATCCCCATACTTTGGGAGACTGAAACAAGAGGATTCCTTGAGGCCAGGCATTCAAGACCAGCCTAGGCAACATAGTGTGAAACTCCATCTCTACCAAAAAAATTAGCCAGGCATTGTGGCACATGCCTGCAGTCTTAGCTACTTGGGAGGCTGACATGGGAGGATCACTTGAGCCCAGGAGTTTGAGGTTACAGTGAGTTATAACTCTGCCACTGTACGCCAGCCTGGGTGACAGAGTGAGACCATGTTGCAAATAAAAAAATAAATAAACAAATAAAATACCACTGAATTGTACATTTAAAATGGTTAAGATGGTCAATTTTATATTATATATATTTTACTACAGTTTGACAATGGAAAAAGTACATATATCTAACTTTTCAAAGTCTACTTAGAGTTGATGTCTAAACATAAATTATAAACCTTGCAAACCTTGCAATTTTCCCAAACTGACCTTTGTATTATGTTCTCATATGTATTATATCTGCATACATTGAAAACCACAAAGGTAACAAAGATAATGTCGTAATTTTTCCTTTCATCAGTCATACATATTTTGCAGAACTCAAGAGGGGGAAAATAGTCTTTCATATTTGCTTAGTCATCATTTTTGTTGTTCTTCATTCATTGCCAAAGATCCAAGCCTCTCTCTGGTATCATCTCTCTTTGGCCTAAAGAACTTCTATTGGTGATTCTTTTACAGCAGGAGAGCTGATGATGGATTATCTTAGTTCCCTCTCTTTTTTTTTTCTCCATCAGAATCCTTTTCTTTTCTTTTCTTTTTTTTTTGCTGGGGGGAGGGGATGGAGTCTTACTCTGTCACTCAGGCTGGAGTGCAGTGGCACAGCCTCAGCTCACTGCAACCCCTGCCTCCCGGGTTCAAGTGATTCTCCTGCCTCAGCCTCCCAAATAGCTGGGACTACAGGTGCATGTCACCCCATTTGGCTAATTTTTGTGGGGTTTTTTTTTTGTTTTTTTGAGTCAGAGTCTTACTCTGTCACCCAGGCTGGAGTGCAATGGCACGATCTTGGTTCACTGCAAGCTCCACCTCCTGCGTTCAAGCAATTTTCCTGCCTCAGGCTCCGGAGTAGCAGGATTACAGGCACCCACCATCACGTCTGGCTAATTTTTGTATTTTTAGTAGAGACAAGGTTTCACCACATTGGCCAGGCTAGTCTCTTGGCAAGGCTGGTGTTGAACTCCTGACCTCATGATCTACCTGCCTCGGCCTCCCAAAGTGCTGGGATTACAGGCATGAGTCACTGTGGCTGGCCCTGAGAATCCTTTTCTTTTGCCTTCATTCCTGAGGGGTATTTTTGCTGGATTTAGAATTCTGAGTTGGCAGTTCTTTAACTATTTTGAAGATGTTATCCCATTGGCCTCCATGTTTTTGAAGAGAGATCAGCAGTTATTTGAATTATTGTTCTCTGTACATAATGTGTCATTTTTATCTGCCTGTTTTCAAGATTTTTTTCTTTATATTTGGTTTTTAGCATTTTGATTATGATGTGTCTAGGCATTTAAAAATAGTTTATCTTATTTAGGGTTTGCTGAGCTCCTTAAATATGTAAATTTGTCTTCACCAAATTTGGGAAATTTATAGACATCGTTTTCTTTCTTTCTTTTTTTTTTTTTGAGACAGGGTCTCTTTCTGTTTTCCAGGCTGGAGTGCAGTGGGGCGATCTCCACTCACTGCAATCTTTGCCTCCGGGGTTCAAGTGATTCTCCCTCCTCAGCCTCCCCAGTTGCTGGGATTATAGGCATCTGCCACCACACCTGGCTAATTTTTTGTTTTTTGTTTTTTAGTAGAGACAAGGTTTCACCATGTTGACCAGGCTGGTCTCAAACTCCTGAGCTCCAGTGATCCACTCACCTCGGCCTCCCAAAGTGCTGGGATTACAGGCATGAGCCACCATGCCCGGCCTGTTTTTTCAAGTATATTTTTTTGTCCCTGTCATTCTTTTCTCTGTTTCTTGGGCTTCAGTAAAATGTCTGTTAGGTCTTTTGATATTGTCCCACAGAACCCTGGGTCTCTGCACATTTATTTTCAGTATTTTCCATCTTTTTCATATTGGATAAGATTTTCTTGACTATATTCCATCATCTCTAGTCAACTATTGAGCTTACATAGTGAATTTTTATTTTATATGTTGTATTTTTCAATTATAATATTTCCCCTTGTTTCTTTTTTATAATTTCTATTTCTGTAATGAGAATGCCTATATTTTCATTCATTTTAAGTATATTTTTCTTTACCTCATGGTATATAGTTTTCACAGGTGCTTAAACATCTTCTAATAATCACAACACCTGGCTCATCTTGGGGTTGACATGTTAGTTGCCCTTTCCTTTGAGAACTGGTCACATTTTCTTGTGTATGTCAGGTGATTTGAGGTTGTATCCTGGACATTGTGAATGAGTTATGTTGTGCAGACAGTGAGTCCTAGTATAATGCTATGGAGAATGTTCATGTTGGTTTCGTAGGCAATCAGCTCAGTTAGATTTGGATTCACAAGTTCTGTCCATCTTTTGTGAATATCACTCGGGAGCAATGCTGAGGCTGATGAAGGTTATATACAGGATCAGGGAACCCTATTTTTCTGGCTCTCTTCTTGCTATTTCCCCCTATTCTCCACCCCTCAAAAGATATTGTTTCCTGATTCTTCTGACCAGAAAGATGTAATTTGTATGGGAGTTTTAGCTACCTACATGGCCACCCCCTGCCACATTCCTCAATGACTAGAGGCCACCCTTAAGGCTCTAAAGGGGAGAGAGAGAAACCCACATTGTGGGTTGTTATCTCCAAGTTTTGACTCCCTTCCATAGTCCACCTGCTTTTATTTACTTTCCAGAAACAGATGCCTCAGGTATTATTTTTTGTATTTTTTCCATCCAGAGTTTTTTGTTGTAATCAGACAACAGGATGGACTGTACTGGGCTCATGTCACATTAGTGAAGTGGGAACCCCATAGAGCACTTTAGAATACAGTGAAGTGCCAAGTAACAACATTTCAGTCAACATTAAATTGCATATAAGATTATAATGGAGTTTAAAAATTCCTACTGCGTTGCCATTGTAGTATCTCAGTGCAATGCATTACTCAGAAAGGGAGTGTGATGACTCTCAATAGTGTTTGTCATGATGCCAGTACAAACCTATAGGGCCACCGGTCATATAAAAGTGTACAGTAATGTCCTAGGCCTTCACATTCACTCATCACCCCTTCACTGATTTGCCCAGAGCAACTTCCGGTCCTGCAAACTTCATTCATGGTATGTGCCCTATACAAGTGTACCATTTTTATTTTCATTTTTATTTATTTATTTATTTTATTTTTCATTTTTTTATTTTTTTGAGACAGAGTCTTGCTCTGTCACCAGGCGCCAGGTTGGAGTGCAGTGGCGCGATCTCGGCTCACTGCAACTTCTGCCTCCTGGGTTCAAGCAATTCTCCTGCCTCAGCCTCTCGAGTAGCTGGGACTACAGGCACACGCCACCACGCCCAGCTAATTTTTGTATTTTTAGTAGAGACAGGGTTTCACCATGTTGGCCAGGATGGTCTCGATCTCTTGACCTCGTGATCCGCCTGCCTCAGCCTCCCACAGTGCTGGGATTACAGGTGTGAGCCACCACGCCCGGCCACAAATGTACCATTTTGTAATGTTTTATGCTGTATTTATTAATGCAGCTTTTCTATGTGTAGATATGTTTAGATACACAAATACCTTTGCATTACAATTGCCTACACTATTCAGTACACTAACATGCTGTACACAGGTGTGCAGCCTAGGAACAATAGGCTGTACTGCAAGGCCTGGGCGTGTAGTAGGCTATGGCATCTAGTTTGTGTGAGTACATTCTACCATGTTTGCACAACGATAACATCATTTAACAATGCATTTCTCAGAATATATTCCCGCTGTCAAGGGATGTAGGATTGTATTAAAGGTTTGGGAAGTCTGATGATGATTACCATGGCATAACATCATCATTTCCATATTTTAATAAAGTTTTGCCACAATGTCTTCTATACAGTAACTAAATACAATGAACTCTGCCATGGTATCTTACAGTGAATTGGTATTCAATACAGGTGTGTTGAACTGAATTTTATGAATTCACTGCTTTTGTAAGTAAAGAGAAAAATGTCTCAGGCCAATCAATAGTCGATAAAGGGACCTTTCTCTTTTCCCTCATAGTCCCGCCCTGCTCCATAACATGGAAATGTCCTAATAGTCCTTGTCTCAGAGGGGGAAGAATTGAGGAATAAACTTTTGTACTTTTATTTGTTTGTTACCCTTTCCACTCCCCAATTTCTCATCCTCAGGAGAGAATAGTGAGAACCTGATATTCTTTTTTCTGTTTCCCTCATGATTGATTGCAATGTGTTAAACGTATCTGCTCATACTTGGCCCCTTGTCTTGGTTCTCTGAATTTTAGTTACTTAGGCTCCTTGGGATATGAGACAGGCTGAAGTCTCCCATGTCTGGGTGAGTGCATGCCGACCCCACTCTTCAACATGCAGCTCCCCAGGTCTGGATTGCAAGGGGAAGAGCAGACAGGAAGAGAAGGCACCACAGCAGCAGGTGCCTATGGCATTCTCCAATATCACCGAAACAGCAATTAAGTGAATGATGTATGTTAATTTCCTCTGAGATCTGTGTCCAGTTCTCAATTAGCTTGAAATCTAGAGGCAAGGAGGAGGAGTGATTAGGCCCACACAGAACCCCCAACAGCCAAGGTCATTCTTAGTGGAGAAATCTTAGAAGTTGTTAAAAGGACACCAGAATAGAGAAGTATACGACGATCATCAGGAAGATGACAGTGATAGCTGCCATTTCCTCATCCCCCTGGTGCATGCCAGCTACTGCATCTGCAGCTCAGGGCAAATCTATAAGGAAGGCATTATCACCTCCACTTTGCATGGAGGAGTCAGAGGCTCTGAGTGGCTATGTGACTTAGGAAGGCTGAACCCGATCCAGGGACTCAACACACTGAGCTGTGTCTCCATGTTCTCCTGATAGCACCTCTATATTTAACTTCGGCTGCTCAAAGCCGTATACCATGAAACAGAAATAATACAGCTAAATATCAGAAAAGCAGAGGAAAAATACTTCTGAGCAATTTCTCTATATAATAGCAAACCCAAAATAACTGAGTGAAAAAAGGTAAAAATTGGTATTTAAATCTTTTGGCCTTCATAATGCGAGGCAAAAAGGCAAGAAGAAATAGACGTTATTATAAGGCTTCCATTAGTTTGCCCAGACCCGATCAGAAGTATACACAGCTCATCACAATCCTCACAAGTTTAACTGATGTCCCCAGAGGATCTTTACATTTTGTCTCTTTAAAGGAAGCAGCCATATATAGGTAGATGGATATAAATAATTTTTTAAAGTCTCATTTACTCTGTTTTCTTTATGGAGAAGGAAGAGCATAGCATTTCATCTTGGATAGCTATATTCACAGTATGACCTCACTGTATCTAGTATAATGCTCAGGAAATCTTCAAATAATAAGAGTTGAGTGAATTACATCGCTGGAATAATATTTCATTTAACAAATCTCTGCAAGAAAGAAAAGGATCATTTCCAGGGCACTTTGGCTCATGTTTTAATGAGAGAGTAGGTATCTGCACAGGTGCCTGGCTCATTATGATTCCAGCAGAATAAGGAAGGAAGCCACTTTGTATCTGTAAATATTGGCTTTCCATTTCAGCCTTTATTACCTCCTCATGTTTGTGGCCCCAGAAAGCAGATCCAGGACCTCTGGGTCTGAAAAAGGCCTGATAATAGGAAAGCAGTAGGAGAGGTTCTTGCTCAGAAGAGCATGGTAGTGGGAGCCAGCTGTCCTAGCAAATTCTCTGTCATGTTCCCAGGGACTTTGCCACCCAGTCTCACTAACGCTAACTCTCCATAGTGTGTCATCTGTGCAGATTTTTTTCTTTCCAACTCAAATGCTGAAGAATTGGGAGGGGGCTCTCGTTTCATGAACATTCATAAACATCACCTTGATAGAGTCACCTCTTCCTTCGTGAAGTTGGAAAAAACAAAAAAAGCCGCATAAAAGCTTGTAGGAAGCTCAGGGCTGGATGTGGGTATTTGGGCTGTTTGCAGTCACGGAACGAGACCGTGAGTTTTTCTGATCTGTGGATTTCAGGGGACAGCTGTCATGATCATGTTACAAGTCATTTAAACCCCTGTGTTCCTTATTTTGCCCCTGAAAAAATAAAATTCTAGCCTGGCAGTAGGTCTGAAGCACAGAAAGCCATGATCTGGGTTTTCACTCTAATCAAACTAGAAGAACTCAAAGTTTCTTAGTAAGCAGAGTAGAAAAGCAACCCAGCCTTCTCTAAGGTGTTTCATTTAGTCACTCACTCATCTATTGATTAAAAACTATGTGACCAACACTGTGACATACACCGGGGGACACAGAGGGGTGGCCAGGATGCTGCCTGGGCCTAGTGGGAGAGATTGGTGAATAAGTAGGTAACTAAGTGGCAGTGTGCCAAGTGCTGGCATGGGACCAGGCACACGTGCTGTGAACACACATCTCGGGGAGAATCAAGCAGGCTCTCAAACGGGAGTCTTCTCTTTTTTTTTTTGAAACAGAGTCTCACTGTGTTGCCCAGGCTGGAGTGCAGTGGCACGATCATAGCTCACTGCAGCCTCAACTTCCCAGGCTCAAGTGATTCTCCTACCTCAGCCTCCCGAGTAGCTGGGACTACAGGTGTACCCCACTGCACCCAGCTAATTAAAAAGTATATATTTTTTGTAGAGTTGGAGGTCTTGCTGTGTTGCCCAAGCTGGTCTCGAACTCCTGGGCTCAAGTAATTCTCCCACCTTGGTTCCTCAAAGGGCTGGGATTACAGGTGTGAGCCACTGCACCTCACGAGGGGGGGGCCTTAAAGCAGAGATTTTCCAGCTGGAGCCAAAACGTCAAGTCTGTCTCCAAGGCTAACTCTTTCAGAGGGTTCTCCATGTGCTAGCTACTTTATTTACAGGGTCTCTCTTCCTTTCACTAGCCCAGTACCTCCAGCCAGTGCTGGTGACAGGAAATTTCTCTGGCATTTTTGCAGCCCACCCTGGTCAGTCCTACCTACCCCCCATCACTGCACTGCTATTTTATCCAAATGATTGGCTCTGCGTCTTTCTCTCTCCCTAAACTGTAAGCTACTGAGGGCTTTGGGACCCTAATCTCAGGCACACATAATGTTGGCATAATAAGGCATGTAATAAATTTTTGCAGAACCGCTCATTGAAATGATATATTAATAGTACAATATTAATGTACTCTTATTTATTATTTCATTTAAACCATATATTATATAATTAATATGTTAGGATATTAATATTAATATATTTTTATGATTCTTCAGAGATCCGACTGCTGAGAACCCTTACAGAACTTCAGGCATCCATCGTCCTTGGCTCTCTGAGTAGCACTGGACTCTTGATGATAATCTTCACCATCTGGATGGGACAGAGCAAAGTGGATTTGTTTGAGTCAGGGGCAGGGCCAGAAACGCTACCAGCTCTCTCTGGCAACACAGCAAGCAAGGGAATCTCTGGGGGAGAGTGAATGGTGCCACCTCAGTAGCAGAATCCACACCTTTTCCTGGCAGGGACTGGAAGGGACCCTTCCTGTCTTCAGGGATCTCCTGGTCCCCCCTAAGACCCCTGGGTCCGAGGAGGAGCATGCTTCCTGAGGACAGTCCTTCTCAGGGCTGGCTGACTGGCTGCTCCCCTCCCCCTGAGTGTGTCACAGCTGGTTCCTCTGTTTCCCTTGGCTGAGAGGGGAAAGAGCCAACATCTGTCATTTGCATAATGTGTGTGCTTTTGCCACTTAGAATCCTCTGTTTCTATAAACAAATGCTTTTACAATAAAACTGAAATGCCAGAAAAAGAGAGACAACCTACTTTAAGGTCACTGCTGCCTCCCAGCAAGGACGTTTAAAAATAACCCCCAATCTGCCATGCGCTCACAACTCTCACTGCGCCAGCTCAGCGGCAGGGCCAGTGCCACCAGGACAGCTATGTGGAAGGTTCCGGGTGGGGCAGAGGTGAAGAGGCTGTTCTCACAACAATGCTGGCATCTGGTCTGCGGGTCCACCCCTGCTGATGTCTGCCAAAGGGCATGTCGTCAGCCCCTGTTAGACCAGTTCTGGTGCCAGTTTCCAGCTACAGTGAAACTGCTCCAGACCTGAGTGGGGAGTGCACTGTGGGAAGTAAAGTTCACTTGGATGGCATGGATGCCAGGGTGTGGCATTGGGTAGACATCAAGCAGATCCCTCAGTGAGTCCTGGAGCTGTTACCTCCAGAAGCAGCTCCAGCGACGCTGCTGAACAGGATCATAAATTTTTGCAGCTGAACCTTGGGGGACGAGCTTTTTCAGTAATTGTTGAGTTGTGCCCCACATATTGCTGGCGATTCTGGAGCAGTGATATGGCTTGACTCTGTGTCCCCACCCGAATCTCATGTTGAATTGTAATTCCCAATGTTGCAGGGGGTAGTGGGGGATCTGGTGGGAGGTCATGGATTGTAGGGGGGGATCTGGCCCTTGCTGTTCTCATGATAATGAGTGAGTTTTCACAAGACCTAATGGTTTAAAAGTGTGTAGCATTCCCCTTCTGCTGTCTTCTCCTGCTGCCACGTCAAGACATGCTTGCTTCCCCTTTGCCTTCCACCATGGCCTCTCACCCATGCTTCCTGTACAGCCAATGGGACTGTGAGTCAATTAAACCTCTTTTCTTCATAAATTACCCAGTTTCAGGTAGTTCTTTATAGATGTGTGAGAACAAATTAATACAGGCAGCTATTCAGTCCTTTACCTACAATAATTGTGTCTGTTGCACCAAATGTGGCCCCTCCCAGGGAGTGTTGCCTGTAACTAGGAATCATCTTCTGAAACAGAGGAATGGAGTTCTGTCGGGGGCTCCCCACAGCCGAGAGGCAAGGGCAGACTAGCACAGCACCGAGGGACATTGCCCTGGGACAAATGTCCCACACACCTGAGGGCAAAACTCACCATGCTGGCAGCACTGTTTGCTCTGATCTACCAGGCAAAGCTTGTGGACAACATTAGATATAAATCCATCTCTGTTTCCCAAAATTGTCCTGAAAAGCACCCGGAGATTAGGTCTGAAATTTCCACAAGCAGAGACATCTAATTCCTATTTTCCACCTCTTTTTGAGGGGCCAGTCCAAAGACCAGAGACGGGACCAGAGTGAGGTATCTTTCTAATCTAGCAATCCCACAACCCACCCTTTGCCAGTCACAGCATGAACAGAATGTGAGTCCCGCTGCATTCAGGATCATGCCAAGGTATCCCCCATCTACACGGCAAGGGAAAGGATAGCTGCAGCAACGGATGACAGAGAGGTCTCTCTCCAGCTTTTGTGCCATTGTTCTTTACTGCCTTTGTCATTTCCCAGTTCTGCCTAGTCTAGATCATGGGAGCAATTAAATCCTTAAAAGGTTGAAAGTCTTCTGATAATTTTCACTTGATATGTACGCATGTTGTGCCAGGGACCATGCTAAGTGCTTTGTGTCCAAGAGCTCACTCACTCTCACACCAATGGGACAAACATTTCAGCTTCATTTTGGAGATAAGAAAACTAAGGTTCAGAAAGTTTGGGATCTTACCCCCAGTCTGGGCTTTAACACAAAGCTGTGTAACTTCAAAATCTGTCCTCTTAACGCTGAGGACAGGGACCAGAATGCTGAGCAAAAATGCAAAGCAAGTTGTATGTGTCCTCGGCAGTCTTCCCACAGTCCTGTTATGTGAGGTTTCTCTTGACCCTGGTGGTGACTCCTGATCCCACCCCACCTTCAGCACACATGTGTTCATGTGCACAGACCCTCCACTCTCTTTCCCAATGTCTGCATGTCCACACAGACAAATACCCTGGCTGCCTCCCATTTCACTTTGAAATCTCCTCATGAGAATGGATTAGTAAAATTCATTCAACCTCAGGTTTTGGTAGATGAAAGCATTTCAGTAGGTACTGTTCCCCATGATATCTGATTTTGAGCAGTGGTCAAAGACTAAACAGTTTCAGAGTTGGGGGTTAAGACAGTAGAGCATGTGTTTGCTGGGAAGCAATCAATCCACTTCCAGATTTTTTGTGACATTTTCCATTTGTAAGTTTAGTTTTACTAAAATCATGTTTGGAGGTGAGGGGATTCAACACCCTGTGAGTGGTGAAATCCCAGAACACTCTTTATATGCTGTGGTATATAACCAGAAGAGAAATTACAACACTATTTAGAAAAGACTTGCCCAACAATAGAGAAGAATAAGTCAAAATATTCTCCCTCAGGGCACAGTTCCTGTGGTGCAACTGATCGCAAAAGTGGGCAAAATTGTTCTCTCCTTGTATCTGTGCTCTTTTCACAGACCCAGTGGCCACCAGAAAGAGGTAGAATCGGTGTGCTGGCACCAAGCCTAGCTCTCAGGAGGTCTTGCTCATCCCTTTCCTGTTTCTCATACCCTTGCCTACCTGTGATAATAAGGTCAGTACAACCTGCTGGGTGAAATACTCGGGACACAGTTATATCCCAGTGCCCCAGCCAGCAGCCAAGCAACCACCTTCAAGTGAGCTCATCTGACACCAATTGGCCTGCCCCATCCCACCTGCCCGCCAACCAAAGAAGCTTGGAGGAGTCTGGTCAAAGTCAGCAACGCTTGGCTCAGATCAGCAGAACTGTCCAGCTGACTTGCAAACTCATGAATAAGAATAAATGTTTATGTTTTTTAAGCCACTGAATTTTGGGGTTGCTTATTACGCAGCAATGGTGATCTGTTACAGTTATCTACACAGTGAGTATACTCTACCCCAAAAGCATTGCACAAAGCTCATTTCCTCTAATATCAGCCTTATTGAAAAAAAAAAGGATTATCTCAGCATATCAAATCAGACCAGCAATTAACTAGATTTTTAACTTATCTTTTCATTCTATAATAAAATAATACCTGGATTTTGTAACAGCTAGTGAGTATCGTATTTCACATAATTTAGATCTACTTAACCTCTATTTTATACATTAAAAAGAAGAAGAAACTGAAACCAATAATCAATCTGACGTGTTTGGCAACACAAATACTCACTAAAAATTGATTTTACTTTAAAAATAAACATTTTACAATGTCAGAGTCAAATTTTCAAAAGGGTTTTCTGGAAAATCTTGGTTGCATTCAAGGAAAGACTTCCCCCGCAGTGATTTGGAGAAGGTAATGTTCTACATCTCAGCTGGCGTTGGCAAATCAGGGCTAGGGCTTTCACTCTTGTGTCTGTGGCTCTTAGCATGAGTCTTGGAAACAGAATTTTCCTGCAAGGAACCAACAAGATGTGCTGTAAAATGTCGCACTTCGTGTCGCTTTTAGCTTCCAATCCCAGTTCTACTGCTGGCTCTGTGATGTTATGCACCGAACCACCCTCATTTCCAATTTTAAAACATTGTTCAAACTGTAATGATCCATCACATAAGATTCAGTGCTGTTAAGGGAGCAGTTTCAACTGAGAACGATTTAGGCGGGTTGCAGGCTGTTAAAGAATTTCCAAGGGAAAAGTCATTGTTGAAAGAAAAACAAGTCACTGGTGGGAAGTGAGCATTCTCCACGTAAACATGTTGCAGTATCTCCTTGGGATTATTTAAATAATAACACATCGCAGATATACACAAAGCCCCTCTGTACTTTGTCTTGGTTGGTTCCCCACTCTTCCTCCCCTGAGACGATTAATCACCAGCGAGAATTCCCATCATCATCACAAGCATAAGGATGGTTGCTTGTGGCATAAGGACGATGTTTGTCAGAACTCTGCTAAAATCTTGATACATCATGGGTATAGCTATAATACTACCAAAGTTGAAATTAAAATTAAATTAGTATAATATTCTAAGTGAACCAAATTGGTTCCTATATAGTTATTGAATATTTACGCTGTGCTAGACACTGTGCGAAGCACCTTCCACATTTTCATTGAATTCTCATAATGACCCCTAGAGATAAATATTCTTATTTCTGGTCTACAGACAATAGGACTGAGCTTGATTAAATTGCTCAAAGACTTAGAACTAAAGAGTATCACATACACCCAGGGTCCATCTGACTTTACAGACTGTATATTCAATCCCAAGCATCTCGTCAACATTTTCTAGATTTTCTTTTTCTTTTCTTTTTTTTTTTTTTTTGAGACAGGGTCTTTCTCTGTCACTGAAGCTGCGGTGCAGGGGCACAATCACAGGTCACTACAGCCTCTACCTCCCAGGCTTAGGTGATCCTCCTGCCTCAGCCTCCCTAGTAGCTGGCACTACAGGCATGTGCCACTATGCCCGGCTAATATTTCGTATTTTTTGTAAAGACAGGGTTTTGCCATGTTGCCCAGGTTGCTCTTGAACTCCTGGGCTCAAGCAATCTGTCTGCCTCAATCTCCCGAAGTGCTGGGATTACAGGCATGAGCCACTGTGCCTGGCCCATTTTCTAGATTTCTAAAATAAAGCTCAATATTAGAGCAATTGGTATGTAGTTTTGAAATATGTTCTTTTCATCTTTTTAAAATTGGAGTAATAGCCCCTGCTTCTTGGAAATCCTAACTTCTAGGTGTCCTTTCCTTCGTCATGACTTTAGAGAGTGGTTCTGAGATCCCATCTAGATGCTATAACTAAAACAAACTAAAAACCTGCTCAAGTTTTAAAATTCAGCTTAAATATCAGCGTGTCTCTGGAACACCCCTGGGCCTCCCTCCCTGTCTGCCCCGCAGCCCATGGAGCAGCCCAGCCCTCCCTGGCTCCTGCCCAGTTCCCAGGCCAACCTCCAGCAGCACCTTTCCCATGCATCTCCATCTCCTAGTCTCCCCGAGTCTCTCTCCCAGGATGCTGCAGTCCCCTGAAAGGCGACCACTGCCCTCTTTAGCCATCAACTTGCCTGGTGCTGCCACAGGCATCCCATAGTTCATGTTTTGAAACCTCATGAATGAATGAACAAATTAATTGCAGTTGGCTCATCTGAAAGCAGAGAGGTAAGTTGAAGAGGAATTCTTTTGTGGAGAGGCATTTTTAAAATGGCACTGAAGAAAATCTGTGCCTGAATTTCAGGAAGCAGTTTTGGGCAAGTTCAGCCTCAGTGTCCTCATCTGCAGAGGTGATTGGAGATTTTTAAAGACTCTTTCTAGCTCCACTATTCTGATTCTTAGTAAACAGTATACTAATTGGGTTTACAGGCCAGAGTAGTTGCAGAACAATTTTGAAACAATGGGGCTGTGGTTAGAGTCTTGGTGAAATGGGTGGAGGAGACCAGAGGCTGCCGCTGTGGCCCTATCCTGGCGCCGGGCATGACTGAAGTCCTGCCTAGCTGTTAAGAGTGGCTCTGTTTCACTCTCAACATGCATGGCCTGGGCCACAAGCTATATGGTCACCCTAGTTATGAAACCCTAAAGAGCAGGGTGTGAAGCACAGGGGGCCTCTATCCACAGGTTCTTTTGCCACCTCTGTGGCATGTCAGCCCTCTCATGCCCATCTGAGCTCAGAGAGGCCGGCAGAAATCGAGGTCACAGCACATCCTCATGGGCTGAGCACTGAATCTTCTAAAACCCTTGTCCGAAGCTCTTTGGGAATGAAGTTTTTTGCATATACAAAAGTTTGCAGTGTGTCTTGGGGAGAAGACACATTGCAGACTTTTTTCTTTTCTTTTCTTTTATTTATTTTTACTTTTTTTTTTTTTCAGATTCCAAACATTCTCTTTATTACATGTTTGATCCAGAGGAGAAACTAAGTGCAAGGTTGGGGAGGAGGGGGCTAGATGGGGAAGGGCCACTGCCTGGGTGCCCCGGGCCCCTACCCTCTTTGGGAGCCAAGCCATGCCCTCCCAGCCCCCTCAGAGCACCCGGGCTGTTCCATAGGGCAGGAAGGGGGAAGGGAGGAAGGGGAGCCCTTGGTCTGAGAGGCAGTAGGAGTGTGGGGCAGGAGGGCTGAGGTTGGCGAGGCCCCTTCCTAGGATGCAAGGGCTCGACTTAATCACTGAGCCTGGCCTGGGAGTGGGGGTGATGAAGAGGGGTGGAGTCATCATAAATCAGAGTGATGCAAAGACGAACAGAAAGTCTCTACCCTCAAGGAGCTGCAAGTAGCAGACAGTATAATAGTGAATATGTTAAAAGCATAAAAATAACCAAAAAATAAATTTAAAAGTGCCATCCATGAGGTGCAGCAGACAAGCCACCCATCCTTACAGAGGAGCGGTAAGGTCAGAGAAAATGTACAGGTTCTCTGGGAGGTCAGGGCAGCCTGCCTGGAGGAGGCGGCATTATGCAAGCAACACAGTCAGAGTGTGGTGCCCACTTTTACTGTGAGCATTGGGCAGCAGTCCCTCTGCAGGGGCCAAGGCCAGGCCCCCGATTGTGTCTGGGGGCTACTTTTGTTCCTGCTTGCTCTATGCTGTGGTCCCTTTCCCTGCAGCCAAATGCGGGGGATACTAGAGACCCTTGGCTGGGAGCCCAGAAACACAGTGCACTTGCTTGGTTAATGTTAGGAAATGCTCACAGGCACTGTGTATTGAGCACTCACTCTGTGCCAGGTCTTATGTATGCAGCTGGCTCTCAGCTGCCCCTCCTCCTCTAGATCCACAGGCAGGAAATCTGATTTTTCTTCCATGGCAACCTGAGCACAGAACTCAGCATCTCTTCGAGGTCCCCCCCCACCAAATTCCATCCACACACAGCAAAGTGAGTAGGAAATATTTACAGAAGATTTAGGGAAGTCAGAGGAAGGAGTGGCCTCAAATTCCCTAAAGGCATGTCCAGCCCCCAGAGGCCCTTCTTGGTTGCACAGACCTGGGCAAGGTGAGGGGGACGGCGAGCATCTTGGGCTGTCTCACTGCCAGACTTTGCCCCCACCAGAAACAATCCCTTGTATGCTGATGCTTCTCCACAGGGAAGAAATTCAAGTCTAGATTGGATTGAGCTCAGGTCTGGCCTCCTCAGTACATCCTAAGGACACAGAGGGCACTGCAGTGCTCCAGGGCCCTTGGCCTGAGGGGCCACCCACGGCAATGGCAGATTTATCCTGTGACCTCCTGAGAGGGATACGAAGGTGATGTGCTAATTTGCCATCCGCATCGGTAGAGCATTTCTTGATCTTTATTGTGCTTTGAATATGGATCTCAGAAGACGCTCCAAAAGTGTTCCCAAGTTCCCCAGGGCAAATCAGGAGGGTGATGGATGGATGGAAGTGAGGTTGCCACACTGAGGCTGTCTGCTGCCAACGTCCCCCGATCGCATTCTCTAGCATTAGGGTCGGACGTTGAAGGGATGTTCTGGCACTGAAGACATTTAGATGGGATCAGGGCTGTGGAAAGGCTCCTGCCCTCTCATCCAAGCAGTCAATGGTTCAGGCTTGGAAAGAAAAAGCCCAGGTCAGAAGTTGCCAGGGGAGAAGCAGTGCTGGCCACTTGTGTCCTGCTTTCCTCCAGGACGTCCAGACTCACTCCTCCCGGGAAGCCTCGGCCAGGATCTCTTGATTTCATGGCTCAGTCCTGATATTACCTAGAAGGCAACCCCAGTCCCCTAGACGTCCGAGGCTACCCTCAGTATTATCTTCTTATTGTCAGCGGTAGGAATATTATATACTCAGTGACCACTATTTATGTAATGGCAGCTGTTATAGCCTTCTTCACCCTGCTGCCCTTTTTCTTTGCCTCCCTGTTTCCCAAGGTCTGAAAAGCCTTGGCTTTAAAAATGTGACCCTGTGTTTTAGTATTTTCAAGACTTTTGGCAGTATCCCCCACCACCATAATAAACCTAAGAGAACATGCTATAAAATAAAAGACAGAAGAAAAATAACACTATTGCCTTCCTTTGGGATTGTTTGTGGGCCAGTTTGCCCCACAACACGGGCTTCTGGGTTTGACTTCTTCATTCATTGATTCGTTTGCGAAAGGAGATGACAGAGCCTACTTCCGAGGGGGAAGGACTGGGACACATGGGCCCTGCCTGGTCCAGCCTCCATTCAGCCATAAGGCTTATTATTCACCTACCCATTGGCAAGCTTGCTTATAACCGTCTTCCAACTCCTCCACACTGGGCTTGAATGTGACCCTACAGCAGGCCCCCCATCCCCTGCCCATTTCCACATCCCAAGAGGCTGGCATAGCCTGCTGTCTCCCTTCTCCAGCCCCACTCTGTGATGGTGCATTTGCTTTGATGATGGTAATATTCCGTCACTTGGTGACCCCATTCCTGAGGCTGAGCTCCTGAGGGCATCCCAGCCCCAAATCCCCAAGGCCTAGAGCACGTTGAGGACATCCCAGATATCAGTGGTCTGTATCCCCGCATAATAGATACTCCTCCAATTCTTATCTAGACCTAAACACACCCACCTCCCCCGCCATCTGCCTGCAGGAGAAACAAAATATCTTGAATTCTGCTACTTGCCCAGAATTTTCATCTGCTGACCTCTCTTGGATGGGTGTACCCTGCAAGGTAGAAACTTTCACCACTTCTCCTTGAAACCTAAGCCAAGGCTGAGCCAAGTCAGCCCCAAAGGTTATTTTCTTCTGAAGCCTTCCTGGTCCTGCTTGGTTCTCCAGGACTGAGAATACCCTCCCAGTAGGCCGAAGCTCTCCAGCCCAGGTCCTCCTGACCAGGGTAAGAGGGAACAAGACAAGGAGGACTCTCTACCTGGAGAGAGCAGGCTTTAAGCTCTCCTACCTGCAGACCCCTTGAAATGCATAGCAGAGCTCCTCTCTGAAGGCTGATGATTGAGGTGATAGGGTGGTGGGGGTGGGGCGGGAGCATGGGCAGGTCCAGCCTCACTCAGTACACATTTTGAGTTAAGCTAAAATGGTCATGAAGGTTTCACAGGGCTCAGAAACAATGAAATGGAAACTGCCCCCAGCCTCATCCTTGGTGGTCCCAAGTATCCATGGCGATAAGAAAACCTGAACCCTATACCCACTATATCCACTATAACCCTGCTCTCCAGGGTGATCCGATAGTGGACGTTGTTAGAACAGGGGTCTAATATTTCTAACTTTCTGTCTGCATGACCTTGGGGAGATCAGTGAGTGTCTCTGGGCCTCAGTTTCTTCATATGTTGAGTTAGGTTGATGACAGCTGCCTTAACTACCTCCAGGATTGTTGTGAAATTCAAATGCAATAATATATACAAGAGCATTTTCTAAAATTTGAGGACTAGAGAAAGCAACAACGCTGGGAGATGAACCCGGTTTTGCTTCCTATTCTTCCCCTGAAACCCCTAGAACAAGATCACTGAAGAGTATGTAGCCTGGGCCGGGCAGGATGGCTCACGCCTGTGATCCCAGCACTTTGGGAGGCCAAGGTGGGTGGATCACCTGAGGTCAGGAATTCAAGACCAGCCTGGTCAAGATAGTGAAACCCTCTCTCTATTAAAAATACAAAAATTAGGCAGGCATGGTGGTGGGCACCTATAATCCCAGCTACTCGAGAGGCTGAGGCAGGAGAATCACTTGAGCCCAGGAGGCAAAGGTTGCAGAGAGCCAAGGTTGTGCCACTGCACTCCAGCCTGCGTGACAGAGTGAGACTCTGTTTCAAAAGAAAAAAAAAAAAGAAGAAGAAGAAGACATAGCCTGAAAGCGAGGACAAAGTGGGGAGAATTAACAAGTCTATTTTTTGTAATTGAGGTGAAATTCATATAAGATAGAATTAATCATTTCAAAGTGTGTGATTCTGTGACATTTAGTACAGTCACGATGCTGTGCAGCAACCACTTCTATCAAATCCAAACACTGTCATCACCCCAAGAAGAGAACCCCATACCTATTAAGCAGTCATTCCCCATTCCATGCCCCCCACAAGCACCATTCCACTTTCTGTCTCTATGAATCTGAATAGGGACCTCATAAAAGTAGAATCATATACTATTGCTTTTTTGTGACTTTCATATTTAACTTCATGTCCTCAAGGTTTATCCATGGTGTAGCATGTGCAGGATTTCCTTCTTTTTCAAGGCTCAGTAATTCGTGTATACATTTGTCTGTCAATGGGCATTTGGGTTGCTTCCTCTTTTGGCTATTGTGAATAACGCTGCTATAAAAATGGGTGTACAGTTACTTGTTTGAGTCCTTGCTTTTGGTTTTTACAGTACCATGCATACCCAGAAGTGGAATTGCTGGATCACACATTAATTCTTTATTTTATTTTATTATTTTATTTTTTAAGATGGAGCCTTTCTCTATCACCCAGGCTGGAGTGTAGGGGCCCAATCTCCGCTCACTGCAACCTCCGCCTCCTGGGTTCAAGTGGTTCTTTTGCCTCAGCCTCCCGAGTAGCTGGGATTACAGGTGCCTGCCACCATGCCCAGCTAATTTTTGTATTTGTAGTAGAGACGGGGTTTTACCATGCTGCCCAGGCTGGTTTCGAACTCCTGACTTCAAGTGATATGCCCGCCTCAGCCTCCCAGTGTTCTGGGATTACAGGCGTGAGCCGCCATGCCCAGCCAATTCTTTGTTTGAATTTGTTGAGGAATTGCCATACTGGTTTTTGTAGTAACTGTACCATTTTACATTCCCGGCCAGTCATGTACAAGGGTTCCATTTTCTCCACCTTCCCGTCAATACTTACTATTTTTTAATGGTTATAGCCTTCCCAATGGTTGTGAAGTGGTACCTCATGTAGTTTTGATTTGCATTTGTCTGATGATTAATGATGTTTAGCACCTTTTCGTGTGCTCTCTGGCCATTTGCATATCATCTTTGGAGAAATGTCCATTTGAGTCCTTTGCCCATTTTAAAATCAGGTTGTTTGCCTTTTTGCTGGTGAGCGTAAGAATTGTTTATATATTCTGGATACTAGATTCATACCAGATACATGATTTGCAAACGTTTTTCCCATTCTATAATTTGTCTTTCCACTTTCCTGAGACTGTCCTTTGATACTCAAACATTTCTAATTTTGATGAAGTCCAATTTATCTATTTTTTCTTTTGTTTCTCAAGTTTTGGTGTCCAATTTGAGAATCCATTGCCAAAACCAAACTCCTGAAGATTTATCCTTATGTATTCTTCTCTGAAGAGTGTCACAGGTTTAGTTCTTACACTGAAGTCACTGATCCATTATTTTTGTTTATGATGTGAGGCAGAGGTCCAGCTTCATTCTTTTGCATGTGGACATTGGGCCTTGGCTTTTAAAAGTTTGGTTTTATAATACCTGGGGCTGGGTTACCCTGGAGGAGGCAGCCTCTGAGTGTTGGGAGCGAGGTGCACCCATCCATGGTGCAGCAGGACTTCCCAGGTCTGGGAAGATGAAGAGCATCAGGGCCTGCACCCACTTGCAGGAACTGCCTTGGGTGGTGGGACCTTGATGAGTGTAATCATATAACGTTTGTCTTTTTGTGACTTGCATATTTAACTTAGCATAATGTTAAAGCATATGCAGCGTAATGCTGTGGGGAGTGACTGCAGGAGACTGGCACAAAGGCTGCACAGCCCTTGACCCCACAAGGATCCCAAGGCCATGGGCTAGAGAAATGAAACAGGGGCAGGGACTTCCCCCGAAGGACAGTGGGGAGCCTAAGAGCCTCTTGTTGTCCAAGGGATGGGGTACTCTCAAAATGGGGAGATGTGATTGGCTACCACCCTAGGGGTAGTGGGAAGGGGCCAGGTAAGAAATGACTGAGAAGAATGAAGGAATGTAGTATTTCCTGCCCCTTGTATGTCTCAGAACTAATTTATGCCCATGATATTACTTAATAAACACAAGACATGATTACTGGAAAGTCATCAGCCTTCTCAATGGAGACTCTGTGCTTTCGTTTATGCTTTTAAATTTTTAAAAAGATTGACTTGCTTATTTCTGAATTATCAAGACATGGGCCTGTGCTGTCATATGCGGCTGTAACAGTGAGCCTTGGGGAAACAGATTAATAAAATAAAAAGGCCCCAAAGTTACTGGACTACACTAGGAATGTGCAAGATGTTCTCTGAAGGAGGTGATATGGTTTGGCCGCATCTCCACCCAAATCTCATCTTGAATCGTAACTCCCCACAATTCCCATGTGTCATGGGAGGGACCCAGTGCGAGGTAATTGAATCATGGAGGGCAGGTCTTACCCGTGCTGTTCTCATGAGTAGTAAGTCTTATGACATCTGATGGTCCTGTAAAGAGGACTTTCCCTGCACAAGTTCTCTCTCTTCCCTGCCGCCACGTAAGACATACCCTTGCTCCTCCTGCACATTTTGCCATGATTGTGAGGCCTCCCCAGCCATGTGGAACTTAAGTCAGTTAAACCTCTTTTCTTTTTTTTTTTTTTTTGAGACAGAATCTTGCTCTGTCACCCAGGCTGGTGTGCAGTGGCGTGATCTTGGCTCACTGCAACCTCCATCTTCTGGGTTCAAGTGATTCTCCTGCCTCAGCCTCCTGAGTAGCTGGGACCACAGTGCATGCCACCACATCTGGCTAATTTTTGTATTCTTTTTTAAATAGAGATGGGGTTTCACTGTGTTGGCCAGGCTGGTCTCGAACTCCTGACCTCAGGAGATCCACCCGTCTAGGCCTCCCAAAGTGCTGGGATTACAGGCGTGAGCCCCCACATCCAGCCATGTTAAACCTCTTTTCTTTATAAATCACCCCCTGTCTTTATCAGCAGCGTGAAACAGACTAATACAGGAGGAATCTAAAAATTTTGCCCAGACAGGCACAGATAACATACAGGGTTGAGGTCAAAGCCCCAGCTGGTCGAAGAGGTCAAATAGGCAACCGTAGCGGCCCAGCCTGCACGTGTGTGAACTTCTGACAGAGGCCATAGCCATGGTTACTGAAGTGTAGAGCTAGAATTGAGTCTTTGGAATCTGAATACATGATGGATTTCTCAAAACAGAAATTAAATCAAGCAATGGGAAACATAGATAGTAAATCAACTCCATATTCCTGATTATTTTTATACCAAGTTAATTTTAAACGCTCTATTTCTATAGGAATCAGTGAGTCTTCCACTCATCTCCAGCTCCAGCTTCTTCCTTTTTTCTAATTCTGGGCCCTCTCACAAGCCTGATTTTTTTCTTTTTAACACCACCAACTGAATCTGGGGAAACCACATTTACATCTCAGATGCCTCAGGCAGCCAGCTCTCCAACTCAAGCACAAGCTTATTTCTCTGAGGATGAGGACATTCATTGTGACTTTAAAAAAATCCTGTGCTTCAGTAATGCAGCCTTCCTTCTCTGTATTTCCATTCATTTGAATACTGCCTCTCTCTGATAAGACTCCCATGTTTTATCCCATACAAACCCACTTATGAAAGTTGGGGGAGAGAGAAAGGTAGACAGGAAGAGAATCTGTGATCAGAAGCAGCCAGGGAGAGAACTCTCAAGAAGGCCACAGGTAGGCAGGGAGCAGAGGACGATGGGGCTGTTTCTTCTTCCCAGCCAATTCTTTCTGAGAAACGTGCCTTTCTGTGATAACCAGTAGTGTTTCCTTGCAGCCCACCTTTCGTGTTTCTTTGAATCACATCTACCTTCTCCACAAGGTCAGGGTCCCTGCCTCACTCCCAGTTCTTCTTGGTGCCTGCCCCAACACTGATGCTCCATATTTATTTGTTTAAAGAATAGATGATTTGTATTCTCAGCCCTTCAAAAGGCTGAGGCAGGAGGACTGCTTGAGCTCAGGAGTTTGAGACCAGCCTGAGCAACATAGAGAGCCTCCACTGTCTTTACGAAATATAAAAGACTTAGTCAGGTGTGGTGGTTGTATGCACCTGTGGTCCTACTACTTGGGAGGCTGAGGTAGGAGGATCGCTTGAGGCTGGGAGGTCAAGGCTGCAGTGAGCACTCCAGCCTGGGTGACAGTGAGAACTTGCCTCAAAAAAAAAAAAAAAAAAAAAAAAATCCTCCTGCACAGGGGAGTACAAACTTGTTGATGATTTTCAATTAAATCTTAAAAGCGTGATTAAAGCCTATTCTGTTAATGAGGTTGTCCTAGAAACTTCGTGATTATGTATGAGGTATTGTTCTTACCAGATTATGCTGTTGGCCAACTGACTCTGTCTCTGCCTGTCTGGAATTGAAATTTTCCAAAAGAGAGGAAGTGATCCAGTGAGTGGTGGCCCTGGGGCCTGGTGGCAGAGTCCCTGGTTCAGAGGATGGGGATCTATACTCACCATCCCCAGCAGGGTCAGTTTGCTGACAAGGACCCAGAAAGCCCGGGACTACCCTGAACACTCACGGGCCTTACCCAAGCAGAACCAAAGGCCCACTTACATTCTTGTTGTTCTGATTAGTAACTAAATCCTCAGACAGTAAAGGATATGTAGTTTCAGGGATCTTATCTGACCTGTTCAAATTGTTGATTTTATTAGGATAGTTTTCTTGCTTATTAGTAATTAAATCTCCATTAAAAAAACGGGTTACATCCTGTCTGTGAATTTTAAGTGAGCTATGCTCACCAGAATGTGCTAAATTTTATCCTTTGAAGTGTTTCAAATTTAAGCAGACTGTCTCCTTGAAGATTTTCTATTTGCTTTTTTCACCGTTTTCTTTTTTTTGAGCTCCATGTTTGCACATCTTATCCTATCACAGTCTGAACTGCACTCAAGCTCAATGATCGAAAGGATTGAAAACAAAGAGAACTGTATTCACAGTGTACAAAACTTGCATATGTTTTCATCAAAAATGCAAATTAAAATGTGTGTTTTCAAAAGTTATTTTTGGCTTAAAAGGTACAAAATTATCTGTGAAAATTTGAATGCTATGAATTGTCCAAAGTATAAGTCAAATTGATTTAAATAAAGCTGCGATGTTTATTTACATTTTTTGAAAAAGTAATTACATCTTATTAAATATTTTTCGTTTGTTTGAGACGAAGTCTCGCTCTGTCTCGCCCAGGCTGGAGTGCAGTAGCATGATCTCGGCTCACCCCAGCCTCTGCTTCTGAAGTTCAAGCGATTCCCCTGCCTCAGCCTCCTGAGTAGCTGGGATTACCGGCATGTACCACCACGCCCAGCTAATTTTTGTATTTTTAGTAGAGACTGATTTTACCATGTTGGCCAGGCTGATCTCGAACTCCTGACCTCAGGTGATCCACCTGCGTTGGCCTCCCAAAGTGCCGGGATTACAGGTGTGAGCCATCACACCCAGCCTCATTAACTATTTTTATAAAATTAAAACTATTTTACAATTCTGGCATTTGGCATCCATCTAGCAGCCAAGGGGCTAGTGTCACTGTCATTGCCTTTCACATGTTAAGTTTCAACCTACACATTTACCAGTTTTTGAGTACTAAGAGAGTCTGAGCCCAGCCTGTACCATGAACCCCAGCTAGCCAGCACGTGCCCTGGAACCAGGGAGTGGAGGTGAGAGGCGGGGAAGGGAAAATGAGATTACCTATGCAAGAATCAAATGCATTTATGCCAAGAGGGAGGATTCAACAAGTTAAATAATTAGTCTGACCTCGAAGCTTCCACAGCTCATATCCTGCCTGTGTCTGAAGGGGTGACCTTCTGTGGTGTCACAGATGTTTATATCAGTGGGACGGACACAGCAGCTTTTTATCTGAGGCCATGTGGCAAGAGAGTGGAGAAGTGTCTCCCTGGGCCCTGAATGGTGTTAGTCTTGAGAGCAGATGTTTAGGGTTAAGGCAAGCTCTGAGCCAGCACAGAGGCAGAGATGCTGTGTTCCTTACTGAGTTTACATTGTGTCTGTTTGTGACTTGCAGGACCCACTGAAGCACGGGTCCCATAGCTGGGCTCCTCTTGCCCAGGCCTAAGAGCATGATTGTACTGGCCTGGCCTGTAGAAACATAGATAAACAAGATTCTTGCTCTGAAGAGCTAGACTGTGGGGAGGTTTCCAAGTTGGGAAAATCACATCTGCTGCACTCGCAGGACTCTAAAGCTGGGTGTTTGCATCTATATAGCAGGCAAGTTCTGCTCAGGCCCTGTTCAGCCAACTCCAGCACAGTGATACCTATCAGGGCAGAAGGGTTCTCAGCCCACCACCCTGGAGTCAGATGTTCCATAAGACCTCAGAGAGGACTGCCTACAAGCACCTAGGGTTGGAAGTGGAGATCCTGTGAAGCATGGGATGTTTTCTGGAGGCACTCAAGAAACACTTTTGATCTTAGGGAAGGTGGTGGATAAAGGAAATTACATTAACTGTTTGACTTGAGTGTCTGGAGGCCAGGCAGGCTCATTCATTAAAGCTAGGCTTCAGTGGGTACCTTGTTTACTGATTTGCTTAGCTGTTTGTAGCTTTCCTCCTCCCATCTCTCCAGACACTGCTGGACTCTGGGGGGAGAGGCTGGAGCGTGGGCATCATCTATTCACCCCAGGATCCTCTACCACCTATGGCCATAGCCTTCCAGGGAAGGGCCTGGGCTTTGCAACCTGGATACTCACAGCCCTTCAGACACAGTGATGCTGCATAATAGATGTTGCAGAATATGCAACTGACAGCATGTACACCTTCCCTCTGTGCCGGAACACACTTGTGGATCCTGGGAAATCTCCCCTAACCCATTACTGACTCTTGCAGTTAATAACGGCTATTGCTGCCATTTACCAAGAACCTCCTGTGCGAGGCTCCCTGGCATACATTGATCTCTGGTCCTTACTAAAACCTTGCGAGGGGAGGTACTTTTATTCCCTATTTAGAGAGAAGAAACGGAGGCTCACGGAAGATGAGCTACTTGCCCTGGTGACAGCTGCCGAGTGGTGGAACTGGGATTGGAGCTGGTCCACATGACTCCAAAGCCATATTCTCCACACACAACCCTCTTGCTCCTGCCCCACCCTTTCCAGTTCTGTCTGGTGCCAGTTGGACCATACCCTGCCTTCAGACATTGGGCTCCACAGGAAGCTCCAGCATAGCAGAGACACTGTGTGCAAGGGCCCTGGGGCCTGCTGGGCAACCCCACTCTGCAGCACCTCCATGGGTCCTGACCACAGACACCCACTCCTCGGCTCTTGCATTTGCCTCAGCCTAGGTTAGCCAGGCTCTATGGTTTTGGGAGACAGAGCTCAACGCATCCTGACTGTTCTGCAGCTGCGGCACCTGCCCTGCCCTGGACTCAGTGGCGTGTGGCCCTGACCTTCCCTCCAGCTCTCCACCCTTTCCCTGCACCAGCTACTGGAAGGGAGCCCGTCCTGCTGCCCGTCAGAGCACCCAAGATAAGACACGCTTTCTTCTCCTCCCTTCACTTCCCAGCTCTGCTCCCCCAAAGTTCTCATGCAAAGCTGCTCTTCCACAGCCACATTTAGAATGAAAAGCCAAAGTGGGAACAGAATACCCAACATTTACATGATCTGGGCCAATTCCCCTGGGTAGCCGCAGCTTGCTGGGGTCCTAGAGTGACAAACCAGAGGCGGGAAACTTTCTCGCTCAAATACATTTTACAGTTTCCACCCTAAATACCCCACGCACCCAAGTCTTCGTCCATTTGGGCTGTGCTGCGGTATAAATGTGTCCCCCAAAGTTTACGTGTTGGAAACTTAATCCCCCTGTCAGCAGCAATGTTGAGAGGTGGGACTTTTAAGAGGTGACAAGTCTCTGCCCTCCTGAGTAAATTAACAACATTATCTTGTAAGATCGTTTGGATAGTAAGTTTGTTAGGAAAGCAAGTTCGGTTCTCTCTCTCATGCATTCTCTGTCTCTCTGTCTCTGTCTCATACTCTCTTGCCCTCTGCCTCCCACTGTGCGATGACACAGCAAGAAGCCCCTCACCAGACGCAGCCTCTCAACCTTGGACTCCCCCAACCTCCAGAACGGTAAGCAAGCAATCTCTGTTC
The DNA here is from genome assembly GCA_036589455.1 of Ateles fusciceps. Taxonomy (NCBI): domain Eukaryota; kingdom Metazoa; phylum Chordata; class Mammalia; order Primates; family Atelidae; genus Ateles; species Ateles fusciceps. The sequence goes on from JAZHEH010001544.1 coordinate 820,301, forward strand.
TTTATAAATCATCCAGCCTCAGACATTCAGTTACAGCAGCATGAAATGGACTAAGACAGGCTGCTATAACAGGATACTACAGAATGGGTGGTTTGTGAACAATAGAAATGTACTTCCCACAGTTCTGGAGGCGGGAAAGTTCAAGACTAAGGCGCCAGTAATCAGATGTCTGGTGAGGGCTCGATTCCTGGTTTGCAGACGGCACCTTGGTTTTGTGTCCTCATCTGGTGAGGAGATCATCTCTCCTGAGTTTCTTCTTACAGGGTCCCTATCCTGAAAGCTCCAGCCTCCTGACCTCATTACCTCCAAAGGCCCCACCTCCTAATGCCATCATGGGGATTAAGGCTTCACTATATGAACATGGGAGGACACATACATTCAGTCCACAGCATCCACACACCACACATGTGTTTCCGAGCTAGGGGAGCTGTAATTAGCCCTAAGCAAAGGTATCTGCAGTTTCCTGCAGCAGGCCCCACACAGAGCAGACCCACAGTCATATGAATATATGGCTGGATTCCCTAAAGGAGAGAGCTTTGAGCTTGGGTGGAGAAGGAAGCAGGTGACAGATGCAAAAGTCTTCAGTTATGGCTCCTCTTTTCTCTGTTTGAACATTAGGTTTTCTTTTAATTGAATGAGACCTGGGCAGCATCAGGCCTCTGCACCCTTAACTTGTTAGCACTCAGAGCTAACAATCTAGCCCCTAAATACAGACAAAAGCAGATGGTGTTGCAAGCGCTTAGTACACAGAGGGAGCCTCTGCATGCCGTCTCGCTCCTGCATTGTCACAGCACACTGGGGCTCAGCAGACAGGAGGCTATTTATGGATTCACAAGTTAAGAAGTATGTGTCTGTTGGAGCAGGAAGAATCCCAACTCCCTATTGACACCTTCCAAATGGCAACAGAGTAACCCTCAAGCTGCAAGCTGTCTCTAGGCTCAGCATCCAGTTTCCAGGACTCATTGACAGACAGAGGACCCTGTCACGTTTATCCCTGTTGAAATGTGCCTGCCTCAGTCAGGGATGCCTCTCGGTCCACACGAAAGCCCTTGCTCAGACCTCAGCATATTCGGCAGTGGACAAATTCATCTGCAGACTGAAAGTGGAGTTCTGTTCAAGTTCAGGACAAGTCTTAAGGCAGATTTGTAAAGCCTGAATTAATGTTTGAAAGCCACAAACAGCCAGGGCTTAAAGTCTTGACTGCTGCCACAAAAATAAAATAAAAAAAGCTACTAACAAAACAAAACACTGAGTCCAAATAAACCAAGTTAAAAATGTCTTACTCTTTTCAACTTATATGTGTGTGTGTGTGTAAGACACACACACACACGCATATATATATATATATATATATATATATATATATATAGAGAGAGAGAGAGAGAGAGAGAGAGAGAGAGGGAGGGAGAGGAGACAGAATCTCACTCTATTGCACAGGCTGCAGTGCAGCGGTATGATCATGGCTCATTGCAGCCTCTACCTCCCAGGCTCAGGTGATCCTTTTGCCTCGGGCTCTTGAGTAGCTGGGACCGCAGTTGCGTGCCACTACACCCGGCTAATTTGTGCATTTTTTGTAGAGATGGGATTTCACCATGTTACCCAGACTGATCTTGAACTCCTGGGCTCAAGCGATCCACCAGCCTCGGTCTCCCAAAGTGCTGGAATTATAGGCATGAGCTACTGTACCCAGCTGACAATATGTTTTAAAAATCATTTCTATGTCTTCTCTGTTCAGCCAGCAGGTCAACAGTGTTCAGTTCTAAGGGACAGAGGCATTAACATCAACACGTGGAATCCAGCCCCTGGACTAGCATAGGGCAGGTGTGCTGGCTATCCTGTCTTTAAGCCCAGGGGGGATGAGATTGGATTGCATCTCTAGGCATGTTTCTTGCTACAGAAAGGGAAGTGGATGGGTGAAAGGTAGGGGAGGCAGGGAGATGAATCCCATGGCCCTTAGAGGAGCCCAGATGTCCTGATCCCAGACAATGGTGGTGGGGTTGAGAGAAGCGGATGGATCCAAAGGTATTTGGGAAGTAGACGCATCTGCCCATCACAGCCTCCCTGGTTTCTCAGCCTTGCCCCAATTGTGGTTCTGATATTCCCTGGCACTGAGCTACTCACCTGGAGGGTTCTTATGCCTTTGGTTCCCTGAGTTTGCCCCCTCTTTGGCAGTTTCTTGCCCTAAGCCTCCAGCCCTGCCTCCTTAATCTGCAAAGTCACAACAGATGCATTTGTTTGTGGAAGCCCAAGACACTTTTCTAAAAAGTACTTGCTATGCTCCAGGATTGGGCTAGGCTCTTGAATGTGTTTTCTTGTCGAATCCTCCCAATAATTGCAGAAAATCTTTATTATTCTCGTTTTACCAATGAGAAACAGGAGGCTCAGCTTCCTGAATAAGTTCACACAGTTACAGAGTGATGTTAGACAGGAGACAGATGTGTCTAACTTGAAAATCCATGCTCTTCCCAACACATGGCCAGGTATTAAATTTACCTCTATTATTAAGAGACTATATTACATCATTGCCTGCCAGCGAATGATTATAAATTTGGGTAACCTTGAGCAGAGAGGCACTGTCTTGATTCTCAAGCAAGACATAAACCTTGCTACAATCTAGCATCAGCAAGCCTAATAATGAAGACATTTCTTTAAATGGAAAGCAAAATGCCGAGAGAGACACCATGATCCATCTCCATGTCACCCCACAAACCCCCACAATTTTTTTCCCTATTAGCTCATTACTGCTTGTTTTGAAACCAACAGAAAGCTGACACAGCACACATTTTGTTCTGCAATTTTAACATGTGGTTGATTGTTTCACTGCATTTTAACTTTCTGTCTAGCTCAAGAAAAATGTGGTTAAAAAATACTGGAACTGTTTTCGAACACTATAAAAATTTTGCCATTTAATCATAAAACTGTGAGCTTCTTGGGGACAGCAATGGGAGTTTTTATTCACCATTGTGTACCCAGCTCGTGGCTCATGGCTTGGCTCCGGAATGCGTGTCAGATGACATGGAACTGAAGGAAAACTTCACGATCAGCCAGTGCACCCCAGGCCGACAGCAAGACTGCATTTGATCCTTCACTGCCTTTAAAAGATCTCACTGTGCCCTGAAGACAGTGTCACGGAGAAGCAGCCCCAAGACTCCCCTGAAGGGTTAGTTCACCTTTCTCCTGAACCGTTTACCCTGACCCATATCCTTCACTGACCTGCGATTTGCTATTGAGTCTCCCTCCTTATGATTCCCAATTAGCCTCCCCAGAAATGGACTTTGTTAAGGGTTGAATTTCACCCCCACAACTTCGTATGATGAAGTCCTAACCCCAGTGCCTCCGCATGGGACCTTATTTGAAATTAGGATCACTAGATGTAATTAGTCAAGATTACGTCACTGGAGTAGGGTGGGCCCTAATCCAGAATGACTGTGTTCTTGTCAAAAGAACACCAGGTGAAGAGCAGACACACAGACAGAACACTGCATGAGGGCTGGGGTTCTGCTGCCACACACCAAGGCATTACTAAAAGCCGGGGAGAGAAGGCTGGAACAGGTTCTTCGCCAGTGCCCTCAGAGGTTGCATAACCCTGCGGACACCTTGATCTTGGACTTGGCTGCCAGAACAGTGAGACAGGACATTTCTGTTGTTTTAGCTGCTCTATTTGTGGTATGTCATTGGGGCAGCCCCAGCCAACTAGCACAGCCTGCTAACTGGGTCTTGCACTTTGCTCCCATCTTGCTGGCGACCGTGGATTCTCTCCCAGCCTCTCTGCCTCTGGCTACTCCAAGTGATCGGTTCACCTGGCCAGGCTGCCCCACCTGGATGGTGTCCTGTTCCAGCAGCACTGACATAGAACTATAAGAGAGCTGTTGTCCAGTTGTTACTTCTGTGTTTGATACCCAAGTGGCCGTTCCCCTCAGAGGCAACCTAGGGTGAGCAGGGAGTTGGGATGTGGCTTCTCGGTGAGCACCTAGGGACCCCTCTCCTGTGCTCCACCACTTGGAGCCCACTGGCTTTAATAATGGGGGACCGAGGGGCTGAAGAACTCAGAGAAAAGTGATCAGACCTCAGTAGAAGCCTACAGCTTGTGGCTGTGTTTATGACATCTACCCCGGCATCCACACCTTCCCTTCCTTTTCTGACCCAGATTAGACTGCACAGCCCTGGACAGGCAGGAGTTGAGAGGAGATGCAGGAAGACCATTTCTTCTGGGACACTTTGCTGCCTGACAGGTTCACCAGGATTGATGTGCTCCTCCCTGGCCCTGTGATGACAAATTCTACAGCCAAGGAAGGTAGACGTGTTGCAAACATTCAGAAAATGGAGAGTCTCATCCTCTTCCAGCTCTGTGCTGCTGTTGTTATTGTTGTCTAATCAACGACCACCTTTGTGAACCTGTGCCCCTGTGGTCCTGCAGTGTCCTCTCTGAGAAAACCTCAAGACCTTGCTCCTAGTGGGAATGCTAGACACCAACCATGTCCAGCACTCATGAATTCTTGATGAAAGACCAAAGGCCATGACCTTGTGGTCATCTTCTGATGGGCATTATGAGGAGGCTAAGAAAGAGAAGTAGCTGGTAAAGATGTACCTGTCTTGTTAGCAGATTGCTTTTTGAAAATGAAGAATTATTAGTTAGATAAGAAAGCATCAGAACCAGACTCAATGCTGATTTTCATTCTGTGAGTGCTCCTGACGCCCTCATCTGCAGGGTTCCACTTGGATGGTGCTGAAGGTACCTGTGTGCCCTGCCCAACAAGTGGACAGAGGAAAGGATGCACCTGACCCTCCGTTAGGACACCTCTACATCATCTCCAGGAAGAGAACACAAAACCCCAGGAGGCAGCGAAAGCAACTTGGAGGATACAAGGATAAGGATGTAAGTAAAGATTGAAATTCACCTGGGAAGTGTGCAGCTGTGCTGAAATCCGTTACAGCAAATGAAAGCAGCACAAGCAGGTGGGTGTCCATGGGCCTGAGCACCAACCACCCAGCACAAGCAGGTGGGTGTCCGTGGGCCTGAGCACCAACCACCCAGCATATACCAAGAGTTCTTGGACACAAATGGTCTCTGCCCTCAGGAAGCTTCGAATGGGGCTGAGAAGATGGGCGTGCACATAGAGAGCAACTGGAGGGCGAGATCCCAGCTGGATCTTCTGTTTGGGTTGGAGTTTTAGGGGGCAGTGGGACAGGGGAGACAAGAAACTCCCATGGGAGTAGGGCCCTGGACTCACGAGCCTGAGGAGCAGAGAGAAGCAGCCAGCAGGGCACCTGGGTGTGGAGGTGAAAAGGGGGAGCACTTTGGCATTGACTAGATTCTCATGGCAGGTGACTTCACCTCACTATGCCCCACAGTTTTCTGCTGTAAAAGGCAGATAATATCTACCTTTGGAAGCTTGATCTAATAACTAAAACAAAATCATATATGAACAGGATGTAGAACATAATAGGCCCTCAATCAAGAATAGCTACTTATTTTTACTAGGGACAGGGTTTCACCATGTCGGCCAGGCTGGTCTTGAACTCCTGACCTCAAGTGATCCGCCAGCCTCAGCCTCCCAAAGTGCTGGGATTACAGGCATGAGCCACCGCACCCGGCCTACTAAAAATGTAAAAATTAGCTGGGTGTGGTGGTGTGCGCCTGTAATCCCAGCTACTCAGGAGGCTGAGGCATGAGAACCACTTGAACCTAGGAGGCAGAGGTTGCAGTTAGTTAAAATTGTGCCATTGCACTCCAGCCAGGGTGACAAGAGTGAAACTCCATTTCAAATTAAAAAAAAAAAAAGAATAGCCACTTCTAAGAGAAGCTTAAACTCTGCTTATTTGACAAAAACAATATGGGGGTGGTCTGTGTCTAAATGCCCCACCCCCACCTCAACTCGCACACCACCTGTGCTCTAGAAGTGTGGCTTCAAGGAAATTCGCCAGGCAGAGACCGAAGCATCCCCCACAAGGATTAGATCTCAGATAACACAGAGCAGGGCTGTCTGGGTCCCACTGCCTGCATCACACACTACAGAAAAAAAATTATTGCGAGAGAGAGTGATAAATGTTCAAATCTCCTACCTGCTTATTATGTAAAGTGAAATTTAGAGATGAAACAGTTTGTAACCAAATGAAGCAGAGAAACTGACAAAGAAAATTGATTATGTCGTGAAATGTTTAACCTTACTGACACAGAGCTGGTCCCCTGCAGAGCACCATAAATCAATAAGAACGTGTCCTGGCTGAGCCGGTGTTGGCAACCTGGATTTGCCCAAGCAGGAGGCAGAGCTGGCTCTTGTGCAAGAAGAAATCTGCTCTTATTGGAGGAGACGGAAGAATATAGTTCTTTTCTCAACAGAACTTAGACAGAAATGCCAAATCCTGCACATGTTCTATAAGAAAGAAAATCCACAATTTCAAGTAACTTCTTAATTCTACTTTAAAAAATATATCCTGTATTTACGAATATAATACAATAAGCAAAAATTCTACAATTCCTTTGAAAACAAAACAAAACAAAATATTTATTAGCCATTACTTTTCCTGACCTGAAATTGGTGACAGCTCTTTGTTGGAAAGTGACATTTCATAAGATGCTGAGTGTGAAAGCATAACAGATGGTAAACAGGTTTTCTTCCAGTCCCAAGACACGACTATTATAAAAGGAATTGTGGAGTTTAATACTGTATTTAAAGCCAATTTTGAAAATTGACTAAGTCAGTTCTGTTTCTTCCATTATTAGTTAGGCTTTTTTCCTCTCAAAAATATACTTTTTTGTGGGCTTATTTCTAATTTTGACATTTGTCAAACTTGTAAATATAGATAAGAAAATAGATAGGTAGCATTTCTAGATGAAGAAATACAATATCGTCAGAAATCTAAACTGGACCAGGCGTGGTGGCTAACACCTGTAATCCCAGTACTTTGGGAGGCGGAGGCAGAGGCAGGGGGATTACTTGAGGTCAGGAGTTCAAGACCAGCTTGGGCAACACAGAAAGACTCCCATCTCTACAAAAAAATGTAAAATAATTAGCCAGGCATGGTGGTGTGAACCTGCAATCCCAGCTACTCAGGAGGCTGAGGTGGCAGGATTGCCTGAGCACAGGAGTTCAAGGCTGTAGTGAGCCATGATCATGCTACTCCAACCTAGCCTGGACAACAGAGTGAGACTCTGTCTCTAATAAATGAGTATATAAATGTCTCTAATAAATGAGTATATAAATAAAATAAACAAAAACAAAAAACTGACAGTTTCCATAGACAATGAGCACCATAGGCCATTAGCAGGTCTCAGGAATGGGTCTATTTGGCCCCATCATCAAACTTGGGGCCTGTGGATGAGTCACTCAGCTTTACAGGTAAAGCCTCACCTGTAAATGGAAATAAAAATAGTAACATTTGCTTAGTATACTGTGTGATCTACAACATATTATAAACTCCCTGCATTTGTGTTTGTGGTTAGATGTTGTCTAAGAAGACAACTCACCAAGGCCTCACTGACTATGCGGCAAGATTGGTTTCAGCTTCAGATCAGAGCTGGGTTTTGTTCACTCTCTTAAGGACACCTCCCACCAACCATGCTGAGAAGAAAATGGAAGGGAGCTCCTTAGAGAAATCGCCTCCGTGGGGCCCAAGCACCTGACACCCCCATTTTACGTTTTTTACTTCTGGTGGTATGTCAGCCATTCAGGGTTCAGTTGCAGAAGACAGGTCCCACCCTAGCTATTTCCGGCATATAAGGATTTAATACAAGGATTTACATTCTTACAAAACCTTTGCAAGATCAGAGTCACTGCAGTTCCTCACCACAGGCTCATTCTGCTCTTAGAAGATCAATAAAAAGCACTCAGAATGTCTTTCTTTCTTTGGTACCTGCTCATGTTTGCTGAGACTTGGCTGTAAGTCTCAGGCCACCCCTTCACAGTCCCCTGAATGGTCCTCCCAGTGAACAATCCTTGTTTGGGACCCAAGACCATTCAGAGACGAAGTGGCCGGCATCAAGCAACAGGAGTGGGGTAATCTCTCCGCATTATTTCCACTGTATTTGGTCAGTATGAGGGTGGGCAAAACCCTTTCTTCATCTTGTCTTTATCTTATTGGAGGCTTGCAATGTTCATCCACTTGCAATCAAAGAGAAACAATCTCAATTTTTGAGAGTGAAGGCAGCCTCCACTTAGCAGCCCCTAGAACACCACACAGCAACCAAAATGACAAATTCGTGACTTACTGTGAGAAGTGTGCCTGCCAAATGGACTGGAGTATGCAGCCTGGGAGGGGGGGGGGACCATGGTATCCTTTACATCAGAGAGTCAGGTGCCTCCCCCTCAGGACAGCACAGGAGACACAGCCTCATTCTTGCCTTTCCACTCCCCCTACTGAAGGGTCCCATCAACCATCTGCTCCTACTCTTACTTCAGCTATGGCATCATGCCATCAATTAGAATTAGGCTGGCTTCCTTCACTCCCTTGAAATCACTTAAGATAATCATTCTTTTTTGAAACACCTCCTAACCCACCAGCTGCCAAAACCATTTCTTGGGATGTGACATTTCTATAAAAGTCTGGTTCTCTCCCTTAGATATGGATTCTTCCTAACTTTGCTCCCAAAGGGAAACCCCATTTGATGTTGGGAGGATGTATTTTCCATCCTTCCACCGTGCCGCAGACATTCACTGAGAACTGCCTCCAGCTTTCTCAGCCTTCTGCAGTTGATACATGAGAAGGGTAAAGGGCTCAAAGCACACATTTCTTCCCAGGCAGTCAGAGGCTGCCCTCATGGGTAAAGGTGAAAATGAAGAGTAGACGATCATGGTGGGAAGAAGGAATACACTCTCTCCAGACAGGGAAAGGATGCCTGGGGTTTTGAACCAGGGAGAGGAATGGAGGACACCTCTCTCTGGATACTGAGGAGGTTTGTGTTAACATAGGAAAGTAGGTTCAAAGATAAGCAGGAGCTGAGATGGAACTAAAGCATTTGGCTTTCCTCTTCATTTATGTCTTACCTGTCTTCTTTGCTTACCTTCTTTATTCCAAGTATTCATTGTTTTGCTTTAGATCCTGAAACAGAGCTTATTTTTGTCTTTGACTTCAGATATTTTATTACCCCAATATTCTACTTGTCTGTAGGATATTGGGGGTAATAAATCTTAAACGGTTACTTGTCTTTAAATGGTTAAACACTTCAGAAACTTATTTTCTATTCCACTTATCTGTAGAATATTGAGGTAATAAATTTCTGAACTGTTTTTACTCTTATTCCATTAAAATTTTTTTTAAATATACTTCTTTATGTGTATTTCAACTTTTAAAATTGTCTCAAAATTATTTAGTGAGAGAGTAAGACAGCAAGGTGTGAAAAACAACGACAACACCACAGTTACAGATGGTTATGTCAGAAGTATCTAAAGGAGCCAGAGAGTCACCCGGAGTTTGATGCCAGCTATAACCAAAATGTAGGTTAGATGTTTGCTGCCGGCAGAGCCCAGTTTTCAAGAGCGAGGTGTGGTATCGTGACATGGTAAAAGCCCCATAAAACTGCATACCTCAACCATACCTCAGCTTTCTGTTGAAACTGCTCTCTGTGCTAATGTGACAGGCAAGCAGTCCAAACCCACGCCATCTTGGCTCCTGCACCTTGTAATAAGTAACTAAGGTCTGTAATTCCCATCCACTACCCAGACAATGTGTAAACTAATGCTTATCTTGACTTCTGTAAACCACTTAAGTAACAATCGGAGTGACAGAAGTCCCCTGGCCCTTGAAATGTCCAGAGCCCCTCACCCTCATCTCCGCCCAGGAGGTGATTTATAGAATCCGCTAGCCCTTGGAATGTCTGAAGCCCCTCACCCCATCCCCGCTCCTCACCCTCACCCCTGAGGTGGTTTTAGGGGTATAAAAGGTCTTGACACCCTCCTCCGTGGCCGCTGGCAATAAAGACCCTGCAATTTGGCATACTTTTGTCTTGGTGTTGACTTTCTATGCTCAGTTCAGTACAACAGTATAAAGAAAGTGATTTATTCCAAGGCTAGCTTAGGAGAAGAAATATAGGCATCTTGCCTTAACTGTTTTGCTTCACTTTCGGAGCTGAGAGCAGGTACTTTTTTTTTTTTTTTTTTTGAGACAGAGTCTCACTCCGTCACCAGCACCAGGCCAGAGTACAGTGGCACGACCTCGGCTCTGTGCAACCTTCACCTCCCGGGTTCAGGCAATTCTCCTGCCTCAGCCTCCCGAGTAGCAGTGGTGCGCACCACCACGCCCAGCTAATTTTTTTGGTATTTTTAGTAGAGACAAGGTTTCACCATGTTGGCCAGGATGGTCTCGATCTCTTGACCTCGTGATCCACCCGTCTTGGCCTCCCAAAGTGCTGAGATTACAGGCGTGAGCCACCGCGCCCGGCTAGAGCAGGTACTTCTAAAAGGCAGGAAGGGAAGCAATCAAGTGGGGGGTCTTTGTGTTAGCTCTGGTGCCTTATCTACTGGGCAGCTGAGCTGGTGACTGCTGGCACCTTTGTGGGCAGGACTAGGCCAAAAACTCCCCCAAGTGGGAGGGGAGAGTTTCAAGGCAACCTGCTGGTGGGTGAGAATTCTGTATTGGGCATGCTTTGGTCTGTAAATCGACTGCTAACTCTCCAGGATTGTTCTGTCTTGGTGCACATAGTCAGGTGAACTTGCCCTGTAGGGAGTGTCTGGTGATGGGGAGGTAAAACCTTATATTTACATTTCAAAAGGACTAAGTAGGAAGTGGGGGAACTCTGGGAACGAGGAAAGAGAAGAGAAAATTTAAATAGTAACTCATTCTCTTCTTCTTAGAAAAAATGGGAGTACTCAGTTGCACAGCCACATACACACCCAGTGAAATCTGACCTGTTAGGCTGGGCCAGATATCATAAAAGCAGCCACATTTGACTTCAGCTGTGAGGCTTGACCATCAGCCTCCTTGGGAGACAACTACATGAAACTAAATTCATCAACTCAAGACGGCCATTATCAATCATGGACTGCGCTAAAACCTTCCAGTGTATAAACTCACTGCAACCCCCTTACCAACTTTTATAGGACTCTTACTTATTTGCTAGATCTGTGTCTCCCAAAATGCAATTTCTAACATGCTGACTAAAGTGCCTTTTCTGTTATTTGCTGCTCTGCAGAGTTTTCTTCCTTATTAGTTGACAGAGGTATAAATGGCAAATAGTTAAATATTTCTTTTTACACATATACCCTCTGCTGCAGCATGGCATTGATAAAGAAGCTGCAGTGATTTCTACTAGGGGTGCCAGTAGGCTATATTGTTTTATATCATTATATCACATCATGTGTCACAGGTATGCTTTAATTAATTCATGCATTTATCCATTTGCTCTACAGAAATGTACATTAAGCATCTATTCTGTGCTAGCGACATGCTAGGTGTGAGGGCTACAGAAATGAACATAGCATCTGTGATGTTGTGATTTATTTTATGTATTTGTATTCTGTATATTTATATTTTATATTGGTGTGTGTGTGTGTGTGTGTGTTTATATATATGGTCTTTATTTCTACTTAGCTCCTAGAAGCCTTAGAATCTCCAAAAGGATATGTATCTGTTTGTATCCTAATGATTGACCTTTGGCTGGGGGCTCCTGGATGTCCTCAGGATGGGGTTGGTTGCCAGGGGAACCAAGCATGTTATTAGAGGGTTGGAACTTTCAGTCTTACCCCCAACCTCTGGGAAGAAGAGAGATTGAAGGTTGAGTTGATTACCAATGGGCAATGATGTAATCAATCATGCCTACATAATGAAGCCTCCATAAAAACCCAGAAGGACAGGGTTCCAGGAGCTTCCGAATATCTGAACATGTGGAGGTGATGCACCCAGAGAGGAAAAGAAAATCTCTGTGCCTTTCCTGCTTGCCTTGCGCCATGTATCTCTTTTCATCTGGTTCGTCTGTATCCTTTGTAATATATTTTGTAATAAACCAGTATATGTAGTTAAAGTATTTCCCCGAGTTCTGTGAACTGTTCTAGCAAATTAATTGAACCTAAGAAGGAGGTGGTGCACCCTGCAATGTCTAGTCAGTGCTTCAGAAGCACAGAGCACAACCTGGGGCTTGCAAGTGGCATCTGAAGTGGGGAGTCTTGTGGGACTGAACCCTCAACCTGTGGAATCCGACGCTGTGTCCGGGTAGACAGTGTCAGAATTGAATTGATTAGAGGACGCCCAGCTACTGTGCACTGAAAAATTGACTGTGTGGTGCATGGGGAGATGCTCTGCACACCTAGGGTCAGTAGAGTTGCGCTGAGAGTAGAAAGAATACTTTGGGTTTTTTTCCTATATCTCTTACAACATTTTTCGTGTTTTTAAGAATTCACCATTTTGATTAATGTTTCTTGGAATGTAGTCCCTGGATGCACTGGCATCCCTTGAAAACTTGATAGAAATGCAAATTCTTGGTCCTTACTTCAGACCTACTGAATCAGAAACTCTGCAAGTGGAGAGGAGATGGGAGGAATTTGTGTTTCAACAAACACTCCAGGTGATTCTAATGCATGCTGGAGTTTTAGAACTACTGTTCAAGGGGAAAGCAAAAAAGGGGAAAACACAATTCTGTGTGATAAATGCCAAACTGGAGCTGTACTCCAGGTGCTACGGAGAACAAGTAGAAATAACCAGGGAAGGCAGGGAATGCATCACAGAAGAGATGACGTATTAACTGATTTGGGAGATGATTGGGCCTTTTCCAGGGAAACAAGATAGGGAAGGGTATTGTAGGCAGGGGAAAGGCAAGAATATGTGCAACAGGCTGGGCACAGCAGGCTCATGCCTGCAATCCCAGCAGTTTGTGAGGCTGAGGTGGGCAGATCACCTGTGATCAGGAGTTCGAGACCAGCCTGGCCAACATGGTGAAACCTCATCTCTACTAAAACTACAAAAATAAGCCGGGCATGGTGGCACATGCCTGTAGTCCCAGCTACTCAGGAGGCCGAGGAAGGAGAATTGCTTGAACCTGGAAAGCAGAGGTTGCAGTGAGCCAAGATTACGCCACTACACGAGCTAGGTGACAGAGCAAGACTTCATCTCAAAAAAAAAAAAAAAAAAAAGAAAAGAAAAGAAAAAAGAATATGTGAAGGAGGAGCATGTGGATTTGGGTAACTGTTGGTAGTTCATGTAGTGAGGATTTTAAAAACAGGATACTCAAAATGGAATTGGGTTGACTGAGATTGAGTTCTCAGTTGAAGGGGCAAAGTGAGTCCATGTCTTAAACCTGCCTCACTGATTTGACCTGAACTTCTCTTCTTTGTTTCCTTGGTAGTGCCTTTTGAAGGTTGATATTACTGTTGTCAACAAAAAGAGTCAAACTCTGAAAAATATTTGAAGAGATGTATTCTGAGCCAAATATGAGTGACACTGGCCTGTGACTCAACCCTCGGGAGACCCTGAGAACATGTTCCCGAGGTGGCTGGGGCATAGCTTCGTTTTATTCATGTTAGCGAAACATGAGAAATTAATCAAATATATTTAAGATATACATTGGTTCAGTTTAGGCAGGTGGGACAACCCAAGGGGCAGAGCGGGCAGGCTTCCAGGTTATAGGTAGATTTAAAAATTTTCTGACTGATTGGCAGTTGGTTGGAAGAGTTATTATCTATCGAATGGAATGTCTGGATGACAATAAGAGGTTGTAGAAACCAAAGTCTTATCATGCAGATGAAGCCTCCAGAGAGAATAGATTGTAAATATTTCATATCAGACTTAAGTTCTGTGTTAATATTAAAGCTGGTCGGCTTTTCCTGAATTTCAAAAGGGAGGAGGGCATGATGAGGCATGGCCAGCACCTCCCTTCCTGTCGTGGCTCAGACCAGTCTTTCAGGTTAAATTTGGAGGGTACTGGCCTAGAAGAGGAAGTCCATACAGATGGCTGTGGCGGGGGTGGGGGGACTTTTAATTTTATTTTTGTTCTTGCATTCTCTAACAGCGTACATATCTTTATCTAAGGTTGGTGGTGCCAGTGATATCCTACACTACCTTTTCTCTTAGAATGCCTTGATATGCACCTTAGGAATGCACCTTGTAGGAGCATGTCATGACTAGGCTCTGTCAGGTAGATGGATCCTTTCTACTTTCCCCATATTTGTAGTAGTTTTGCATTTACTTCATTTTGATATATGAATGTTGGGTATTAATTAATAATTAATGACCCTGAGGATGTCTGTATCCTAATCAATTCATCTCGGTTTATGAGCTAGAACTCTTTGTTGTTTTGTTTTTGTTCTTGTTTTTGGAGATGGAGTCTTGCTCTGTTGCCCAGGCTAGAGTGCAGTGGTGTGATCTTGGCTCACTGCAATCTCCACCTCCCGGGTTCAAGACATTCTCCTGCCTCAGCCTCCCAAGTAGCTGGGACTACAAGCACACGTCACCACGTCCAGCTAATTTTTATATTTTTAGTAGAGAAGGGGTTTTACCATGTTGGCCAGGATGTTCTCCATCTCCGGACTTCATGATCCTCCTGCCTCAGCCTCCCAAAGGGCTGGGATTACAGGCGTGAGCCACCGCGCCTGGCTGAACTCTGTTTTGTTTCAGTGGTTGCTGTAGGATTTGCAATAAACACCTTCCATTTATCACAGTCAACCTTCAAATAATGTTATACCGTCTTTTGCATAGCTGAAGAACCTTACAACCATTTCCCTCTCCTGGCCTTTGTGCTATGAGTGACATACACTTTAATTCTATGTATGTTATATATCCCCGAATACAATATTATTACTTTGCTTGAAACAGTCAACTACTTTTCAATTAATTAAAAAGATATTTGAAAAGTGAGGGGGAAATGTATTTTCCATATACCCACACATTACCATTTCCACTGCTTGACATTCTTTGGTGCAATATCCAACTCCCAGTCGGTGGTGTTTCCCCTTCTACCTAAAAAAAAAAATCTCCAAAAAATTCCTTTGACATTCCTTATAATGCTAGTCTTCTGGTAATGAATTTTCTCAACTTCTAGTTGCCTGAAAAAGTCCTCATTTTGTCTCTGTGTGTTGAAGATTTCTTTTGACTATAGATTTTATATTGACAATTTTCTCTTTTAGTATTTAATAATGTGATGGCATGATCTTCTGATTCGCATAGTTTCTTATGAGAAATTTGCAGTCCTCATTTCCCTTTGTGTTAATATGTCCTTTTTTTTTCTGCTGCTTTTAAGACTTTCACTCTATCATTTGTTTTGAGCAATTTGATTATGATGTTCCTTGGTGAAATTTGCAAAGTATTTTTATGGGGTGTGTTGAGATTTTTGTATCTATGAGTTTATAGTTTTCATCAAATTTGGACATTTTTTGGCCATGTCTTCAAATATATTTTTCTGTCTCCCTTGCTCTGCTTTTCCCCCTCACAGAACTCTAATTATACACCTGTTAGATTGCTTGTTTGATATTAGCTCACAGCTCACTGGTGCTTTCTTCAATTTCTTACAATCTTTTTGATTTCTGTTTCCTTTTAAATGTTTCTATTGTTGTATCTTCAAGTTAGTTCATTGGTCTTTTCTTTTGCAATGTTTAATCTACTGTTATTCTAATCAAGTGAATTTTTCATTTAAGATACAGTATTTTTTATCCCTCAGAATTTTATGTTCCATGTCGCTCATCATGTTTATGCTTTTCTTTATCTTCTTGAAGATAAGGAATATGTTTATAATATCTGCTTTAACATCCCTGTGTGCTACTTCTACCATCTGTATCTTTTAAAAATCTATTTAGGCTGGGTGTGATGGCTCATGTCTGTAATGCCAGCACTTTGGAAGGTCGAGGTAGGCAAATCATCTGAGGTCAGGAGTTTGAAACCAGCCTGACAAACATGGAGAAACCACGTCTCTACTAAAAATACCAAATTAGCCGGGCGTGGTGGCATGTGCCTGTAACCCCAGCTACTCTGGAGGCTGAGGCAGGAGAGTCATTGCGCCTGGGAGGCACAGGGTGCAGTGAGCCAAGATCATGCAATTGCACTCCAGCCTGGGCAGCAAGAGTGAAACTCCATCTCAAAAAAAATAATCTATTTATATTATTAATTTCTTTTTTCCTAGTGATAGGTCATAGTGCCTGCTTCTTTACATTCCCCATAATTTTTAACTGGATGCTGAACAGTGTAAATTTTATGATTTTGGGCGCTGGATTCTATTGTATTCCTTTGTATATTGTTAGGTTTTGCTCTGAGCAGCAATTAATCCTTCCAAGGCTTGCTTTTATTTGGGGCAGATCTAGGGCTATGTGGTCCCATTACTGAGGCAATCACCTCTGAAGTCTCTACTGAATACCACGTGTGTTATGAGGTCTTTCCACTCTAGTGGGTGGCAGCACAAATCATTCCCAGCCCTGTGTGATCTCCGGGGGACTGTTCTGCCTGCTCCTTTCTGGTTGCCCTTTTCCTGGCCTCAGGGTGTTTCCTCGTACACACACACACACACAGATATGTTCTCATCCACAATCTCAAGGGTACCACTCTGCAGATCTCTGGAGCTCTTTCTTTCTCTCTGTGAAGCTGCCTACTCCCCCAGTATTTTGCCCTGGAAATTCCAGCCACTCTGACATCCCTGAACTCTGAATTCTTTCTTCTCAACTCAGCCAAACTACCAGCCCTATCTCAACTCCCTGTCTTTCGAGCTTCAGCTTGGAAACTCGCTCCAGGCAGTAAACTGAGGCAATTGTAGTGTTTGCCTCATTTACTTCCCTCCTGTTGTCCAAGGAATGAATGAAATCTCTTTTGTCATACATATTGCCCAGTTTTCTAGTTGTTTAAGGTTAGAGGGAATCTTGTAACTCCGTCGTGGTCAGAGGATGTGGAAGTTTCCATACCCTTATTCAGACAAGACTTTCAAGGACCACAGATCAAGGGGCTGAGGGGGAGAAGAATGAGACAACTACAATAAGAGCCGAGACAAACACCGCCGTGTAATGAATGCCTTCACTTTCCAGTGGAGGGTCCTCTCGGTTTATTATCAGGCCTTGGCTGCTGTGGTAATAGAAAGGGGCTGAGCAGCAAGGACATCGTGGACGATTTGAACTGTGCATTGGCTTTGGTGCCTCCTGCACTCCTCAGTGCTTAGCACTATGAGCTGGGCTGGAAATATCACATCACATTGTGTTTTCCCACAG
Source organism: Ateles fusciceps (assembly GCA_036589455.1). Taxonomy (NCBI): domain Eukaryota; kingdom Metazoa; phylum Chordata; class Mammalia; order Primates; family Atelidae; genus Ateles; species Ateles fusciceps. Next base: position 837,409 of record JAZHEH010001544.1, read on the forward strand.
GTAGCAGAAAGTCCACACAGTCACTTGGGATTCTACCAGATAATTGGGTGTCTGTCTCTAGGAGGTTTTTCTTGTGATCCTGAAAAAGCCACAGCTCCCGGTGTGCTCATCATTTTCAGTGTAGGTAGGGTATCAAGTTCATGGGAGTGACTCTTGTAGAGAATGATGAAAAAGAAGGTGAGGCTTGATCATGAATGTCCTGAATATCAAGCCAGAGAATTCTGACTTCTACCACGTGGGTATCAGAGCCACCAGAGGGGGGATGCGAGTTGAGAAATGAAAGAGTTGCTAGTTCATTTCACAAACGTGCCTTCAGAATCTACCGGTTCATGAGGTGCAGAAAAAGGTATCAAATTATAATACTCTTCTATAAAATCAAATATTCAATGGCTTCATTCATTGAAAATTTGAATAAATTCTTTTATACATACTTGATAAATGAGCTGAGAACAAAGAATAAAGAGATGACTTTAAGAATGTACTGCCCTTAAAAGGAGTAAGTTTGGTCCTCAACCAAAAACTGAGTAGAAGGCTATGGATTGGGAAATCTGTTAGCAGGATTAAATGCATAAAAATAAGCCAGAAAGCATTTTCTGGGTGATAGGGTAGAAATACCACCAGAGCTATCTTCCAGGGTGGGCTAGCCAGGCAGCCAGACTCAACGGGGCTGCACGGAACGTAATGAGATACACAAATTTTTATTTTCTACAACCTCTCAATTTAAGCATGTATTAGATATGGTTAATAGGAGTGTTTTGATAAGTCAATTTGGAGGGTACAACCCCAAAAAATTATTCGTTAATGTCCTCAGATGTTTGAGAAGGTTCTTTCTAAGGTGGAAGTCTGGCTGTTGGCAAAGGCCCTGTTCACCGAGTGGCATAGGCGAGTGTGGGGCCAGTTCTCAGCAAGGGGATCCTGCCTCACGAGGGGCTTCAGAAGCATGAGACTGAGGGAGCTACTAGCATGTGGTAGGCAGCGGGCAGGGATGCTGGATGCCTGCAATGTGCAGCAAAGTCAGCATGATGAAGTATTGTCCCATCCGATGCCAACAGCTTGGTCTCACCCAGATAGATGCTGAACATGTGCTTGAAGAATAATTGGCTAGAAGGGATGATAAATGACCCTGTCCATAGTAATAACGCTAAATTATTGCCTTACGCAGGCCCTCTGCATGTCTTATTCTTACCCTAATTATTGTGGTAGGGGTTACCAAGGGCGATTTCATAGGCTCCTTGTAGCTCCATGTTGTAGGGTTTCTGCTCCTGCTTGGAGCCAGGGGGAGAAAAGAATGTTCCTTCAGCCCATGGATTTAGACCCAACTCTGGGGTATAGTAGAATATGATACATACCTTGACTTATCTCCCCACCCTCCACCCATCATTTTTCTCCTCTCATAGGGAAGGTCCCTGCAGCTGAGATCCCCTGATGTCAAACGTGTGACAAAAAGCCAACAAACGCCCCCAAAAGTCACAGAAAACCATCTCCCATCACAACCCAAACTGCCACTCCCTACTCTGGCTCTTGCCCATGCCCACTGGGTCAGCCCTGTGCTGCCCGCCGAGCCCACTGCTGTAAGCCCAAGGCTTCTGGCATTACCGATGCTGCTCAGGGAATCTGCTGGAGTCCTCAGGGCATCAAATCAGACTGGGATCTTTGCCAATTCATGGTGACTCCTTCTCGCTGTACAGGTGCCCCCAATTCACCATGATTTGGGGGAAGGCTATTTTCCCTGGTTTTGCTCATATCCTTCCCAGAGCTCAGAGTGGAACATGCTCATGGAGCCAGGCAGGAGGATACCTGAGGCTTGGGGCCCTGCTGTGCCTCCAGCTGCCACGAGCTATCACCGTCCTTGAGCTCAGGGTCCTTCCCTTGGGCTCGGTCCCAGGAGACCCCTTGTTCTGTCACATAAATAGGTACCTGGCAGCATGCTCTATAAATAGCCACACAGGTCCAGACTTGCCAGAAACTCCTGACAAACACAGGCTGCTGTCAGCCAGACCCCTGCACCCGCAGCCTGAGGAGGGGTTAGATGGCATTTAATAGCCTTCTTCCCTGGACCTAAATTGCTCTCTGATTTGTTCTTAGAAAATGAGACTTTTAGGGAGAAGCAACACCGCACAGGCTCTACAGGCATTGGAGTGGTCATATGTTAGTTTATCCTGGTCTGAGGGAGTTGTCGAAATGCGTGTTCCCTGAGCTCTCAAGCACCTATAAGAAGGTCATATGTAGGACAGTGAGGGAGAGATTTAGGATCCAGTTGAATGGAAATGTTTCCGGCTATGAAAGTCTTACAGTTTTCTTCAGGGGTGGAGAACAGCTATAATGTGCACTATTAACTTGTGTTAAATTCTGTATATAATAATGTTAATAATTTGTACCTCTATTTTGTGTATCAACTGGGAGAAGCTGCTAGTGAAATTCACTTGGCCAGAACCTGCACTCAAACATTCCCGCAGGGCCTCCCCATCCCCAGCCCACTCAGTAGTTGTGCCTAGAAGGCCTTGTGCCTTGCTTTGCTGACCTAGACGGCGGAAGGACTCCTTGAGACTGGCTGAGTCAGTCTTTAGAACATGTGTGTCATATCCATATCCAGACTGAAGGCAAGTTGGGTAACTTCTGTCTGTCTCAATGACGAATAAAAATAGTACCTAGCTTGTAAATTGTGAGGATTATGGGAGTTTTTACATGTATGGCACTTGCAGGGCATTGTAAATGCTCAGTACATTTCCAGTTCCTTCTCTCTGATACTCAGTCCTCTCTGTGGGTAAATAGATAGTCATGGTCTAGTCTGAATTGCTTATTTTCTGTCTCTGGTGTTCTTGTGCCAAGGTATCTGCCCTGGATATCTGCTTCTAGATTCTGTGCCCTGATTATTAGTGTTGGCCATTGCTCATATTCCTGCTTACCGTAAAATCTGGAAGTGCTGAGCCTATCCTGACTGATTTCTAGCGAAGGCTTTGCTTTGCCTGAAGGTGAGCTTCCAAAGGCTAGAGGTGCCCCAGACAGCCATGCCTCAGTGTGCCCTGTGTCTGTGTGCCCTGTGTCTGGGCCCATGCTCCCTCTGCCACGATCAGCAGTTTCTGCTCTAAGGACTGCTGCCTGCCTTCTGGATTAGTGCTTCCTGTTACAGTGACAGAAGGGCTAGGGGCTAGAGGATAGGACCTATTCTTTCCCTGCTTGAAACTGGAACTGAAAAGAAGGTTCCCACTGTCCAGAATCTGTACACCATCATTCCATATGTGCAAGAGCACTAAATATCTACCAAGAGATCTGAGCTCCCAGGTCCCACTGTTTAATCATGTCAAGCCCAAGGATGTGTAGGCTACATTTTCATTTCTCACAGATTCATGGAACATGGAAATGGGGGCATACTTCCTGGGATGAATGCTGCCTCAGATGTTTCCCCCTCTCTGAGGACATTCATTCATCTTTCCTTCTCATGAAATGGCAAAGCCACAAGATGGAAACTGCCTGGATCCCTGAGTCTCCACATGGAAGGGAGCTGCCTTAGAGAGTCACTGGACTCCAGAAGACTTTGTATGAGTGAGAAATTTTACATATTAAGTAAAAGAGTTAAGTAACTCAACTAGTCTGACTAATACAAATAGTGATAGTACTGTTCGAAGTGCTTTACATCTATTAACTCATTTAAACTTCACAAAAACCAGTTAAGTAGATACTATTAACATTACTATTTAGTTGATGAGGAAACTGAGACACCAGAAAATAAATAAACCTGCAATGTGCCAAATGAACCCAGCAAGTCATAGAAGTGTTATAGGAGAAAAAGCCGCAGCATTTCTAGATAGACCCTTGCCTCTCTTAGGAAGTACATTCTTTTTTATTTTAAATAGTCTTGCTCTGTCACCCAGGCTGAAGTGTAGTGGCACGATCTCGGCTCACTGCAACCTCTGCCTTCTGGGTTCAAGCAATTCTCTTGCCCCAGTTTTCCAAGTAGCTGGGACTACAGGTATGTGCCACCACACCCGGCTAACTTTTGTATTTTTAGTAGAAACAGGGTTTCACCATGTTGGCCAGGCTGGTCTCGAACTCCTGGCCTCAAGTAATCCACCGGCCTTGGCCTCTCAAAGTGCTGGGATTACAGGTATGAGCCACTGCACCTGGCCAGAAGTACATTGTATCATTTTGTCTCACTGTCTTCTGGGGGAGATTCAGCAAGTATCATTACCAAGCCATGAAGCTGTTGACACAGAGAGGGAAGGTGGTTACATGCAGCATGTTTTTACTGCTTTTTCTCCATTTTCTATCTTGTCTTAGACAGCAGGCACGAAGCCTGCAGAGGTCATACTGCCTAGGACAATGTCTAGCTACCTCCTCTGTCTTGACAGAGGAAGGAAATAATGTAAAGCACTGGCTAGTCTCAGTGACATGGCACTGGGGAGCCAGTACCCCGGCTGTGATTGTGTGAAAAGTTCCTAACACAGGGTTTTCTGCTTGAACAGACTCTTATTAAAAACCAAATATCAAAAACTAAATAAACGGCTACATTTTAAAAGCCAAAAGCCTGGTCTTCACTTGTCCTGAGGTTCCTGTCTTTCAGTACAACATTATTTTCTGTGAGAACCAGCCCCCTGCCCCAACCCATCACATCCACCCACTCCTCCCCTTTTAAAGGATCAAGGGAGGTTGAGCAGTACAGGCAAGCATCTGGCTTAGGGCCCCTGTGAGAAGCGTCGCCCTGGCCTCCCTCCAGCAGAGGGCACTCCTCTTTCCTCTCCAGCAAGGCCCTGAACCTCCTCCATTGCCACCACCCTTGGCCAAACCCTATTGCTCTAAGAGGGGAGGGGAGAAAGGTCTTTTTTGTGATGGTGCCATTTTCATTAGTTACACCTCTGCTCTGATAATCATATTTTTCTATTTATCTTATTTTAAATAATTGACGGTAAACATTTTCTTTTAAAATGATACTTTAAAACCCTCAGACCACATCAATACCAGAGTTGCCCACCTTTCTATGTCCTCCAGTCCTGAAAAGCCACTAGAGGAGAACAATCAGCAAATACTTATTCTTGTCCACCCCTCCGCTCCAAAAAAAAGTCACAGACAATTGCCTACCTTCCGTTTCAATCTTATTTTAATTCTTCTGCTGGCATTAGGGAAGCCCAAAATTCCATAAGTAGGTGACAGCTATCCTTTACCTCTCTTTGAATACCCATCAATCTTCTTTATAGCAAGAGTGGGTCCTGGAGTGTACAAGTTGCCTTGCTGGGCAGCAGGTGCTGTTGTGACCCCATAAAGATGGGGGAGAGAGGAGCCTTCTTAGAGACCAGGACAGCAAATACCACCACCAAACGCTTAACAGCTTATCAAGCATGATCTCCTCCTCTACATTAATGACGATGAGAGGTGCTTCTCAGTGAGCTAGAGAACACTGTGAATTGTGTGTTGGGCAGCTAGGATTGTGTGTGTGTGTGTGTGTGTGTGTTGTGTGTGTGTGTGGTTTTCAACAAGATCATTTCAAAAACACACACAGATAAAAGATTCTGTAGATGGGTGGTAGCCTTATGAAGCATGAAGGAGCGTATTTTTTGACATCAGTATATTTTGAGCCAGTTGCTCTTAGCAAATGGCAGAATTTCTCTTAGGGAGAGAGCTCTTTTTAGTTTGGGGGGAAAAATACTTGATGGAATTTTGATTATGCAAAGACCACTAATATAAAACTAATCTGAATGAGAGAGGTTCAAACAAAGACGGAGGTAAAATTTCTCTCTCTAACAAATGTACTGGTTATTATTGGCACCCTCCCTCCTCCATAATGCTCCTCCCCTCTGCTTGTTCTATGTCCACAGAAGCTGACCACTGAGGAGGGTAGTATCCAGGCTCCCAGGCCTGTGGCTTACAGTTGGGGTCACTCAATGGGAGGCACCTGCAGGAGAATAGAGGAGGCGAGGAGAGAGTGGTGGATGTATTTATTACACACTACCTCCAATCCCCAATCCCTGCCGGCCCCCAAGGATCCAGTGTTGGCTGCATTTCTCTAGAGCCCCAGCTCCTGATGGGGGCCTCTCTTCTACGCTGCAGCCCTCCCCAGGCTCTGGCAGCACTGGTCAGGCCCGGCAGTGGTCCCATCCTTCCACCATTGCTCATTCCTGCTTCTCCATCCCTGCTGCTTCCCTTCACCCCTAAAAAGAGCCCCTTCCTTGAACTTGGTTTAGTCAAACCCTTTCATTTTCCACCTGTTTCCTGCTAGCTCCCTGATGCCGGCTAATAGGGATATTCAGTTGTCCCCTGAGATAGAAGTGAGTGGGGCTCTGATTCTTTGGAACGACAAGGGAGAAAGGTCTCTGCAGTAAAGGAGAAAACCTTGATCAGGTTAGGTCCTGGGAGAGATTGCTGTGGCTGAAACAGCCAGCTCCCAAAGGGACAGAATGGCTGAGGTTTTTAGCAGTTTCCTGGTTGGGGGTTTTCCCCCTTTGTTTTGTTTATTTGTTTGACTACTAGTTTATTTATTGTAATTCTCCATTATCTCCAAATCTCTCTAAACCTTTAATAAAAGTTTGCAATGCTAGCTAACTGTATGTTGAGGCTATTTTGTTAAAAGCAGAAGTCCAAGCAATTTTCACGTTTTAGGGGACTAGAGCTTGAAGAACGGGCCAGCAAGCCCAGCAGATGGGCCAGAGGTGACACCCCTGCTGTCCTGGAAGTGCTTTTGCCCAGGAAAGTCTCAAAGCACCAAGACAAACACTGACTTCCCCCAGCTGGAAAGGAAGGCAGCAAGTAATTGTATTTAGTTATTAAAGGAAAAGATAAATCCAGAAAACTTACATTCGCAACTTAAAAAACTCTATCCAAAGAACTAACAATACTCAACATTAAGATGTAGATAACTTTTGTCAGAACAGTAAAACCAATGTCTAAAAATTTCATTCCAATTTAAAATTAAACTTTCCAGTTTTTTCGTTTTCGTCTGTTTGGTTTTGGTGAAACAGAGTCTCTCTCTGTCACCCAGGCTAGAGTGCAGTGGCACACTCATAGCTCACTGTAAACTTGAACTCCTGCACTCAAGTGATCCTCCCACCTTAACCTCCCAAGTAGCTGGGAGCACAGGTGCATACCATCGTGGCCTGCTAATTTTTAAATTTTTTGTGGAAATGGAGTTTTTGCTATTTTTCCCAGGCTGGTCTTGAACTCCAAGGCTCAAGTGATCCTCCTGCCTTTCAAAGCACTGGGATTACAGGCATGAGCCGCGGCACCTGATATCCAGAATTACTCAATAACATTATATCACACGCACTGGATCTGGGAAAATAAAAACAAAGCCAAAATACAATAGGCATGAAAGGCAGAGAAGATAGCACACACTCAGGACCAGTGACATGAAAAAATCCATCATCCACCCAGAGCGCACACTTTCTGGGTTAAGCAGAGCAGTTGGCAACATTTGATTTTAGGAATTGACATGAACTCATTTGCCATAGACAGACTAAGACTTACAATGAATTCAGCCATAAATAAACTTCCATTTAGAATAGCTTCTAAGAGGTACTTTTTTTTTTTTTTTTTTTTTTGTTTAAGAAAAAGCTATCTAGGGTTGGGCACGGTGGCTCACACCTGTAATCCCAGCACTTTGGGAGGCCAAGGTGGGTGGATCACCTGAGGTCAGGAGTTCGAGATCAGCCTGGCAAACATGGCGAAACTCCGTTTTTACTAAAAATTCAAAAATTAGCTGGGCGTCGTGGAACGTGCCTGTAATCTCAACTGCTTGGGAGGCTGAGGGAGGAGAATTGCTTGAACCCGAGAAGCAGAGGTTGCAGTGAGCCAAGATCACACCACTGCACTCCAGCCTGGGAGACAGACGAGACTCCTCCCCTGACCCCACCAAAAGAAAAAAGCTATCTAAAGCAAAGCGGAAATGTTTTGGATGTCTACAGAAATGTTTTAAGACTATGAACATCATGCAAAGACTACCTGAAAGGGCCTGTTTTTTTACCCCTTTGAATTATATTCAAGCATGACAAAAGTTGGCTGAAGTGAGTTCATAGAGATCATTTGACCACTCAATAACTTAATCGAATGTTTCTCGAAGTGTGACACTATCATTTACATACCAGCCTTTGCTTAGGAGCATTCGGTTATCGGAAATTGCAAAGCAGTACTAGAACAGTATCATTATTCTCCTGACCCCTCCTCACCTGCGTGTGTGCACACGACACACACACACACACGCACACACACGAAGTACCCTCTAGCACTAGTATGTTTGTGTGCAGAACAGAGCGACAGCCACCAGACCTCAGCCTGAGCTACAAAGGGCCTGCGATAGCGTTATGGCCTTTTGTCCTGGCCTCCACCTACCTATTCAGCCTCAGAGGTCCCCACTCTCCCTCTCCCTGCATCCCTGTCCCTGTAGCGGAGGAAATATTCCTTCCTTCTACCCTTCTAGGTTCTTTGGTTGGTCTACAAATTAAATTGACATAGGACAGACTAACAGGAGAAAAACCATTTTGATTATGTACATAGGCATGGGAGTCCCACAGAAATATGAGACTCAAGGAAGTAGCTGGACTGTCGAGGCTAGCGTAGCATTTTGAGCTATGGAAGGGAATAGGGGCTTGGGGCCTCTGGGAGGTGGTGGGGGCAAATTATGGGAGGCTAAGGTGAGGAAACTTAGGCGGAATAAAGGTTGCCTGGTCATGAGGACAGAAGTCTCTTAGGTGATAAATGGTGTCTCTTTCCTCTTTCCTGGTACAGATACCTTTACTAATGAAAATAGCCTTTCTAGACCTACATTTCCTTTAAAGAAGGGGGAACATATACCTTATTTTCAGCAGTTGAGGGTAAAGAGCTTCTCTTCCATTGGTGGTTCTTAATTACTTTTAGCTGAAAATTATCAAGATGACAAAGTGGCATGTTTTGGGTTGACGTGTTCTGAACACCATCTTCAAGCACTAACCAAAGCCCAAAACACCTCAGGCCCTGTGTGCTCTGCGCTTGCCTAGGACACACTTCTCACCTGTCTCCCTGCTTCACCAGGTAGAGGCTTGCACCTGTCCTCCCCATCTCCGAGGGGGCTCTAAGCCCTTCAGGAAGCCATTCCAATTCTCCATCTCTGATTTTATCTATTCACAAACAATCACCATCACCAAGTGCCGTGTGCTCCCTTCTGTGCTTACAGCTCATAACACCTCCCATGCATACTTTACGTACCTGACCCATCTCCATCTTCCACCACTAGGCTACAGACACCCAACATATGCCTGGCATGCCATAAGTATTCAGCGAATGTTGGCAAGTGAAAGATGCATAAGTAAACACACACCCTCACACCCCCAAATTCACTATTTAGCCAAGAGGACATTCTGCAATTTTTAACACACATGCAAATTATTAATCCTGAATGACATTTTGTTTCATATCTGTAGGGCTAGTTTTAGGGCTAATATACACATTATAAATATTTATTTGAACCCTCATTAGAGATGGCTTATATCTCTTTATATTCAGTCTTCCTTTAAACAGCAATACCCTAAAGACAGCCTGGAAATAGAGATCACCTGACCTGGTAGAAAGTGCTGGGGACTTCAAGAGCTTTGGCTCTCATCTCAACCAGCTGTGTGACCATGGTCAAGAAACCACCCCTTCTTGCACAGGCAGCCTTCTGTATCCACGGGCTCCACATCTTCAGTCTCAACCAACCACAGATTGAAAGTATGTGAGAAAAAACAACAATAAAAAAATACCAATACAACATACAAATATGAATTAAAGACAATACAGTAAACACCTGTTTACATGACATTTACATTGCATTAGGTATAATAAGTGGTCTCGAGCTGACGGAAAGTATACGGAGGATGTGTGAAGGTCATATGCAAATAACATGCCATTTGATATCAGGGATTTGAGCATCCTTGGATTTTGTTATCCGTGAGGGGTCCTGGGACCAATCCCCTATGGATACTCCGAGGGACGACTGTACTTCATTTTCTTATTTGAAAGAGATTAGACTAGACTAGATGATGTTGCAGGGGAGAAAAAGTAATATCTTTTCATCACCCATTGCAAGGTTCATGGCTGAGGCATCTATTAAGAAAGAGAAAGATTAACAAGCGAATAAAACATTCGGATTCATTTAATATACATTTTATGTGACATGGGAGTCTTCACAAGGAAATGGAAACCCAAAGATATAGGGAAACCTGTGTATTTTTAGGCATAGGTTTGATGAAGAGTGGACAATCATGGAGAAGTGTGATTGAATAAAGGGGCGTGATCATGTATAAAGGCAGCTGAACAAAGGCAATACGCTGGGGGAATTTAGGAAGGTCTGTTTGTTCAGATTCTTCTCTGTGTCCCTGTGTCTTCAGAAGTAAGGATGTTGTTTTTCTCTGTGTATAGAGAGGTCCACCTCTGGGATGAGAGAAAGGTCAGAGAATTCTTTTATGGCCTGCTTTAGGGGAGAAGGGCAGGAGAAAGTCTAAGAGCAACCCTCCTGCTTCTGCTGCTTCCTCAATGCATGGTACCATATTTTGTCCTGAACCCCCTCAATGTCATTTATACAAAAATAATTATGAGATGTCTATTCTGTGGTAGATCTTGGGTTGCAAAGATGGGCAATTCTGGAGTTCACCAGGAGAAGGGGAACTAAGTGCTGTGACAGAGGTATGCACAGCACGCAGGAAGGAACGTAGACAGGGCTGTGAGGTTAGCTTCTGCAGAGGGCTGGCATGTAAGGTGCATCTCGAAGGTCTTGAAGGGTGAAGAAGTCAGCCAGGTTAATGGAGGGCATCCCAACACAGTGAATTTTGTGAGACAGGATAAGAGGCAGGAGACACCACTGCAAACAATGGTGGAATGAATTAAAGGATGAAAGTAATACTTCAGGAAGGATGACACCCCCAGTAGCTGCACTGCCCTGAGTACCCTGCATCTAAGCTTGCTCAGTCTGACAACAACTCTGAGGTAGGTGGATACCAGAAGAGACTAAAGGGGACCCAGTGTAGGCAGAGGGGGGTAGCCATGGGGAAGGGTTCTCTGAGGAGATCCCATTGTTGCCAGCTTCTGAAGATGGGTGCAAGTTTGTCAGCAGAGAATGAGGGCAGTCATCCAATGGGAAGAGATGGCAGGTGGAAGGCCAGGCTTGGGGATGGAGCTTGTATTAGTCTGTTCTCATGCTGCTAATAAGGATGTATGTACCTGAGACTGGATAATTTATAAAAAAGCGGTTTAATGGACTCACATTTCCACATGGCCAGGGAGGCCTCACATTATGATGGAAGGCGAAGGAGAAACAAAGTCACATCTTACATGGTGTCAGGCAAGAGAGCTTGTGTAGGAAAATTCCCATTTATAAAATCATCAGATCTCATGAGACTTACTCACTACCACAAGAATAGTATGGGAGAAACCACCCCCATGATTCAATTATCTCCACCTGGTCCTCCCACAACATGTGGGGATTATGGGGGCTACAATTCACCATGAGATTTGGGTGGGGACACAGCCAAACCATATCAGAGCTGAAAGGCACCAAGGGCCTGCTGGAGAGCAGGGAGTAGATCTCACCCTGGCTTCCTGTGGGCACTGCCTCCTCCCTTCCCCACATTGCTGGTTTGCGTTCTCCAATCTCTCCTTTGTTTCTCTGTATTATTCACATGCATGCAATTTCCTGGAGAGGGGGAGATGGGGTTTCCAGATCTCAGTAACTCTGCACCTTGCCCGTCCTTGCACACGGAGGCCAGTGCTCAGTCCATGCCCTCTGATGAGCGACGAGGTTAATTACCTGTAGCCTAAACACAGCAGTGCACCTGAAATGTAAACGCAACTAAGAAGACACAAAGGCCCCTTTCTGTTAGTACAAGCACCATTCCTTTATTTCATGATATTCTCAAGGCTGGAGAAGCAAGTTTTGAATCTGTCTTCCCTAGAAGCTCTACCTGTTACATTAAAAACCATCCCAACTCTCCTCAGAAGTAAAATAAATAGAATGAGCTTGGTGGAGGAAATCTTAAGGATAAGAGAGTCCTGCTCACTGAAGTGATGCTACCTCTCTTTTGTGTGCCTGAGTGCAATGCGCTCCCTGCTTTTTAAAAGTGGCAGTTAGTCAATGTTTTTACAAATGATATACAATATGAAATCTGCCTGGAAAAAATGCATGCCATCACCATCCCTTGATACTAAAATGGTGAGAACTTCGTTATAAGCACTCTATATACTATGTCCTGAAAACCAAAAGGAATACAGTCATGCATTATTCCACATAGAAATGCCATTTCCTGAATTAACCTGGGATACGGCATCCTCTGAAAGGTGAGTGCGTGATTAGAAATACAAGAAGAACAGAAATTTCTTTCCCTTTAAAATCATGAAAATGTTCTTATCTGGCCTCCAGGCCGTTTATTTGAATTGTAAAGTATTAGCAGACTGCAATGAACCAAAAAGAAGAGGGAATAATGTTAATAAGTTTTCCTTAAACATTAAATGTGCATAGAATGTGTTTTTCTTTCTTTTTTTTTTTTAAAAAAAAACCACACTAATTAAATGGCAACTGTGAGAGAGATTCTTCTTCTCAGAAGAATCTAATTACCCTTAATAAAAAATGCTTTTTTTTTTTTTGTGAGATGGAGTCTCACTCTGTCATCCAGGCTTATGATTCACCTGCCTCAGCCTCCCAAAGTGCTCTGATTACAGGCATGAGCCACCACACCTGGACAAAAAATGCTATTTTAATGTATGGCTATATGAGTCAAATTGATTAGACATTTTATAGCTAAATGGTTTCTATCTTTTCATCATTAACTTTTTTGTTATTTTTATCACGATTAATGAGAATAAGCACTTAGACAGTCATTAAGGTATATAGCAAAATTTAAAAACTGTTATAAAAGAGGTTTCTAATGAAATAATAAACAAGCTGAGAGTGTTAGCTCTGTAATCCCAGCACTTTGGGAGGCCAAGGTGGGTGAATCACCTGAGGTCAGGAGTTCAAGACCAGCCTGGCCAACGTGGTGAAACCCCGTCTCTATTAAAAATGCAAAAATTAGCCAGGTGTGGTGGCATGCGCCTGTAATCTCAGCTATTCGGGAGGCGGAGGCTGGAGAATTGCTCGAATCTAAGAGGCGGAGATTGCAGTGAGCCGAGATGGCGCCAGTGCACTCCATCCTGGGTAACAGAATGAGATTCCATCTCAAACAAACGAACAAGCAAAATGATACACAAAAAGCTCACTTGTAACCTAACTCACAGTGCATATCCAGGGAGAGCTCCCGGCCAGCCCTCAACCTCAAGTTAGTCCTAAACCTCTGGTCCCGAGGGAAAAGCCCAGCTCTGTCTGTTCCCCTGTGTCTCAGAAAGTCTTATTCCCAGGCACAGTGAAATGAGAGGGCTCCTGGACCTGTTCACCTCACAGCCAACAAATATTTAAGTCTCTACTATGTGCCAGGCATTATTTTAGGTCCTTGGAACTTGGCAGGAGCTAAAACACAGGCTTACTCAGATTTAGGTGTAATGGGAAGCAGAAATAAGTAAATACGGTGTGTTGGAAGCTATTCCAGGGAAACTGCACAGTGCCAGGAGCTCTGAGGAGCAGCTCCTTGCCCAGGGTTACAGGGCCCAGGGAGGTTTCCAGAGGGAAGTGCAGTCTAAGCTGAGAACTCAAGGATGAGCTGAATTTAGTGAGGCAAGGAGGGCTAGACAGAGGGTGTTCTAAGCAGAAGGAATAGCACGAGCAAAGACCTGGAGATACAGCTCCCTTAGGGAAGGGAAAATTAGCACAGGATCCCTGGCAACTGCCCAAGTTCAACCAAATATCCACTCTACGTGTTTGCAATTTCAGATCCCTTGCTTTGGGTCTCAAGGTAACAAGTTGGTTGCATAAGCTCTACTGAAACTCTTTTTAAGAACCATCCAGAAAGTAGTGACAGACATATTTCTGAACATGGGTTGAATTGAGTTGAGGTAAACTCTTAAGTTAAGGAAATACATTTTTACAGAAACAGAGTCGGTGGCTTCCAAAGCTATGTGTTTCTATCCTACAGCGGTTGCTGCATCTGTTACCAAAGGCAGGACAGGAGCAGAGGTGAGGAAGGGACTAGTGAATAGAACCAGGAGGAGCACACACAGCAGGTGGTACAAGAGATCAACTGCCCAGGCGTGTGCCGACCACGCCACCTGCCAGAAGAGAAGACAGTTGGATCAAGGGCACGAAGCCTTCCCAGCCCTGTTACTACAAACCCTTTCAAGCCATCCCACTGAGTTACATGAAACAGGCCAGGAGGTTAATACAGTACACAGATTCCCAAACAGTTAATGAAATCACAAGGAAGTAATCCTATGACCACAATCAATTATTACTATAAAATCTGATTTAATATTATAGAACAATGTCATTGTGTTCATATCTTTTTAAGTGATGATATTGATCTTTCTATTCAGCAAGTGGTTGTTGAGTACCTACTATTTGCTGCTCGTGTGTCTGAATGTTGGGCATATACAGGGAAATAAAACACAGCCCCTGTGTAAGGCAGAAATGAATGAGCAGAAGTCACTATGTGAGAAGCAATGAATAAGGCAGAAATCACTATAAAAGCATGGGAAGGAAAAAAAGTCATTTAGCCATGTTTTGCCATGTTTTCTGTTTTCTTTCTTTCTTTCCCTTCCTTCCTTCCTTCATTTCCTCCCTCCCTCCCTCCCTGCCTTCCTTCTTCTCTTTCTTTCTTTCCCCTCCCTTCCTTCCTTACTTCCTCTTTCTTTTTCTTTCTTTCTTTCTCTTTCTCTTAGTTCATTTCCAGTATGTTCCTTTCCATCCATCATTTCCCCAAAAATCCTCCCTCACTGCCATACAATTAGACCATCGTATGACCTAACAGGCCCTTTGAGATCACATAGCCTTGATGCTTTCAGACTGTGTGGATCCTGGAGTTTTCAGCCTGCCTAAAGTTCCTTGGCAGTCCTTATGGGCCATCTGTTGATAAATGCTCGATGGTTCTATAGTCATTCATTCACTCATGTGGCAACAGTATGGAAGATCTACTTATGCTGGCCACAGCATGAGGCACTGAAGATATGGCAGTGAGCAAAATAATGGAGGAGTGAATGCTCACAGAGGTCCCTGTCCACGTGGCATCTACAGACTTTGGGGAAGGGCACTGGTAGAAATCATACCACAAATGTAAGCTCACAACTGTGACACTTGCATGACAAAGGGCTGTGCTGCAAAGAGCTATATTGCTATATTTATTTAAGCATGTCAAATACAGGATCTGACCCATCAGAAAGTTCTGGAAAAACTGCCCTGGGGAGTGGGGGCTGACAAGAGGCCTAAGGACGAGTGTGCATTAGATGGAAGGGAAAGGCGGTCCAGGGGGAGGGAAGGTGCATGCGAATGCTCAAGATGGGAGGGATTCGGGAGTTTGTGGAGAAAGAAGCTAGTGAGACAGAGCTCCGAGAGCAAGGTGGGGTGTGGAGCAAAATGCGGCTAGTGTGTCCTGCGAACCCCATTCTGGATTCCAGTATCTACGCTCAGAGCAATGGCAGCCGCAGAGAGGGTATGAACAGGAAGCAGCACAGAGCTAGCAAGACGAGCATGTTTGCCTTCACGAGTTCTCCCTGGCTGCAGAGCGGAAAATGTTCTGGCAGGCACTGCGTGAATGCAGGACCCAAGAGGCAGCTATGGGAAGAGGTTCAGGGAAGACACAAAGTGCCTTGGACTCAGGAGCTGGTGGTGGAGGAGCAGCTGGAACAGGCTCGAATTGCCATGCGACTCCCAACACACAGAGCAGGAAGTGCTCCATTTCTTTTATTCCAAACCAAACCAGATTTGGCTCCAAGTGGCCACTCACTGTTGGGAGCAAGTGACAACTTGGAGCCAGATTTTATTTGACAGTCATGGCTCCCCAGCCCTCCCCTACCCCTTGGGTCACTCCAGTGCTTACCCAGTCAGGAATAACTGGGGAGTGATGTCAGAGAATTTTTCCTCTGCTTTCAGGCTATTTTCACCTAGAGAAGATTTAGTATGAACTGTGTCTTCTGCCTGATTCCAAAATGAATTTGGATCTGCATAACCCAAAATACCAGCCATCTGCTCTTGTCTAAAAGTCAAAGCCATAACATCAGGTGCTGACACCTGGAAACATTTATTTGAACTCTTCTTGACCACAAAAAATAGATTCCTTGTAAGTCACACCTTTTGAAGATTCTAGCTTTTCAGTTGCTATAAAATTTTACAACTGCCGCCAAAAGAGGGCATTCTCTTATCTGTTTAAAACAACTCCAAAGAACCTCCCTCAAATGTGCATGCAGTCTCTTTCTGTTACGGAGTCTACTGGTCAGCAGTTCACTGAGACCTGGGCTTTTTGCCTTGCCCTTCATCGACTATTTAAAAGTGGAAATCTCTACTACTTGGACCAACTCCCCATCACTCCTAGGGCAAGGGAGCCCACAGCTCTAGAACCCAAAGGCCTGGCTGTCCACGCCACCAGGAGAAGATGAAAGAATACCTTTTTCCATTGGTCAGGCAATTCCTGTAGTCACAGTGCCCACAGACAAGTCGGGGAAGCCTCTGGTGTCCACCCCAGCCCCAACTTTCTTCTGAATGGCTTCTTACCCAGAGGGTATGTTTGTACCACCCGACCCCACCTCCATGAGTAAGCTGATGGGATCCAGAATTCACACCTGCAGGGCGACTACATGTGCAGGTTGTGCCTTGAAGAAGACACTTGGCCCAGAGGGCAGTGAGGTCTGAAATTCAGGCTATGTTCAGCTGCCAAAAAACATGTACTGGCTGGGGGTGTCACAGCCTGGGGAAGGAATCCTTTTGGAATTCGTCCATCCAGAGATGAGCTCTTTTAGAATCAATGTTCTGGAGGAGAACCTCTTCTCCAGTTTGCCTGGAGATGATATGGAAGTGCTGGGAAGGGGAAGAGCTGTCCTTTTAAATGCTATGGAAGTGAAGAAGGGAAGTGCTGGGTAGAGGAGGGCGTGGTCCCTGGCTAGGGCTCCACTTCCACTGATCAGCGTGAGGACAGGCATTACCTGCCCAAATGCCACGCCCCATCCTGTGCCTATAAAAAACCCTGATGCTCTAGCAGTCAGGCACACAGACAGCTGGCCCTTGGGTGCCTGTACGCTGGCAGGCCACCGACTGAAGCCGAACGACACAGAGTTTGACTGAGGCAGTCTGAGAAAAGCCCGGGCTGCTGAGCCACTGAGTGGCTCAACTCCAGGGGAAGAGTCTTCCCACTCCATCTTCTTCTGACTTCCCCATCTGCTGAGAGCTACCTCCACTCAATAAAACCTTGCACTCATTCTCCAAGCCCAGGTGTGATCCGATTCTTCTGGTACACCAAGGGAACAACCTGGAATACAGAAAGTCCTCTGCCCCACTGGGGCTTTAGGAGCTGTAAACATTCACCCATAGACACTGCTGTGAGGTCGGAGCCCCCACAGCCTGCCCATCTGTGCTCCCCCTGGAGGCTTGAGCTGCTGGGTACTGAAGAAGTGAGCCACTCCCCCCATCGCACGCCCTGCGAGGGGAACAAGGTAACCTCCCGTTTCACTGGCACTGCAGGTGGTAGCAGGGGTCCTGGGCACCCCACCCAAACGATTGAACAGTTGCTCCAAAACTCTGTCCAGTACAAATCTTCTATACAAAACAAGGACCAGCCCAGCCAGGCAGAAGATCTCAGAGTGAGAACACAAGATGTGGGGGAGACCGAGGCTGACCGAGGGACAGGGCACGAGGGATGCTGCAGTGAGTGGGTGTGTGAGGTCACAGCAGCAGTGACGCAGCTGAATCACACTGGAGGTGGAGCCTGGGCAGTGGGGACGTCCTGCTTGGGGGCTATGACAGGAGTGCTTGCATACCCCTGAGCTGCAGCACAACCAGGATACTGACACCTCAAGACCACTGCATAGTGGTTGCCATTTCGTTTATCCTTTCCTGTATTTTAATGATGAAAGTTATCACATGGGGCAACCTAAGGGTTTTCTTGGTTCTGGAACCTTAGAGAACAATAGCCAGTGCAAAGTGTGGGAACTAATGGGTGAGAAGCACAGTGTGTTCTGGGAACTCCTATGGTGAATGACTGGAGGCAGGTCCATGACTAGGGGTGAGTGGGCTTCCGTTTCCTGTCTTGCTTCCTCAGTTCCAGCGCACAGCTTCTCAACTGCAGCTTCCTGGCTCTACTGCACTCACCAGCCCATTCCGCCACCACATCACCCCCCTCACCGGGACAGACAGTGGGCATGTAACACCCACAGAGGAGACACGAATCTTCATCAAGCTCCGGTTCTAACAGAGTTTCTTGTCTAACAAAAATTGCCTTCACAGAACTTAGTGCAATCACAATTGTTGTGATTGTTGATCTGCTTTTTGTCCACCTCGCATATGAGGTGATGAGCTTTCAGGGATGGAGGCCTTTTCATCGTGCTCACTGTCGAATTTCTCATGACCACAGTGCTCAATAATTACTTACCAAATCAAGTTAAACATGTCTTGATACACATCAAAAGGAGTATGGCTCTCTGCAGAATAATCACCTTGGTAGACATTTTTCCCAAAACATTTTGAAACAAGACTTCTAGAATTATCTACAGAAAATTAATTTAGAGCAGTCATAAGAAAAAGAATCCTTGATGCCTTATGCAACCAAGAGTAAATGATGAAACATAGGGCTATATTAATATTTACAAAATCAGCTGAAAGCCAACTGCTTAGAGAAATGATTTTCAGCGGTTCACTCATGTTTTTAATACCCATGATCCTACTTTTCTGGCCTCTGCATATCTGAGTTTGTTAAAGGCAGAAAGCTGATCCCCTGCTGTAAGAGCCAAGGTTCCAGACCTTATTCAAATGGTCACATCCATCTCTCCTGATGTAAGAAAACTATATTTACAAATATGCTCAAGTTTTCTTCCTTATGAGGAAAAAATTCACTAGCAATGCATAAAATTCACATGATGCTTTCATTCTCACTTTCATCATTAACATTCAGATTTAATTCCATAGCGAAACATGGCCATACTTGGTGTGTACATGCCTCAGGTAGCAAAGAGAATCCATCAGCCCTAGGGTCTCAAGTCCTGTCTCTTCCCGCAAGGCACCTGTGTGACTCTAACAACAACTTCTGCCCTAGTTCTATGGAAATGTATGTTCCACAGTAAGATTGAGTCACAGCTAGCTGAAGACCACTGACGTCACCTCTCAGCTCAGTCCAAGCTTTGTATGGGCTCCTGTGGGATCCCTGCTCAACACACAGCTGTGGGAACCCTAACACTGGAGGGGATCCTTGGCTTCCCCCCCAAGGAATTAATTAAATGAATTCCAGGTGGGAAGACTACACCTTGACATTGAATTGAAGGCCTTGGAGCCCTCTGGGGAAACCTGAGACTTTTTTCCCAGCACAAGTTTTGCCGAGTGTCAGAGGAGCTTGATCTGACATGGCACAGAAGCTCTTAGCCTCATCGCACATTTTACAGGGTTGCACACACCTGTGAGGCCAGCATAATAGGGGCTCCCAGGGTGAGGCAGGTTGTGTAGGGCTGGTCCTGGAGGGACAGTAAGCATGTGGCCAGCCTTCCTGCACCTTTGCTCTGTCAGGAGCTGTGTCTGCAGAGTTCTGCATCTTTGTGGTCATGGTCATAGGGCCAGCCCCACCACAGGACACACATGAAGTGCAGAGAACATGGAACCGAAAATCAGATGCTCTGGGATCTCTGCCCTGGACTCCTGACCTTTGGCCATTTAGGCTATGAACTTTGCCATCTTGACTTTTGGCATTCCTGGTTCTTCAAGCATACCTGACTCCCAAAATGAAAACCAGTGTCCCCCCTTATGCCAGAAACCTCCCTGTTTCCCAGACTCTGTCTGCTCTTGGTCCTGGCTCCTGACCCTGCCCTGCAAACATCCACTTGCTGGGCAAGGGATCAGGCCAGGGTGGCAGGAATCTGGGAGGAAGGAGAAGGATTGCCTCTCAGCAATCACTGATAGCAGAATTCCTATGGGAAGTCAGAAAAAAGTTGGAAAGGGGAGTCAGGGACTCTCAAACTGAGCCTAAATTCACAACAGAGGCTAAACAAGTCTTTAGCTGATGATTGCACCCGGCTGTGACAAAAGTCAAAGCAAATACTCTGCAGGAGAGCTTCTGGAAATCCCAGTTTAGACCCACAATATTCACACAGATTAAGATCAATGTACTTACAATCCAAGAGAACAAGGTACTGTAACTGAGAGAGTTAACAAAAACAACAGACAACAGATTTAGACAGCCAAATGCTATAGACATTGGAATCATCAGATATAAAATATAGAATAGCCATATATTAGGGATAAAAGAAATAAGAAATGCAACCACAAAGGTTATCAAACAGCAAGAAATTATTAGAAATAATCAGATGGATTTTAAAAAATCTAAATTCTAGAAGCAAAATCAAAATTATCTTAGTTGAAATAAAAACTAGGTGAATGGGTCAAATGGCAGAATAGATACAGTTGAAGAGAGAATTGTGAACTAGGAATTATAATCAAAGAAATTATCTAGAATATAGCAAAGAGTTAAAGATGTGGAAACTATTAAAGAGATGATAACAGATATGGAATATTGAATGAGCTCATCTAAGACACATCTAATCAGAGTTCCAGGAGGAAAGAATTGAGGCAATGGAGGAGAGGCAGTATAAAAAGAGATAATTTTCTAGAATGGATAAACAGTGTGAATCCGTGGATCTAGGAAGCACAATGTATCCCAATCAAGAAAGACAATTAGGTTCATAGCCAACTACTCATCAAGGGGAATAAACAGCAACCTCTTCTCCTTCCTGTTCAGACCCAACTACAGTTAAGGGGATCAGGAGTTAGGAAAATGAGGGGTATGCTTGGTTTGACTTATAACATTCCTTTATCCACCTTCACCCCCTTCCTATAACTTCTGTCTCCTTCACAGGTGAGATGAGATGGGGAGGAGCATGGAGATGATAGTGACAAAGGGCCTTCATGCTTAGCTGGTGCTGTTTATACTCCCATTGTCTACCATTGCCTTCTGCATTGATAGCCTTTCAAACCCATTCCTTCTTCCTTTTCTTTTGGGGCTCTTTTGTGAGCTACACTCTTCGGCTTCTCCATTGTGACCATTCCTGTAGCACCTACACCTTAGCGATACACCTTTAGCCTCTTTGGGCTAAAATCCCTTATCCCAGCAGGCAGTGCTCTTGAGTGGGGTCCTTCAGGAGGATGTGAGCCTGATTTCCCTCCATGGGACACCTAATGTGGGAACAGCCTGTCCCATAGTGACTTCTCTTCATTCTGCCATCACTAGCCCCAGCCACCACCCCTCCACCATCAGAAAGATGTACTAGAGAGACAGATACCAGACACTTTCCTCGTGTGTGCCCCCAAACTCCAAGGGATGCATAGCATGCTCTCTCCAGCATGGGCCAGGCCTGCGAGTTGTTCTCACAGCTTAGCAAGCTGGCAGTGAAGTGAGGCACTTATAGCAACTCCATCTCTGTGGAGTGCTCTCCTGGGGCTCCCCCCACCCAGCTCGAGGTCAGCAGGTAGGTGCACCTTCCCTGCCCTGTCATGGGGCAGAACTGCCACTGCACTCTGTCCACAAATCCCCGTCAAAGACTTCTGAGTAAAACTCTAGCCTTCTCATCAAACCTGAGGGAGAAGTTATTGGGCTAACCTAGCTATATTTTAACAAACTTCTGCATGGCTGAGTCCAGAACCTTCTTTTAGACTAAAGAGTTCTTGTCACTCAACTTTGAAACTTTAGCCAAGGTTCTGAGAGAACAGATGCATTCGTTTTGTTGTTGGAGACTGATGTAGACGTCAAGAGGGCTGCTCTTAAAATCCCCATGTGAGAAGCGTATATAGGACAGCTCCCTAGTTTTACTTGGGATACTGACTCTGTGCTTGCAGGCTGAGAATAAAAAGCAACCAACAAGCACGCGCACACACACACACATACACACACACATTTACACACTTACGAACTCTTACTCTGTATTTACTTTTCATAGATTGGTCTTCATTTCTTTGTATCCCACCAAATAACTGACTCACGTTCCCTGTCTTCCCTTCTCCCTGCCACCCTCCAATTCCACACTCCCACTTCCTCTCTCCACCCCAAGGAAAAGACTCTGCTGGTCTTGAGTCATCAGCACTGTGTGCATGTGTGTGTGTACACACACATGTATGTTGTGACTGATGGGGGGTACATCTTGTCTGTGTTGGCCACACACAGAACTCCAGGTCAGCTCAGTTGCCTTGATTATTTACTTCATCCAGCACTTTACTCAGAACTCGGTGCCATAGGAAAATAGCACACATCTGAAGCCTTTCATCCAGAAAACAAGCGCTGAAGCGTATCTAATTATCACGATGTTGTTTCATTTCCCAAGCAGGGAACCACACAGATAAAACAGCCTGCTGAAGGCAACCAGGTTTCCTCCTGTACTCGTCATTTTTGGAGGCTCTTTTCTTTGCCTCCCAGGTATGCTTGGCAGATCCACAATTCCTTATCCCAAACCTTTGAGGCCAGATATGTTCCTGATTTCAGAAATTTTCAGATTGCAGGAAGGTGATATAATACAAACTTCATATTTTATATAACTCCCTTTGGGGCCAGTCTGACAGTACCCCATAATTAAACTCATTAGAATTTCTGCAGCAAGGGGTGTGAATAGTGTAATGAATTAAGATCTTAATTTACCTCACATGATTTTGGATCAGGTTTTTCTACCAAATGAGAAAGAAAAAAAAAAACTCTCAGGTTTTGAACATTGGAATTGTAAACAATGGATTGTGGTGTGTATTTCCAATATCTTTAACTTACTTATACACTACAAATCAGTTATTACATCTTTCTTCCTTCTGCGTGTATCTTCCTTCCGTTTTTCATGGTATTGGTCTGACACAAGAGCCTTATCTCTGTTCTTCCCCAATCTTACCATTCGTTTTGTTGAGAGACAGTCTCCCCCTGTCGCCCAGGCTGGAGTGCAGTGACGAGATCTCAGCTCGCTGCAACCTCCACCTCCCAGGCTCAAACAATTCTCCTGCCTCAGCCTCCTGAGCCTCTGGAAGCACAGGCATGCACCACTAAGCCTGGCTAATTTTTGTATTTTCAGTAGAGTTGGGGTTTTGCCATGTCGACCAGGCTAGTCTTGAACTCTTGACCTCAAGTGATCCACCTGTGTTGGCCTCCCAAAGTGCTAGAATTGTAGGCGTAAGCCCCCTCGCAGGTATAACTGACACACTAGTTTTTATCTCAGACCTGTAGCTACAATCCCTTTCCTGCACAGGAGCATGCAGGCACAGAGAAAAGTTGTCTAGATGGCTTTTGGGCTTCTTAAAACAGTCCTGTGTCTTACACAGCTTTGCAGACTCCACAACCTGAGAAATTTACAAAAAATATAAAGCCTCTAGCATCTGATGGAGGAACACTAAAAAGGACATTCCAGACAGTGAGCAGCTCCCCTCTTCCTTTATCTATTGGTTCAATGACTGACGATTATCAAATGGTTCCCAAGCAAACAGTCTCACAAGACTTCACAAGAAATGCTTTCTAGTTGCAGATGAGTTTCTGAAGTAGCCCAGAGTTACATATGACTGTTTATGCCAGGAAATAAAATATTCAAAACACAGTCCAGCAGCATGTAATCAGATATTTCAAACTGGGAAATGAAGTCATTTTACCCATCCCATATATGCTGGCTTCATGTCTGTCAGGTGGCCTCAGCTGTGGGTCGATGCTCCACGTCTCACGCAATTCGCTCAAGAATTGCCAAAGTTATTTATACAGCCATGATCATAATGGCATTATTCAAAAGAGCCAAAAGGGGGAAGCAACCCAAGTATCCATTGACAAATGAATGGATAAGCAAAATGAGGTAAGGAAAGAAATTCTGACACATGCGACAACGTGGATGAACCTTGGGGACGTTATGCCAAGTGAAATAAACCAGTCACAAGAAAGCAAATACTGTATGATTCTACTTATACTAGGTGCCTAGAGTAGTCAAATCCATAGAGATAGAAAGTAGCAGGGTGTTTGCCAGGGACTGGGGCTAGGAGGAACGGGGAGTTGTTTAATGGGTAGAGTTTTAGTTTTGTAAGATGAAAAGAGTTCTGGAAATGGATGGCAATGATGGTTGCAAAACAACATGAACGTACTTAACATACAACGTGAATGTGCAAACCAAGTGGTGACACATCATAGTACACCAAGTTATTTTCCACATGCATCTCGACCAAGTCCAATTCATTCATTTAAATATGCTTACAGTGGTAAATGTTACATGCATTTCACAACTGAAAATAAAAGCTAAAAAAAAAACAAAAACTGCTACAAAAAAGGGGGGGGAGGAAGGAAATTTTGGCACATGCTACAACGTGGATGAACCTCAAGGGCATTACGCTGAGTAAAATAAGCCAGTCACACACAAAAAAACAAATTCATCATGATTCCACTCACATGAAGTACTTAGTCAAATTCCTAGAGACAGAAAGTATTAAATAGAATGGTGGTTGCCAGGGGCTGGTGGGAGGGGGAATGGGGAGTTGTTGTATAATGGATACAGAGTTTCAGTCTTGCGAGATGAAGAGTGCTGGGGATGGATGGTGGTGATGGCTGTACAACAATATGAGCAGAGTTATGCCACTGACCTGCACCTTTAACAACTGTTGACATGGCTAATTTTATGTTATGTATAGTTTTCCACAATACAAAAAAAATTGCTGATGCTAACAAGGATAGCTCTTGTTCTGCAAAAACGCTTTTCACTTCAAGTACTAACATAAGCCAAAAACAACAGAAGAAGTCATTATCATATACCCAAGACTAAAAAGCAAGAGAAAATAATGAAATCAATGACCTCAGCTAAGAAAACCTTCAATTTGGCCTTGTGCAATTTGTTTTTGTCTGTGCACATTTTAAATTTGTAGCAGTAATGACTTTGAAAAAGGGGAACCAAGTGAGTCTCAGCTCGGAGAAAACTAGGGCGCTGCATCATTTAGAGAAACAGGTGCAACTGGTTTTATTTGGACTTTTTTCTCAACTGTCTTGTTGATAAATAAAAGCAGACACTATGTGAAATGAACCAGAGAACTTTGCTCACAGCTGTTGGCAAATTGCTAAATTCCATGAAGATTAAGTTTACCTCAAATGTCCGTATGCTCTGCCTTCTTGGCCCTCTTGGTGGTGCCGGCGGCAGCATCTACATCCGCTATGCAGGTAAGCCGAGGGGTGACGCATCACAGCCTACGCAGTCATTTTCCAGGTGCATTTCTGCCAAGTCCAATTCAATTGTCACAACCTTCTCGCCTTTTACAGAACTGGTTCTAGACCTTGGCCACACGTGGAGTCGCCTGGGAGATTTCTAAAAATCCCAATGACCAGTTTGAGCCTCAGCCCAACAAAATCAAAATCTATAAGGCTGGACCCCATGGCTGGGAATCACGGTTTAAAGGTAACTCTATAATCCCCTATACGATATCTGCAAGAGTAACAAAAGCTATATAAAATGTTGTCCTCAAAAATATATCCTCTGTTATATATTTTGGATGTTTGTCTCCCCCACATTTCATGCTAAAATACGATCCCAGTGTTGGAGATGGGGCCAGGTAAATGGTGTTTGGGTCACAGAGGTGGATCCCTCATGAATGGCTTTGCGTTGTCTTCGTAAGAGTGAGGGAGTCTCGCGGGATATGGTTGTTTAAAAAGATGTGGCACCTCCCCCCCTCGCTCTCTTGCTCCCACTCTTGCCTTGTGATGTGCTGGCTTCCCTCTTCCCCTTCTGCCACGATTGGAAGCTCCCTGAGGCCCAACCAGAAGGAGATGCCAGCACCACGCTTCCTGTACAGCCTGCAGAACCGTGAGCCAAATAAACTTCCTTTTTTAAAAAAATAAATTATCCAGTTTCAGCTCTTCCTTTATAATGAAAAAATAAAAAAGGCCCAATATACTCTATTTTCTGTTCTCTTTTATGTTGTTTATTTTGAAAATTCCACCAATAATCCTATGAAAATTTCACATCCCACTCCCATCTTTCCTCTCTTCTCAAAATAATTGGTTGAATCATAACCTAATAATTGACTTCTAGTGAACACATATTTATTGAGCACCTACTCTTCTAGATGCTGGGGATAGATGGTGAAGAAGACAAAGTGCCAGCCCTCCTGGAAGCCCACCAGAGGAGGCAGACAGGTACCCTTTGGGGCTCTCACCCTTCCAGCCGCTGGGACTGTTGGCTGCCAATGACTTAATTTCGGAGCCCTTCCTGGGGAACTGGGGAGTGGATGCAAAGGCCTGGTCTTTTCGTCTTGATTTGGGGGCAATGTAGAGCTATTCAGACCTCCCCAGGGGATTGGCAGAGGCTTCTGTTACAACTAAGGCTTGGTTCTCCTCCTCCCTCTGCTCAGTCCTGCCTCCTTGCACCCTCATATATGTTGACCTCAGTGAACTTCCTAAGCACAAATCCTCATCTTAGACAGTTTCCCAGGGAACTTGCCCCAAGACTGTGACATACACTAGAGTGCTTTAGTGGAGACGGGGCAGGTGGACAGATTCAAGACATATATCGGAGGCGGAGCATATAGGGCCTACTGATGGTTTACAAATGAGCTGTGAGGAAGAAAAGAAAAAGCTATCTTTAAATGTAGAAGACCTGAGAAACGGGCAGCTGATAAATCTGTTTTCTGAGATTCTGTGGGGAGAACCACTGGCCACAGAAATTTTGGTCTGTCCCAATATAATACCTTCTAACTATAGCTTATAAATTATTAAATACCCTCCTAATAATAGCTATTAGTTTTTGTGTGTTTTAAACACTGTTGGTGCATTTGATATCTTAACTCATTTAATTTTCACAATGAGCCTGTAGGATCAGTATTATTATTTTCCCCATTCCTGAGATCCTTCAGTCTCGTCATCACTCACCATTCTCTTCCTCTGGGCCTGGTCAAATAGGCTACACTGGCCTTCTCTCCCTTATCTGCACGCAGTAAACACCCTGTGACCTCAGGCCCTTAGCACATGCTCTCCTCTGCCTGAAGGACCCTTCCTCACCCTTCCCACCACCACTCTTTTTCTCACCTTCTTTATGTATCACCTCCAAAATATCTTCCTCAAACTGGCTTCTCTTGTTCTCCTGAGGTTAATCAGGTTAGGTTCTACTGGTCTCATAATACTCTACGATATTCCTTTATTAAATAACCCTATTATATTTAATATTTATTTGGTTTTTGATTAATCCTATAGCATTTTTTTGTTGGTTTACTAAAATTGTAATTAAATGAATGTGTGATAAATCACTTCCTTGGCATATTTTAAGCTCCATGGAAGCAGGCACTACCTTCTTCTGCTCTAGCCTGGCACACCGTAGGTAACTCAAGAAATAGTTGTTGAATGAATGATGGAAATATTGAGGCTTAATGAAATTATAGAATTTTCTCTAGATTGCAAGTCAGTTTGTTGTAGAGCTGGTATGTGAACCCAGCTCTGTTTGAATCCAAAAGTCAAAACACATCATAGTTTCCTGACTGTAGTTGAATGGGCTGCCCCATGCAAGTGGTCAATAATATTTGCACTAAGCCAAAATACACCAGAACTCAAGTACATATCCCCAAAACTGGATTAGAATCCCACAGGTTCCTGTAAGACTTCCCTCTTTCATTGGTTCCCATCCCATAACAGTGGGGTAATAATTGTTGTCCCACTTAGGCAATTTAAGAATAGATTCAAGTTGCCATGTGTACCCAGCACAATGGTGGTGGGATGGGGTGAGAAATGAGGGCAAGAGGCCATGAGTATCTATAGTCATCTAAAATTCACAGATGAGGTTACCCAGTGAATTTTTTTAAACTGATGAAGCATTCAGTAGAAAACTCCTTTGATTTCAACCCTCACAATACATTTTTCTAAAATGGTGTCTTAGTCCATTTCATGGCGCTGTAACATGATACCACAGACTGGGTAATTTGTAAAGAACGGAAATTTATTTCCCACAGTTTGGGAGGCTGGGAAATCCAAGATCAAGGGGTCAGAATCTAGTGGGGGTCTTCTTGCTGCCTCATCCTGTGGTGGGAGGCAGAAGCGCAAGAGAGGGCAAGAAGAAGGCAGCCTATTGCTTCTAGACTACGAATATGTCCAGCGTGGTACTATACTGAGTACTTCCAGCAACTGTAACACAATGTTAAGTATTTGTGTATCTAAACATATCTAAGCATAGAAAAGGTAATTTATTGGTTACAATGGCTACATCACCAGTCTGTAGGAATTTGTGAGTTTTATTATAATCTTATGGAACTACCTTCTGTAAGCAGTCCATTATTGACCAAACATTGTTGTGTGTATGACCAATTTTGACTATACCCCAAAGTTGAGTTGCTCGCTACTCAGAGCGTTCATACATATATTTGTATGTTTATGTAGAATTGAAAGAAAAGTTGCATGAAAAACGTTTGCTCCTTTGTGATGCATTCTTTCGTTTTAAATTTTATTTTATTTTCTGAGAAATTTGCTCTCTGATTTTATGAGCCACGAATGGGGGTCCCAACAGCAGTTTGAAGATACTCATTAGGTGGCTTTTAAGTACCATCCACACCTCAGATTAATCCTCATGTTAGTGCAGGGTGGCTCAGGAACTGGTGGCTGAGCCCCTAAAAGACAATATGGTGCCCTGGTCTTTGAGACATCCAAGCTATTTAGTCATATGCAAATCTGCCAACTCATCTTTCTCATATATTTGGAGTCTAATCTATATCAAACAAGCTTGAATATAGGGGGTTGGAAAACCGAGGAGCTCAGCCTGGCTCACATCATGGTAGGCAGCACAACCACATCCATTCACTGTCAGCCACACATGGTGCTCCTTCCAACCTGGAAAGATATGGCTGCCTCTATGGATCAGAAACTTGAGACCCAGAGAGAAGGTCATGGACTAAGTCACCATTAAGTAGAGGCAAAGCTAGGACCTAAATTGAAAGCTGGGTCTCTTGGTTCCCTGTCCAGTTCTCTAGTGTTTATTCCTTGTGCCTGAATAGACGGAGACTTTTAGGAGTGATATAACTAATAATGTCTTACTATTGTGCTCTTCATGGGCACCTATTCTGTGCCAGGCTTTGCTCCAAGAGTTTCACATGCGTTGATTAATTCAATCTCAAAAAGCAAACCTTAACTAAAAGCAAACAAAAAGCATTTTTATGCTTAAGTAGACTAAAGGTGGGAGATAGGGAGTTTTTACTTCCTCCAGGCCTGGACTACTTTAAAAGTCCACAACAGGGAGTGCAAAGCTGAGTGTGTCTTATTGAATGAAGCCAAGATGGCCTTTCCCCAGACTCCTCTGAGTAATGGATAAATACATTAGCGAAGGATATGAATTCAATTGAGCTAATTCAAATTTCATGCCACTTAATTTTAATAGGAAGAATATTGGCTCATAAATAACCCTTTAAAATAGTTGGAATGTGAATATGTGCAATTCAGTGTTGAACTGAATATATTATTTCAACATCATTTAATCTGATTTGTCTCAGGGGAAATGAAGGAGACATTTTTAGTGGCCACAGAGGTGGTTGACTGAAATACGAACAAATCTGAAAACAGAAGAATAAAACAGCATCCCCCAGGCCCAGCTTCAGCATCTCTGCAGCATCTGGAGACTGAGCCCATGGTAGGATATGACCCCTTCTCTTTTCCATCGTTAATGTCCCAGGAGCCAGTAGAGGGTCACGTATGACACTGGTCATAGCCTGGTCTACTCATTAGAATTTCTGCTATTTCCTTTTCTCTCCCACTATCCCAAGAGCCCCAAGAGGGCAGGAATCAAGTCCTTTGAGGTTTTGTGTCAGTAGCATCTAGCCCCGTGTGTTTGGATGAATGACAAATGCTGGAGCCCAGGATGGCAAAGTGCAGATCCCAACAGCCCTGGAACCTCTGTTCTTACACATATTCCTCCAATCTAAGAATTCAGCAGCCTCCAGGTTCACCAGCCTCACCCAGCAATAATCGTAACACAACTCAACTATATGCATTGCTGACTTTCACCAACCCCTATATCAGCATTTTCAAATAAATTCTGGGAGATATTAGAGAATATCCCAAAGGGAGAGTAAGAAAGGTCTCCGCGGCTAAGAAGGTTTATGAAGGTCTGGGTTAAGTTCAATGAAATGCTTCTTTCTGGAGGACTTCTTTGAACCTATAGTACGCTAGAATGTGCTATCCTTTTTCTAGGAGGACATGCAGTATTCAGCTTTTCTTTGGGTTCTCCGAGAAGCAGACCCTGAGCAACGAAGATCTAATATAAGTAATTTACTTTGGAGGTCATCCCAGTAAACATCTGTAGAGAGTGGAGAAGTGAGAGAGGAACAAGAAAGCAGCAATTAGCAAGGGTTTGTAAAGCAAGTTACCTGTCATGTCCCCTTGAAATTCATGATGAAACCCTAATCCTCAGTATGGCTGTATTTGGAGATAGGCCCTTTATGGCAGTAATTAAATGAGGTCATGTGAGTGAGGTCCTGGTCCCGTAGGATTAGTGTCCTTATGAGACGAGACACAGAGAGCTCACTCTCTCTGCACTCAGGCACTGATGTAAGGCCATGTGAGGATTTAGGGAGAAGACAGCTACCTGCAAGCCAGGAAAAGAATCCTCACTATAAACTGAACCCTGCCAGGACCTTAGCATTGGACTTCCAGCCTCCAGAACTGTGAGATAATAAATTTCTGGTCTTTAAGCAACCCAGTTCGTGGTGTTTTGTTATGGCGGCCTAAGCTGCCTAGTATATTCCCTCTGTGGGTAACTGGGCTGAAGCCTGCCAGGAGTCAGAGTAAAGCGTGCACCAGGGACTTGGTTAAACCACCAGGAAATAAACTGGAGGCCTTGAGTTTGAACCCTTCAGACAATAATAGGCTATAAAGCAAATTCTGTAATGTGCTAGGATGCTTGGCTCTAACTGTGTGGGCAGCACAACCATGGCAATTGACATGTTCTCCAGCCTGCAGTGGCTTCTTCACTCTGAAAAGATGATGGCAGCTCGTTAGCCCACGTCACTGAGACCCAGAAAGGAGAACGGGAGCTGGGATGCTTATACACCCATTCCACTGCTCCCAGGGGCATAATTTTCCTGGCACTTCCAACCTGCGGTGCAGGTGGCAAAGCAGGCTCTAGATCCGAGAGTCTTCGGGCAAAGAGATGCAGGGGCTGGCTGCTATAGGAATCGGCCGTTATGCCCTGGGAGGGGAAGGGATAGGCTGGGCATCGATGCCAAGCAGGTACATTTTCCTCACATGTGCTGGCATGCTGTGAGGCAGCAGAACCCCTTGAAACACAATTTGGGGAGGTTTGCTCTAGATCCATCGGAGAACTTGACTTCCTGTCATGATTCTATCTGTCCACTTACAGCAAAATACCCCAGCCTGGGGGTCCTAAAACAGCAGAGGGTTATCTTCTCACAGTTGTGAAGGCTGGAAGTCCAAGATCGAGATGGCAGCAGGGTGGGTTCCCTCTGAGACCACTCTCTTCGGCTTGTGGGTGACTGTCTCCTCCCTGCGTGCTCACCTCATCTTCCATGTGTATGTCAGTGACCTGATCTTATCTTACAAGGACACCAGTCATACTGGATTAAGGCCCAGCACTGATGGCTTCATTGTAACTTAATCATCTCTTTGAAGAACCTGTCTGCAAATACAGTCCCATTCTGAGGTACTGGGGGTTAGGATTGCAGCATATAAATTTTCGAGGGGCACGGGTTAGCCCTTAACATGATCTGTGCCTTCGCTGGCACTAAGGTAAGTCACTTCAAAAAGTCAAAAGACGCAAGCAGGACTTGCCTCCAACCTGACCCTGCAGATTAGCACGTCCAACTCTGACGTGACTCCCCCAGGTATGGCTGACGCCCCGGCAGAGGCCAGCCTAGCTGGTCCAGGGAGAGGCTCTCGGGGCCACCAGATGCTAAACATCCAGGCCCCTGGAAAGGCCCATCCTGCCACCAGGCTCATGCTGCAGCTGGCTCAGGCCAACCTCTCAATAGCTGATTCTCCTAGCTCCCTATTCCAATTCCATTGACCCATTTATCAAAAATAAGGCTCTTCTATGTGCCAGGCAGTGTTCTAGGGCCCTGGAGTTACAGCCACATACCAAATAGACAAATATCCCGGCCTTTGTCAAGCTTGTAACCTGGTGGAAAAATGGAGAGAGAGATAACAAGAGAAATAATTAAAATAGCACGTGATAAAAAGAGAGAAATAAAATATCATCAATGGTGATAAGTGCTAAGGAGAAAAATAAAGCCGGAAGAGGACTCGTGTGTTGGGGTATGCAGGTTAGACAAGGTGGCTGAGGCAGGACCCGCTGAAATGGGATGTTTGAAGAAAGACCTAGGGGAAGCAGAAGACACTCGTGAAACACGGGGGAAGAGCCTTCCCGGTGGAGCGACAACCAGGGTGCTGAGAGGAAAGGAGACCGGAGGGGTAGAGGTGGAGGAGCAGGAAGTCCAGGAGGCCAAGAATGGTGGGGAAGTTCAGCCTCACTTTCGGGAAGTTGAGATCTCATTGGGGAGTTCTGGCCAAGGAAAAATGTGATCTGACTTAGGAGCACCTTACTCCAAACGAGTGTCACTGCTCACCTGGATTACCCCAAAAGCTCCCCAGAGCACTGATGCACATGCTATTTTATTTCTTTCTCTTGATATCTGCCTCCTCTCCACTTTTCCACTAGGTTACAAGCTTGACAAAGGCCTGGATGTTTGTCTATTTGGCATGGGGCTGTAACTCCAGGGCCCTAGAACTTTGCCTGGCACATAGAAGAGCCTTATTTTTGATGAATGGGTCAGTGGAATTGGAATAGAGAGCTAGGAGAATCGACTGTTGGGAGGTCAGCCTGAGCCAGCTGCAGCATGAACCTGGTGGCAGGGCGGGCCTTTCCAGGGGCCTGGGAGCTTGGGATAATCCAGGTGAGCAGTGACACTCGTTGGGACTTAGGTGGTTGCAGTGGATGAGGTGAGATGTGGAGGGATTCTGGAGCTATTTTTTTTGTTTGTAATATTTTTTGTTTGATCACTTTATGGTTGATTCATTATTTGAATTTATTTTCTGCAGTGTTCCTCTACTAGCTATTTTAAAAATTGACTTTATTTTTTTAGACTAGTTTTATGTTCATAGAAAAATGGAGCAGAAAGTACAGAGAGTTCCCATATAGCTCCTACCTTTCCTCCCCCAGATAGCCTCCCCCGTTATCCACATCCTCCATAGAGCGGTGCGTTTGTTACAACTGATGAACCTATGTTGATTCATCGTCATCATCCAAAGTCCATAGTTGACATTAGGATTTACTCTTGGTTTTGTACATTCTGCGGGTTTGGATTAATGTATAATCACATGGACTTACCCTTGTAGTACCATACAGAATAGTTTCACTGCCCTGAAACCCTCTGTGCTCCACCTATTCATCCCTCCCTCCACCCTAACCCCAGGCAACCACTGATCTGTCTCCACTGCCTTTTCCAAAATGTTCATAGGGTTGGAATTGTACAGTATATAGCCTGTTCAGGTTGGTTTCTTTTATTCAGCAATGTGAATTGCAGTTTCTTCCATGTCTTTTCATGGCTTGATAGTTTATTTCTTTTTAATGTTGAATAATATTCCACTGTCTGGATGGACCACAGTTTGTTTATCCAGTCATCGACTGAAGGACATCTTGGTTGCTCCCACGGTTTTGCAAATTTAGATTCTGAGTGTGTTTTGAGGGGAGAGTGGACAGGATTGCCTGACAGCTTGGATGTTTTGTGAGCAGTGACTCCAAGGAGGATGCCAAATACTTGGCCACTACACCAGAAAGAAAGGGATTCACGTGGGTCTCCACCTGCACAGGGAGACAGGAGATAATGCACTAGAGATAGTGACAGCAACAGTCATCACGATTGTTTACTGAGCCTTAGCTTTGTGTGGGCTGGGATGAGTATACTGTGTGCCTTAGCCCATATAATGCAATACTAGCCCTAGGCAGTAAATGCTGTTAATATTCTCATTTTACAAATGAGAGAACTGAAGCGAATTGTTTACTTGCTCGAGGCCACATAGGTCTGCTCATATCTGGCTCCTGAGACAATAAGTATTTATTATATAATAATTGGGTTAATGTGATCTCCCCTCAAACATAAGCCACTCATATGTACTGACATAAATGATGTCTTTGAGTTTGTAATGCTGAAGGTGAGGGCCTAAACCAAGGTAAATTCACAGAGCAATGAATGTCACCTCCTGAGGCTTCTTGGGAGGCAGTCGGCCAGCCATTTCTCCCAGCAACAACACCCCAACATGCTTTCACAGCATGAGTATTTTCTAATTCCCATAAAGGGTCGAGTTTGTCGCACAGGGCTCAGCACACATTAGGTGCTCTGTAAACACTGGCTATCAATTCAGAGAGGTGAGGAATGCTCATGAGTTCATAAGAAAACAACTGCTGATAATCTGCAGGTTTCCCTGTGCATTTTCCCTATTGTTTTGACAGAAAGTGTTAAACCTTTTCTGTGACCCCGTTGAGTGGATACAAAAGGTGCATCATCACATCCATCAGTGATTCTCCAGAGCCATTCCTGGGATTAATCTGAGCCATGGCAGTTTCCACCCATTTGGGGGTAATGAACAATACACTGAGTTTTCATAAAACCAGTTGAATTTAACGTAAAGCACTCTCCTTTTGTGTGCGATATGTCTCCGTGTCTGTGTGCGTTTGCGTGTGTGTGTGCTAAAAAGGTCTTCTTTACTGTGAAATGATAATGAAAGTAGGTAGAAGTGTTCTCACTTAAGTGAGTGTGTTTACCAGAATAAAAGTTTGGCAACTCCATGTTGGTCTCTCCTTTCGTACTTGTCGCTGTTGGTGGTGAAATTGACCAAGGCATGAAATCCAAACGTCGAGGTACCACTGGTCTTACATGGTCATTGCAAATTCAGTTATGTGCAAGCCTCAAGTGTAGCATGTAGAATCAAATGCAGAATGATGAAGACTTAGGATTGTTGGGTCATCTTTATTACCAACTAAAATATGTGCTAATCACCTATCTGCATATGACCCTGGCCTGGGGAGGCAACATCTAGAGACAAAACAGAGAACTAACAATTCTTCTCTGTGAAGAGACCCTGGCAGAACTCTCCTTGTCACATGTTATCACATTCTGGGCACATACCCTGCAGAACTTCGGGGTGCAAATTTAGTGTCCCCAACCTCTGTGTGAGGCCGAAGGAGTTGAGTAGAAGTGAAGAGGAGGTACGTCCTTCACAAACCAGGGCAGGGCCTTGCACCTGTACCCTGGGACCTTACTATTCCTTCCTCTCCCATTTCATTCAGCAATATTTCAAGCCAGTATTTCAAGAGCTACAGAATGTGGACATGCTAAACCATCATGTTTTGGTTAAAATTTATTGTTTATAATTGACTGCCTAAGTCTCCTAACATAGTAAAAAAAATTTAGAAGCAAAGTAGCACATCAGCAAAATACTCCACTTCCCTGCGTCTAGCCACCCTCGGACTATCCTTCCATATTCTGATTTCAAGAAGGCATGTCCAGCAGGAGGGCACCAGAATTTAAAAATCCCATCAGAAGAAAAGGCTGTGGCTTTGCTCGCAGTACAGCATGGTGCATCAGGTACAATTAAATATAGGTCACAAGGAAAGAGAGAGATTGCAAACACATGATTCACAGTGCATTAAGTGATAGATCCCCCAGGACTGCTCCCTTGCAGATAAAGCATGTGTTGTCAAGCTGGCCTGCAGACGTTTAACTCTTCATCTCAAATATAAAGCATTTTGGTTGCGTAAACAGTGCTCCTAAGTCATTAGTGATTCACGAAATCAATACCATGCCTGATCACTGGCTTCTCTCCTCTAGTTCTTGCCCAAACACAGCGAGGGTGTCAAGGCCTGAGAAGATAACTTCCCAGCATCCCTGGCCACAGTGCCTTCCGACCCTCAGCGGGCGGTGCACTGCTGTTCCAAGCCACACTGCCTGAATCAGGGTTAACCGTCTTTATCACAAGGCCAGGGAAGAACAATCTTTTCTTTTTACAACTGGTTGAAACTCCAGGTGAACACTCCCTTTTACTCCCAAACAAGAGTGGCCCAGGCTGCCATTGTTGGAGGAAATGTGTACTGTGAGCAAAGCTCCAGCCGTTTCTTCTGATGAGATTTTTAAATTCTGGTGCCCTCCTGCTGGACATGCCTTCTTGAAAAAAGAAAATAGAAGGATAATCTGAGGGTAGCTAGAAGCAGGGAAACAGAGTATTTTGCTGATGTGTTGCTACTTTGCTTCGAAGTTTTCTTTTCTTATATTGGCTAATTATTCATACGTGTCCAAACTTGGAAACAACCAAGGTATCCTTCAGTAGGTGAAAGGATAAAGAAACTCCACTGTCTTGACCGTTAAAAATTAGATGCCTTTAAAGTGCCTTCCAGTGCTTTCAAGAAGTCCCCAAACAGGTATCTCCAGATGCCCAGAAACCAGTCTGTGAGCTCAGCCTCTCTTCTCATTGCAGCTTTGGAAATGCTGGTCGACACCTCCCTGCTGACCTTGCCCTTCAGGGTACTGGTGCCCATCTCCTGGTGCTCTGATGCATGTGATATTCATGCTAAGAGAGGGTCTTGGGATTCCACCAAGAGGCACAGACAACAGCTTCTCCCCCACACTGTTGGAAATGCCTGTATCCAGACTCACATGAGCGTCCCTGAATGGTCCAGCCAGCTTTCAGCTATCATCCTTTGCCCATGACCTCAACAAATCTGCCATGACAGTCAAAGTTGGTGCAAGGAATCAGCAAGGGATGAGTCACCCTCTCCTTTGGATGTGGGGCCCCGGGCCCCGTGAGGTAATGTGGTCACGCATTACCTCAAACTGTGTGGCTTAAAACAACACAGATTATCCAGCAACAGTGCTCCTTTGTATTCACCCAAATGAGTTGAAAACTTACATCCACACGAAACCTGCACACAGATGTGGATAGCACTTTATTCATAATTATCCAAACTTGGGAACAACCAAGATGTCCTTCAGTAAGTGAATGGATAAAGAAATCCAGACATTGGAATATTACTTAGTAATAAAAATACGTGAGCTATCGAGGTGTGAAAAGACACGGAAGACCCTTAAATGCATGTTGCTATGTTCAAGAAGCCAATCTGAAAAGGCTACATACTGTATCATCCCAATTCTATGACATTCTGGAGAAGGCAAACCTATGGAGATGGTAAAAAGTTAGCTGTTGCTGGGGATTGGAGGAAGGAAGGATGAACAGGCAGAGCACAGAGGATTTTAGGGCAGGGAAACCATTCTGTGTGATAGTATGATGTTGGATACATGTCATTACAGATATGTCAAAACCCATAGAATAGACAACACCAGGGTGAACCCTTACGAAAACTATGGACTTCATTAAATAGTAATGTATCAATTTAAAAAACCCACACATTTGTTCTGGAGGTCAGAAGTCTACGGTGCACGCACAGACCAGCATCACTTCTTGAAGTCCAGGGAGGAATCCCCTTGATCTTCCCAGTTTCCACAGGCTGCCGACATCCTGTGGCTCCCGGTCCCTGCTGTGTCTTCACAGCAGGCGGTGCAGCATCTTCACATCTCTCTGGCTTTCTCCCTCCGCTTCTGTCCTCGCGTCTCTTACTACTGACTCTAATCCTCCTGCCTCCCTCTTAGAAGGACCTTCGTGGATGATCCAGAATGTCCTGCCATCTGAAGACAACTAATCACTTTGCAAAGCCCATTTGAACA
Organism: Ateles fusciceps; assembly: GCA_036589455.1. Lineage (NCBI taxonomy): Eukaryota > Metazoa > Chordata > Mammalia > Primates > Atelidae > Ateles > Ateles fusciceps. The sequence continues at coordinate 875,135 of JAZHEH010001544.1, forward strand.
AAGGTAACAGCCCCAGGTTCCTGGAGGTAGGCCCTGGATATCTTTGGGGGTCATTAACCAGCCCGCCATAACGACCAAGAGGCATTTGGAAGAGCTGGGAAAGGGTGCGGCGGAAGATGCTGGGAGAAGAGAAAGGGGCGGATGAACGTCTGAGAGGGAGCAGAACCATCCCTGCCTGCTGTCCACGCCATAAGGCACAGACAGCAGAGGCTGATGGGCAGCTCAAAATCCAAAGAAAAAGAAAAAGCTATTGCTCCATGCAATTGTATAAATAAAACATTTCTGAAAGTAACACCTCATTACTCTGCCTCTTCCTCTGAAAAAAATCCCAACTAAATTTATTAAAATATGTATTAACAAAGAGTTTACAGTAGCTTTGTCTGTGAGAGTACAGGTAATATTACACTTTGATTTTACTTATAGCCTCCAAAATGTCTGCAATAAGTATGTATTACTTTATAGTCAGAAAAAAGATATTTCTTAAAAAAAAAAAACAAGAATATATGTAGAAACGAAGCCATGCTTGTGTTGACAATGGAGCTCTCTTTCCACACACAGAACCGCAGACTAAATATTATCTTTAGGTCATATGTCCCTCCCTTCTTTCTTTCTTTGATATTTCCATGAAATATCTTTGTCCTCTATTAAAATGGAAGTTTAGAGCAAATTTTAAAAGGGGAAAGGAGAGATGTGTTGTCATTTTTTCATAGTCTTCTCCATCTCCTTAAATAGCAACATGGTTTTATTTTAATGGAGGACTAATTATTAAAATATACTTCTGAGCCAGCATACATCACATGGCATGTACTGTCACGTACAAGAATGACTGTCACGGTTTTAATCACAATAACCGAAACCAGAGAACAACCTAATGTGGATTGGTAAGAAGTAGATGAAAAAACGGTAGCCTGTTTCCTGTGGTCTGAATGTATCCCCCCCAATTTTCTATGTTGAAACTTAATCCCCAGTGCAATAATATTGAGAACCGGGGTTGGGGGATTAGGTCTTGAGAGCTCTGTCCTGTTGAATAGAATTGAGTGCCCATAGGAGCTTGTTTGCCCCTTCCGCCAGCGAAGACACAGGAAGAAGGTGCCATCTAGAAGGAATGGACCCTCACCAGATGCTGAATGTGCTGGCACCATAATCTTGAACTTACCGGTCTCCAGGACTGTGAGCAGTAAATTTCTATGGCTTATAAATTACCCCAGTCTGATGTAATCTGTTATAGCAGCCTGAGTGAACTAAGGCAATAATCCTATAATAGAAGTTCTATACGGCAATGAAAAAGATTAAACTACTGCTCCTTGTGACAAATGAATATGTCTCACAGATATAATGTTGAGTGAAAGAAGCCGGACACAAAACTGTGCATGCTATATGATTCCATTCATATAGCGTTCAAAAACAGACAAACCTGATCTGTGATATTAGAATTCAGAATAGCGGTTTCTTTTCAGAGGATAATTATTGGGAATGGGCAAGAGGAAGGCTTTGGGGTATTGGTAATGTTCTGTTTCTCAAGATGGATAGTGGGTACACAGATATATCTATTTGATATATCTTCATCGTACTGTAGTGCATGTGTGAAATAAGCACTTGGCTGTATTTAGGTTATACAGTCATAAAGTTTACTGTCAGATGAAGAAATCAATAAAATCAAACTTTAATGTGGGATTATATCTTATTCTTAGGTGTGATATAGACCCTTGGCTGAACAGACTAAAGCATGGTCAATCTATGGTTCAATTAGTGTGCCAATTAATTGGATCTATGGAACTTGGCTAACGATCATTAACATAAGCAAGAAGAATTTGACGAGCAAAATTTCAATACAGACACCTTGTACTGTGCAGTACAGGCTCAGTTTATGACTTGCTCCAGCAATCTGGGACAGTCTCATGATTTACAAGTTCAGTTACAAGAAGGGGCTAATATATGTGCCCTCGGGGTTTAAGTTGGCAAAGGTGCCATGTATGATTAAGACAGGCACCGAGACTTTCTCACATAAATCAGTCATTGTTAGCATAGGCTGTGAAAATGCCAGATCATGCTGGAAGGTTTACAACTTCTTGTCAAAGTTATAAAAAAAGTGACAAAAAATGTAAGTGATGAAAAGGCAATAAACGTCACACACTGAGGGCATCTGCTGAAGTGTCCTGTCACGGGTGGTGAATACATGGAGAACGCAGCTTTAGAGACAGCTACTTTATGGCCCTTGGTACTGAGGCTGTGCAAAACCTCCCCCGTCGGCCTACCTAATTCCAAGCTGTAGTGAATCCTGACCTCCAGACCTTGAGTTGGTCTGCCTGGTGTCCCAACTCACTTTTCCTTTCGGAAATGCCCATTTGGTGAAGTTCAGAGGGGACGCCCATTACAGGACTCCACACGAGATCCAGGCCTGGCCAACTGATCTACTCTTTTCCTTTAGCTGCCATGGTTGGTTGGGGGCAGGGCGCACAGCCCAGGCCGGGCCAGGGTTCTCCATGGGAATTCCATTCACAGGTTAAGAATACAGTCTCAGGATGCAAGCCCAGGGCTGCCTGAGGCCACTTTCCATGGCTGCCTGGAAGAAACTTGTCTGGGATAGGGAAGTTTGAGGCACAGAGACACAGAGAAGCAAAGACAAGCAGAAATAAATCAGGGCAGGGCTGACTGCCAGGCACCTGCTTCCTGTAGCTTCTTCTTTTATGTGAACCACTCCAGATCTTTCCTAGTCATGCCAGACAACAAAATGCCTCTTTTTTCTTAAACTAGTTTGAATTGGATTTCTGCTCCCTGGCAACAAAAGTCCTAACAAATAAACCAATAAACATAGAATCAGGAGTACAGGGAAGTTACAAGTAATCATTCCAAGGGGGAGTGGGGACAGAAGTGTGAATGCAGAGTTGATCTTCCCATCAGAGGAGCTGAGTGTCCACATTGTTGTTAGCCGTTGACTCCCGGGTTCTGCCCGGTGACAGAATCCAAGCCCCAGATGGAATTTGCCTCAGTTTCCTCCTTTGACTCTTCCCAGGTTTTACAAATTTTTTTAAACAAAAATCTGTATACTCTGCCATTCACCTCAATACTTTTTCTCTCCTCCAATACTCAGTTCTTTTTTTTTTAAACTTCTAAAACACATTAACGACTGAATCAAAAAACCCCACCCCTTTAAGCTCTGTGAGATCAGGGCCATGTCAGTGTTATTGGTTAGTATAGTGTCTGGCCAGCCCCATGCATTCGCTTCCCCTAAACTGCATTGCCAGTGTGAGGTGCCTAAAATTTTGCCACATAGGTCAAGCTATATTTGCCAAAACTACTACATGTTTGTGAAACGACTGTTCATTTTTCGCTTCGTTCTAAAACTCTTTGATTCATCACACAGAAACTGAGATGACATACCCTTATGACAGCATTTGCTGCCTGCCATTATTGTTCGTGTGTGTGTGTGTGTGTGTCACTACCAGACTGTGAACACTTGCGAGCAGAGACCGTGTCTTACTGAATTTGTAGGTCCAGCCCTTAGCCGGGTTCTTGGGACACACAGGTGTCTGATGTCTCCCCACCATGAACAATCCACTCTGAAAACTCCATAGAACCTTGCTTCTCCAGGTATGATCTGTGAACCTGCAGCAGCAGCAGCAGCACTGGGGAAGAGGCTTACAAATGCAGAAGCTGGGCCCCACCCCAAACTACTGAGCAGAATCTGTCCAGGTAAAAAGTTCAGACTATTCTGGAGGCAGCAGGAGGTCTTGGACATCATGGAATAGATGTGCCAAATAGAGGAAGTTGGGAAAAGGAGAGACAGGTGGGTACCAGAAATGCAGGTGAGAGAGGATGAGGGCCTCAACCAGGGAGCTGAGGATGATGATAAGCGGCATGCAGGGAGAGGTGGAGTGACCTTGCAGAGCCAGAAACTGAATGCTGGAAAAGGGGAGGAGAAGTGGGGAAGAAAGTCAAGGGTGATTGAGGCTCTGAATCCATTGGGCTGGGATAGAGATGATGTGAGCACTGAGGGAGGCAGGCTGGTCAGCTGATGATGCCCCTGTAGGGTCCCTTGCCTGCTGGCCATCTCCATTCATACAGAAGCACCTGGGCAAGTGGAAGAAAGGCAGTGGGAAAACCTTCACCTCTGACAGGGCAAGACAAGCCTATCACACTTTTTCCTTCTCCCATCTTTAAACTGGGGGATCATCTTTGAACTTAAGATCTACAAGGAGCTCTGGATTTTATATCCAGAGGAGGCATGGACTCAGCAGACAGCTATCAGGTTCTTCATCTTAGAATCCATTGAAGTGGCAAAATGAAAAAATAAATTAATAGTGCCACTTCAGTATCTAAATGAACTGGGGTTTGGCCAGCGTCTGCAGGAAGCATCTACAAGAACTCAGTAAATGATTTCCATTTGAAAACACAGCTCAAAGAGCCGTTAGTAAGTGCAATTTGGTGATGATAATGATGGTCCACATAACAGCAGCATCTATCCAGTTAAGCAACGGGTCCCAGGGAACAGTGATCATGAACCAGGTCCAGGACCATGGGCAATCCTAAACAAGCGTGCGGGGCATTTTGTTCTTTTAAAGGTCTGCTTCCCTAACCTGTCCACCCCGCATCCCTGCTGCTGATCGTGAATACCACTCTAAGCAATTCTTTTGGCCCTGAATGCAGCCGTTTAGGTGAAGGCGTGGAGAAGCCAAGACCCTGAAGACTGGAACTCCCCCAGGGAAACCACAGGAAAGCAATAGGACACAAGGCTCCCAGGCAGCGCTCCCCTGCCCCGCCCGGTGTAAGCCCGGCGCCGCCGGCTGGGGTGGGGCGCGCGGCCGTGCACGCAGGCTGGGCAACCATGGAGTTCTCAGCCTCCGGGTTCTCTCGCCCCGCGCCCACCCCCGGGCTGCCCTCGCCTGCCCTCGCCCTAGCGCAGCCCCGACCCGTGGGGGCGCGCGCAGCCTCCCGGGGCTCCCGCGGGCGGGCGCGCGCGAGGCGGGGGCGGCGCGCGCGCGGGGAGCGTGTGGACCGGGCGGGCGCGGCGGGGAGAGCCGGGCGCGCGAGCCGAGGCTGCTGCTCACCTGCAGCCGCGCCGCTTACCTGCCCCGGAGCGCGCGCCCGCGCCCTCCCGGCCAGCTCGGAGCCCGGCCGCCGCCCCTTCCCACCGCGGGCACCGGCGCGGACATGCGACACGAGTAGCCCGCGCGCTTCGGAAGCACCGGAGGAGCCCCCTCGGCCTGGGAGCACCAAGGTGACCCCCTCGATGACCCCCTGCCCCCGCGGGCCGCCCGTCCCCGCACCCTGTCTGTCCCGCTCGCCTCCGACTCCCGTTTCCGCCGCCAGGGGAGTGGCGGCAGTGCATGAGCATCTGTCTGTCTGTCTGGGCACTTCCATTGCACACACTTCCCTTTTGTGGCCCTCCCGACTGCCCCGTGCGCACGGGGGGAGTCTGGGAGCCCCTCTTTGTTCGGGTCCGGTTGCGTTTTAGGGTGTGCACGCGCGCGTGGGATATGTTTGGAGGGTGGGAGTTCGATGGAAATAGGTGATTTAAATATTCCATCGAGGATGGCGGCCCCCGGCTCGCGACCTGCCGCTGCCGCGTGGTTTTCTCGGCAGCAGCCCAGATGTCAAACAGTTGTTCGTTTTCAGCATGCGAGATGTGATTTTCCAATGTGCATTCCCAGCGCTTTTGCAAACAGACCGCCGCGAGTCCGTGTGTGCCTGCCTCGCTCACGCTGGTGTTTTGAAGTCCTACCCTGTGTTTTCTCCAATGCCAAACGGCGTTTTTGTTGTGGGGTTTAAACCACCGAGACTTTGGCTTTTGTTTCATTTCACAACAGTTCCTCATTCCCGAAGCTTGTGGCATTCGATACTGGCATCTGAGTAGTGGCTGGCTTTCTGTTTGTCTGTGTGTTTTTGCATGATCTTGGATTGTCACCCTGCTGTATCTAAACATTAAAAAGCCTGTCTTTTCGTTGAAGAGGACAGGGGTTAAAATGAATGAAGACCTGAAGGTCAATTTAAGCGGGCTGCCTCGGGATTATTTAGATGCCGCTGCTGCGGAGAACATCTCGGCTGCTGTCTCCTCCCGGGTTCCTGTCATAGAGCCAGAGCCTGAGCTCGTAGTCAACCCCTGGGACATTGTCTTGTGCACCTCGGGAACCCTCATCTCCTGTGAAAATGCCGTTGTGGTCCTTATCATCTTCCACAACCCCAGCCTGCGAGCGCCCATGTTCCTGCTGATAGGCAGCCTGGCTCTTGCAGACCTGCTGGCCGGCATTGGACTCATCATCAATTTTGTTTTTGCCTACTTGCTTCAGTCAGAAGCCACCAAGCTGGTCACGATCGGCCTCATTGTCGCCTCTTCTCTGCCTCTGTCTGCAGCTTGCTGGCTATCACTGTTGACCGCTACCTCTCACTATACTACGCTCTGACGTACCATTCGGAGAGGACGGTCACGTTCACCTATGTCATGCTCATCATGCTCTGGGGGACCTCCATCTGCCTGGGGCTGCTGCCCGTCATGGGATGGAACTGCCTCCGAGACGAGTCCACCTGCAGCGTGGTCAGACCGCTCACTAAGAACAACGCGGCCATCCTCTCGGTGTCCTTCCTCTTCATGTTCGCGCTCATGCTTCAGCTCTACATCCAGATCTGTAAGATTGTGATGAGGCACGCCCATCAGATAGCCCTGCAGCACCACTTCCTGGCCACGTCGCACTACGTGACCACCCGGAAAGGGGTCTCCACCCTGGCTATCATCCTGGGGGACCTTTGCTGCTTGCTGGATGCCTTTCACCCTGTATTCCTTGATAGCAGATTACACCTACCCCTCCATCTATACCTACGCCACCCTCCTGCCCGCCACCTACAATTCCATCATCAACCCTGTCATATATGCTTTCAGAAACCAAGAGATCCAGAAAGCGCTCTGTCTCATTTGCTGTGGCTGCATCCCATCCAGTCTCGCCCAGAGAGCGCGCTCGCCCAGCGATGTGTAGCACCCTTGCACCCAGAGGACTCTGCATTTACCAAGCACTTCCACTGCCTGGCCAAGGCTTGAGATGTTTCCCTTGGATTCCTTGCATTGGATTCCCTCTCAAGTCACAGGAGCACTTAGCAGTGGTGAAGTAATGACATCGTTTAGATGAGTTAAGTGATTGAAGTGAAAATAACGTTACCAGTGTTTTCACAATCAAAAAAAAATTGTTGAGCTCTTCACGCAATATTCTTTTGTTTTGCTTGGGGGCAGGGGTTTCCTTTTATATTTTGTTTGAAGGGCTGATTGGGGGGTAGGAAAGGAAGGATGGGATATGATATGGCCATGATGTTCTAAGAAGTAAATGAGTTTCAGAGTTTTTACCTGGACTTTAAAATAAATCTGAGTGATTGAGGAAAATTGAGAAAGAGTTACTTTTTTCCAGATCGTTCTTTTTTTACTTGATGGTAGATTTTTTAATGCTGCATGTATGTAACAGAATACAACCCCTTTCAATCCAATACAAATAGTTTACATAATTGTGTTTGGAAGGGACCTGATTTTGCTAACATGAACTCAGTAATGTCATGGGCACTGAAACCATGAACCCATTGTTATTCATTCTTTCTTTCCTTTCGGCAATTACTGTTCACAAGAATTCCTTTGGTATTTCTATAAATGTTGCAGCTCCTTCTGCATGGTTGACTGTGTTAGCTAGGCCACTAGATTCAAATGTTGCCATGTAAATCTAGATTCCAAGAGGTCATTTTTCAATATAGTTTTTCAATATGTACTTTCTAAAATGAATCCTGAAATAGGTTTTGGTTTTCTTATGAATTAGGATTCATTAGATCCACATTGTAGTTTCTTAAGCTATTGTCTGTTTTCAGAAAACAAAAGGAAAAAATATTAATAACAGCTATTAAAAGTAGATTAAATTTATTTTAATAAATTCTGAAAAAATAAACTAATGTGACATTATCATGAAACAAGAAAGCCTCACCTTTCCTCTCTCTAAAAATATATTAATAGTTATTCTTGATTGAGACAAAAAGAATAAATATCATAAACCAAGTTTTTCTGGTTTCATACTGCCTGTGGTACATAATGCATTTGAAACAGGCAGTCCCCTGTTTTAATGATTAGGTTTGTTTGTGATTGCACAGTGTCCATCTATGACTGTGATATATACCAGCTATATCCTATAAGGTCATAAACAGAATGACCATCCGCTGTTGATGAAAAGTTAAGTTTGAAATCTTTTAACTTCTTTTCACCAAAAACTAATTTATACACAATAAAAGTCATATGGCCTGTTTTCAGAGAGCAAGAATGTAGTCAGGAAATTGCAAAGAAGAATTCACTTTAAACACATTGTAAAATCAATATGTCTCAGTTTTCATTTTTGTTCATGCAGACAAATGTAGACACAGGTACCTTCCCTCCATTTGCAATGCATTTCTCGTTATGGCTATATAATCAGTGGAAAAAATTCTTGGCAGCACATCAACTTAGCCCATTCAGACAGCAGCAAGAGCAGTATTTCAGGGTCATCGGGGAACCATTTGTAATAAGTTAACCTTATTGGTTTGTCCCAGATGTGATGCCCAGGGTGGTATCGGGACCACTCCGGGAGACTGCATGCTGATGCCTTCTCTCCAGAGCCTCTTCTAATGTCGCACATGTGTGAATAAATCCTCTACTTGAATCTGTGTCTCCTCCCTGAGGTTACTTATGGAAGCAGGAGAGGGACTGAAATACTTAAGAAGTGGGAAAGAATTTTCAATACATATCACTGTACGATCAATCTAATAAAATTGATGCCTTTAAAACATTTCTTTTGAACATCTGATGGAGTTGATAGATTGAATATGATGAATCTGTTTATTTTTAATTAATTAAATTGAATAGCTTCACCGTGGGAGACTTGACAAAGGTAAGTTGATTTTGACAGGGGCTGGGAAACATCCGTAGTGAGGTTTTAGAGGAATAAATGATGATTTTATAGAAATAGTGGCTCCATTTGCATATTTCCAATAGTAAGAGTTATAATGAGAATAACATGTACTTGTTGTGACCACATGTGTGCCAGGCCCCATGCTGGGTGTTTTACTATAATCACAAAAATACTACTTTTATAGGTGAGAAAACTAAAACTAAGAGAGGAGAGGATAAAAAAATTGTCCGAGGCCACAAAGCACAAGGGAAGAGTCAGAATTTGAAGCCATGTTTGCCAAAATCTAAGTCTTTCTCCTTCCCTGTACCTTGCAAGCTTTCATCCCTCAGTGGATACCAGGGCTGAGGAAACTGAGTTGTAACATGTTCCTGTCACAGAGTTTGGCTCTACATTTAAGAAATAAAACTTGGCCTGGCGAAGTGGCTCACATCTGTAATCCCAGCACTTTGGGAGGCCAAGGCAGGTGGATCACCTCGGGTCAGGAGTTAGAAACCAGCCTGACCGATATGATGAAACCCTGTCTCTACTAAAAATAAAAAAATTAGACAGGCAAGGTGGCAGATGCCTGTAATCCCAGCTACTCGGGAGGCTGAGCAGGAGAATCCTTTGAAGCCAGGAGGCGGGAGTAGCAGTGACCTGAGATCGCACCACTGCACTCCAGCCTGGGTGACAGAGCAAGACTCCGTGTCAGAAAAAAGAAAGACAAAAAACTTCCTGTTTAAAATTACACTAGTTAAGTGGTTGCTTTTGGCCCATGTTTTTAAAACATCTAGTTTCAGCTAAGAGATTTTTCAATTCAACTAGTAACATGCTCTTACTGTTTAAATTGTGAAAATAGATGGATATTTATGTGGTTTTCTACAAGGTTTCTTTTTCCTATGGAGCTAATTATTTTTAAGTGTGCACATATCTCAGTGTACATGTGTGTATGTATGTATTTGTGCATACATATACCCAATAATGTTAACGTTGCAACAGGACCAAAGACCTCATAGAAAACTGTCACATTTCCAACAGTCCTGAGGTAGCAGGTAATCTTTTACTCCACATAATTAAAATTTCTAGTTATCAAGGAATTGATATTTTTCCAGCAGAAACAGTTATCCTTGTAACTAGGACAGTTCCATTACTTTACCAGAATCCTGAATTAGTCAAAACTAGTCATCTAGGTTATGACTAGCTAGGGTTTGGTTTCCTTTTATTCCTTTAACTCTTTATTTCTTTCTATTAGTGAAGTTTGTTTTTGAAGGTTAAGGGGACCATCTCCCTCCTAGTACCTGGGGGGGTGGGAGGAAGGGAGATAGAGCATTTCCTTGCCTGGGAGCCTAAATTAAGAAGACAGGTTCAGGAGGGGGTGGATTCCTTGGTTGACTTGGCCATACAGAAATGGTCTTAGACTCCCCCAGGATTTAAAATAGGATGGAAACAAGAAGTTTAAAAGAAAAGATGAGGAATAGAGATACTTAATGCCAATAAAAATATTGTGGAGATTTCTTAGGTTTTTTTTTTAAAAAAATGCTTAATCCATTATTAAAATAATAATTGACTATTTTATAGTAATATACAATAATATGAAGTTAGGATGACTTGCCATTTCAGAGTTAAAATACATGTTAATTAAGTGACTACTATGTTGTGATTTTGAATAATGTTGAAGTTTCTATGTTGATTGTATGCCTGGTATAATAAAGGAAAAGACTGCCTTATTGTCCTCTTTAAAATTTGTCATAATTATTGAGTGTCTTTGTATATGGTTAGAACCTCTAAGTCTGTTTAGAATTTTAAGAATCACAAACTAATAGTTTTATACATCATGGCTTGAATTCACAAATCTGTGTTCTAAAAAGAATTCACAAACCTGTCTTCTAAAAAAATTACAGAAAAGGATATCGGTAATTTTGGCCAGGGCTCCTTAAACTTTAAATACCTGAAGAGTATACAAATCACCTGAGAATCTTGTTAAAATGCAAACTCTGCTTCCGTAGTCTGAGGCATGGCTAAATTTCCAACAAGCTCCTGCAATGCTCATGCTGACTGTCTATAGACAATGCTGATTTGCAAGGATGTGTCGAACTTTTAGCATTCTTTAAATGTAAATATACCATATAAATAATATATATTTAAACTGTTTATTTTTGTCAGAGGTTAATTACTCATCTGTATTCAGTGGAGATGAACTTTGAACTGTTCCTACAGCTTCTCAGTGTCTGTTAAAGATCCATAAATGTATTTTTCCCATGTTACTGATCTAACTTTTAAAAATCCTAATGATCATTATCTTAAGTTAGTTCTTTCAGAAGCTTTATGTAGATGCAGTGTGTTTCTATAGGTGTGTGTGTGCATACCTGGCAATGAAGGTTTTCACCTCCATTTCTCCAAGGACAGTTTTCTTTGGGACATGAGTGGTTTGGGTTTGGGGGCTGCAAGTGTCTGCATGAATTCATCTTGAGATGATTGAGGTGAAAACCTTTGTTCTCTGAATTCTAAAATTCGACTGAATTTACTCCAAAGCAACCTTTCTAGACAGGAATATCAGAGAAATTTTAAAATAGCTGACCTTCCTTTGACACTTATCTGTAACCTTTTTTTTCAGCATCAAAAATACTATTAATGTTAATAGTTACCTTGGTCACAGGTATTGTGCTTCCTTTCTGCCCAAGGAGATGAGAACTTTTTTTGATCCAATAGAAACATGTTAAAGCACATAAAGTGGATTTTAATATGTAACTTATATATGCCCACTGTATAAGATATTTACAGAAGACATCTGTGAATTTTTTATTTATAAAAAATTCAAATACTAGCATCAAGCACAAGTGAACAAATTTCAACTGAAAATAAGTTGGGACATACTTACTTCCTAGGCCACAGTTTCCCTTGGTAGCAAGTATTTGAACAGACAGTTACAAATAGAATATTTTAAAAGGCAAAAGAGCATCTTATGGAATTCTCTGTATGGCTTGGATTTGCATTTCTCACTAAAAACCACATTTTGAATCTACAGGATTCTTATTTGAGTTGGTGAAAATACAAACCTTTCACATAAGGAGAGATGAAGGCCTGTCTTTTACAGATATATGTAGTTACTGGGATAAAACCTAAGGGAAAGTTGGTTCCGATCCAACTATATCCTTACTGCTTCCCAGATCCTTTTGAAACATGAACAAATTTATTCTGGGATTCTATAGAACCTAATAATTTGAAGAAAACATATGGAGTAGAATTTTCTACATCAAATCGAAATCACCTAAGTCAAGATCTCTTTGAAAACCAAACACTTTTTCTCCATGCCGTGCAGTGTTTTGAAATTCCAAATCTTGATCTTTCTTATTATATTGTAACTTTATTTTCGTCTTGGCCAAATCTCTGGAGGTACAGAGAACCTCCTAATCCCAGTCAATATTGATATGTTGAAAATATCTATTAAACAATATTGTTCTCTTCTTCTTAAAATAAAACTCTCAATTATTTATGTCTTACGTTTCTGATTTTATTTTGTATCCTTTTGATCATGTCCCGATCCCTTTTCCATATCATTTCTATATCATCTACCATTTCTCTGCATATCTTTTCAAAACTAGTCATCAGAATGAGGATACAATAATCTGCTAAATGGAGCAGAATGACGATCTGCTTCTGGTTACTGGATAGCAGTGGTTCTTTAAGTATGGGCCCCCACCAGCAGCACCAGCGTCTCTTGGGGAACATGTTAAAAATGCAGTCACCCTAGATTTGCTGTGTAAAGCTCAGGGCATGAGGCCCAGCAATACGAGTTTTAGTAAGCCCTCCAAGTGATTCTGATGCACGCTAGAGTTTGAGAACCATGCCATGTAGCTTTGACTGAACCCTCAAGTCTTCCTGACGTTACTAATGCCATTAATATCTCAGCAGTACTAGGACCTCTCAGCTTTTTCTGCTCTGTCTATACCAGGCAGTCCTCACACTGTACTGTAGCAAGTTACAGATGATTTTGGTTTGTAGATGTGCTGCCTTACACTGATTTCACTGGAACTTGCTGCTGTTTTTAAGGTTATTTTCTAATGCATCAAGTTCAACTAAACTTCTGCCCCTTCCATTAAAGCCGTGTCACTGTCATCCATCATGAGTCATGTGCCTCAGGTAGAAAGACAAGTCAGTGAGAAGAAAAAAAACCAACCTGACCTCTTTCTTGGCATCATGGAGATAAGTCTTCCTGTTTCTGTTTGTCACTATCTGTAAATTGGCCAGAACACTCCACACTTGCAGCCTTAACTGCAACTGTTGAGCGTCTGTCCCCTGCCCTCAGATCTGTCCCTTTCTACAGCGCCCAGAGGAAAACTGGCTTAGGAGATTATTCTTGTTTGTTTGCTTGTTTTGCGGCATCCGCACCGTCCAGCGGTGCATCGACTGTCCATCATTCTCCTCATCTCTGGTCAATGTGGTAACGCACGCACTCACACAAACACACACACTTGCATGCGTACAACCACACCCTTTACCTTCCTCCCTCATACTTCCATGCCCTTCCATTGTCCTTCTACAATCCCAGACCAGAACTCTTCAATGAGGAAGTGCAGAGAACTAGGGCAGTTGATTGAGGGTCTGACTTTCAGTCTAGTTTTCTGGTGTCAATAGGCACAGCTTTGGCAAGCCTAGGTCAGGATAAAAACACTTCCGTGATTCCAAGCCCGGGACAGTGTCTATGACACAGGTTGGTTTCCATCCCAGCCCACTCCTCTACTAACCTCATGATGCTGTGGTTCACAGTCCAGACAGTTCAATAAATAAGAGCAGAAAACACATTTTAAGAAGGAGTTTCTTAATTCTAGGTATTGACGTGAGGCTGGAATGATGCTATAGTTGCATCTACTGACACAGCACAAAGGATGTCATTTCCTTTTTTTTTTTCTTTTTTAGTTGTTTTTTTAGACAGAGTCTCGCTCTGTCACCCAGGCTGGAGTGCAGTGGCGTGATCTTGGCTCACTGCAACCTCCACCTCCCAGGTTCACATGATTCTCCTGCCTCACCTTATTGAGTAGCTGAGACTATAGGTGTGCACCACCATATCCAGCTTTTTTTTTTTTTTTTTTTTTTTTGTAGAGACAGGGTTTTGCCATGTTGGCCAGGTTGCAAACTCCTGACCTCAAATGATCCGCCCACCTTGGCCTCCCAAAATACTGAGATTACAGGGGTGAACCACCGCATCCAGCCTGAGATGTCATTTTCATGAGCACTCTTTAACCATTCAAATTACTAAACTGATTACATCAATTTTCTTTAGGAATGTTTGAAGCTAAAAGAACACTATTATTAAAAGTCACAGCAAACAGCACAATGTATAGAGTATTTGCTGCTCCAGGCACTGTAGCGGGCCTTTTACATAAGTGAGTTCTTTTCATCCTTACAATGACACAGTGACATTTAGGTACTTTTGTTATCTCCCTTTACAGGTGAGGGAGTTAAGGATTAAGAGACTAAGTAACATGCCAAGATCTCCCACCTGTTAAGTGGCAGGTCCATCCAAGCCTACAACTGCCCTCTTTACTACTAGACTCACGTGTTTGTCTCTGAGGCCCAGCTATAGAATATTCACACCAACCACAATTGCTGGAAGACATGGATGCTCAGAATTTCTTTGTTGTGTCACCTCTGAATAGAAGACTATTTTCCACTAACATCGGAACCAGATTCCCTGCTTCTGCTGAAACACCTGAACACAACTTAACTGCATTAAAGGTGTGAACAGAGGATGGCTCCACCCCCACTTCCATCTCCCTCCCCTTCCACTGGGCCAGTGGGGCACTGGGCCTCTTGATATGAGACTATTTCATGAGTCTCAAACAATATTTTTTCAAAGAAAGCATAGAAGACATCTGAAATTACAGAATTATAGGAAAACTGAAGAAACTCTCAAAGTAAGCTAATCAGTAAAAACATAATTTTTTTTTTTTTTTTTTTTTTTTTTTTTTAATGGAAGGCAGTTACTTTCTTAGTTCCACCAAGTAAGAAAAGACATTTGGCTGTTTTCCAGTCTGCCAAGTTTGCAAGATTTTTAGGAAGATGACCTACACTTTATATTTGATGATGGATTTCACTGAAAGGGATGGATTTGGAGAGTCCATTTCAATAGAGCAATCAGCTGACTCATTGACCTTGAAGCCCAAGAATAATAATCCTTAGGGCAAGCAACAGCAAGTAAAAGTGTATTTCAGCAACGTGTGTGCAGTTGTGTGTGTGTGTACACACATTAGTGCAGACATGTAATCCATGCATTCACATTTAGATTTTGGCAGTGAGAAACTATTGAAAATATGTAAAATCAAGTTTGCTTTTTTCTGTTAAGAGATATGAAACAAAATAATGAGAATTAAGCCAAACAAACACATACTGAGTCATTCCAAGCTTGTGTTTTCACATACTTTTAAAAGTACACAATTCAATAAGTAGGGAGTTTTTAAAATGTCATTGTTACTATACATATTTTGGAATATATAATGTTTGTTGGCAAATATTTAGGATAGAACTATTCAATTTAGCTGGTAACTTATTTTAAAAGCTCTATCAACTTTATTATTATTTATTATTATTTGATCACTGTGGCAAGTGAGCATTTGAACTGTGTATAGTGCAAATGAGGAACTGAATTTTGAATATTATTTAGTTTTAAGCAAATTAAATTTAAGAAGTCACACATGGCTGGTAAACACCTTATCAGGCAGTAAAGATGTAGATATAAACTCATTTTCTCATAGAGACTGCTGTAACTACAGGTCCTATTTTCAGAGCTCAGGTTCCCACCTCTTGGTCCTTCTTAGTGATCTACTGGCTTGAAATTAGTCACCACACCACGATTTAAGAAAATCTAGTATTAGAGATTTCAACCTGATACAACTAAAAAGTCAAGAGTGATTATCACTTTGGGCGAGAATTATTACTTCAGAAGATTCACCACTGCCCTTTTAAAATAATGTGCTTTTTTTCTTCTGCTTTTCAAACAAAAATCATTTTCAGAAAGTGAGGCAAAATGTAACAACTCACAGAACCCCATGGAGAGTTCCAGTGACAAAAACCAGGCTGTGTGGCGCTTCAGGCTGGCGTATGCCTGTTTTCACCTGGGTCATGGGTCTAGGCTGGGACTCTGCGTCTGTGCACTGCTCCTCACAGTAGCATGGACCGAGGAGATGCTCGTTGAGGTGTGTAGGGTGGGTGTCTCTCCAGACACACGCTGAAGGACTTCCTTCCCATATCAAATCTCTCTCTGAAAGACAGTTTTAGCTTGAGCTTTTAATTTTCATTCCACCTTTTCCAAAATTTTAAAAAGCTCCTGTTAATGTTTGCCACAAAAAGACTCTATCATTGGCTCTGTCCACATGCTTGTGTTGATGAAGCCTCTGTCTCCTGTTCTGGTGTGCCAGGCAGACTTGCTTCTCATCCACCAAGCAAGTTCCAGGAGACAGCAGTGGCCCACGGCTCAAATCAGGTGACAGGTGACAGCTCGTGGGGCAGGGCAGGTGGGGAGCTGAAGGAGGTTAGAACTAGAAACAGTGTCATCGGTCACAAAACATCAGTGTCCAGGACTGGTGGGCGAGCTGGCACCAGACAGGCAGGAATGCAATAAAAGTGGGAAGTCAGGTTTCTGCCTCTGGGAGTGGTGGACATGGAAGCAGATGAAAGGGTGACAGCCACCACAAACACAGCTGCCTTCGAGCTCACTTGCAAGATCACCTGCAATGAGGACAACATTTTCTTGATTCTAATAAAGCACTTTTATCTTTGAAATTGTGCACGTTCTAATGTTCCACATTTCCCTCCCTCACGGACTTTTTTTTTTTTGGAGATGGAGTATGGCTCTGTCACCCAGGATGGAGTGCAGTAGTGTGATCTCGGCTCACTGAAAGCTCTGCCTCTGAGGGTCAAGCGATTCTGCTGCATCAGCCTCCCAAGTAGCTGAAATTATAGATGTGCACCACCATGCCTGGCTAATTTTTGCATTTTTGGTAGAGACGAGGTTTCACCGTGTTGGCAAGGCTGGTCTTAAACTCCTGACCTCCGACTATCTATCCGCCTCAGCCCCAAAGTGCTGGGATCACAGGTGTGAGCCATCACGCCCAGCCCCCCATGAACTTTTGAATGAGAGAAGGGGGAAAATGCACACCAGTTTACAGTAGTCTTCCTTCTATATAATTTTTCAAAAATCACTTTCCCCAGGGAAGTTAACTTGCTTTAATCTTGGCAGGTGACTTCAGCACGAGATGTTCACAGTGTGAGCCCCGATGCCTCTAATGAAGGCAGACCACATTAACTCACTGTGGGTGAGCTGTTCACAGTAATGTTAACAACTGGCTGATTATGCGAAGATTCTGTAATTAATTTTCATACAGCCTCTTAAAAAACTATTGTGGCACTTAGAAATCTGATCTTTAAAAAGTTGAAGACCGAAAACATATTAAATTCTTTCCTCAATGTCAAGATTTCAATTTTGGATTAAAATTAGATTAATGTGATTTGTATGATAGGTAATGCACTTTAATTTTTAAAATGGAGTGAGTAATTATTTGTCAGATATCACAATTGCACTGTGTTGTAACGTGTGCTGAATTGAAAATACGCAGTTTTCTAGCTCACGTTGTAATAGCTTAGTTAGAAGCAAAACAGTTGTCTGTGAGATTCGTGAATTTCATATGTGATATATATGACAAATTTTGCTTTATGAAAAGAGTGTGCATTTCTTAATGTTGAATAGATACATTTTCATTGCTTTCAATTTACCTAAATATGTCATTTAGAAACAGGGGGATTACCTAGGTCTCAAATGCAGAAGGTGACTCAGGAAGTTTAGGTCTGAGAAAAACAAAACCTTATAGACGTAAAAAAATATAACACATTTCTACAGGATCCCGATTACACTGATTTTTGCATAAACAATTTTAGAATGCATAAAAGTGCAAAGATTATGTGGGTTGAGCCATAGGTTAAGCCACAAATACATATTTACATGTACCCAAAATAATGAATTCTGATTTTGCTTTGAGGACTTACCTTGTTTTCAGAATATTTCTATGGCAGATTTGCATTGCACTCTTTTCTTCTGGGCTGGAGAGAGCTGGTGAAATTTGATCTGGCAGGTGAACCTGTGGCCTGCCCATGGACTCTGGGAGGGAGGTCACCAGCCCTCTTCCCCACCTCCCTGCAGGGCTATCGCAGCCTGTGCTAGGGACATGTGATTTTAATTGGAGCATGGCCCAGAAAGGGTGGGTGTGGAGAAAGACCAAACCCAGCAAGGGCACCCCTCCTGTAGGTAAGAATTTGCTGCTCCTCCCCTCCCTGGGTGTCTGTGCTCTATAGAGCAGTCTGAGCCAAGAGCTCCCTTGTGGCCCTGCCGGCTCTCCTGGGTGGGACAGATGTCAAATGAAGAAGGCCAGCGCCATGTTCTAAGTGGGCCCAAGGCGGGGGATGCCACTAGCTGCCAGCACACTGCCCCACCACATATCACAGAGTTTTTCCTTGACCTGTGAGTTTTAGAGTCAGATTTAGAGAGGCCAGGCCACACCTCCTTCCTACAGACAAGGAGAGACTGCGAAGGATTGGGGGAGGAGCAGGGCCAGGATCCCCTCTCCTGAGTCTTGGCTCAGTAATGGCTAAGCGACAGTATGTCCTTTTCTTTCTGTGAATTTAGGGGAGTCACCCAGGTGTGGTCTGGGCAAAGGCTCTCTCTCCTGTTGGTCAGGACCTACTGGCAAGTGGTGTCCCCTTTCTGAGCAGGGCCTGGGGTGTCGTCTTCCTAGCACCTCTAGGGTGGCCACTGGGGCTGCTGAGAAGCAGGGAGGGCCCACTCAGCCCCACCTCAAAAGGACATTAACTGTCTCCCACTGAAGGAGTGCCGGAGGGAAAAAGAAACAGCGCAGAGACCCATTTCTCTCTGTTTTGAAAACTCTCGCACAAGCTTAGGGTGGCAGCATTGAGTTGTTGTACGCTTGTCATCCAAAGGAAGGCTGCCAGAACTGAGAGCTAGTTGGGGGCTCCCATGCTCCTATCCAGCTGGGACACAGGAGAGAGGCTTTTCCTCTAAATGGACCCCACAGCAGGGGCATCAACTCCCACTGTGTACTACGGTCTAGAATTAAGCAAGGTGAGGTGATACTGTTGGATTGAGACAATTTTCTGGGATGAGACTTTCAGGGGCATGGGTCAGCTTTACCTAGAACACATCTGCATGAGCCTGTCCCTAGGGTTGGCAGCAACTCATAGAGCCCATGGAGAGGGCCCAGGTGTACACCACACCCTCACCAGACACCGACTCAGTGCCCCCAGCTTCCCAGCCCTCAGGGTCAAGTGGCTTTCATGAGAACACATCCTCACCACAGGCCAGCAATGAGGACCTCTTGCTCTGGGATAGAAATCCCACTCAGGACCAGCCCTCAGCTGCCTCCTTCATCTCATGTGTGGACACTGAGGTCTGGGTTTGACTGGGGACACTAGATCCACTTGGTGCCTCACTTGCTGAGGCTCCCAAAGCCATAACCCCAAACTCCCACCGTACCCCATCACACACTTTCCTTTTTAGCCCATCTTGGATAGAAGTCACGTGCTTGAACGGCCGGCGTGGTGGCTCACGCCTGTAATCCAAGCACTTTGGAGGCCAAGGCGGGCGGATCACCTGAGGTCGGGAGTTCAAGACCAGCCTGACCAACAAGGTGAAACCCCGTCTTAAAAAAAAAAAAAAAAAGAAGTCACATGCTTGAGCCCGATTGCAAGAAAAATCCCCTGGGGCCACGTGTCCTATGCTAAGTTAGGTGACTGACCCTGGGCTTGGATAGACCTGTCCAAGTCCTGGGGCTGTCATTTTCTATCTCTGTCACCCTGGGTAAGTCATTTCACATCTCTAAACCTATATCTCCTCATCCATCAGATGCTGCTGAGGATATCATGGGTATACAGTGGTGTCTACTAGGGGCTAATGACGTGGAACTATTTTTATTATTGTGAATAAAAATTCTCCTGAATGTCTGCATAAGCAAGTATCCCCTAACCTAAAAAGTCCGCTATTGTTCCCCAAAGGATAAACAAAGCCTAGAGAGCTGAAGGGAAATATCTAAAGTCGTAACTCAGAGGCACCGGGCAGCATTGGTGTTTCTCCCGCTTCCCAGCACAGGGCTTTGCTGAAGACTTTGATGGTGGTAGGGCAAGTTAGCAGCTTTCAGCAAGATGCGTTTGTTACTCTAAAAGTGCTAGTTTATGAAAGAAAAATCACAAAATTCAAAAAGCTCAGAGAAGCATACACACATCCATGATTCTTCTGCTTACTGATAACCACTTGAAATTGTAAGAAAAGAATACATTCTTGTCTTTCATTATTTACAACTGCTTCTCTCAAACCCAAGATTATGCTTTTAAAAATGATGATAGCTAACACTTCCAGAGCCAGGCAAAGTGCTAAGTGCTTCACCGACGTTCTGTTGTATAACGTAATTTTTAAAACATGCTGTTTTTCCCCTTAATGTACAGTGAATACATTTCTATTAGCATGACACAGTCTTCCACCACGTAATTTGAATGATTCCATAGGATGATATAAAATGAGAATACCATTGCTTATTTCACCAATTCTCTTTTTATCCACTATCCAGACCATTTCCAATTTTACTACTAGAAACATACTTCAAGGAATATCCCCATATATGTTTGCCCGTGCCTATGATTTTGCCGGAAAAAATCCCAGAAGAGGAATAATTGCATCAGAATTTCAAATTGCCCTCCACTCAAGTCTTTACAACCACACCTATCACACATGTAAATGTCCTCAGTAGACTTGATTCCATTTCATTCGGTTGTCCATTGCGCAGATAAGGCAAAAGGCAGAACGATTTTGGTGATTATGTTGGGTGAGTGGTTTCACTTGCAGGTCATACCCCAGTGGTGGCTTTTGGGGGCTCAGTCTGACCCTATAGGGAGAAGAGAGATTGGTGAGGTAGAAATGCTCCAAGCAGACTTGGAAGGAGAGCTGAGAACTACCTTCCCTCTCACTTCCACACCCGTGAGATTTCTCCGAGTCCATTTGGGAGCACTATATTGGAAAAATGGTTACAGACAAACTTGAATTACTTCAGTTTAAAAAGTGATTAAAGTTGCCCAGACACGGTGGCTCACACCATAATCCCAGCACTTTGGAAGGCCAAGACGGGTGGATCACCTGAGGCCAGGAGTTTGAGACCAGCCTGGCCAAGATGGTGAAACCCCATCTCTACTAAAAATACAAAAAAAAAAAAAAAAAATTATCTGGGTATGGTGGTGGGTGCCTGTAATCCCAGCTACTCGGGAGGCTGAGGCAGGAGAATTGCTTGAACCTGGGAGGCAGAGGTTGCAGTGACCCATGATCATGCCATTCCAGCCTGGGCAACAAGAGTGAAATTCCATCTCAAAAAAAAAGTGATTAAAGTTATAGGAAATACAATCAATGAAGAAAGATGAAAAAATAGAGGATTATTTTTCCTGAAGAAATGGAAGCTAATTAGTGATCTAATAACTGTCTTAAAGTTATAAAGAACTTTAAAGAGAGTATCTTTTCTCAATATTAATCAAGTATTGAATAAGAAGAATAGGTAATATTAAAACAGGACTTTTCCAGCTGGGTACAATGAAAATGCTTTAAATGTATTATCTCATTTAATACTGATGACAACATTTTGATGCAGGTATCATCTGCAATTTATAGACAGGACACTTAAAGAAATGATTTAACTTACTAAGGTGCCCACAGCTAGTATTCTACTCATCATTATATACCTGAGCACCTATCACTATGCCTAACAAATAGTCTGTGTTCAGTAAAGATAGTCTGTTTTCATGCTGCTGATAAAGACATACCTGAGACTGGGCAATTTTAAAAGCAAGAGATTTATTGGACTCAGTTCCACATGGCCAGGAGGCCTCACAATCACGGCGGAAGGTGAAAAGCACATCTCACCTGGAGGCAGACAAGAGAAGAGAGTTTGTGCAGGGAAACTCCCATTTATAAAACCATCAGATTGCATGAAACGTATTCACTGTCATGAGAACAGCACAGGAAAGACCTGCCCCCATGGTTCAATTACCTCCCACCAGGTCTCTTTCACAACATGTGGGAATTCAAGATGGGATTTGGGTGGGGACAAAAGCCAAATCATATCATTCTGCCCCTGGCCCTCCCAAATCTCATGTCCTCACATTTCAAAACTAATCATGCCTTCCCAACAGTTGCTCAAAGTCTTAACTCGTTTCAGCATTAACTCAAAAGTCCACAGACCAAAGTCTCATCCAAGACAAGGCAAGTCCCTTCCACTTATGAGTCTGTAAAATCAAAAGCAAGTTAGTTACTTCATAGATACAATGAAAATACAGGCATTAGGTAAATACAGCCATTCCAAATGGGAGAAATTGGCCAAAACAAAGGGGCTACAGGCCCCATGCAAGTCCAAAATCCCACAGGGCAGTCAAATCTTAAAGCTCTAAAATGATCTCCTTTAATTCCAGGTCTCACATCCAGGTCACGCTGATGCAAGATGTGGGTTCCCATGGTCTTAGGCAGCTCTGCCCCTGTGGCTTTGCAAGGCATAGCCTCCCTCTCAGCTGCTTTCTTGGGCTGGCATTGAGTGTCTGTGGCTTTTCCAGGTGCACGGTGCAAGCTGTCAGTGGATCTACCATGCTGGGGTCTGGAGGACTGTGGCCCTCTTCTCACAGCTCCACTAGGCAGTGCCCTACTAGGGACCCTTTGTAGGGGCTCTGATCCTACATTTCCTTCTGCACTGCCCTAGCAGAGGCTCTCCATGAGGGCTGGCCTCCTGCAGCAAACTCCTTCCTGGGTATCCAGGCATTTCCATACATCCTCTGAAACCAACATGGAGGTCCCCAAATCCCAGTTCTTGACTTCTTTGTGCCTGCAGGTTCAACACCAAGGAAATTGCCAAGGCATGGGGCTTGCACCCTCTGAAGCCATGGCCCAAGCTCTGCATTGGCCCCATTAAGCCACAGCTGGAGAGGCTAGGATGCAGGACACCAAGTCCCTAGACTGCACACAGCACGGAGACCCTGGCCCACCCCACAAACCAATTTTTTCCTTCTAGGCCTCCTGGCCTGTGATGGGAGGGACTGCCTCAAACTCCTCTAACATGCCTGGAGATATTTTCCCCATTGTCTCGGTGATTAACATTTGGCTCCTTGTTACTTACGCAAATTTCTGCAGCAGGCTTGAATTTCTCTTCAGAAAATGTGTTTTTCTTTTCTGTGGCATCCTCAGGCTGCAAATGTTCTGAACTTTTATGCTCTGTTTTCTTTTTAAAACTGAATGCCTTTAACAGCACCCAAGTCACCTCTTCAATGCTTTGCTGCTTAGAAATTTCTTCCACCAGATACTTTAAATAATCTCCCTCAAGTTCAAAGTTCCACAAATCTCTAGGGCAGGGTCAAAATGCTGCCAGTCTCTTTGCTAAAACATAGCAAGAGTCACCTTTACTCCAGTTCCCAACAAGTTCCTCATCTGCATCTGAGACACCTCAGCCTGGATTTCATTGTCCATATCATTATCAGCATTTTGGTCAAAGCCATTCAACAAGTCTCTAGGGAGATCCAAACAGTCCCACATTTTCCTGTCTTCTTCTGAGCCCTCCAAACTGTTCCAACCTCTGCCTGTTACCCATTTCCAAAGTCACTTCCACATTTTCCACTATCTTTTCAGCAGTGCCCCACTCTGCTGGTACCAATTTACTTTATTAGTTCATTTTCACACTGCTAATAAAGACATGCCCAAGACTGGGTAACTTATACAGGAAAAGGTTTAATGGACTCACAGCTCCACATGGCTAAGGGAGGCCTCACAATCATGGCAGAAGGCAAGGAGAAGCAAGTCATGTCTTACATGAATGGCAGCAGGCAAAGAGAGAGCTTGTGCAGGGAATCTCCCCCTTACAGAACCATCAGCTCTCATGAGATTTATTCACTATCATAAGAGCAGCATAGGAGAGACCTGCCCCCATGATTCAATTACCTCCCACTAGATCCCTCCCATAACATAAGGGAATTCAAGATGAGATTTGTGTGGGGACACAGCCATACCACATCATGGACTAAAGATAGTAGAACTAGAACTTCAGCCCAGATATGCTTGCCTCCTAAACTTATGCTGCAGCCATAGAGATACATAGTCCCCAAGGTACCCTAACCTTAACCCAAGGTACACTCAGCATTTTAAAGGTGATGTAGTGATTTAAAATTGAGGTGTTTTAAAGCATCAATGTAGTCCAGATTATCAGCTGTGCTCTTGCAAACCTGACAGAAATCTTCGTCCTGTTGTCAGCTGTCACTCCAATCATATTGTGGTAAGCTTTGGCTTATCCAACATTTGTGAGGTCAAGGGAAGAGTTCAGGGTTCACTGAATCACCTCACTTCCAAATCCTCCTTGGGCAGCAGCTTCTCTAAACCTCATCTCTGCCCACCCCTGTCCCAGCAAAGAGGGCTTCCCATGCCCTTCTCTCCAGGTGAGTCAATCAACTGTCACACGTCTTTATGAAATAGAATTTTTTCTTTGTTCATCTCAGCACCACCAGCTGTCTCTGGCAGGCAGCAGCTGACCCAAAGCCCCTGGACCCAGCCTCCATTCCTAATCTTAAGGAGTTTATGGAAATATTCACCCTTCGAAAGTTCTCATCAGGGAAGAGCGTTATATAACTGTGTTATAGCAGCTGCTGAGAAAATGACTTTGAGTCCCAACCATCTGGTTTAACAGAATGTATCACCTGCTGTAAAGACAGAAAAGAATTTCCCCTCAGCTTGAGCCCACACAAGCCTCCTGACCACACTTCTGTCACATCCCATGGCTGCCCTGGGCCCTGCACTTCCCACCCCGTCCCCTCTAACCACCAGCACGGCATGGACCCAGCAGGTCTCCTGACGGCCACTGGGTGGGTTTCCGGGGTCTCCAGCCTCTGAGATGTTGAAGGCCAGTGGGTTCTTCTAGAAAGAATAGGAAGCCGCTTGCCTGGAGCTTGGAGAGCCACCAAAGCCCAGCTCAGGAACCTCTTTCCTGGGTTGGAAATGGCCAGCGAGGAGCATACAGTGTCAGGAGGAAATGAGTTGGCGGATGTGGGAAGGGGCATATTATCATAAAACTGGTCTCTTCATCAGAGAAGATAGGCAGTTGTATTTTCTAAAGCATCTTTGACTGAAATTCAGTTGTTAATGTGGATTTCGAATTTTTGTGGGCCAAAGTGTACATGTGTAATTTTGCACACAGTGTGGCCCTCATAAAATTTCAAAGCTGAGCTGCACTAACAGTCTACTAATGCCACTCGCTGAGGTTCTCCTTGTGACAGGCTGCATGTGAGATAGCTTCTCATCACGTAAGACACGGAGTGTACAGGGCCTTAGATTGGTCTAAGTCCATACTTACCATTAAAAAAAAAAAATTGCTGACAAAGCCAAGGTTTCATTGTGGTGGTTGGTTGACAGGCAGTGTTTTCTATGGGGAGAGTACCACACAAAACCCGTCTTGAGGTCGAAGGACTTCGAACACCAGCTCACACCCGCAGTGGGTGGTATTCCCAAGTGAAACACAGTCCTGAGTCCAGTTATCGACGTGGAGGATCTAACTTCTCCCATTTCAATTTCACTTAAGAAAGCAAGTGAGAATGACAGTCACTCTGGAGATAACCTTGAACCTGTTTTACTGGGGTTTGAATAATTCAAGCTTTAGCACATACTGTCAGTAACAGCTTATTCAAGACACACAGCGGCATGTTGCACTGAAACATGAGTTACTTCTGAAAGTCCTGGAACCGAAGGAAGGATGGAATCCAAGCATTAGTGGAAACAAGACCGTTTTCACAGGCAGAGCTTCCACAGGCAGAGCAATCATGGGTACCCACAGGATCAGACCACAGGAGGAAATGGAAGAGGCTGTGCTGAATTTTGGGAAAGGCATGGTGCTGACCTTGGCAGTGTGCTATTCAAGCACTATCCCAAACTCCACACCTAAGATGGGATCGGTGCTGTGCATGTGCAGGACACAACGTTTCTTCATGCCGTTCCTCTTCTCATGTCCTGCCCCAGCCAAAAAGAATTTAATTTTGCTCACTCAAGTCCTCCTTCTCCCCCCAACCCCCAGCCCAGAGGAGTATCTTTTAGGGACAGAATTGGAGGATTGGGAAGGCTGGCAGTAGGGGAAGAAAAAAATGGAGCAGCCTGGTGAGCTGGAGGCAGGAGCTTGGGGATGGAGAGGGGTGTGGGGATGAAGGGGCCCCATAGCAGCTGGGGATGTAAAGTGTGTCTTTTCCAGAGTCTTGCTGCAAGTTTGTGAATTGAATATACTTTCATGTTCTTCTAAAGAAGCAAGCAATTACTGAAATTGCTTGAATTGGAGCAGAATGGGGGCTTTAAGCACGATTTTGGTTTTCTATGATGTAGTGTTTAGCAAATCCACAGAAGCCGCCATGGCGCTCCCACAGCTCTTGCTGAGGTCCTTGATGGTTTTGCTGTTGCTAAATCCAATGGGTATGTTTGAGTCCATGTGTCGCCTAAAACCAATGAGGTTTTTGGCACGTTGACCACGGCCTCCTTCCATTGAACTGCTTTGAAACCTGCATCCTGTATCCAGGCTGTGGCTGCAGCTAATGCTTGTGAGATGACGCTGAACAGACCTTTCAGACTCTGCCCCAGCTGTATCCCTCCAAAAACTTACTGCTGCAAAGTGGGATTGATAAATGTACCTACCTCCTAAGAGTTATTCATCAAGTATCTTTCGAGCACCTGGTGCCCGACACTATTCTGGGTACAGGGGACACAGTCACACAGCAACTTAGGGGCAAACTGATGTCACGCCTTCCAGGGCAGGACCTGGTGTTCCTGTTGAAGTCCATTCCCTCCTTCTTAAATGGTCACTGGGAATAGACTGGCATGATGTAGGCAGCCGAGTTTTGCCCTCATGTGAAGGAAGACATTTACCACATGTTATCCTAATATGTGTTTGGGGTCTTGCCCCTTCCAGCCCCTGGCTTCCCCCATCACAGCCCAGATGACACTTGGTTGTCCTTGATTGGTGACATGTCCGTCTCCCGGAAGGCTGTGAGTTTTGCAAGGACAGGGAGCAGAATGTCCTGAGTGCCCAGCCTGACGTCTGGCTGTTGTGCCCCATATGGCCCAGACCCTCCCACTGAAGACTGAGCTAGCATCCTCCAGCTGCTGACGGCTGAGTCCCTGGGAACTAGCCTTCCTCCCTGGGTAGCCCACATCTAATGACTGGTCAGTGGGAAAGGGTAGGGACCAGGGCCCAGCCCCTTGCCTCAATTCAGGGTGATTTGGAGAGGATAACTCTGCTCTGTGCCACTCTCCTCACAGGTACTGTGGCTCAAGGCGCTCTTCTGCAACATCCTGCATGCAAACTTTCATCCAAAGTCCATTTCCTGGAAGTCTGACATGGCCAGTAAGCATTCAGGGAATGTCTTTGAATAAATAAGATCACTTCCATCACCCAGCAAGTCCCCCTCTGTATCCCGTGGACAGATCCATATGTGTGTGAAGTTGTACAATGACACTTATTCCAGAATTGTTTGCGATTATTTAAAAGGGGAGAGGGGACAATAAACTGCATCCCCACTGAATTAGGGCTGAATACATTATGTTCTTTCCATCCGATGAGCTGCAATGCAGTCATCAGAGTTTAAAAAGGCAGCTTTTACAGAAAGACATAGAATCAGCATAAGCCTGTAGTACTGAGAAATGTGGAAATAAATGAAGACCAACAAAGGGGGGCAGGCAAAGGCCGTTTATGCAGAGCTTCCTCCAGCAGGGGTCGGCCGCCATCATTTTTGATTAGCTGAGACTCCAAGGCGGGCAGAGGAGTGGGAGAGCTTCACAGTGGGAAAAAGGGAAGTCTTCAGGTGTGTCCTGATTGGAGGCTGTTGGTATGGGGAAGCTGGAGGCAGATAACTAGAAGAGGCATCCTATGAGATTTGTCAAGGGGGCTAATATTTGGCTTTCCCTGGTTGGTCCTAAGTTGGAAGCAAGGACAAAAATTAGGGAAGCTGCCAGTCATTAATCAAGTCCTGACCACTTGGGACGCATGGTTATAGGACTTATTGTTTGGCTTTCTGGGCTGTTTGCTAGAGACAGTGGTCTGACTTCCTACAAGTCTGATTTGTAGACAGGTGGCTTCCTGGTTTGGTTACTGGGGATCATGGGTTGGTTTCCCAGGCTTGTTTCTGCATGTTGGGGGCCAGAGTTCCATTTTTATACATGGTCTGTCCATCATCCGCTTGTATATTTAGTCTCTCAGTAAAAGAACAAAAATCAAGGTGTGTATAAAGATACTCCATGGGCCACCCACACAGCCACACAAACATGCTAGATGTGATGAACCCTTTGGATGCAAATCTGCAAATGTACTGTGAACCCTGTGGCTCTGCCCTGGAGGAGTTCATGCTTAGTACAGCATGACTGGGCAGTCACATCGCTGGTGTTCAGTAATAACACAAGCCAAGGGAGTAGTGAGGAACTGTTCATTCAATAGCAAGGCAGAGCCGGGCCTGGTGGCTCATGCCTGTAGTCCCAGCACTTTAGAAGACTAAGGCAGGTGGATCAGTTGAGGTCAGGAGCTCGAGACCAGTCTGGTCAACGTGGCAAAAACCTGTCTCTACAAAAAGTACAAAAAATTAGCTGGGTGTGGTAGTGCATGTCTGTAATCCCAGCTACCTGGGAGGCTGAGGCATGAGAATCAATTGAGCCCAGGAGGTGAAGGTTGCAGTGAGTTGAGATCTTGCCACTGCACTCCAGCCTGGGAAACAGAACAACACTCTGTCTCAGAAAAAAAAAAAAAGCAAGACAGAAAGTTGTAGTTGGGAAAGCTTCTCAGAACCATTTTCATTTTGGTAAGACAGTGGCCATAGAAAAGAACATTCTTTAGAGGTAATGTGGGATTAGAAAATAAAGGAAATGAAATCAGCCTTAGGCCGTATCTTTTCTAAACCATATTTCTTTTCTTGACATTCAATTCTTAGGCACCAGCCTTTCAAGGTGATCAGTTGCACAAAGTGTCCGAAATGATGAGTAATCCCCAAACCTCCCCATCCACCACTGTGACTTTGCTTGGTCTCACTGGCACTGTGGGTCAGCCTCGTGAATGTAGATGAAATGGGCCTCCTGACGTCCTCCACACCTTTGTTTTAATAATAAAATTAAAATTGCTCCAGATCCTATAACAAACTTTCATTCCCCTAATATGAGTTCTCCCATTCCATTAGTATTAAACCTCACATTTTAGCTGAGTACATGAGCACTCAAAATAAAAATGACACTTCTCCACATCCCTTGCACTTAGTGTGGCCAATGGAATAAAAGCAGAGATGGTTTCCAGAGCTACTTAGAAATGTGGTTTACTTGGAAACACACCCTATGTCCTCTTCTTTATTCTACCCAGCTGAAACATACATGTAATACGGAGCTACAGCACCCATCTTAGCCGTGAAATCCTCATGCTGAGAACTGTCAGAAAACCTAGATTCTCCCTTGAGTCAAGGATAAGCAAGACAAGTGTGCTTTACAGAGTAGGCAGCCATGTGAAGTGTTGCTGAGAGTGGGCAGAGTAAGGCAAGTGAAAAATCAGAGGCTAACCCCTGAGGGAAAGGCCTCACTGACATCCTTCCCCAGGCTGAACAATCCTGAGAGTTGCGAACACAGTAGCCCTCCTACGTCAAACCACACCCACCCCAATTTTGAAATGTGTGAATCACAGCTAAACTTGAACCTGGACTCAGCTCCATACTCATCCACAGTTATCAAGTGTGAACATACACTAAGGTACAGCCCCAAACAGGGAGGCTGGAATTCAGGGCAAAGACGTAGCCAGACTCCAAAACACCATGTGAGTGAGAGAAGGGGTGAAAGTCATGTGCAACAGACAATGTTGCCCCTTTTGACAATCAATTCCTGAATGTCTCTTCACTATTTGGATGAATTTCCGCCTCTCAGTATAAAACCAAGGATGCTAGAAAATCGCTCTCTGCTGTGGTGCTGAGAAGCGGGGCTCCTGATGAACCAGGTTTGGCACAAGTTGTAGGGGCCAGGAACAGCCTCCTCAGTTTCCCGCGCAGCAGGTGGACCAGCAGGGCTGGAGACACCACGGGGCTGCTGCAGCGTCTTGTGCTCAGGCACAGAGTTCTGCAGAGCAGTGATGGGCATTTTCCCCGCAACGCAAACCCTGAGCCTGCCTCTCTGGCTCTTTATCTGCCTGCTCCTACTTCTTGAAGCCCCAGAATTGGGCTCTGTGATGGTTTTCACGTGTCTGTGCTGCAGAATATCCAGATCTCTGGTCAAACATTATTCTAGGTGTTTCTGTGAGAGTGTTTTTTTTTGGTGAGGTTGACATTTAAACCAGTAGACAGAGTAAAGCAGATTTTCCCCCCCCAGTGTGGGTGGGTGGGTCTCTGGGCGGGTCTCATCTAATCAACTGAAGACTGAAGAGAACAAAAAGGCCAACTCTCCCACCATCAGT
The DNA here is from genome assembly GCA_036589455.1 of Ateles fusciceps. Classification (NCBI taxonomy): domain Eukaryota; kingdom Metazoa; phylum Chordata; class Mammalia; order Primates; family Atelidae; genus Ateles; species Ateles fusciceps. The sequence continues at coordinate 905,532 of JAZHEH010001544.1, forward strand.
AAGTAGGGATTTCCTCCTGCCTGATGGCCTTGAAAAACCCTTGTTTCTTTCCTGCCTTTGGACTCGAATTGAAACATCAGCTCTCCTGGGTCTCAAACCTGTTGACATTCAGACTAGAATGGTACCATTGGCTTTCTTGGGTCTCCAGCTTGCCAACCACACATCTTGGGACTTCACAGCCTCCACAATTTCATGAGTTGATTCCTTATACTAAATCTCCCCCCCTCACCCCGAACCAATACAGGATCAACCAGACAGGTTTCTGTTGTTTGTGACAAACTACCCTGCCTAATAGAGAGAGATTGGCACCAGGAATGCCTACTGGCATCAGGCTCTCGGGGAAACAAAAAAAAGTCTGGAACTATAAGAAAAAGGCAAGTTATTAAAAAATGGCCAAAAGTCTTTGCATAAAGGATATCCAAATGGACAATAAGCATATTTTAAAAGTGTTCAGCCTAGCAAAATGGAAATTAAAGTGAAATGGAAATTAAAGCCATGGTAAAATAGCACCATACACCCACCAAAACTGGTCCACTGAAAAGGATGGAAAATCCTGGCGAGAGGGGGAGCAACCAGAATGTTCACATGCTGCTGGCAAGAGGGTTACGGTTTTGGGAAACTGCTTGGAATACCTACTAAAGCTGGAATACGCAGATTCTGTGATCCAGCAATCCCATCCCAAGTAATACAGCCATACACACAAAAGACATGCCACAGACTGTTTATAGCAGCTCTACTCACAGTAGCCCCAAGGGGGAAGCTCCCCAAATTTGCACCAAGGGTACAGTGGATAAATAAACCATATTCGCAGGATGGAATACTCCAGGGATGAGCAAGCCTCAGGTCATTGCCTGTTTTTGTACAGCTTGAGAGCTAAGAATCATTTTTGTATTTTCGAAGTGTTGCAACTAATCTCTGAACCTCACAAAAAAGAACAAGAGGAGGAGGAGGAGGAGGGTGAAAATGTGACAAAGAACACATGTGGCTTGCAAAATCTAAAATATTCATCATTTGACCCTTTATAAAGTTTTCTGACTCCTGCAATACTCTGTAGCAAGCTTGTCCAGGCCGTGTGCAGCCCAGGATGGCTTTGAACACGGCCCAACACAAATTCGTCAACTTTCTTTTATTATGAGATTTTTTTTTCCAATTTTTTTTTAGCTCATCAGCTATTGTTAGTGTATTTTATGTGTGGCCCAAGACAATTCTTCTTCCAATGTGGCCCCGGGAAGCCAAAAGATTGGACACCCTGCTCCATAGCTGTAAAAATAAGCAACAAGCATAATGCTGAGTGAGAAAAGCTAGACACAAGAATACAACCTGTATAATTATATTTGCAAAAACTGCAAACCCAGGTAGAACTAGTCTCAGCTGTTGGAAATCAGGATCATGGCTCCCCTGAAGGCAGGAGGCAGTGGCTGGAAGGAGTTTTTGGGGCCTTGGTACTGTGCCATTCCTTCATGTAAGTGCTAGTTACACAAATGTGCTGTTTGAGAAAAACATTTAATTGCAATTTCTGCAATTTTCTGTATGTTCACTGGCCTTTGTTAAAAGGTTCAAAACAAAAAAGCAGATCACCTTCTCCTACCATACTCAAAATCACTACACAGGTGTAGCCTTTATGGTGAGGGGAGAAGGGAGGGGCTTCAAAACCAATAAACAAACAAGAGCAGGGTTAAATATCTACTGAAGTGAGATTGTTTTAAAGAGCAAACTGGATCCAAATGGTCATTTCCCTGCATGTCAGGAAACGGGCATTTGACACAGCCCAGAAATAGGTCCACACAAACAGAGTCAACTGACATTTGACAAAGGAGCAAAGGCGGGTTGTCTTTTCAACAAATGGCCCTGGAACAACTGGACACCCATATGCAAAAGAATGAATCTAGACACAGAAAATCACAAAAATTAACTCAAAGAGAATCACAGACCTAAATGTTAAACACAAACATCTGCGGGATAACACAGCAGAAAATCTAGGTACTCTTGAGACTTGGTGGTAAGTTTTTAGATACACCACCAAAAGCATAATCCACGAAAGAAAAAAATTGGTACGTTGGACTTCATTAAAATTAAAAACTACTGGCTGGGCTTAGTGGCTCATACCTGTAAGTGCTTCCCAGCACTTTGGGAAGCTGAGGCAGGCGGACCACTTGAGGTCAGGAGTTCAAGACCAGCCTGGCCAACATGGTGAGAGCCCCATCTCTACTAAAAGTACACAAATTAGTCAGGTGTGGTGGTGGTGCCTGTAGTCCCACCTACTTGGGAGGCTGAGGCAGGAGAATCGCTTGAACCCAGGAGGCAGAGGCAGAGGCTGCAATGATTGAGATCACACCACTGCACTCTAGGCTGGGCGACAGAGTGACACTCTATCTCAACAACAACAAAAAATTAAAAACTTCTGTTCTGCAAGAGACCCTGTATGTGACTGAGAAGACAAGCCACATGCATCCAAAATACGCAAGGAACTATCAAAACTTAACAATAGGAAACAAACACTCAATTTCAAAATGGGCAAAGGACATGAACAGACATCTCACCAACGAAGATATACGGATGGAAAATAAGCATATGAAAAGATGTTCAACATCACGCCATAAGAGAACTGCAAATTAAAACAAGATACCACTCCACATCTGTTCAAATGAACTTAATGCAGAACACTGACATCACCAAATGCTGGTGAGGATATGGAGCAACGGGAATTATCATTCGCAGCTGGTAAGGATGCAAATGGGACAACCTCTGCAGAAGACAGTGTGAAAGTTTCTCGCAATGTTAAATGCAATCTTAACATGCGATCCAGCAATTGTGCTCCTAGACATTTACCCAATTCAGTTGAAAACCTATGTCTGCACAGAAACCTGCACACGAACATGTATAGCAGCTTTATTAATACTTACACCAAACTGGAAGCAACCAAGATGTTTTCTCAGTAGGTGAGTGATAAGCAAGTGGTGGTACAACCAGAAAATGAAATATTATTCATCAATGAAAAGACTTAAGCAATCCAGCCACCCAAAGACATGGTGAGCTTCCTCTTTTCAGGAGGAACCTGAAAAGCATATTGCTAAGTGATAGAAGCCAACCTGAATGATTCCAACTATAACACATTCTGGAAAAGGCAAAACTAAGGAAACAGTAAAAAGTTCAGTGGTTACCAGGGGCTGGTGGGAAGGTGGAATGAATAGGTGGAGAACATGATGTTTACGGCAGTGAGATTATTCTGTATACTATAATGGTGGATACATGTCATTACGTGTTTGCCACAACCCATAAAATGTAAAACCCCAAGAATGAAACCTAGGAAAATTCTTAACTCTAGTTAATAATAATTTGTCAGTATTGGCTCCTCAATTGTAACAAATGTATCACACTTGCAAGATGTTAATCATAGGGAGGGAACTGTGTGTGGGTGCAGAGTGTATATAGGAATTCTTTGTACTTTCTGTGCAATTTTTCTGAAAACCTAAAAATACTCTTTTCAAAATTCTATTAAGAATTTAAAAAAAGAAAGTTGGTGGGCCGGGCATGGTGCCTCACGCTTGTATTCTCAGCACTTTGGGAGGCCAAGGCGGGTGGATCATGAGGTCAAGAGTTCAAGACCAGCCTGGCCAAGATGGTGAAACACCGTCTCTACCAAAAATTGAGAAATTAGCTGGGCCCAACAGCAAGCGCCTGTAATCCCAGCTACTCGGGGGGCTGAGGCAGAAGAATCACTTGAACCCGGGGTGGGGAGGTTGCAGTGAGCCAAGATCATGCCACTGCACTCCAACCTGGGCGACAGAGTGAGACTCTGTCTCAAGAAAAAAAAAAAAAGGAAGTTGGTGAAGTCATATGGAATCTGGCCAAGCTGTCATTTCTCTAAGCAGTAGAAAGCATAGGTTCATAAAGCACAGTTAGAGGGGCAAATAAGGAAAGCAAGACCCTCTTGTTTAGAGCTCAACCAAGAGTATAACTCACTAAAGCAGTTACATCCATCCATTGCAGATGAGCAAGGATGAGCTCAGAGCCTTTGATGATTTGCCCAAGGCCCCACAGTGGGGAGGTGACAGAGGCTGGATTGCAGTGCAGCCCTTACTGCAAAGATCTGTATCATGCACCACTCTGAACCCACCAGCCTCCACTGATGGAGGAGGCTCCCCTGGACGGGCAGATATAAAAATCAGGTACTTTGATATGACTTGCACATAGCAGGTGTTCCCATATTATTGTTTTACATGAACTGGGGGGCGGGGGGTGAGAAAGTTCCATACTAGAGTGAGCATTTGGGAAAGAATCAATATCCCTCACTCACTCTGGAGATGAAAATAAAAAGTATAGGGCTGTAAAAGCAGACCAATTGTGACCATGGTGGTTTAAATACTGTACTTAAGGGAAAATGAAGCATAGTCTAAAATAGTCCCCTCCACAGGTGAGTGCCTGGCAGCAAGGACCACCTACCCCTCCTGACTGCCAGAACACAGTAGCCCCCTGAGTGAGGGTCCCATTGTTCAGCACTAATTTCTACTGTTAAGAGCAGACACGGTTAAAAGGCTCATTAAGGCTATTAGGGCATGGTCTGCTGTTTTTCTGAAAACATACATTACAAAGAGTGTGAAGTGAGGCAGAATGTGGAGCCTGGGGGCCAGCAGCTCTGCAGAGTGCCTCCTCCCACCGTCACCAATGTGCCCTGGTCGTCCGCGAGAGGAGGAGTCTGGTGGAATCAGCCAGGGCACAAACATGTGCTCACGGTCGCCACGCTGAGCCCGCAGGGACTGCTTTGAATGTTTGCTTTTTGCTGAACAGCAAGAGGTTGCTGCCTAGGCCTGTGCCGCCCTTTGGAGAAACTCGGCGTCCTGCTGGCTTCCAGTTCTGCATTCTGCAAGCTGGCATTGCGAGGGGGCCCACCCTCTGACAACAAATTCTGGAAATGTCTGAGGCCACCTCGAAGGGGACTGTGCTGAGGCTCTGTGTTAACACAATCTGGAGGCAGGTGACATCAAACCGCGTGAAGGTGGGCAAAAGCCCTTGCCCCGAGGAACACAAGCCTCCTCCTAGGCAGTTTCCCTTGTTCTGTAAACTCTGAGTTTAGATATTGATGTGAAAGGCACGTGAGGACAGTGCATGCTCCCAAGTACCCCTGAGTCCCATCCAGGGAGCACTGGATGCAACCATAACGTCACGGAGGGCAGGGATGATGCCCCTCCTCCCTCGACACCTCCTGAGGACCTTGTCAGATGGTGACCACCTGCTTCCTGCTAGCTGAATTTCGCACTAAGCTTCTCTTGCTCATGCACATCAGTCCGTCATTTCCAAGACCGAGTTCCAGAGAATAGCATGGGATGAGCAATACAGGGTCTAACCTGTTATGGTCTCAATCGCAATCAACATTGCAAACTCCTTGCTACAAATCTAGGACTTTGTCCATTTCCCCTAAATTTTCAAAGCTACTGGCATAATTTACTCATCTTTTTAATGATGGTGAGATCGTTACCAAAAATTTCCTTCATAGTGCCCTACCACTGATTATGATTTTAGTTTTTTAGTGCCTTTCTTCCTATAACAGACTTGCCAGAGAGCTGAGTTTCATTCACCTCCTGAAAGAACCAGTCTCTGGCCCCCTTGTCCTCCTGTGTATGTTAATTGTTCTAAGTCAGTAGTTTTGGCTTCTATCCTTGTATATCCTTACTTCTACTTTCTTTGCTTTATTTTCCTGTTCTTTCCCCCGCAAACTCTGTGATAGAATCGGAGCACATAGGTTTTTAGCCTTCCTTCTTTTCTAATCTAAACTTTAAGGCTATAATTTTCTGCCATGCATGGCTTTAACTGCACCCCACAAGTTTTGATATATAGTATTTGCTAATAATATATTTTAAAATATTTTCTAATTTCCATTATGATTTCTTCTTTGTCCCATAGGTTCTTTAGAAAGATACTGCTTAATTTCCAAACACAAAATAATTTTCTGTTTATCTTTTTGTTATTGGTTTTTAGCTTAATTGCATTCAAGTGCAAAAAAAATCATCTAATTTTTATCTTTTGAAAATTTTTGAGACTTGTTTAATAGCTCAACATATGGTCAGCATGTCACAGTGTCCTTAAAAAGATGTGTGTTCTGCAGCTCTTAAATGAGGTCTTCCACATATGTTCATTAGTTCAAGATTGCTGATTACAGAATATGACTCATTCTGTATTCCTCTATATTCTTAAAAATTTTTTCTCCATTTATTTTAGAAATGTCTGAGAAAAAGATATTAAAATGTCTCACAATGCTTGTGAATTTGTTTTTTTCTTCTTTTCATTCCACAACATTTTGCTGTATATATTTTGAAGCCATATTATTCTGTGTACATAAACTAAGAATGATTGTATCTTTCTGGAAAATTAAACCTTTTATCATTATGAATTGTCTCTCTTTATCTAGGATAATACTGATTATGCTTTTTATCCTAAAGGAAAAGATGTCTAACATTAATCGAGCATATGAGCTTTCATTTGGTTAGGGTTTGTATGCTACAACTTTTTAATTTCTTTCTCTCAGCCTTTCTGTATCTTGCTTATATTTTAGTTGCTCTCATAAAAAGTATATAGTCTGGCAAACTTTGTATTAATGACAGCATTTCATTTATAGTTAATGAATTTGTACATTTTAGATTATTTTTATTATTTCATTTCCATCTCTATTAGCTTAGAAATTGCACGTTTTTCATATTCATCTAGTGGTTACCATAGTGATTAGAATAACAGTCTAAAGGTGTGAAACTCTGATATTAGTTGGCTCATCTGCTGACTCCTGCTGTGGCCTGTTTCCTGTTCCTTTTTTTATCTAGAGCCCTGGACTATTAAGTGTGTTTAACCAGGTGTCCTGGCTGGGCCAGAGCTGAGGCTCCAATTGTCCAGCACGTGGAGTCTCTGCTTTCTTAAGGATCTATTGTACCCATGATTTTCCATTGGTGAGTGCACTTAATCTTCATCTACGACTGCAACCAGACATCCACAGATCATCATCGTGATCTGATACTCATGAGGCGATGGCAGAAGACAGTCAGATTTCAGGAGAGAGCTCAAGGCTCCTCAGAAAAAAAATGCACCACCAAGGAGAAGGGGCTGGACAAGGGTTAGAGACCGTCTCTAGGCCAAGATTCTAGAGGGTGCTGGGCTTGGACTTGTCCAAGTCCACCTTGGCCACGTGTGGAACTGGGTATGTGACCTGGAGCCACGTGGATCCACCTGCTAGCAGAGACCTAATAGGTGGTCTCTCTTCCCTTTGCAGGGCATCACTGACAAGCCCAGGGTGTGGTCAGAGGAAGATCTGACCCACCAGGAGGGTCAATGGTAGTCCTCCTCATCCTCTGCAAAGGACAAGTGGTCACCTCGCCCACCATGAGGGGTGCCCAGAAGTATTCAGGGCTGCACCATGAGACCTGTGAGATCTGTCAGTGCTCTAGTGATTACGTTTATCCCAGTGGATAATCCAGACACATGAGTGTCTGTGCAAGAAAAGGAGGCCACTATCTAACTTGAAAAGATCCATGTGGGGCTGTTTTGGCTCACAGATTGTAAGAAAGGGGCATGGACATCCCCAGGCTTGCTGAAACAGACCCAAGGCTATGTTCTAATCAAACCTTCCAGGGATCTCATGGAAATGTCAGTAATGCCTCTCCGGGCGCTTTTCTGAAAGCCCCCTGCCTCAGGGATGTCTTGGCTGAGACATCTCACACGGTATCCACAGCAACCACGATGAAGCTCATTTCTGGAGAAGAAGGTCTCTCGACACCTCTGCTAAGTCACCATTCTCCGGTACTCATGGCAGCAGTTCCTGGAATCTCATGAAGGGAAGCTGGGACCCACTGCACACACTCAGCAGTACCTCACAGCAACTTGGAAATGCCAACTCAATTCACAGGCAGCCACAGTGGAAAAGAAAAAACTCTAAGCTCAGGTGCTGGGAGGGCAAATCCCATCCATCAGAGCCTTTTCCTGAGAAGAGAGCAGTAAGCAGAGCCCTGAAATAAAGGGTCACGCTCCAGTTGTTGAGAGTTGACTCTGGACGGCTTTTAAGCCTCACCCCTCTGTCCTATAGCTGGTCAGGAAGCCCAGAGCTCTCACCTTTGGTCTCTGGGGGAGACTGAAGTGTGTGAGCCCCTGCCTGCAGGACCCTCACTCACTCTGACCAGCTCCCTAAACACCGCTAACACCCGATGCCAGTCTCCTTTCTCTGCTCTCTCAAAGCATGTGGGACCTGCGGGGGTGCCTGCCCTGCTGTCCCCAGAAAGCCCCAGTAGGTGAGTCGCAAACCTCCTGGACCCTCTTGGTGTGTGTGTGGTATCTCCATTCTCACGTCTGGGCTCAGCTTTGGGTAGGTAGGGGGAGTCTCTCCTGCTTCTTGGGTGCCCAAACAAGGTCACAAGGACTGGCCCACACTGGGTTGACCCAATGTGTCAGCGGGGGATGTCTGTCACTGACCGCTAAGCCCAGGGTCAAATGCTTGCTTCTTCATTTCATGCTGCACTCTGGGGGCCATGGGAAAGTGGGGGCTCAGGAGTCAGGCCAAGCAACTGGCAGCTTTCAGTGAGAGAGGGTTACTTAGAGCATGCAGAGTTACCAGAGCCACCCCGTGCTAAATGTCACAAAGATGAAAAAAATGAGCCAGGTGCGGTGGCTCACGCCCGTAATCCCAGCACTTTGGGAGGCTGAGGCAGGTGGATCACCTGAGGTTGGGAGTTCGAGACCAGCCTGGCCAACATGGTGAAATCCCATCGCTACTACAAATACAAAAATCAGCCAGATACGGTGGCAGATGCCTGTAAAACCAGCTACTCAGTAGGCTGAGGTGGGAGAATAGCTTGAACCCGTGAGACGGAGATTGCAATGATGCAGTGAGCTGAGATTGTGCTACTACACTCCAACCTGGGCGACAGACTCCATCTCAAAAAAAAAAAAAAAGAAAAGAAAAAGAACACAATGGGCCAGGCGTAATGGCTTACGCCTGTAATCTCAGCACTTTGGGAAGCCAAGGCGCCTGAGCTCAGGAGTTTGAGACCAGCCTGGGCAACATAGAAAGACCCTGTGTCTACAAAAAATTACAAAAATTAGCCAGATGTGGTGGTGCACACCTATGGTCCCAGCTACTTGGGAGGCTGATGTGAGAGGATCTCCTTGAGCCTAGGAGGTCAAGGCTGTAGTGGGCCGAGATCGTGCCACTTAACTCCAGCCTGGGAGACAGAGTGAGACTTCACCTTAAAAAAAAAAAATGAAAAAATGAATATGTGACCACTCCCACTACCAACTGAAACATCCCTGGAGCAGTTTCCTGGCCTGTGGTCTCTCACCCCCAGGACTTCCCGATGTTCTCCGCTCTGGCACATAGAGCCCTGGAGCGGGGATCCCCCCCAATCACCGCCCACTGCTCTCCTGAGGGTTGAGTGAGGTTGGGTTCAGGTCCCCGGGCTCCTCACCTCGGCTAACCACTGGGAAGCCCTGACGTGGCTTTATACTGGGAAAAGTACAAGACAGGAAGTGGAAAACCAGGCAGCCGAGCCCAGCCCTTGCATTTGCTGGAGGTATGATTTGCCAACCCCTTCCCCCTCTCCAAGTCTGTTTCCTCATCTCTAACAGAGACCCAAGGAGGCAAGGTGTGTGACACACCTGAAATTCAGCACATCCTATGTTCTCAGTTCCTTCCTCCCCCATCACTGTTTTGAAAGCTAGATCCAGTGCTGTGGGAGACTTTTCCCTAATAGTCCTCCACTTCCAGGCGGTCCTCCTGCTTCCCTGGGGCCCCTTCCCTGGCTGGGCAGAAGTACTTATTCCCCCTCATCAGGAGGCAGTTTTGGATGGCACAAGTGGATTTTCTGCAACTGGAAAAAGCAACGTACAGCTTCCAAAAATACTGTGCAAAAAATGTTCATGGCCTCTTTAAGATCTGGGTTCTTGCTAGCCACGAAAAGATTTCTGAACAATATCACCCAGTCTCCTTACCCTGCTTTCTGGGAAGACAGGGAGGATGTATCTTTTGTCAGGAGGAGGTCCTTGAAAAAGCTTGTCTGGGTCAAGGGGCTGATGGAGAATATGGAACACCGAATTCCAGTGCCTACCCAGCCCTAGACTATGAAGTCGACTTGAAAGTAAAGTACGTCAGCCGGGCGCGGTGGCTCACGCCTGTAATCCCAGCACTTTGGGAGGCTGAGACAGGTGGATCACCTGAGGCCAGGAGTTTCCCTGGCCAAGACAGTGAAATCCTGTCTCTACTAAAAATCCAAAAATTAGCCAAGTGTGGTGGCAGGAACCTGTAATCCCAGCTACTCGGGAGGCTGAGGCAGGAGAATCGCTTGAACCCATGAGGCAGAGGTCGCAGTGAGCCGAGACTGCACCACTGCACTCCAGCCTGGGTGACAGAGTGAAACTCTATATCAAAAAAAAAGAAAAGAAAAGAAAGAAAGTAAGTAAAGTATGTCAATACTGCAGGTTTTCCCCTAACTCTCAAATGAACTCAGATGTACAAAACTCTGCACTTATTCTCAGTATTCACCCAACTGGCGAGACAAAATGAGTCCTCCAGGAAGGGGTCCCTGGGGCACCTTGGCCTGTGGTTGTATTAATAGCCACTGTGAGGGAGAAACGCAGCCAGAGACCCTTCTCACCTGCTCCCCTCACAGAGCTGGGAATGCGAGGAGGTGGACCAAGTGCTCCCCGATGGGATTTGCATAATTCCCTTTAATTAAATCTGCTGGCTAATAAGTTTATTCAGCTCAGGTAAGGAATATTGCTGTCAGGCCTTTAGGAAAATCAATCCCAACCCTCAAAACATTTGATTCTTGTGATGACATATTTGTGTGTAAGGGTTGCCATAACCTAAACATGACCACAAACCAGGTAGCTTAAAACTGCAGACATTTGTAGCTCATAGCTTATAGGCTGGAACTCTAAGACCAAGGTATCCGCAGGGCCATGCTCTCTCTGAAAGCTCCAGGGAAGAATCCTTCCTTGCCTCTTCCAACTTCTGGCTCTCTGCGTCCCTTCATAGGGCCTTCTCCTCGTCCCCAGAGCCTGCGGGGGAATCCATCCATGGAGATGGCTTTTCATGGGCCTTAACATGCACGTAGCTGAGAAGACAACATCAGGCCCTCCCTGGATTGCAGCTCCTGCTCCCTTCTTATCTGACTCCCATGGTTGACCTAACTCAGGCCAGGCTGCCCTGCTGGAATGGGTCCGGGTGGGCTTCTGTTTCTGTAAATAGTAACTTTGAAAGTAGGAGTTGCAAAGAAAAGGACTTGGGCTTAGAAAAGCAAAGCAACAGCCCCTTGGAGATTTTTAGAAAGGTATAAGGGAGCTGCAGGAAGGCCAGAGAAGCAGGACAAATGCTACACAATGCCCAGCCCTCCTGCAGAACTGCTCCAGGGAGAGGCTGCCGCCACTGGCCCCGGACACAGACCTCATCTGGCGTCATGGGCCCCGGACGCTTGCTGTTGGACCTCTGTCATTCTGACTCTGAGAGCTGAGGGTGCTGCCCTGCGTGGGGCCGCAGGAGTCTGTGCCGTCTGCCTGCCTCCTGTGACTGGCTTCCTGCGTGAAACCCAGCACAGCCATGTCTTACTGGCAGATGCAATGTCTGTCTCCTGCGAGGGAGTCTGGGAAAGTCTCTGTTGTCTTCTCCCTTGGGGGAGGGGCCCTCACAAGGAAGGAGACTGCCCAGATCTAGGAAGGGTACGGGAGGGCCCTGGGTGTCAAACAAAAAAGGCCACACGCCCAGGACACCTGCCTGCTGTCCAGGCCTGCCTGTTCCTCAGGGATTAGTATTCCCAACCCCACTCCGTGCCTGGGACCCCACTGCCTGCTGGCATCTCGGTGTGTCGCCTTCTCGTTGCTGGCCAGAATGTCTGTCCTGCCTCCTTCCCCGATGCCTTCCCCCTCGAGAGTCGCCTGTGGGAGTCTCCTGCTGCTGCGCCTGGGGCCCAACACTGACCCAGGCTGGGATTTGAATCGGCCGTTCGTGGAGCTTTGGGAGGCTGTGCAGGTCTTGCCAGGCTGGGAGGTATCTCAGTCTCCATGGCAGTTCTGGCCCCTAATTCTAGGGCCTGGGCCCTCCAATCGGACACTAAGACCCTGTATCTGAGACTGATGTCATGGAGCAGTGGGGGAGGAAGGGACAGTCACTCGGCAGAAGAGGTGGGAGGAATGTTCCCCCATCACGGGGTAAAGGAGCTTGCAGCCGGCTGACTCCTGTGCTCCACAGAGCAGCCAGCCCGTGGTCTCAAGTGAGGAGGGCGCCCACCCTGATCGCTAAAGGGGTCCACTGGGCAGGGCGCCAAGGCTGATACATGACATCGCGCTGCTCTGCCCAGCCACAGGTGCCCAAAACCTTCCTTCACAGAGCGGCCTTGTTTAGCAGCTACCACCAGCGCTGTCTGGCAGCTTCTCAATTAAAGTTTGGCCACAGTTTATGGAAAGAATGCAGTCAAACCCCAGCTCTGATCCCACAGCCTAGGAAGTCAGAGCTTGCTTGACCCAGACCAAACTGCTCCCGCCCACGGGATTCCGCACAGGCAGGGCAAACACTTCCGCTTACGTCACAGCAAGAAATGCCCGAGGCGTCACAGCCGCCACACACATGCATCGGTTTAGTCTATTTATTTTTCCTAACGCAATCTATGTCCCACCAAATTCATGTCATCCTTCCCAGCAGGCTGCAGCTCACACTAGGCTAGGGGAGCCTCAGCATCCTTTCAACAAATCGTCCTGAGTGCCTCCTGCGTGCCATGCGGGCTGAACTTCACCCAGTGCCTTTCAGGGAACTGAGCACCCAGCCTAAATGATCATTTCAGGTTGGCATTATGCTGTGAAATTCAGCTATCTTGCTATTTTTCCTATCCTAATCATTAGACAATTGTACCGCGTGGCATAATTTGGAATCTTAATGAGAACTGCTTTCTTAGCCTTAGTTGGATTCCCAGTTACATTAATCCTTTATAAAAAAATCTCTCAATATATTATGCTTACTATGCCAGAAATATTTTGTTAGCACTGCATTTTAAACAAGAGAAGAGAAAAAAGAACAGAGCAGATAGCTCATTTTAAAAACACTCTCAAAAGGCAAAAACAGTCCTTCACACATAGCACACTGCAGACGTGGATGTAGTCCAAGCTCCCTTTGTAAAAACAAGACTTCTGCTTGTAGGAAACAGGGGAACACCCACCCAGGAAGCGGCAAGACCCTGTAGGCTATATAACCTTTGTGTCTCCGGTTTCCCGGGTAGGAAAAGAGTAGAAACCCAACTAGCTTTTCACCGCCTTAAACGGGTCAAGGGTTTTATGTCTGCTCTCCCACGTAATCCTCCCGGCAACTTTATGAGATAAATAGATTAAGACTTGCCTTAGTTTGGGGACACTGAGGTCCAAGAAGAAAGAGTAAGTAAATTGTCCAAAGTCATGCAACCAGAGAAGGTGGAGACGGGACTCAGACACACAAGTGCAAAGCCCATGCTCTGTCTACACCAGTCTGGTATCACAGTTCCGACTGAGGTCAAAAACTCGTTCAGCCTTGAAGACATCAGGCTAGGTGAAATCTGCCAGACTTAAAAAGACACATCCTGCACGATTCTACCTCGAGAAGGTACCTACTCACAAACTCACAGAGACAGAAAGCCGAATGGTGGCCCGGGGCTGAGGGGAGGGGAGGAGAGGGGTTATCATTGAATGGGGGACAGAGTCTCCGCTTGGGCAGGTGCGAGGCGTTCCGGGGATGGGTGGTGGTCACGGTGGCACTACAAGGTACTTGATGCCACTCAACTGTGCACTTAAAAATAGTTATGATAGTAAATGTTACGAGCATTTTACCGCCATAAACAAATAAAAATTATATTTAAAAAAATTAAAGAAGTTCAGGGAAATAAGCAAATAAAGGGGTTGTGACCCACTTTACAGCATGGAAACTGGTGGAATTTCACAGCCTGAGACTGCCAGCCCCTCAGTCGGCCCCTCCCACCCGTGGGTGATAGAGACAGAGGGAGAGAGAGCACAGAGTGAGCGCCAGCCCAGAGCACTTGCTGTCCTGTGTCAGGTGACCTGTGGTGACTGTTCAGTGCATTTCCAGACCCCACGGGAAACCCATCACGCTAACTGCCATGAGACCAGGAAGACAGGCCTCTGTGTTGGGCTTGCCCCATCTCACCTCTGAAAGGGACTCCTCTCATCCTTAGATGAGAAGAAATACAGTCCCTGAGGGCAGACATGCTCCCTGCACACACAGTGGGGCTTCCAGCCAGAGCCTCAACCAGCGGCCCCAGATTCACCTGGGGACTTGTCAGGAACGGACATTCTGCCCCTACCCCAGATCTTCAGAAACAGCAGCTCTGATGGTGGGGTCCAGCAATCTGCATTTTAACAAACTCTTCAGGTGGTTCTGATGCCTGCTGAAATTTGAGGCCCACCTGCATATATCACTCCCCATAAAAAAAAAAAAAAAACAAGCACCTCTGTGCTCATGGGACCTTGTGCTAAAAGCAGCAGAGGTGGAGACCCAAGCCTCGCTGTGTATCGAATCACCTTCAGAGCTCTAGAAAATATTGACGCCCAAGCCCCACCCCCAGAATCCTGACTTAATGGATGTGAAGTGGGAGTTCCAATGGTGACAAGGGATGTCCAGACACTTTCTAATTTGCCCATGCCCTTTCGTCCTGGCCTGGTCTCCCCAGCAGCCTCAGTGCTTTCTGGCCCTTCTTAGAGCAAAGGCAGGCTGAGGTCCCTGGGAGGAGTGAGAGAGAATTCCCTGCTAGTTTAGTTAATAACAACAGATTAGGCATCTTGGTGGTTTTCCCTCACTGCTATCACACAATTCTGGGCACACCGTGGGACGTTTGACCTGCTGGCTGAAGAAAGCAGATCTCGAGAGGCAGGGTCCAGAAGCTAATCATGTATTTATGCAGCCCCAAGGGAATGGCAAACAAGCTTGTAGCATGTGGCTGCAAAGATCACTGTGAGCTCTGCAGAGACAGGGAAGTTTTGAAGCAAAGTTAGAAGATCACTGGTTTCCAGGTGGAATGGTCTTCCAAAGAGCTGCCTTAGAATTTAGTTTATTCTATAAAGACACAGACATTCTTGCCGGGCGTGGTGGCTCACGCCTGTAATCCCAGCACTTTGGGAGGCCGAGGTGGGTGGATCACAAGGTCAAGAGATCGAGACCATCCTGGTCAACATGGTGAAACCCTGTCTCTACTAAAAATACAAAAATTAGCCGGGCATGGTGGCGCGCGCCTGTAGTCCCAGCTACTCGGGAGGCTGAGGCAGGAGAATTGCTTGAACCCAGGAGGCGGAGGTTGCAGTGAGCCCAGATCGCGCCTTTGCACCCCAGCCTGGTAAGGAGCGAAACTCTGTCTCAAAAAAAAAAAAAAAAAAAAAAAAGACACAGACATTCCTAAGTGTAAATAAACAGACCCTTCCCAACTTATTATGAGGAATCAGAGGAAGAGACATGAGAGGTCTCACAGCAAATGTAGACTCAGTGCAGATGGTCTTGGTGGCATGGACCACGTTGTCAGAGTCGCCGGGGCAGCCTCGGGTAGAATCACCCTCAGTGGGCTGACAGTGGTGTGCTGTGAATTGACCATAGACTTACTCTGGACCCTGTCAGTGAAGGCAGAGCCTTTCCTCTGTCTTCAGACAGAATTTAAAACTTGAAGGACAGGACTTGTGCTGGTGAGAATTGGGTATTTAGGAGGTGTTGAGCCTCATTCTCTTGTGAAGCTTCTAGGGCTGCTTTTCTGTGCACACCTTTATAGGAGAGGGTCACAGGAGGACTGTGACACCAAGCCACCGCAGGAGTTCCGGAAGCTGGGCACAGGAGCACATGAGGTCCAGGCAAACAGGTCATACCTTGTATTCCAGAAAATCTGATTTCACGTTGCATTCTACGTTTGCATCTTTTTGATCTTCCTTCGGCTTAGGTAGAGTCTTCTTTAAAATTCAGCCTAGTCTTTTTTTAAAATTTATTTTTTATTTCAATAGGTTTTTGGGAACAGTGGCGTTGGTTACACGAATAAGTTCTTTAGCGGTGATTTCTGAGATGCTGATGCAGCCATCCCCCCGAGCAGTGTATGCCGCACCCACTGTGCAGTCTTTTATGCCTCACCCCCTCCCACCCTCTCCCCTGAGTCCCCTGAGTCCCCCGAGTCCCCCGAGTCCACTGTATCATTCTATACCTTTGCATCCTCACAGCCTCGTCCACACCCTGGGGATAGGAAGATAATAGTTGTAAGTCCCATTTTGAGGAAGGAGGTGTAGAAATTCCCAGAAGCCAGTGGAAGCCAGTTTGTTTTTAATTGGGACCCCAAGAAGGAGACGACTAACCATCAGGACAAGAGGAGGCAATGAGAAGGCCCAGGCAATGAGAAGGCAATGAGAAGCAGCGGAGAAATCTCAACACTCAGATGCACTGTGCCTGAACCTTATTATGTCTCTGGGGTTATGTATATATATCCCTTCCCAACTAATTCCGTGTTTTAAAGTCCCCACCAGGATTACTCAGAGAAAATACTGAAGAACCTATAGGGAGGTGGGGAGTTAAACAGATATGCTGGAGGTCAGACTGTGCTTCCACAAAAAAACCTCCCAACCGCCCGCCACCCCTACCCTCTCCCTCTCCCAAGCTCCATCAGGGAGACATTCCTTTGGACAGAAAGCGCGTACTTTCAAACAGGGTCAGCCTTGGGAAGCTGGAGTTTCAGAATGAGTCACTCTAATGATCTGCCCTTCATAAGAAGGCCCAGTGGTTGTGCCCACCTGGGGACTGGGCAGCCAGGTAACCTGAGAGCACGGGGGAGGCAGTGGCAGGGGCAGGGAAGGTGAGGCGGGTGGGAGGGCTCCAGCACCACTCCTGGACCTGCAGGGGAGCTGAGGGGCCCTGGTGACACCTGACATCTCTGAGCATCTTATCCTAGTCCTTCTGAACACGCTCAGACACAGGGATGCCTCCAAGGCACCCTGAGCACCACTGACACCCAGTGGAAAGGCTTTGAACTTCTCTGTAAGTTGGCTTCCCAGAAGACCGCCGGGCACGCTGATCTAAACTCATGACAACATGCATCACAATGGTAACAAGACCATGCCTGGCATTTGCTCCCCAGCCCGAGGCGAGCTGAGGAAGAGTCCTCATGGTCACTCAATTTAGATTCATCCATGCTTATACCATACTAAAGGGTAGGTAGCATTCTTAACAGGGACCAAGGCTCCCAAAGGTGAGCGACCCACCTCCAGCCGTGTAGTAAGTGAGGGGGCAGACGCATGACTCATGTGACTCCAGTGACAGTGCCCTTCACTTTCTAATGCACTCCTCCACCGTCCCCACCCCAGCAGGCAGGCTACACAGAGCATTGCGGGGACCCTTCCCATAGGGCCTCTGTGCTGAGTAATGGAGCAGGTGGGGATGCACACACGCACACACACACACACACACACACACTAGCACATGCATGCACACAGATACACATGCACACACTATGTACATGCGCATAAATGCACACACACGCACACACGTGCAGACACACATGCACACATGCACACACATATGCACACAAGGACACATGCACAGGCATGTACTTGCACACATGGATACACATACATGCATGTGCACACACTCATGCACACACATGCACACCCACACACATGCAAACATGCATACACACATGCATGCACACAATGTGCACACACATGCACACACGTGCATGCATACACACACAGGCACACTCAGGGCTTGCACCTCTGCTGGACTTGGGCCCTGCTTTGAGCTCTGCTCTCTGAGTGACCCTAGCCAGCCCACTTTCTTCTCTCTAGCAAACCTGTAGGCTGGAACGAAAGAGCCACAATGCAGCACGTTTGTCAGCAGCTGTCCAGATGGAAATGGCTGATGACACTGTTAGTATTCCAGTTCAGGGTCATGGATGGCCTGAGCATATCCCAGCAGCTCAGGGTGCAGGATGGGAAGCAGCCCCGGTCAGGATGCCACTCCATGCAGGGCGCCATCCCACTGCAGGGCGCCATCCCACTGCAGGGCGTGCCCACACACCCACACTCACACAGACTGGGGCAATGGAGACACGCCAGCAAAGCTAATGTGCAGAGCTCTGGGATGTGGGAGGAAACTGGAGTACCCAGAGAAAACTCAGGAGACATGGGGAGAACTGCACACTCCACCCAGACGGTGTCCCAGCTGGAAAGCAAATTTTTTTCTCATCAACCATAATGAATGACGTTGATCAAAATGACATTATTCAAGGATCTGCTGTACTTCATTCCTTCATTGTCTTCCTTGAGCTAGAGGCAGTAGCTGTTGTTTTGCATGTACTGCTTCTGGACTCCTGTGGGCCCTCTTTTACTCCTTTTAATCGTGAACCACCTTATCCTGTTCTACCTAATAATTCTTGATATTAAAATATTCCTATGTAAATAACCCGTCTAGCTTGTCTCCTGCTTGGATGCTGACTGGCCAAGCCCCCTACTGGCAGGGCCACACAGGGGCTGCTGGCAAAGGTGGGGAAGGGGACAGGGGACAGAGTGCCAGCCTGGTGTCAAGGCAGAGTGTGGAGGAGGACATTGGGGCCAAGAGACTCTGTAATTGGAACAGAGGTCAAATAAAGATCTTTTCAGGCTGGACCTTGTAGCTCACACCTGTAATCCTAGCACTTTGGGAGGCCAAGGCAGGTGAATCACCTGAGGTCAGGAGTTCAAGACCATCCTGGTCAACATGGTGAAACCCCGTCTCTACTAAAAATGCAAAAATTAGCTGGGCACAGTGGTGAGCACCTACAATCCCAGCTACTCGGGAGGCTGAAGCAGGAGAATCGCTTGAACCTGGAAGACGGAGGTTGCAGTGAGCTGAGATCACGCCACTACACTCCAGCTAGGCAACAGAGCGACTCTGTCTCTAAATAAATAAATAAATAAATATCTTTTCAGATGAGCATAATAAGAGTTTGCTACCAGCAGATCCTCACTAAAGAAAGTTCTAAAACAACACGTCAGGAGAAAAGAAAAGAACCTCAAATGGAATGTCTGAAATATACAAATAAATGAGGAGCAATAATAAAGACAAACATTGTGATAAATCTAAAAGAACACTGACTGCATGAAACAATTCTGTCTTATGAGGTTAGGATAAAGAGAAAAAAACGTGTATGAGGGCAATTAGAACAATGCCCGGTGTGCGTGTACACAGTAGGCACTACATAAACAGGACACAAAATTGCAAACCCTAGTAACAGGTATCAACGTATGTGAAGGAAAGGTTGATAGAACTTCAAAGATAAAGAGATACTAGTCTGAATTCTTTTTGAGACAGGCTGGAGTGAAGTCGTGTGATCTTGGCTCACTGCAACCTCTGCCTCCCCAGTTCAAGTGATTTTCCTGCCTCAGCCTCCTGAGTAGCTGGGATTACAGGCATGCTAATTAGCCACCATGCCAGGCTAATTTTTTGTATCTTCAGTAGAGATGGGGTTTCACCATGATGGCCAGGCTGGTCTCCAACTCCTGACCTTAAGTGATCCACCAGCCTCAGCCTCACAAAGTGCTGGGATTACAGGCGTGAGCCACCACACCTGGGCTGGACTTTCTTTCTTTTTTTTTTTAACAGACATCTTCTCAGTGATTAAAAAAATTCGGTAAGAATATAGAAGAGTTGACAATACCAAAAACTTAAATCAATGGACAGATATAAAATACTGCATCCAATAACCTCATATACACTATTTTCCAAAGCTGGCTATATCCTGGATCATAAAGTACATCTCATCAAATTTCATAAAGAGCATCTATGATATGCAAAGCGTCTTCTAAAACTATAGTGCACTAAAGCTGGAACTAAGATCCAAAAATGTAAGCAGAAAATCCTCATCTGTTTTGAAATTAAGAAACCTGCTTCTGAATCGTTCACACATGCAAATTATCTTGAACTGAATGTTAATTAAAAGACTCCATATCCCAACGTATGGAATTTAATTAAGCAGAATATAGTAAAATACAGCCATAAAATGAGTATGACGGGAAAGAAGACTGAAAAATAATGAACTAAGAGTCCATCTCATGAAGTTAGAAAAAGAATAGCAAAATAAACCTGAAGAAGGGGAGAAAGAAGGAAATAATGAAATTCTGAGCAGAAATAAATGAAATTGAAAATAAATAATAAAGAGGATCAACAACACTAATGGTTGCTTTCCTAAAAAAAAAAAAAGACTAATAAAGTTTTCATAGCTCCAGTGAGCCAGACTTAGAGGCAAAGACAGCAAAACTGCTTTCAATAGAACATCACCATTGTGGTGGCTGGCATAAAAAGATAATAAAAGGGCCAGGCGTAGTGGCTCACGCCTGTAATCCCAGCACTTTGGTTCACAAGGTCAGGAGTTCAAGATCAGCCTGGCCAAGATGGTGAAACCCCATCTCTACTAAAAATACAAAAAATGAGCGGTGATGGCGGGTGACTGTAATCCCAGCTACTAGGGAGGCTGAGGTGGAGAATTGCTTGAACCTGGAAGGCAGAGGTTGCAATGAACCAAGATCACGCAACTGCACTCCAGGCTGGGCAACAGAGCAAGACTCTGTCTCAAAAAAAAAAAAAAAAAAAAAAAAAGAATATAACAAATAACTTTTTCCTGAAATTTAGAAGAAATATTCTAATTTTTAGGTAAAGATAACTTATCAGAAATGACTCAAGAAGAAATAAAAACCCAGAATTGCCCTATAAACAAAAGAAATAGAATTAGCATCAAAAACCACAAAGAAAAGCCCAGCCTCAGATGGCCTCACTCTTGAGTTAGACCAAACCTTACAGTAAGGACCAAATATGCCAATCTTATAAAAGCTTTTCTACAAAACAGAAAATGGCAAAAATGCTTATTTGCTTATTTTATAAAGCCAACACAGCCTTGATCCCAAAATCAAAATAGTTTTTAAAAGGAAAATTTAGACTAATCTCACTCATGAAAATCAATTAAAACTTCTCAACACAATATTAACAAAATAATGTAATCTGTAGTTAATGGGCTAAGGGAGAAAAGTCACATTAACATCTTAATAAATATAGAAAGTCATTTGTAAAATTCAACACCTACTTGTGATTTTTTAAACAAAATCTTAAACTAGAATTGAAAAGAAACTTTATTGATCTGATGAAGTTATTTTAAATAACGATTAGAAAAGAAAGCTATTCATTACATAGATGTATGTACATATGTAAGAACATGTGTATGTATGTGAAACATTTAAAACGAAAGGATACAGAAAGTTTCTTTTAAGTTATTAAACATATCCCAGGCAAATATCAACAAAAGAAAGCTGCACATCAATTTTGGCATCAAAACTGTTTTAAGGCCAAAAATTTAAAAATCAGAAAGAAAAGGAAAGAGTATTAAAAATAAAAAGATAAGTTAGAGATTTTAAAATATTCCCTTGAAGCTAATAGATCAAGCAGGCAAATAATAACAAAGGTATAGAAGCTTTGATTAGCATTTCTAATAGTTTTGGTTAACTAGAGATTAAAGAAAGAATGTATATTGCTTCTAAGCGCACATAAAACAGTCATGAACACGAGCGATACATAAGCCCATGAAGGAGGCCCAATGCGTACCAAAGAATCAGCAACATTCAACCCATCTTCTCTGGCCTTACATAAAATTTTAAAAGTCAACATTAAAAGTGGGAGGCTGAGGCAGGAGAATTGCTTGAACCCAAGAGACAGAGGTTGCCATGAGCCAAGATGGCACCACTGCACTCCAGCCTGGTCAACAGAGCAAGACTCTGCTAAAAAAAAAATCAATATCAAAAGGATCAATGTATAGAATCCCATATGGATGAAAACCAAAAACAACACATAAATCATCTTTGTAATAAAGAAGAAAAATCAGGAAAATTTTTGAATAGTTTACATTGAATGACAAGAAAATGACCACATGTCAACATTGTAGGACTAAGAAAATTATATTTAGAGGTAAAACTATAATTTTAAATGCATTCATTCAAAAACAACAAATGAGGTAAGCTCTGGTTTAAACAGACTTCACAAAGAAGAAGAGTAACCCCAAGCAAGCAGACAAAAAACCCAGGGAAAAGGGCTGACGTGAATGAAAGCGAGAATAATACAAAAAGAGAGAAGATGAATCAAACTCAATATTCATTTCTTTGAAAAAATTCATAATATAGACAAGCCAGTAGTAAAACTAATCATGAAAAAGAGAGAAGTGATTCAAATTAAAAAAAAAAAAACAAAAAAAAACATAGAATAAAAAGAGAAGGGGAAATGGACACATTCTCTTAAAAACTTGAAATGCTGGCTGGGTGTGGTGGCTCATGCCTGTAATCCCAGCACTTTGGGAGGCTGAGGTGGGTGGATCACCTGAGGTCAGGAGCTCAAGACCTGGTCGACATGGTAAAACCCCATCTGGTCCCTACTAAAGATACAAAAAATTAGCTGGGCCTGGTGGTGGGTGCCTGTAATCCCAGCTACTCAGGAGACTGAGGCAGGAGAATTGCTTAAATCCAGGAAGCAGAGGTTGCAGTGAGCCGAGATTGTGCCATTGCACTCCAGCCTGGGCAATGAGAGTGAAACTCTGTCTCAAGACAAACAAACAGACAAACAAAAACCTTGAAATGCTTAATTGACATAAGAAGTAGAAAATCTGAACAGCTCAATAGCCAATTACCAAAACCTGAATAATCATTCAAGATGAGAAAACTAGAGAACTGATCATTTGAGTATCTTGCCAGGGGTCACAGAACAAAGCCAGGATTAGAACCCAAGCAGTCTGATTCTGTGACTTCACTCCATCCCTGTGGTGGTGAATGCTATGTGTCAACTTGACTGGGCCACCAGGTGCCCAGATTGAACAGTGTTTCTGGGTGTTTGCAGATGAGATGAGCATTTGAATTTGTGGTATCAGCAGAGCAGACTTCCCTCCCTAATGTAGGGCAGCCTCGTCCAATACCTTGAGGACCTGAGTAGAACAAAAGGAGAAGGAATCCACCCCTTTTGCTTCCTGCCTGCCTGTATGGTCAGAACTCATCTCATCTTCTCCCACCCTTCAACTGGGATTTACACTTCCAGGCCCCTTGATTTCCAGGCCTTCGGACACAGACTGGAATCATACTACCCGCTATCCTGGGTCTCCAGCTTGCAGATGGCAGGTCGTGGAAGTTTTCAGCCTCCATAATTGTGTAAGCCAATTCCTCATAATAAATTTCTTCATGTATATGTCAACTTGACTGGGCCACTGGCTGCCCAGATTAAACATTACATATGTTTTTTTATACATACATATATACACATGTCCTACTAATTCTGTTTCTCTGGCAAGCTCTGAATTATTATAACCCCTTCCTTGCTTTATTTTGCCTTGATAGTAGAGCAATAGGTAAATTTTATGATAGAGAGCAGGAGCTGTGTCTTTCATCTCAACATTGCCTGCCCGGCATATCAAAGAGGATTTTTACATTTAGAAATAATTAGGACTTTTTTTAGATAGGTAAACACTCACATGATGAAAGGGAATAAAAAGGTCTGCAGTAGAGATCTCCATGCCACTTTACCCCAAAATACTCAGGGGCCCTGCCCTGAGGCAATGCTATCACTTTCCTGTGGATCATTTTAGAAATATTGTATGCCATGTAAATTAAGATATATATTGTTTTTTCCTTTTTTAGTCTAACAGATAGCATGTATGCACATTTTTCTGCTCCTTGCTTTTTTTTTTTACTTTACCAATCTATCTTGAAGATCATTTTAATTCAGTGGAAATGGCCTCATTCTTTTTACAGCTGCAGAGTATTCCAATGTGCAAATGTGTATAGACTATAATTTAATCAATATTCTGCTGCAAGAACAGTAAGATGTTTTCCAATCCTTTGTTATTCCAAACAGTGCTGAATTGAATATGTCATTTTGTTCATGTGCAAATAAATCTGAAATGTGTATCTGTTGCAGTTATGAAAGCTGTATAACGAATTACCCCAAATCTAAGTAATCTAAGATGGAGACCATATTTGTTTTTGCTCAGAAATCTGCAATTTTGGCAGGCAGAGCTCAGAAAGGTTAGGCTCTCTCTGTCTCCCTGGGCAGCAGTGCTAAGACCCCAGCTGGGAGCAGAGGCTAAGACCCTCACGTGTGGCCTCTCTATGCAGCCTGGGCTTCCTCACAACATGGCGGCTGAGTTCCAGAGGTAGCATTCTGAGCAAACGAGCCAAGCAGAAGCCTTGTTACATTTTAGGGTCTAGCCATGGAAGTTAGGCACTTCCAAAATCCCACCAGCTTCAAGGAAAAGGAAACAGGGCACACCTCTTGATAGGGAGTGGCAAGATTCTGGGAGAGAATATAGGTACAGAAATACTGTTATCAGCATTTTTGGAAAATCCAGCCTGCCTCAGATATATTTCTAGAAATGAAATTTCTTGGTCATGGTTATGTACAGTTTTAATTTTGATACAGGGTTGCTAAATTGGCCTCCAAAAAACTCGTACCAGTTCACTCTCAACAGCAGTGCATGAAAAATACATATATAATTAATGAAGGAGTGAAGGAAGGATTGAGCAAGTGACTAGGGAGCTGAACCTGTGAGCCTGTTCTTCAGGGAACGCACTTCATCATCTGTCCACCGGAGGGCGGTGTTTCCCCACAGACGAGCAGAATGGCGCCCTCAGAACGGAAGATCTACTGGCATTGCAGTGATATTAACCAGCTTCGGGGAGGCCCAGGCCGGCCAGTGCCTCTCGGTATTAAACCAAAAGTAGATGCCCTTGATAGGCTGTTAAAGGGAAGGCAGGAATCGCGCTTTCCACGTCATTGCTTTTTACAGCGCAGGAGCTTCTGACGTTTGTGTCAAGTCCACCCACCAGGAGCCACAGGCCCAGACCTCAGAAACACCCTGTCCTCTTCAGGAGCCTGGGGCTGACACCACTCCTTTGAGGGGTGGGAAGTTCGCTGAAAATTCAGCTGGCCAGAGGCAGATTAACTGGAGAAAAGGCATACACGTTTATGTACTGTATGTGCACAGGAGCCTTCAAAATAAAGACGAAGGTAGAGGGGAACTTGGCCATTTTTATGCTTCTGTCCAACAAAGTATGGAAGGCTGGGTGGAATACGATGTGACAAGAAGGGTGTGATCTAACGCTGACACTGAGTGAGGACACCCAGCAAGGCTTGTCTGGCTAGATTCTGCCCGACCTCTCTGAGCACACATTCCTTCCTTCTGGAATGAGGGGGTCTTACGATCAGCAGTCAAACAAGGTAGGTCAGATCATTTCATGACTAGTGTTTACACAGAAAGGCAGAGAAGGAAAAAGTAACAGGTTTCATGGCTGGCTTTGGAGAGAAGAGGGCCTGGTTTCTATGACCCATCTTGGGAAAGTAGGATTCTGGTTTCTATGGGTAGGCTCGAGGGAGAATGGGACTAAGAGGCGGGAGGGTGGGAGGACGTCAGGGAAAACCTTTTGCTTCTGGCACTTTGATTTTGGGGTACCATTTTCTGAGCCTCAGCACCTTAAAAGGCAGATTTCCAAATGGTTTGTTTTAAATATCTAGGTCTGCACCCCAGCCCTGGGAGAAGCAGGCACACAGCTCTGCAGCAGCCAGGGACACGGTGACGCTGTGGCCCCGAGCCTCCAGGGTGATCATGGAGGCCACTCCCCCGCTCCACGCCACGTTCCGGCAGCTCACTCCTGAGGACAGCTGTGAGCCACACCCCTGAGCCTGGCCTGCCTCCTTCCCTACTCAGGGAGGCCCTTGAAGCTGGGGTGTCGCATCCCAGAGTTTGGGGGTTGTCAAGCAAGATTTCCCAACCCACAGCCGGCATTGGCAGCCTCACCCTGCTCTCCATCCACATGGCGTGCAGGCTGACCCCCCACATCCTCAGCTCCCAGGCCACTCTGAAGCTAGCCTGGTCACACAGCTGCCAGTTCCCGGACACTCCCAGCTCCCCCTCCAGCAGCCGCTCTCCGAAACAGCTATTCCTCTGTCCCTACTCCTCTGCCAGGTGTAGAGCCAGTACCCCGTGCATGCTCCTGCAGGAGGCCCGTGCAGCACAGGGCTGCTCTCAAGGAACCCCCTACCCCTCACCCCTCATCCACAGGGCCAGCCCTGCTTCCTGCCTTCCTCAACACCTTCCTTCAACATTTGCAGGGAAAAAGGCAGGACAGTTCAACAAGGCAGCTCTGACGTCAAGATGATTCCATCGTGGGTAAACTTTTTTTTATTTTGAGATGGAGTTTCACTCTTGTTGCCCAGGCTGGAGTGCAATGGCGTGATCTTGGCTCACAGCACCTCTGCCTCCCAGGTTTAAGCGATTCTCCTGCCTCGGCCTCCTGAGTAGCTGGGATTACAAGCGCGCCACCATGCCCGTCTAATTTTTTGTATTTTTAGTAGAAACGGGGTTTCACCATATTAGCCAGGCTGGTCTCGAACTCCTGACCTCAGGTGATCCACCCGCCTTGGCCTCCCGAAGTGCTGGGATTATAGGCATGAGCCACTGCACCCAGCCATGGGTAAACCTTTTTAAAAAGGAAGTGAGCCAGGCAGATGTCCCCTACTCCATCCCAGTCATTTACTTCAACCCAGACCGAGGGTGGAGCTGGGGAGGGTGGGAGTCAGGACTGGGAGCAACCTGCAGCTCTGGGAGTTTAACCATTTGCTTCTAGGCCAAATCTGGGGGCAGGCCAGCCTCCGGGGCTTGCCCTGCAGTCTCACATTGAAAGGGGCCCGTTGTTCCTTGCTCCTTGCATAAAGCTCATCTGCTTTTGGGTGTCCATTTGGGCCTCCAGCCATCACCTTCCAAGTGGCAATCAGGGCCACCGCTTCCAGGCAGAGCAGCTGAATGGCTGCGAGCTGACCATTCAACTTTGGGGAGGAGCAAAGGCCCCTTGGGGGAGGAGCTCAGAGCCAGGGACTCAGTGTCTGGCATCAGAAAAGCTGGGCGTGGAATACAACACAGCAAGACCCCATCGCTACAAAAAATAGCCAGGTGTGGTGGTGCATGCCTGTAGTACCAGCTACTCGGGAGACAGGCAGGAGGTTCACTCGAGCTCAAGGTTGCAGTGAGCTATGATTGCACCACTGCACTCCAGCCTGAGCAACAAATGAGACCCTGTCTCAAAAAAAAAAACCAAAACGAAATGAAAAAAACATTGCTCAGCCCAAAGCTGCATCATCTAGCGGGAATGAGACGGAGGATGTCACCACGCTCCCGCAGAGATGCACTAGGCTGAGGCTCAGACCTCTTGACCCTGCAGGCGCCACAGCTTCCCTCTGGCAGCTTCAGCTGTTCCTTCAGCGGACGTGTGGCGGTCATGGGGATGCACTGGTTGATTTTCGTGTCATCTGCCACTCTAGGCAGGGTCAGGCACAGAGGGGTCCCCAGTGAGGAGATCACACACTGAGCCATGCTAATCTGGAGGACTTGGGACTCCGGGCTCCACTCACCCCTTCCCCACTGCCCGACCCCGCTGTCAGCGGCCCAGGCCCCAGAGAGCAGTGGGACCATGCTCCTTTCCTGCCCCGGCTGTGCCAGCACTGCTGCCTAGTTAAGTCCTTAGCTGAAGGCAGGCGGCCCCACCTCCCCTCCCTCACCAGGCCTGAATCAGGGAGACACTTGTCCTAATCACCTTCCACAGTCTCTTCCTTCCAAGGGCCTCAGCACAGACAGCACTGCTCCCTTTGAGTGCTCAGCTGGGAAAAAGTCCAGCTGGGCGAGGGGGAGGGGCAGGTGCCGGCTCCAGTCTCTTGGGACAACAGGTTCAACACAGACATGGCCTTTGTCAGAACAAGGCCAGGGGCCCACGAGGTGTAAATCAAGTCTCTGGCCCAGGCCTTAAAAGAAGGCAGATAACCAGGATTCCTAGGTATAGGGGTCACCCAACAATGTTTATTCTGTTTCCCATTTAAAGTCAAGTAACTACGTGGGAAAGTGGATCTGGGGCAGGCCCCACGGGTGGCCCCCCGCAGGTGGAATATCCGAGCACCCCCAAGGGAAGCTGGTCAGAAAGAGAAGGGGAAGAAAGCTTCCTTCTCCACCTAAGTGTGACAGACCAGAGACAGCCCCCAGCAAAACATCTTTATAAAAGGCGTGACCCAAAGAAAATCACTGCAGGGCTCTGCTGTCTTAAATGCGTTCTCTTGTGCTGCCTGTCCCAGCTGGGGCCACGGGGTGGGGTCCTGCCACTGTGACGCTTCGCCCCTTAGGTCTCCACCGCCTGCTGGAGGAGAAGGGAGGGCTGGCTGCGCTACACTGGAGACGCATGACGCAAACAGTCCAGGGCAGAAGTCAGGGGGCAGGACACAGGGGCCATGCAGGGACACGTAAGAGTGCCAGGCTGATGTCCATGGCACCCAAGGGGAAGCTGGGAGAGGCCATGCTGGCTTTCTCGCCTGCGTGCAGTGTGCAAGCCCCTGTCTGCCACAAGGACCCAAGCAGTAGAAACAGCAGTGAATATGACCCTCTCCCCCACTCCAGACCAGGAAGGCCAACCAGTGAGTGACATCAGTGGGGACAGCCCACAAGCAAAGCTCAAGCCCCCACCTCTCCTCCCTAGTCCCTGAACAGGAAGGAGCTCCTGAATGACCTGCACCAGGACCATCAGTTCCCACGTGCTTTATGTGGCCAGCACCGTGGATCTGACCAAGCGAGAAGCTTGGGGGGTGGGCAGACAGCAGGCGCTGTGAAACAGGGAGAATTGCTCCAAGAGGAACATGGGAGTTAAGGATGGCAGCTCGCATCCCTGCATCTGGGGTGAAAGATGAAAATGACTGGCTCACAACCCAGCTCACCCTTGTGGGCAGGGCTTCAGCTGCTGCCACCCAGGCACCGAAGGAATGGACAGCCCCTGATGGAGGGGGCACTGGGCCCCCTGGAGTCCACGAGCACCATTTGTCATCCAATAGCCCAGACCATCGCAGGTGGCATCTTTGGGCTCCTGTCAGCATGAGCGGCAGAGCTTAACTTTGGTGCGCTTAGTAAGAACCACTCCAGAAGGTTACTGGGTAATCTATGGATTCTGGGTCCTGTGCTCAAGGTTTTGATGCAGTAGGTTTGGGATGGTGCCTGGAAATCTGCATTTGAACACACACCTCAGGTAGGCAGTGTGGGAATGAGCCTGGGAAGAAATCCAGGCTCAGCTGAGAAGGCACTTGGTACCCAGGGGCATCTCAGCTCAGACACGATTTCTAATCTCTACTGAGAGGGCTGACTTCCTTACTAATTTACGTGGGCTTCTGCACCCCCAAAGCCCAGCGTGGCAGGGTCTGACTGGGCTGGCAATGGAAGCATCCGGGGAGGACAGGAGAGGACAGGTCACCTGCTGGGGGAAAAAGGGAAGGACAGCAGGAGCCAGAGCGACGTGGGAGTCACAGGGACCCACCGCCTCCGTGAGGAAGGAGGCTGGCGAGGAAAGTCGTGCTGGTGAAGGGAGGAAGGAGGCCTGCAGTGACGAGGTGAGCCAGAGACCAGGGTCAGGAGGGACACAGGGCTGCTGGAGCCACAGCGACACTGCGGCCTGTGCAAATGGAAATGAGGCCGAGCGCCCTGCGGGGGAGCCGACCTGGTGCCCTTCATGGTCAGTCACCCAGTGCTGATCACCAGGCTGCTCCTGCCCTGGACCTCAAGGCATGTCGCTGAAACTCCCTAACTGGAAAACCAAATGAAGCCCCAGGTCTGTGATTCTTTGATGTGTGTGAGTGATTTTTTGTTTGTTATTTTGTGAGACACAGTCTTGCTCTGTCACCCAGGCTGGAGTGCAGTGGTGCGATCATAGCTCACTGCAGCCTCGACCCGCTGGACTCAAGCCCTCCACCCACCTCAGCCTCCTGAGTAGCCGAAACGACAGGAGTGAGCTGCCATGCTCAGCTAATTTCTTTTTCTTTTGTAGCAATGGAGTCTTGCTATGTTGCCCAGGCTAGTCTTGAACTCTTGGGCTCAAGTGATCCTCCCATCTCAGCCTCCCAAATTGCTGGTACAGGCATGAGCCACCACCATGCCTGGCTAGGTCTCCAAAATAATAAATGACATTTTGAAGGAGCTGCAAGCGGGTCCCCTAACTAAATTATCAAGATCTTCAAGTGTGGCTTTTGAAAGAGTGGAAGGCACACTTCGAACCACCGTCAACTATACACATGCAAAGAAACGCTTTCTAAATGTGGATGCTAAGTCACGTTCACAGGTTGAGGACATGCCGGTGGCAGAGTGAAACTGCCGTTTAAACTGATTTTAGGCCACATCAGCTAATGCACATCCTCGAATATGAAATGCCTTTAAATGTCACTTCATGTTAAGTACCACTTGGTAGGTTTTTAAATTACTCTCAAATGGCATACTTTCTTAATTTTCCTTCATGGTAAATCATCGGCCAATTCACCACCTTTAATCACGGTGCTGTATTTAAAGCTAACTACTCACATCACAAGTGCACAGGGTAAATGCAGTGGGGCAACTGAAAGAGCGCATGTGCAGATATCCACAGGATGGCGCTCATGTGTTTTGGCAAATCAACGTCCAGGTGCCGGCTCTGTGAAGAAAGTATACTCGGAAAGCAAATCTCCTTCTCATCTAGGTCCCTCTTGGGACACCTCTACAAGTTACCCACACCTCCATATTAAATATGCACGTCCTCAAAAGCTTGTGACACCACTCTATATTAGGACTGTCTTCACAGACAAAACACAAAATCTGAGTACAGTACACGGTCCCATAACAATGTGAACACATACATAATGGTGATGCCAGGCAGTGGTTTACAAACTTTTAGATAGTGGAACCCTTGATTCAAATGAACCCCAACAATTAAAAGCAAATATTTTATGTGTACAGATTTATTCCTGAATCTAAATTTATAAAATTCAGTGAAAATATTAAAGTTATTTGGTGAACATAAAAACGGAGACTGGGGGGTAGGGCTGACCATTTGTTGAAAGTAGTCTTAATGCCCATGTGACTCACATACTGTTCTGTTTGCACAGTTTAAAGAACATTCTGGGTTTGGGGGGTTTTCTTTTTTTTTCTTTTTTTTTTTTTTGTGAGACATAGTCTCACACTGTCCACCAGGCTGGAGTGCAATGGCATGATACCTGGTCACTGCAACCTCCGCCTCCCAGGCTCAAGGAATTCTCCTGTCTCAGCCTCCCAAGTAGCTAGGATCACAGGCACACATCACCATGCCCGACTAATTTTTGTGTTTTTTAGTAGAGACAGGGTTTTTACCATGTTGGCCAGGCTGGTTTCGAATTCCTGATCTCAAATGATCCGCCCACCTCGGCCTCCCAAAGTGTTGGGATTACAGGCGTGAGCCATAGTGCCCGGCCTTAAAGAACATTCTGATTCACAGATAAGAAGACACAGACATGTATTTCATATCACATCATGCAATTCTTGAATACCACTTTGTTAAATAAATGTCACCAGTTTTACTGTGGGGTCCTTGCAAACACAACTTTGCCTGGCAGAAAAATGGAGACACTGATCATTTGTTGTAATTAGGTATTAAACATCAGTCTGCATTTTAAAACTTTAAATTTTTTAAAAATAAATGATGCATCAAACATTTATAGAATGAGGCTTCTGGGAATGGAGAACAAGCTTATTCCAGACCAAATCACTACAGATAATTATGAACTGGACAAAATACACCTCACAGCCATCGAAGGCATTGCATAGAAATCAAAAACAGAAACTTTCGGAGAGGGAGCTGATGCTTGGCAGAAGGAAAGAGCTTTGCATTTCTGACTACAAAGACGTTTTGTTGGTGGCAGGCCCTGTTCTGCCAAGCAATCGGCTAAGCCTAAACAGAAAATCCGCAGTCCTGTCTGGCTGACTTACCCCACAATCTTATTGGCTTAAAAAAAAAAAATGAGAGCGTTGAGTTCAGAGCAATCAAAGAAGATTGAAAGTGAGGGAGGACCCTACAAACAAGAGTCAGAGAGGGATCCAAAAATTCTGTGTAATACTGCCTGAGTCTCTGGTTGCTCCTGTAACCAAGCATGAGCCAAGGAAACTCCACGCAGCCTGGCTAAAGTTAAAAGAACTTAAAAAATTTCTGCTGTTATCCATTGTGTGTGTGCTGGGTGATGGGGAAGAGGGGAATTGAGAGCTTAATTCTAGCCATATTAACTGTCTTCCTTAAAAAAAAAATCAGTACCTTTCAGAGGAATATAACAGAATCCAGTCTCTAAAATATATCATTCACCACGTTTACAATACAATCCAAAACTATTAGGCATGCACTCAAGAGTAAAAATAATCAATAGCAACTGATCTTGAAAAAAAATCCAGATGTTGGAATTGGCAAAGATTTTTAAAGAGCCAGTATAACTATGCTCAAAGATGTAAAGGAAAATAAGCACATAATAAATGAACAACAAAAGAGAACCAGTAGGACATTCTAGAGCCAAAAAAAATCCAATGTCTGAAATTAAAAACTTACTAGATGGGCTTAAGAGCAAATTGTCTAACAGATGAACCTACTCTAAATATTTTATGTTATAAATATTAAACTCTAATGATATATATGCTGAAGTATTCAGGAAAGTATACACATTACTTTGAAATGCATAAAAACTAAGAATTGATGAGCAGATGGAGAGGGATATACAAGTGTTTACTGAACAACTTTATTGTAGATTTTAATTTTTTCATAATGAAACAGAGGGTGAGGGCTATTTGCCTAACTCTGGAAGGTGGAACAGGAGGACCATAGTTGAAAATTCAAGAGTTAAGAGATCAAGCTTTAAGCCCCCATCAGTGGAAGCAATGGTCTTTTCCCCATCTTTAAAGCTAGGAGCTAAACTAGCAGATCACTAAGATGCCTTCTAAATATACACAGATAAAACAGACCTAAGACCTTTCTAAATATTAATGCCATCTAAGGCATGAGGCTATCAAGACCAACAAAAAACCAGCAGTCTGTAAATATGAACATCTGATAGGTGTGCAGCTGTGGCAGACATGTCATCATGGTGGTGGTCGTTGGCTCAAAAACCTCCCTAAATCTTGAATGCTGGGCATGGGAGGTTTCCAGCGTCTTTGTATCCCATCTCATGATACTTCTTCCTCTAAGTGCTTCCATTCCACTGATACTTCAGCTCCATTCTCACCCCACACTGTCTTTCCCGCTGTAGGGAATGTACACGCTGTTCTCCCTACTGAAAAGCTCCTTTCCCTTCCCTGTGCTAACTTCTGTTCATTCTCAAATCTCAGCTTCCTTTGGCCCACCAAAATTGGGCACTTCTCATTCTGCCCCAAACTGCAGCACATGTCAAATAATCTAAATTAGTTATTCGACAATATTTAATGTCCTTTTTTCTCATTAGATGAGCAGCCCCATGAGGGCAGAGCCTGGCCTGCCATTCTTCTCCAGCCAGTGGATTGTAGATGACAGGAGCGGCTGACATCCACTGGGTGTCTGCTTAGCACCAGGCTAAGTGTTTTACACATATCCATGTATTTAAAATCTTATCAGGCTCACAAATAGTTGTTGAAGAAGCCTCCCCTTTTGCCCTATGAACAACAATCCCTGAATAACTTATTGACACCTACAAAGTGCCAGGCACTGTGCTCAAGACAACAAATACAGCAGCAGAACAGGCCCCCTCCTGCCTCCCAGAGCTCAGTCTGGTGGGGGAATACACACCACAAAGAGGGAGCCACACATCAGATAACAAGTACTAAGGAGGAAATGTAAGGTATTTGGTAGAATTTGCCATGTTTTAGAAAGTTGCTCACACCTTACTTTTTGCTTAAAAAAAAAAACCTCAGAAATCCATCCACTCATCTAATCATGCAAAAAAAGCAGCTGCTCATTGTCTAGGAGACTGGGTGCTGTGCCAACACTCTCAGGATGCAAAGATGACTTCAGTCTACATGAAACACACAGTCCGGTGAAAGGCTACACACGGAACCAGCCATCACACCACATGATGTATGCTATGGCAGAGGTACACACTGTGTGCATCAGGAACTTGAAAGCAGCTACTACAGGAAGCCTGACCTCCAGTCTGGCTGTCTCTGATGTATGTGGCCATACTTACCCACCCAATCTCAACTCCCATTACCCCCACATGTGATTCTGCCCCCAGGACTGAGTTTTCTACCGACCAAGGTCCCTGAGAGAGTAAACTTAGCTTCACTCTAGTTTTCTCACATGTGAAATAAAATGTTAAGGTTTATTTTAAGGATTAAGTGTAAACACCTCATAAGCAATACCTACTACAGTATGTCATTCACTGTCATCGGTGAGCTGAGCGTAATGGGTTAAGAGCCTCTTGCCCCAGGCTCTATCCTCTCAACAGGTGGCTCCTTGCTCCCAGCATGGTCTTTTCTTTTTAACCAGACTGGTGCTTCCCTGAGTCACTCAGGAATTCAATCTGAACTCTTGGTGACACAAAAATTATGTAGAAATTTAAATGGAAATCAAGGTAGTGTCTTCTGTTGTCTAATAAGGAAAATGCTAAAAACAGAAACAAAAACAAAAAACACTCAACACCAAGTTCTCTTCCAAAAAAGCCAAACATACAACACTGTTATAAATAAGCAAAACCTCTTAGGGTTAAAAGTGTCATTTTATTTAGATGTTACTTGTACATAATCTATCGTAAGATATACAAACAGATAAAAATTGTTTAACAGGAGTTTTTTTTTAATACCACTTTAAATTCAATTTACAACAGCATTGGTAATACTGCAAGATGACAGATACTCTGATTTATAAAACAAAAATTACTTGCTACTCTGGCTGATACATTCCCACTAGTCTTTAATGGATTAAATGTATCATGTATTTTAATTGCAAATTATTACAAAACTTTTACAACCTAGCCACTTGGTGCTCAGAAAACATTTTGATGTTCTAAAAATTTACTGAGATGAAAATGTTAATTTTGGATAGTATCCTTAGTAAAGAAAAACATCAGTGTAGCCAAGCTTACGGTCCAGGGCTGACAGTGCAAACCCACTTGCCTTGTGCTCCGCGGCCTCCTGTGCGCGCAGCCATTCCTGGGCAAACTTTCCATCCCTTCCCTACGTCTACGCTATGAGAAAAAAGCTTAAACAGACATGGAGAAGTAATACGGGGAACAATTAAAAATTACCTTACCATTTATAACTGTAATTTAAAACAAAGTTTACAGAAATGAAATGTGCTTTTAAATGTTTCTTCTCCATTTGTTTTGGTAAATGGTTTCTGAAAATGAAACTGAAAATTCAAATCTTCACTTTATTCTTTTCAAGTAATAGCATATTAGAAAAGATCTGGATTTAAATTTCAGAATAAACTGAATTTGCTGGAAAAATACTCTAAAAATAATCTAAACTGGATTTTAGTCAT
The DNA here is from genome assembly GCA_036589455.1 of Ateles fusciceps. Taxonomy (NCBI): domain Eukaryota; kingdom Metazoa; phylum Chordata; class Mammalia; order Primates; family Atelidae; genus Ateles; species Ateles fusciceps. The sequence goes on from JAZHEH010001544.1 coordinate 940,845, forward strand.
TTTCCATTCTCTTAAAGGTTATGGAACACAACAGGGCAAAAGCTTTTTCACAAGTCATAAAATAGAGTGGAAAATAACTTGTTGATTCAACTACAGGAAGACAATTAATAACAGGCTCATGAATATTTATGAATAAAGTGCCACTAATTTTATTGTAATAAGATATAAATAGAATAAATCCTGACATGGATAGTAGCTTCTGTGTTCTCTCCATCCTGAGAACAGAAGGGCCATAAAAAACAAAGAAGTATTACCAAATGGGAGTTCTAGACCCACATGGGGAACTCCTCATACAAAAGCAACAAGAAACACAAGTAAGGAAGACTTTAAAAGTCTCAAAAGTCCTAAGAATAATGCCAATGCGGTAGGCCCTTTCTAGGGGGGAAAAAAAAAGAGAGAAATTAGAAATTTAGAAGTTCATTAATAACTGTTACTTATATTCAAGGAATTTATAGGGACAGCCTAGTGGTGACCAGCTTTAGGAAGAGATGCTGAAAAGCACACCCCCAGCACCTGGGACAGAGGAGAGGGCAGACAGGCCAGGGAAGCAGCCTTGAAAAGGGGGATGCAGACATGAGGCTTTTCAGTGATTTGGATCCACACGACTGAACCCAATGGACAGCTTTGTACCATCACTGCCCAGAAGCCCAACAGGTGTCCACTCGAGACACACACACACATACACTGAGGGGACTTGGGGGCTGGCTGACTTGCTTGGATGCATTAACAAACCCCCCCAAGTCACCATCCTGCTCACATTCTACCATCACCTCAAACAGCTCTACTTTTAGCTCTGGATTCTTCGCTTCACCATAACTGAGTAACTAATAACCACAATGCAGATGAAGTACTGTTAATTAGGTTAATCTTAGCATATTTTTCAAGTCATATCTATAATCAATGCCTGGCGCACCTGTTTATTCTATACAAATAGTTACCTTTCAACCAGAATTACAAAATACAGAGGCTCTCATTCTTCAGTTTCCCCATGGGTCCCTGGTACTGCCACGTGGGAGCAGCAGGAAGGGCGGAGGTGAGGGCACAGTGCTGTGCTGCATGATCAAGGGAATCTCATGAAGTGCTTTTTATCATTTAATGTGCCAACAACAGGAGACAGGAGAACCATGTGCTTCTCAGACAGGGCGAAGGCTCTCCTCACAGGAGTGATCCCTAATCTGGCCCCAGCACCGTGAATGGTGAATAGCTGTCAATACCTACTTTCACCTAAACCTAAGCTTTTAAAATTCAGATCAGGTGGCATAAGGTGCCATCTAAAGCGCTCTCTGTTGCTCGCTGAGGAGCTAAGAACTCCTGCGGCTCACTCTGGACACAGCTGTCAGGAAATTAAAGGAGCAGGGCTCCTTTGCAGCCCAGGCCTGGTGCCGCAGCTCGGCCCAGCTCAGCAGTGCAGCTCCCAGAGTCGTGGACCACTTGCATCTGTTCCGGCCGGCTGGTGGCCAGGCTGGAGAGGCTGGCAAGTACATTGAGTGTTATCCCCAACGGCCCTGGAAGGAAAAAGGACCCTGTTTTTCATGATTACTGTTGAGCTTCTGAACTCTCTTGCAAAACCATCAACAGGCATTTATGAAGCAAATGCCCGCAGGGAACCCAGTCCTGAAAAGGCCCTTCCAATTTCATATTTGACAAGCATGTGCAGAGGCAGTGAAATTATTCAGCAGAGCATTCAGATTCACTCAGAGGTCACCAAGCCAAGAACCTGAAAGCAGAAACATTTGATTCTCCCTATTTGGTCAACTTTTCCCTCTAAAACCAACTTCTTCAGAAACACAACCTTTAAAAAAAGAAAATAAAAAACCAAAATGGTGAAACAGTATCACTTACTGGTTGGAAGACATCACTCTGACATAGTCATTAGTCTGGCAGAGACCTAACACCAGGCAGCTTCACAAACACACAGCAAGTTTGCAGAGTTATACTGATCAGTAAGAGGAAACCCAAACTGCACTAGATACTCTCATGGCCAAGAGGAAAGCAGATGCTGTTTTCAGGACAATGCGATAGTGACAGCCTATTCCTCATGTGCAGCACAATTTGCTATGTTTAGTGGCACTTAAGTATTACACAGTAAATACTGAAAAGACCCAGAATTTTTGGATGTGCAGAAGCAATATCACATTATTTATACAAAAGGTGCTATGCTACGGGATTAGAATACCACTATTTGGGTGTGGAGAGCACTAAAAATCTTCAACACGCTCCCACGCGCGGCCTCCCCGCCGGCCTCCGCTCAGTCGGACCAGTCGTTCTCGTCGAACTCCGAGTCGTCGTCGGAGTCGCTCTACTCCACGGCGATGCGCCGGGACAGGATCGTGGCCACGTCGTTCCCCACGGGCTCCCGCTTGGCCTCCTGCTCCCGCTGCTCCTGCACCTTTTTCAGCTGAATTCCTGCAGATACAACACATGGCTCAGAATCACATCCTTTTGCTGGCTCTGGATTAAAGATAAACGAACAAATATGTCTACTGGACTTTTTTTTTTTTTACTGACACAAGGGCATTTGAGGGGGAGAAAAGCTCAGGGAATATTAAAAGTTTCATGAGCAAAAACGTGCAAAGTGAGAAGATTTTTTGTAACAATGTGTCAAAGTACTAAAAATTCCTAATTTCAGTGCACCTGAACACTATTAGAGAAAACTCTGGAGCTGCACTATCCCAGCTGGCAGCCACTAGCCCCATCTAACCTTATAAAGTGTGAACTGGCATGTGGCTAGCGGCTACCCTCCAGGACGCTGTAGGCCGGAACACTTCTATCATCACAGAACATCTAGTAGGCAATGCCGCCATCCAGAGCCTTGGAAACAGTGTTCTACGCTACTCACTCTCAGCTAAAGTGAGAAGTAACTGAGAAATCTTTATTCAACAATTACTGTTCAAACGGACATAAATATAATCATCTACTTTCTAGCTTAGTAACAAAGTATTTGATGATTTAATGTTTACCCCCCGCCTTTTTTTTTTTTGGAGACAGGGTCTCACTCTGTGACCCAGGCTGGAATGCAGTGTCTTGATCACAGATCACTGCAGCCTTGACCTCCTGGGCTCAAGCTATCCCCCTCACCTCAGCCTCCTGAGCAGCTGGAATCATAGGCACATGCCACCATGCACAGCTAAATTTTATAATATTTTTTGTAGAGACAGAGTCTTGCAATGTTGCCTAAGCTGATATCCGTTCATTTTTTAACTGTTTTGAAATAATTTCAGATTTATAGAACAGCTATGACCAGCAGAAAAACATTCCCGTATACTTGGATTCCCCAACTGCCCACATTCCCCAACATCTGACCACGTTTATTTCTCAATCTTCCCCATCATCTTTACACAGACAGACATAGATGCTTTTCTCTGGAGCATCTGAGAGTAAATGGCATATAATGTCCCTTTGCCCCTAAAATAGTTCATGTATTGCTGCCCCCCACCCAAAAAATCAAAATCATGAAACTAGTACGTATATAATGCTACTATCCATCCTATAAAAGGGCCAGGTTCCCTACCCACTTCCACCTCAGATGTTCCGTTTCCATTGTGTTTCGTGGTCGGGGGGTGAGTGCAGGACTTTCATCTGACAAAAGGGTTATGCTGTTGACTATTACAGATTCTGAAAAACCACTGGCTTAGCACATCAAGCAAATATGACAAGTCTAGCACAAACTTTTTGTTTAAAGAATTAAATTTTTAAAGAATTCAAATTTTGCAAAAAGGCCCAATCTAATTGCAAACAGAAAAGATTATTCCCTGGTTCAGGAGCCAATGGAAATTATCTGTGACATCGGTTGTCAAGTTTTGTTAATGTCCTTTAATCTGGGCAGTTCTTCAGTCTTTCTGTTTTACAACCTTCTTATTTTTGAAGAATATAGGCAGCTATTCTGCAGAATGTCTCTCGATTTGGGTGTATCAGATGTTTCCTCAAGATTAGATACAGGTTATGTATCCACTCTCGGTGGACAGGGCTTACAAGGTGTTAAAAATAAAGCAAATGAAACACTGTCCTACTATGACCCCAAATTTGACATTCATGAGCTAATGTACCTCTAGGACTTTTTTTTATTGACAAAATAGAAGTGTGTCCATGATGTCCAGGTAAACAGAGGACCCTGGGGTCTTTAGAAGGGTGTGTGGGCCACACTGTGGGTCTGGTTCATGGGCACACAAGAAGAATGCACAGGCAGTAGCATCACAGCTCCTCTGAAGGATATCACTGACGCTGAGCTCGTGGGCTGCAGCCAGGCTCCTTGCTCAGTCACTTCCAGATAAGATGACTAAACTGTGATCAAGTCTGTGCAGCTCCCCACAGGTGAGAAGCTCATAGATAGTCCCACACGTCAGTGACCCTCGACCAATCTGGGTTGGGACCTGGTTAAGAATCCATGGTGTGGGCTGGAGGTTTCCAGGAGTTCTCTGGGTAGCCCAAAACAGGCGAGGCCAGGTTCCCTACCCACTTCCACCTCAGATGTTCCGTTTCCATGTGTTTCGTGGTCACGGGGTGAGTGCAGGACTTTCATCTGACAAAAGGGTTATGCTGTTGACTATTACAGATTCTGAAAAACCACTGGCTTAGCACATCAAGCAAATATGACAAGTCCAGGACAAACCTTTTGTTTAAAGAATTAAATCATTAATATGAGCTCACTTTCTTTCATTTATACTTTTCCCCTTAAAGTAGAATGCAGAGAAGATATCTAATTAATTAATTGATCATTTTAGTTATTGGGTTTCTGGTTTCTACTTAAGTAAAGACTTTCTAATTTCAATTCTTTTTTTCTTTTTTTTTTTTGAGATGGGTCTCACTCTGTTGCCCAGGCTGAAGTTCAGGGGGCACGACCATGGCTCACTGCAGCCTTGAACTCCTGCACTCAAGCAGTCCTCCCACCTCAGCCTCCTGACCAGCTGGGACTACAGGTGAATGCCAACATGCCCAGCTAATCTTTTTGGAATTTTTTGTAGAGGCAGGGTTTTGCCATGTTTCCCAGGCTGCTCTTGAACTCTTGTGCTCACGCTATCCACCTGTCTTGGCCTCCCAAAGTGCTGGAATTACAGGTGTGAGCCCACCATGCCCGGCCTCAATTATTTATCACACTGTGTTTGTCTTACACTGGACAAAAATACATCTACTACTACTAAAAAAAAAAAAAAATCAAGTAAGACCCCTTTAATTCTATTTTAAAAAACACAGTGAGTAGTCATTTGAAGACAAGGAGGCTGTAGCTGGCTGGAGACATGAAGAAACCTCTTGCTGAAAGGCAGGCTGTGTGTCTGGAGGCTCCACTTACCCATTCGAATAGCAGCAAGGAGGTCACTTCGAGCATCACTTATTGGTGGCTGTGTAGGCTCTTGCCGCTTCGCCTCAGCTACTGGGGGGCCATGCATCGGGGAGGACGAAGAGAAGACCCGGGGCCAGGAGGGCCTGGTGGGGGGAGGCGGTGGGCCTGGGGGTGGCGGAGCTGTGACCAGGAGCCCGGTGGAGGGCGGGTGTGGAGGAGCTGTGTGCGTGGAGCCGGCTGATGTGGGGAATGGGGGGTTGCATGGGGATCTGGAGAGGGCTGACGAAGGCAGTTTGTGCAGAGGGAATCACAGGAGGAGGTGGCGGAGGTGGTGGTCCTGATGGGTTGTAATACTCAATTATCTGCGCTGGGAGTATCCTGAGAGAGATATGAGAAACAGTCACCAAGGGAACAAGAGCGGGTCATGTCCTGTGAGCAATTAGACTCCTAACAGAGCCATCTCCTGACACAACACGTATTGCCACTGCACTTCAATCATGGCAGGGTGCAAACATGCACACCTTGGGTCAGTTATTGCCAAAGTTCTACATTATTCATCATGACAGAACTCAAGACCTGCTACTGAAATGTACCAAAAGGAGGACCACTCAAAAAGTGCAGCACTTCCTGAAGAAAGGCAGAATAAAGCAGCTAACTGCAGAGGCCCGGACGGCAGCGCCAGTGCAGTCTTCACACTGGGGTCTCAAGGCAGTAGCTCATAAACTTGTCTTTTAAGGGCTCTAATGTCAACCACATTGGGAACTTTCTACATTCTCTAGCCCACTCCTGTGGAAATGCCCCATGCCTGCAGTGCCCAGGTGTGTATCAAAAGCTTTGAAAAGTCACACAGCCAAGAAATTTGAATAGAATTCAGCAGATTTTTTATTCTATTTAACCAACTGGTACATGGCCCCTCTCTTTGCCTGACACAGCCTCAAGCCACTCTGGGGATCCTGACACGGGAAATATCCAGGCGTGCGTGGCCAGGGAGAGCATTTTTGAGAGCAGAAGGACTGTCATTCATCAGGGGTGCGCAGACACATGTCAGCAGTGGACACCTACACAAGGTAACTTTCCTGGGTACCAACTCTGAGGAATTAAGTACTTAAAGACTAGGGTAAAGCCAAAAAAAAAAAAAAATGTAGATGGGTGTCTAAACTGATAAACACCTGAACATGAAGGTCTCTGAATTCTACTTGTCAGGAAACAGGAGGGCCTGGGGCAGAATGATGTCTAGGTGGCCAGAGGTCAAGAAAGGAGATTTTGGTCAAGTCTGAGAAGTGAGGCATGGGAGCTGGGTGGTGTGGTCTTCTTGTCTGTGGTAACAATTCTCTGTGGTCCACTCAGGATGTGTCCAGAAACTTGAGCATTTGGGACAGGTTCACAAAATTGGCATTTCACCATTTATCAATGCCTTGGCTTACACAGCCATTCAAACACCCAGAGTGTGTGTAATGGAACATGCATGTGTGCAGTGTGGCCTGAGACTCAGCTGGTAAGTCTGAGCTTACGCTGCACCTGCTTTACTTCACACAGAATGTTAGAGCTGCTAGTATCTACATCCAGTCATCCTTGACTCTATCCTGGCCTCTAAAATATCAGTTAAAATTCTCCTACGACATATAGCAAGATTCAAATGCATGGCCAGTAGGGATTAGGGTACAAGGTACACTGAGTTACCCGTAGTCTGCCGGAGCCATTGGTGCAGAGGCCTGGGACCCCTCTGGGGCCTGTGGGGGAGGCGGGGGCGGTGGCTGCTGAGGTCTGTTGAGAGCCATGTGCCTCGCCGAGCCAGATGGGGGCCGGTACTCATGCTCCCCCGGCCTGGCTTGCAGGCCCGTGTGGCGGCGCGTCACCAGCTGCGTAGGAAGGGGTCACCGGCTGGGGGTGCAGAGAATGGTTGGGAGTAGCTGGGTAAGAGTAATCGGTAACGTCCGATGCATGTGACCTGGCATTTGAGAACAAGAGGTGGGGAAATCTAAATTAAGTTAAAAATTTTCAGCTAACAGGTACGTGCATGTATTTGAATAATAACATTGCTAATGCACAAAAATCAGACATTTATTTGCTTTACTATCAACTAGGTCTAGCCCCGTGAGAGATTTCAAGCAGCAACATCATTATTATAAGTCAGCAGCAAGCCCCAGTGTTACATGGATTCAGATTCACAGCTTTGAAGTGAACAAGTCAGACAGACCAGCAAACAGGAAACAGCAGAGCCTCCTTTTCACAGTATTTCAGCTACTTTTTCTCTAAGAAAGAAGGCTACAAAAGAAACCATTCAATTGAAACAGGATCTAAGACAGACGATTTCAGTGGCAATGAAACTGACAGCATATAATTAGAAAATATAAAATGGCAGGTAAACTGGATAAATATCAACAATAAGAATAGGAAAAGAAATCAAGAATGCAGTATAGTGAATCGTATTTTTCTTAAACAGAAGAAATATATTTAACCAAAAGAGAAGAAAGCAATGCAGTGCACTACGGAAAGCCCTTCTTTCCATAGTTTTCTTTGCACACACACTGGGTGTGAAATTCTGAAAGGAATGGGATCTTGGATTAGTGGAGCAGAGCTGAGCGAGACACTGGGTGCAGGGGACAGGACTCCCGCTAAGCCCTCAGGAGGAGAGGAAGGACCCAAGTGTGGCAGCCGGGCAGCACCGTGGGCGTTAGTAAGACAGTCACGCACTCCTGGCCCAGGTTACGTGACATGTGGCCAGGAGATGCTGCACATCCTCTCATGGCGGCAGAAGCAGGGGCAGGCTGAGGCTGGGAACCCAAAGAAAGCAAAACAACAAACCCGCTGGGCACTCTGTCCTCTTGGCGCTCCCTGCCTGCTCCAGTTTCTTTGCGTCACTCATAAACTCAATGCCCATTTTCCTTCTCTCCCACTCTTCTTTTCTTGTTCTGACTTTCTCACATTTACTTGCTGGTTTCTGTTAGGGTTCAGCTTGTGTTTCTCTCTCTGAAGGAAATACCAAACACACATTGGGGGTGCTGAGGGAGCAGTGAAGATGCATGCCGCATTTCTATCTTTGGGATTCCTGTCGGTAGCTTAACTGGAGCACCGTGTGGCACAGAAAAGCCTTCCAAATGAGAAGAGACAGCTTCTTTTCCCCTTTTCCCTTTCCTTAGTTGAAGTGTAACAACTAATAACTACTCATTTGTTTTCTTCCCTAACTGCAGTATGAAATCTGGATTATGGTGCACTTCTGATTATGTCTTTTGAACTAGGTGAGCTGCTAGCAAATTACTTAAAAATAAATTTAATGGGGAAAGGACCTGATCTGTATTTCAATGTAGCATATTTAAAAAATGTAAATACCTATAACCCTTGGAGACACGGATGATGTTTGCTTGACTCTGTGCATGACTACAAGTCACTGGCTTTGAGCGCAACCTTTTAAAGGAAATAGAGTCCTCCAGCCAAATACATACTTCTGATGAGATGAGGGCAGGAAACTATAAATACGGTGGCATAACTGGGAGGGCTATCCCTGTCAAAGAGCCTTGCAACACAGGGAAAATAGGAAGCAAGGAAAAGGAGCTAACCAGACAAAGGCAGAAGTGAAGGATGAGGCAACAAATATCTGAAATAGAAACCAGAGATTTCTGTAGGGCAGAGCCAGGGGCTCTGAGGACGACAGGGGCTTGGGGAAGAGGGGGACTGGTCAGTTAAATAAGGAAGGACCATAGAAAAGGGATACACCCGCGGGTAGGGGAAGGAGGAAGGAGCAGGCAGCTGCTGCTGGAGACCAGCCCCACTCCCAGTGGGAAGGCAGAAACCAGCTGCAGACACACAGCCAAGGTGGAAGTGAGTGGGGGTCCCAAGGCCTCATGATGGTCAGTGATCACCTGTTACAGAAAAGAGGACTGGGAGGGCCTAGAGATGGCACTGACACGGGGCAGGGGTTGGGGGGAGAGAGGAGGGGAGAGGGGAGGGGAAAGGGAGGGGAAAGGGAGGGGAAGGGGAAGGGGAAGGGGACGGGGGAAGGGGAAGGGGGGAGGGGGAGGGGGGGCCGGAGACAACAGCGGGGAGGAAACAGGCACAGCAGCAGAGACTCAATGCGAGAGGTCAATTAAGTCCCCCAAGGTTTTTTGGGAAGAGAGGCGGGAAGAGTCAGAGATCTGCACCAGGGCCCAGAACTGGATGAGAAAAAACAAGGACAGTCAGGCATGGAGGGGGTGGGACTCCCTGAGTGGCAGTGACAGAGAGCTGTTCATACAGTAGGCAAGCACTTCCCAGTGCTCATCTGAAATTCATGCTCAGGAACAAGCCATTTCTACAATCTAGAGAGAGAGCAAAAAAACGTAAGATGGGTTATAGTATACACATACCATGAAACCTGGTGTTTAAATTTCCCTCAGTATCTTGGATGCACTCAGATGAGCGGATACAATCATTAAAAATCACGTTTCTAAACAATACTTAAAACATAGGATATAGTTTTTAAAAGTCAAAGGAAAGAAAACATAGCATGACTCCAATTTTGTAAAAGAAAAATAAACACATGCAGAGAAAAAGACTAAAGAGAAAGAAATATCATAAAATGTACACAATGGTTTCTCTGGATGGTGGGACTATAGATAATATTTCATTTTAATTTTTTCCCGTAACTTCCAGATATCAGAAGCATGTCTTATTTTATAATAAAATAGTGACACACTGTAGTAAAGACAATTTAAATTTCTACATTCAGGGTTATAATCCAAATACAATGATGAGTTATAATCTATGTATCTGATAGTAAACAATGTAGGCAAACAGTGAGAAGCCATGGGAAACAGGAGACAACAAAAGGAAATTCTGAAGAAACAAAACTGACAATCAGACTTACTTTTTGAAAATTAAGAGAAATGCAGATGTACATAAGCAACATAAATACAAAGGCGGACTATATCTGAATAACCATCCATTTCATACCCAATGTGGAATAAGCTCAGATGCTAAAAGGAATATCATTCAACTGAGAGATTGTTAAAAATCCACCACTTTCCCATCTGCATCTGTTTTTTAAAAGTCTACATAGGATAAAAACAAAGTATATGTTTTGCACGAGAAAACAAACATAGCTAAATTATTTAGAAAAAAACAGAAAAGGAGATTGACATCGTGGGAGCTATTAAGTTCACACGTTCCTCCCCACCCAAACAACTATGAGCAGAACTGTATCATTTTCTATAGAAATAAGCTGACAGTAAAATTCAAACGAGGCTAAAACTCAGTTAAAGCTCCAATAATTCTCTAATATTTAACAAATAACAGTTTGTACAGAAAAATTACCCAGAACTTGCCTCACATCCTACCAAAGACTTAGAGATCTTCCGGGGCAGGAACACTGAAGGCATGTAATATGTTAAGAGCCTGTGCTAAATGCTGAGTTTTGCAAAGATAGAAAAAGAGAAAAAGGACACAGATATAACCCAAGGTCCAGGTTGCTGCTGTTTTTGAAACACTCTTCACATATTGTAAGAATTCTCTATTCAAATTTTTAAATGCCGATGAGAGTTTACCCAATTGGAAGACCACAGCTTTACAAAAGCAGAAATAGAAAACTGAATCAAATGTTAAAATTGACTAGTTATTTCCTGCTATTTAATGAATTTCTTTGATGACAAGTGTGACTTAGTGACCACATCATTCACACTTGCAAGAAATCTTTTTACTTAACTGCTAATAAATTGTAAAGTAAATGCCAACAGAATCATTCTCCTGAAATTAGAATATACGTTATCTGAAGCAGGAAATAAATCTCTGTTTTGTTCATCATTTTTTAAAAAGAGTTATTAAAGGGAACAATGAAGGTACTCCTTACTTACTTTACCACCTACCAATCATTTTTAGATACCAAGTGGCAAAGGAAATTCAACATTCTATGCTGAGAAAGGATCAAATGATTATTAAAGTAAAAACTTCAATCATAGGCAGTTACCCCAAATTCAGAATCAGTGTTAAAATAGTACATCTAGATGAACTTGACAATACATTTAAGTTAGAGAGATTTTTTTAAAATCAAAGGAACCCAATGTAAAATAACACTGTCTTCAAGTATTATTTCAAAATCAAATTACAGATAAATCATTTTTAAGGAAAATCTTAAGACATCCTGGGCCATATAAACCCCAGAGCTACTGATGGATTTCAAATGATAATAAAACCAGGTAGTTCCCAGTGGCCCAAGCATCAGGGCTGAGGGGGCAGTGACACACACACACCTAGTGTCTGGGGGACAGGGGATCCCTCGGAAGACGCTCCGTGGTACACACTCTGAGACAACCTGTTGTCGGGTCTAAGCTCTTTGTCATATGCCATCATATTCCACTCCTGGCGCCTGTTTCTGGCTTTTCTAACCTTTTTCACCTCACGGGTGGTGCCATCTATACGCTTTTGCTCCTGATGTCCAGAAAAGGAAAGAGAGCATGCCAAGACAGAAGGGAAAGGAAAACAGCTGGTTAAACGCAGTTTTAATGCACAAGACCCATGCCTGATGAACAGACAAGACACATTCGCATTTCAATTACCCTAATGTTACGGAAACTCTAAAGCAGCGTACTCCTCTTACCCAACAGAACCAACAAAAAGTTACCCTGCTACAACTATAAGAGTTGCTTACTATTGTTTTCATTAAAGTGAAAAAACTTCACCTTGAATAGGCTTATAACTTGTTGTAAACCTACACAAGGTCTTTCATATCTATATCACACAGGTGAATGACTTGGCAACACCATACAGAGAAATTACTTCCTGCCATCACACAATTTTGGCAGATTTCTTAACATACAATTATCTTTCAAAGAAAATAATTCAAAACATTCTGTTCCCAATTTCTAAAAGATTACAGAATAAGTGAATCTTGTAAATAGTTTAACACAAAACTAACCAAGATAAAAACTTACCTGCCCATAAAAAGAGCCATTCTTCCTCTAGCCCTGGAAAATGTTTCATTCAACAAATACTTAGGTCTTACATAGGTGCCTCTTGAAAGGTGAGAATTTATTTCTATGTATGCCTGTTAAGTTTTTCCTGCCTCCTTCATAAAATTTTATTGCCTTTAAGGATAAGAATCATGTTCCTCTATTTCCTACATTTCCCTCTTGTCTTATGGTATCTCAACACAGCATTTTTACACAGAATACACACACAATACATGCTGGCTAAATGATCAAATCCACACAGCTAGGCAGCAAACATGAACTTCTAGTGCTATGCCCGAGGTACTATGCCAGGCACTGATGACACAAATGGCAAACACACACACACAAACACACACACACACATATACACACACAGACATGGCATCTGCCCTCATGGAGCCTGCAGTCCACAAGAGGACACGAATAAATGTACTATTATAAATGTAATGTAAAAATAAACGTATTTATTTTTACGAATATATTTTTATGTTTAAACATATATTTAAATATATATGTAAAATGATGTCTAGTCTGGAAGTCAGGGAGGTGTCCTGGAATGAACCGAGAGGCAAGACCTGTATTGAAAGTGGCATCGATTCTGCAGAGGAGTCTGGGTCAGGTGCATGCCAAGTGGAGAGGACAGACTGTGCGAGGACTCTGGGGAAGAAGATGGCACTAGACTAGGAGAAATAAAAGAAGGTAAATGGTACATTGGGGTGAATGGCTCAAGATCTGTAAGGCAGGAAGACCTTAGAGGCCTTTACCCTGGCAGCGTGGGAACCCATTAAAGAACGAGAAGGGAAGGCTGACATGCTGAGAAGGCATTGGAGAAGATCTCTCTGTGTTGCAGAAAATGGATTAAAAGAGGGAAGATAGGGACACAAGTGAGAAAGCTACTAAGTGGATATGGGGTGAAAGGGTAGCAGGTGGCCCAAGGGTGTGGTGAAGACAGAAAACTGGACCATTTTCAGAGGCATCCAGAAGGCTTTAGTAATGGATCCACAAAGAATGTGAACATGAAATTCATAGAAGATAAAGAAATGGCTAATAAGCATATTAGAAGATGTAACACAGATTCAATCTTTCATCAAAAAAAAAAGTAATATTCAGGACTGGGGAAGTCCTGGTAAGAATATAAACTAGTTCTTCAGTCTTTTAAAGATTAGGAGCAATAAAATTGTATCTTTCAAAATTTAAAATTCACATTCTCTTCAATAAGAGCAGTTCAACTTCTAGAAATTTATCCTGCAGAATTATCTGCACCTAAGTACAGGGATAACCACTGCAGTACCATATGAACAACAGTAATGGGCAATTTATGATGCATTTACGTTTCAGAATACTACACAACTATTAAAAAGAATGAAGTACATTTTTAATAATGTCAGTGTGTGTATGTAAGTCATATGCAGTGCAACTCTACATATGCACAAATACTTGCTATTTGAGCATTTTACAACCAGCATGTATTGTGTGTGTACTTTTAAAAACCAAAGGAAAAAGTGGGGGGAGGGAGATTTCAATGTGATTCCAATATGCATCCTGATTAAAAACCATCCTATTAGAAATAATGAACATTCCCCTTACTTTTTAAAAGATGTATGCTGACAAATTCAGGGATGAAGTGTTATGATATCTGCAACTTTCTTCACCACGGTTCAGTCTCCAAATCTACCTATCAACATGTACACAGGACATAGCTACACTGGCCTACACTAAAATCCTCAGAAGCTGCCAAACTGGTTCCTCCCTCGGGATGATCTTAGATATTGCTACCTAGAAGCCTCCTCAATTCGGAAGCACGCCACCTGGCCTGCCCCCACCCCTCCAGCCCTCCCCCGCCCAGCACCCTCCCACTGTCGAGCTAACTTCCGCTCCCCTCCCTTGGATCCCAGCCTGCATGATGCCTCCTTAGAGAGGTCTTCCTCGACCCCTCACTGCGTGTACACTGTCGCACCACTACGTCATCTCACTCAGAGTGCTCTGTACTTCTCCTTCACCACACCTACCAATAGTGTAACTACATATTTATTTGTGTAATTAAGCTTTTAATGTCTATAAAGCATCAAACTAAAGGAAACAAAGTTCAAAAACAGTGGATTTTGTAATCCTCAAATTTTCTAAACTAACTTTTCCTTCAGATTTGTCAACTGCAAATTGGACGTTACTTGGGATTCTGAAAACCTGGGAAATAAAGAATATCTTGCCTCATTTTCTATTTCTGCATGAAGCAGACCTATATGAACACGTTGAAACTTCTCACCCTCTTTCTGCATTTCCAAGGGCTGCATGATTATTTAATGCCTGAGTCCCTTACTATACCAACCTCTCCATGAGTATGGTAATCCTTATTTTTCCGCCACTGTTTATCCAGCATTTAGAAGGCATTCAACATCAAGTCATTATGTAAGTGAATGAAAGAAATTCTTATCAGAATTGTATGTGTTTGAGGAATGTAGAACGGGACAAACAGCGCAGGAAATAACAAGTGATTTTAAAGACACAATATCCATGCATAAAAATTGTTTCCCCTTCAAGAAGAATGGCAAAACGTTAAACAGTTTTGCAAAAAGCATCACTGAGAAGGGACACTGAGAAGGTCTTTTAAAAAAATAGGCACATTTTAAGGGCAGGTAAGCCCCACCATTTTCCCCTGTAACTATAAAAAAGCATGAGGATTAAGACAAACATGCTTTTAAATATTAGTTGCTTTTCCACTCAAAAGATTGGTATCTTTTCTCATTTGAATACTCTGTAAAACCTAGCAACTTTTCCAAGACATCCCAGTTAAATCTCCCAAAGCCATGAGCACAAGAAGGCTGTATGAATGACCAAGTCCTTTGCATCCTTTCCCGGAATCCAGCCATGGTGACTTACAGCAGCACAGTCTGCAAACCGTTCTCGTGTTTCCTTCCCTTAAATGTTGTTTTCGATTTTCAAATTCTCCTTCAAACCACACTGTCACTCCTACTGGGCCAACACACCTCAATGCCTCAAAACCCTAAGGCCACCAACTCACAAAATGCTAAGCATTTCTCCTAACTAAAGCGCTCTAATCTGTCAAGCAAACTGGATGATCATTTTAAAATATAGCTGACATATATAAATATTGCTAAATACCTGCCCTTAGAGAATTATTCCTCTCAGTGGCCTAAATCTAATTTCTGGGCCCCAAAGGGACAATTTTCAAAACACAAATCCCTTAACCTGAGTAGAGTGGGCTTCTTCTTTGAAGACTGCTTGTAATGTAGCTATTTCTCAACCTTCAGACTTGGAATTCTCTTCCTACCCCTACCCCTTAAAGGGAGGTTCGTTTTCAATAAATCCTATCCCCTGAACATGCAAATCACACATGCTTCTCCATCCCATGTGAACATCTCACCAAGATTTTAATTACAGCTAGAAGGCAACTCAACAATTAAAAACGTTAAAAAGACAAAGGCACATCACTGTATCTGATATGGAATGCTGACTGCTTTATAAAAATTTCAGAAAGCAGGAGAGAAGTTACTAAAACATGGTAACGAAACAAAGTTTAGGAACTACTTTTGTTAAAGCAAAGCAAGTGCTGGAGAACAAATCGGTTAGTCTTTATTGAAAAATAGTATTACTGGGTTACACGGAATTGTTGGGATCTTTTTGTGAGAAATGTAACCTCAAAAAAACTTCAGCACTACAACCAACATCTCAACCATTTAAATAATTTACTATTTCTAAACAAGAGTCTCCTTTAAACACTAATATGCACATTTCCCATACTGAAATTATTTACCTTTTGACGCCTTTTCTCTTTCCTTTTGTCTTCTGTGTCCTGCAGCATTTTTTCTTTCCAGAGGTCAAAGAAATAGGAAGGATCAGTATAGAACTTCAGCCCGTCCTTCTTGTCATCTCTACAAATCAATGTATTGTAAGTTGGGGAAGAAAAGATTGTTAGAGACTTTTATATATGGGGTAATGTTCATTTGAACTCATGGGATTATAATATCTACATGGGGCACTTAAACTATCCTACACATACTAAGTCTTTAAGTTCCCTTATTTGAAAAAAATGTGAAAACATAAAATAGCAACCTGTTGTAGAATAATTAGGTTAAAAGTACTCTTGCAAATTTAGAATCAAGTATAGAAAATTGCTCTGAAAAATAATCACAACATGGCTCATATTCAGCAATTTATAATACCTCAATTATTTCACGAAAGTTTTTGTTTATTCCAACATGGGGTTATACAGAGAGATGGATGGATTCTTACTAAAGTACACATTCACTTCTACCCTGCAGCTTCAAATCATTAGTATAAAAATTAACAAGTACTCTATCCCTTTTTTCTCAATAAAGTTTGCCCAACATCCGTAAGTTTAATTACGAAAGAAACAGAGTATTTATGGGGCATAAATGTGAGGAAAAACAGTGATGAACTATGTATTTTCAAACTGGAAGCAACCTACATAGAAACTTTATTCACTTGTAGCCATTTCATTTTAAAGCACTGTCACAGATAATTACTGTGGTCTAGAGAATATTTTAAGTCTTCAAACAAGTAACTCATTTATCATAAAACCAATGATGCAGATAGCAGAGGTCCAAAGCTGTCACAGAAATCAACAGTCATGATCAAAACCAACATGATACAAAGTAAACACTGTTTTCTATTAATGTTTTAAAAAGTATCTGGCTTGAAGACTACCTTCAAAAGGAGAAAGAACATTTTTATATTATTTCATATCAGTATTTCAACAAGTCATTAAGGAACATAGGGGAAGCAAAATCAGTTAAATGAGTATAGGAGAGTTTGTGCCCAAACAGTCAAAGAAGGCTAACTGAATTATTCAGAAGGTAAAAAAAAAGGTCTGTCATTAAAGCCCCTGCTATGCCATCTCCTGGTGTCTTAAACTATCAAACACCAAGGCTTGGGTGCCTATGTGGCTATTCCAGTCACTATGTCTGAAAATCACTGAAGAGCCAGTACAACTCACACTATACCTTAACCTTTGACTATTAATGTCCTTCCTTTCTTTTCCTAGTTTCCCAATTGATAGGCAACCTGCATAATAGAGATTTTATTAATAACATTATGAGAAAGAGTATTTGTTTCCCTAAGATACCAAGGCCTTGCATATAGGTAGAGGTCTAGAAAAAGCTGCAAAATTTAAGATGTATAAGGTGTACATTTCTTTTCTAAAAAATGGAGCCAGTACCTTAGTGAAGGCAGGAACTCAAGTAAGCAAATGTTAACCTTGACAAGAATATAAACAGATATGTTCTTTTTTAAAATTATTATTATTTAAGTTCTGGGATACATGCGTAGAATAGCAAGTTTGTTACACAGGTATACATGTGCCATAGTGGTTTACTGCATCCATCAACCCGTCATCTACATTAGGTATTTCTCCTAACGCTATCCCTCCCCTTGACCCCATTCCCCAAAAGGCTCGGGTGTGTGATGTTCCCCTCCCTGTGCCCATATGTTCTCATTGTTCAACTCCCCTTTATGAGTGAGAACATGCGGCGTTTGGTTTTCTGTTCTTCTGTCAGTCTGCTGAGAATGACAGTTTCTAGCTTCATCCATGTCCCCTGCAAAGGACATGAACTCATCCTTTTTATGGCTGCATAGTATTCCATGGTGTATATTTGCCACATTTTCTTTATTCAGTCTATCACTGATGGGCATTTAGGTTGGTTCCAAGTCTTTGCTATTGTGAATAGTGCTGCAATAAACATGCATGTGCATGTGTCTTTATAGTAGAACGATTTATAATCCTTTGGGTATATACTCAGTAATGGGATTGCTGGGTCAAATGGTATTTCTAGTTCTAGATCCTTGAGGAATCACCACACTGTCTTCCACAATGGCTGAACTAATTTACACTCCCACCAACTGTGTAAGAGTGTTCCTATTTTGCCACATCTTCTCCAGCGTCTGTTGTTTCCAACAGCTTCTAAACACTTAATTTTTCAGTCACTTAGGCTGGGGCGTGGTGGCCCATGCCTGTGATCCCAGCACACTGGGAGGCTAAGGAGGGTAGATCACCTGAGGTCAGGAGTTTGAGACCAGCCTGACCAACATGGTGAAACCCGGTCTCTACTAAAAATAAAAAATTAGCCAGGCTTGATGGCACATGCCTGTAATCCCAACTATTTGGAGGCTACGGGAGGAGAATCGCTTGAACCTGGGAGACGGAGGTTGCAGTGAGCTGAGGACAGGGCATACTACAAGGGATGGAGAGACAGTGTATGAAAGAGGGATATGGGACAGGAAGTGACAGCAGGTATGGGAAGAAAGTGCTGAGCTAGGAGAAGGCAGGAGGGGTGTTTAGAAAAAGCATTTTTAGTTAGTATCTTCATATTATGTTTTGCACTATTTATTTTCCTTGCAAGTCTGGTCCTGATAATGTGTCCTACCTACCATTTTCCAGTAACAGAAGGTTAATTTGTTGACTGTATTTTCACTCTTCAAAACCCCTAACACTGCAGAATACACTTTTTCTGAATTAAATATCGAATGTCTCTGCAGTGCTGAGACTGGTATTTTGCTGCATTATAAATGTATTATGCAGTTCCTTTCAAACTGACTTTGAATCTAAAGAACAACAACATAACCACACACAATACTGTTATGCAATGTACTCACTTCTACTTAAGGTAGCTATATCTAAAAGCTAAAATCAGAGCTCACATTTCCATTGTTAAACGTATCAATATGTTAAAAAACCAAAACTTTAATAATTATGTACCAATGAGTACCTTCAATGCAATTATTATTTTCAAAGTTTGAAGCAATTCTGAATCTTAACCCAGATGAGCCATCAAGGACATTCCCACACAATGCATCAGCTTGCTTCCAGCTCTGCCCAGTTCTCCCCTCATCTCTAGGAAAGGCTCTGGCACACAAGAAGCTATACCTGTATGGTGTCAGGATGTTCAGAGGTGGTGGCTTATCACTCTGGTTGTAAATATCAGCAACAGGATTCGGAATGCTGTTCTTTGAAACCACCTGCTGGTCTTGGACTGTGGAACTTTTGAAAGCTTTTTTCATGTTGATATCCTGTAGTGAGACTATTTAGAGAAAATCCCCCCAAGTTGAGTTATATAGAAATATTTTTAACTGTTTAGAAATAAGTACCATTTGACTCACAATCAAAAACACCTCCTAGAACAAGCAAATAATATTTTTTATTGTCCATTTAAAACCATGCTTAAATAGCAAGTGAATTCCTTCCCTTTCATAGATAACAGTTATCACTACGAAATGAGGTCAAATTATGGGTTTTTTTTTGTAGTAATGTAATTGTTTCACTGAACCTGATATTAGAGTAACATTCTTTATTTAAACAGCACATCTCAGAAACCACACAGGAATATAGTTATGAATGTAACAGGCATGTAAATGCAAAGATTTGAATATCCTAAGGAAAACACCATTCAAACAACATTAGTTTAAATATAATGCACGTGGGAAATACTTCTGCAAAAATTACACAAATGGAAATAACACCTTAAGTTTTTCTGAAACAAACATTAAGGAAAGATGGCAAAGCTTTTCAACATGCATCTAGTCCCAGAAATTAAGTAGCGTAATTGATGATACAAAATTACGCTAAGGATTCAGAAAACCAGGGCTGGGTAAAGCTCTTTCTTGTGCTTGTACAACACTTTATATTTCATTTATTAATTCATCTGACTTTCATCAAACTTTCTGAGGTTGACAAACTAGGCTATTAACCTACCTTCTCAACCATGGAAGCTGAGATTCAGGAATGTTAAGATTCCAAAAACTCTAACAAAAAAAGTGGCAAGACCAAAATGGAATACAGACTACCTAACTTGCAGTCAAGTATTTTTTCTACGGTAACATCCATGGCAAGGAAAGTAATAAGGTAAAATCTTGTTTGAAAAAGGATTTTAAAGATATGACATGTACTATAAAATCTCATAAAATTTAATCTACAGATTAATTTTTTCCAGGGTAAGGTTTATCATAAGCATTCTAATGGCAATAGCCAACAAAAAGTTGAAGAAAGATGAACAGCTATTAAAAGTCACCGTGATACTAATTTGAATGATTGGTTTAAGATGTTAAGAATTCCTTATCGGAACAGATCAAGTAATACTTATTGTTGGAAAAGTAAGAATGTCTCTATAATGGATATTAAAATTAATGTTCTACATTTTTGTTATATTTGTAATTCACTGATCAAATTTTGACCTTTGAAAAAAGACCTGAACATGAAATATGTATCTTTTTTAAATGATGAGGGATTAATTCCACAAATAACTACTTTAAAAAATAAAAATAAAAGCATTATTTCTTACCAATACTACTCTATAGGTATAGCACAAAAATCAGATGCTAGGATATTTTTAAAGCAACAAGAGAAATTGTTAACTGCTGTTATTTAAAGGTAAAACTAAATTTTAACCTAAATATTTTTCTCAAATATGAAATGGTATATTTTGTACTTTTTAGTATATTTTCTCCAGCTCAATCTCAGTCTTTCATTCAAGATACTGAAAGCAAAATTTTAAAAAAGGAACTGTTGATAGTTTTAATTTTGTTGAAACTGACAATTTCAGGGTATATATCATCAAGTGTCTATCAGTTAATTATACAATGCTTGTCAATATTAACATTATTTTAAAACCTGCAGCCTAAAGGCCTTCGGTAAATGCTATTTCTGAGAAGGTTAACAAAGTTTTTAAATCAGCAGGATCACCAGGATTTTACAGGCATGAGTCCTAACAAAAGCACCAGGTGCTCAGACCTTCCCTGTGTCACACCTTCCCTGTGTCAGTTGGACCATATCTCCAGAGTGATTCTGTAATTTTTAGTTAAGAAACTATTTTAAAAATAACTATCAGTAACCTAAATTGGGATTTCTAATACTGACTGTATTTGATGAAACATTTAAAACAAATACTATACGTGTTATATTTTTTTAAGAGTATAGAGATGAGGTAGACAAGATATGAATCTTTTCATCATGAATTAACACAAAGTTGTAGGTTTTTCCCTCACTCTTCTTCTAGGAAAAGACAAGATGAAATATCAGCATACCACCCCAAGGAAAAAGCAGTAATTACACTGCAATTAATTACTACCATCCTGTCAACATCACTTCTAGTTCACTGCTTTCAGGCAATTACCTACCCTCTTCCACTGTTGAATCCAGCTGGGTGACTTTGACAGCGAGGCGATCAATTCTGTCTTGAAGAGAATTTGCTCTGATGTAGAAGTTGTTAGCCTCATTAAACAACTCACCAAATATGTCTTCTGCATGTTTGCCTATAGAAGAAAATGAATGGAGAAGGCCATCTGTTAGGGAGCTGATGAGGCGGCCCTCACACATCCTCATCAGTGCTTATTCCTGTTAACATGTGGGATTTTGTGCAAACAAGTATGAAAATAAAATATCACAGTCCAAGGCCTTTAGAACTTTTGAAGTTTATTAGAGATACTCATATAAATGTAAAATTGACACAGAGTTGGAGAATTTTAAAATACCCCAGACAGTATAGAATCTTTATTGCTATATGAGCTATCACTCAAGTTGCTTTCCACTAACTGCAACTTAAGTTCTCATTTTTCATGCTTTAAGTATAAATACAATCTCAGGAACCAAACTTTCACTTTATTCTCCAAGATAATTCAATTATCATTTTGGCCTTTAAATCTGGGATTTTATCTCATTCACAATCAGAAACATTAGATATCTTATTTGTGCCTAACACTTTCCAACAGCATTAAATTTTTCTAATTAATATTTTGAAATCTAGGTATATAGTGCTGACTCTCACACTATCTGTAAATGAAGATTTTGAATTCTGAGTTAAATTTTTCTGCATGGCTCATTTCTACATTCCTCTGAGTGCTAGATATAACTCTCACTTTTCTTAAAATGTAACATTTCTGAAAATTTAGCAAGCCAGATAAGAATCATTATCTGCTTACACTGAATTTCCAAGTTCTAACACATATTAAATAATTG
Organism: Ateles fusciceps; assembly: GCA_036589455.1. Classification (NCBI taxonomy): domain Eukaryota; kingdom Metazoa; phylum Chordata; class Mammalia; order Primates; family Atelidae; genus Ateles; species Ateles fusciceps. The sequence goes on from JAZHEH010001544.1 coordinate 963,028, forward strand.
CCTACTTTGAGTGTGCAGGGCACATCTCACCTTAACTTTTCTGAAGGAGATACCTACCACTTCTTTCTATTTTCAATCAGTTTATCACAAGGTCAGGAGTTTGAGACCAGCCTGACCAACATGGTGAAACCCTGTCTCTACTAAAAATACAAAAATTAGCCAGGCATGATGGTGCATGCCTGTAATCCCAGCTACTCAGGAGGCTGAGGCAGGAGAATCGTTTGAACCCGGGAGGCAGAGGTTGCAGTGAGCCAAGATTGTGCCACTGCACTCCAGCCTGGGCAACAGAGCAAGACTCAAAAAAAAAAAAAAAAAAAAAAAAAAAAGAGAAAGAGAACCTGTACCTCCCAGGAAGAAAACTTCATTAAAATTAAGAATAACCCTAAAGTTCTTGTGGTGCTTTATATTTTGTACATTGCTTTCACAGACACTTTCTGTACTCTTTGCTATAATCCATGAGACTGTGAACTACGTCTGTTCAATGTTTTAGCTCTAGCCTTGTGTCATGCTTCCTGCACACACCTGTTCAATGAATAAGTGAGCCCAGGAGGTAAACAGGAAGTTAATGTTTTCATTCTCTGGCTGACTAAACTGCGGATCAGAAAGGTGATCTGTCCAAATCCCATGGCTAGCATGTGGCAGAAATAGATGGAAAAAAAAAAATATATATATATATATATATGGCCTTTTAACTTTCTAACTTTCAGTTCTCTGCTTTTATCACATAGCTCCCCTGGACTCCCTTAGCTGCAATCTTCATGAATTATTTCATGCCATGAAACACTCGATAATTTCTTATCTACTTAATGAAAGGGACTAAAATATTTTACTGCTTAAATGGTTACACCCAGACACTGGGAATCAATTCTTACGCATTTAAAATTAGTATAATTTCATAGATTCTAACTAACTGTTTTAACAAGAAGAATTTCTCTTAGAAAATAAGAATAAATCAATAAATACATACCCCATCCCCCATCAAAAGAGGAGAGAAAAACCCAGATTTCAGCTTTCTGCTAAGCACTAAGTTGTTTCTCTTAAAGCTCAATATCCATAGCATGGTCTTCCGGGTTTACTTAAAATTCTGTTGACAGTTCCCTTTCTCATAATATGCAAAAATGGTTCCACAAAGGCAAAAAATAAATAAATAAAGCCTTCACACAAACTATATACATTTAAAAATACTATAACTAGCTGTGGCATCCAGAATTAATGTTTGTTTACTGCTTTATGAACTCTTTCCTGAGCTCCAGACTTGCCATCTAATTAACTACTGAACATCCTCATGTTGATGTCTGTTAAGATTCTAAATCCTGTACAAGTTGAAACATAATTCCTTTTCACCTTACCTCAAACTTGCATCCCATGTTGAAAAGCAACCACTATTCCAAATGAAGCCCAAGCCAGAAATGGTGTCACCGTGACAGCTCCCTCTCTATAGGGATAACTTAACACCAAGTCTTGTCCCTTCTACACCCACCGCCATCTTGCGCCAGACCCTCATTTCTCTCCTGAATCACATCAATAGCTTTTACATTCACCTCCCACCCTCGAATTCAGGCATCACATTGCTGCTAAATGATCTAACTGAAAGAACTGGCTATGTCATTCCTACTTAATTTCTTTACTGCTCCCCATGATTTCAAGATAAATTCTAATAAGCCCCTTAGTATGACACAGAAGGCTTTGGGTATCACACTTCATTTCTTTTTTCCCCAGTTTTTTAAAAAATAATTTCAACTTTTATTTTAGATTCAGGGGGTACATGTGCAGGTTTGTTACTGACACTACGGTTTGGGGAATGAATGGTCCCATCACTCAGGTAGTGAACATAATATCCAAGAGACAGTTTGTCGGCCCTTGCTCTCTCCCTCTCCCCCGCATCCAGCAGTCCCCAGGGTCTACTGTTCCCATTTTTTATGTCTATGTGTACCCAATGCTTGGCTCCCACTTATAAGTGAGAACATGCAGTATTTGGTTTTCTGTTCCTGTGTTAATTCTCTTAGGATAATGGCCTCCAGCTGCATCCATGTTGCTACAAAAGACATGATTTCATTCTTTATTATGGCTGTGTGGTATCCCGTGATATACCACATTCTCTTTATCCAACCCACCATAGATAGATTCTCAGGTAGATTCCATGTCTTTCCTATTGCAGATAGCGCTGTGATGAACATACGAGTGCATGTGCCTTTTGGTAGAATGATCCATTTTCCTTTGGGTCTATGCCCAGTAATGGAATTGCTGGGTGGAATGGTAGTTCTGTTTTAAGTTCTTTGAGAAATCTCCAAACTGCTTTCCACAGTGGCTGAACTAATTTACATTCCCACCAACAGTAAGTAAGCATTCCCTTTTCTCTGCAACACTGCCAACATCTGTTATTTTTTGACTTTTTAATAGTAGTCTTTCTAACTGGCCGCACCTATTTCTGCCCTCGTTTGGTGCTCCAGCCAGAATGCACTATTGCGGCCCCACACTTACCCTACTTCCTCACATTCTGTCTGTGCTTCTGCACAGCTGCTCTGCTCCCTCTGCCTCATGCATGGGCATCCCCTTCCTCACTGTAATAGCTGACACTCCCGAGCACTCACAGGGGCAGACCAAAGCCTAAGTGTTTTACCTACCCTTTCTCTTCTTACTAATCTCCCATGATTTCAGTCATTTTAACAGTTTTAAGAATGACTAAACTCCCTCTCACCACTATCTCATACCCATTAGGATAGCTACTGTTTAAAAAACAAAACAAAAATGCAGAAAAGTGTTGGTAAGGATTTGGAGAAATTAGAACTCCGTGCACTGTTAGTGAGAATGTAAAATAGTACGATTGCTGTGGAAAACTGTGTGGTGATTCCCCAAAAAATTAAACATATGATCCAGCAATTCTACTTGAGTATATACCCCCAAAGAAATGCAAGCAAGGATGTGAAGAGACATTTGCATACCTATGTTCACAGAAGCATTATTCACAGTAGCAGACCCAGAGGTGGAAGAACCCAAGTGTCCATCAACACATGAATGGATAAACAAAATATGGTATACATATACAACAGGATATTATTCAGCCTTTAAAGGGAAGGAAATTCTGACATACGCTACAATATGGATGAACCTTGAGGACATCATGCTGAGCAAAGTAAGCCAGTCACAAAAAGACAAATACTGTATGATTCCACTTATCTGAGGCATCTAAAGTAGTCCAATTCAGAGAGACAGACAATAGAATGAATGGTGGTTGCCAGGGGTTGGAGGAAGAGGGAAATGGGGAGTTCTTTAATGAGTGCAGAGTTTAAGTCCTGCAAGATGACAACATTCTGGAGTATCTGTTGCACAACCATGTACACACAGTGGTTAGCACTACTTGCTACAGTTTGAATGTTGGTTGCCTCCAAATCTCATGTTGAAATGTGAGCCCCAGTGTTGGAGGTGGGATGTAATGGGATTTGTTTGGATCATGGGGGTGGATCCCTCATGAATAGACTAACGCCCTCCCTGGGTGAGTTCTTGCTCTATTAGTTCCTGTGACAGCTGGCTATTAAAAAGAGCCTGGCAGTACCTCCTGCTCTTTGCATCCTTTCTCTCCATGTGACCTCTGTACCCACAGCTACCTTTCACCTTCCCCCATGGGTGGAAACTTTCTGAATTCTCACCAGAAGCAGATGCTGGTGCTATGCTTCTTGTATATGCTGCAGAACCATTAGCCAAATAAACTTCTTTTCTTTATAAATTACACAGCCTCAGGTACTCCTTTATAGCAACAAAGATGCTACTGGACTGTACACTTAAAAATGGTTAAGGTAAATTTAATGTTATGTAAATTTTATCACAATTAAATTTTTTTAAACCTAGAGAAAAAAATCATAAAAATCTAGAATTATGCACTGAAAAAAACCTCCCTCTCCCCTGCTCCTCACCCTACACTCTATCTCTCTTTCCTTTACAACAAAGCATCCCCAGACTGCCCCATGCTGCTCTGTCCTCTTCCCCTTTCTCCATTCTGCCCAATCCCACACCAGTCCTGTTTTTGCCCTATCACTCTATGAAAGGGCTGGCCCAACTCAGCAGACCATCTCTCTCTGCTAAGTCAAGGGCCAGTTCTGGGCCTCATCCATCCAGCCTCTCCCCGTGGCACGGCCCAGTGTTGACCATGATGTCCAGGCCAGGCCTGCTCGCTGAGAGCTTGCAAGTGCCCTCCCGCCTTGCAGGCCCTCAGCTCCCTCTGCTGCTTCCTCCATCCCCAGACTCAAAACTCTGCAGGAGCCCAGGGCTCAAGGTCTTGGGCTTTTCCTTTTTATTTAAAAAAAAGTTATTTATGCTACTTTAAAAAAAAAAAAGCTAATTACTTCTGCTTCTAAATCTAGTGTTTTAATATTTCCAAACTCCACTTTTAAAAACTACTGACACAGAAAAAAGGATCTGTGTTAAATATTCCAACCTCTTCTCTTTTCCATCAACATTTTTTAGGCGTCTCATCCGGTCTAATGGCTGTAAACACTTCCTTTATGCTGATGACTCCTAAATTTCTACTTCCAGATGGACCTCTTCCTGAAATCCTGACGCATGTATCAAACTCCTTACTGACAGCATCACTGGGTGTCTAGTAACTCAAATGTAACTTGCTCAGAATGGAGTCCTGATACCCCCTCATAAATCTGCTTCTCTCCCGTCTTCCCCTCTTGGAAGGGCCAGCTCCGTTCTTCCTGTTACTCCAGTCATAGATTTTAGGGTCATCCTTACCCTCTCATTCACTTGCACTCCACACTGGCTCTCCTGCAAACTGTTATACCCATCCATTTTCAGAATATATGCAGGGTCTGGCTGCTCTGCACCACCTGCCCTGATCCTACCCTGTCCCAAGGCACAATCACCACTTCTCTGGACCTTCCTGACAAGGGATTAGTCTCCAGCTCCCTGACCCCCATATACACCCCTGCTCAGTTCACTCTGAACCGAACAGGCCCAGCCATCTTGTCCAAACCAACCTCAGATCATGCTACTCCTCCGAATGTTCAAAGCCATTCCATGCCTTGCCAATTCACTCAGAATAAAAGCTAAAGGCCAGATGACCGCTTATAAGCTCCTACACGACCTAGCTCCGTTCACCTTTGGGCCTCATCTCCTATTAACCTCTTCCTCATATGTCCCACCCCAACTACCCTGGCTTCCTCACTGTTTTTCAGACATGCCAAGCATCCCCCTTCTCCCCAGGCCTTTGCATTTCCAGTTCCTTCTGCATAGACCACTTATGCTCCAGAGATTCACATGGTTTCCTCCCTCACTTCATCTAGTTCTATATCCAAATGTCACCTTCTAAGTGAGGCTTCCTAGCAGCCCTAGCTAAATGCCACCTCATCACACATGTGATCACACACCCCTCTTACCCCTGCCCTGCTGCATGTTCCTGCTTAGCACTAATCACCAAGTAATAAATTATGCACGTGTATGTTTTCATCTTGTTTCTCGTCTGTCTCCCATCACTAGGATAGACGATCCACAAAGACAAGGATTCCCCTCAGCTCTGTGTACTGCTGTATCAATCCCCAATGTCTAGAGCATGCCTGGCTTATAGAAGGTACTCAGAAAAGATTTCAAAATAAATGAATAAAAAACGCAAGAACTGAGTCCTGGCTAACTCGGGATGCAGACTGGGCTCTGTAAGAGCATTTGCCCCCCTCTGTGCTCCACAATGCCCTAAGCTGACCTGGATCACAGGACTTGTCAGAAAACTCTAATCTTGCCTCCATTCACCTAAGCTCTAGGAGAGCTGGAGTTCTGCCTTTCACCCCTGAACTGCTTGTGCTCAGCCAGTGCTCAACAACTGTTAGCTGAATGGAAAACACATTATGCCAGTGTTTCTTGTCAACAAGCACAAAGCCAACAAATGCTTCCTGCTAAGGAAGGCTGGGCAATGAGGGGCTAAAAGGATTAAACATGTTTCTATGTCTTGGGGTGTCTCAAAGTCATTAATAAGCTAATGTGTACTGGCAATCTGCAAGAGAAGCATCTAACGTATCATGTTCTCATAGTGAGTGGGCCTAGAAACACCTAATAACATCTTTCAAAACTACTGTTTTATAGAATCCGTTTGGGGAAATGTTGGGTGATTTGTAGATAAGTACCACGTTCCAAATGCTTCATATTCAGGTCTATCAGTTCTTTATTTCTGAATGTCTGACAAAGTCACAAAATGAAACCAATTTTTGTGTTTCTATTTGACCATTCATAGTTTAAAATAAATTCAAACATACATACACACTCCAGTGCAACTTTAGAAACTCCCATCCTATCCCCTTTGGCTGTGCAGAAAACTAATTAATAGGAATTAGCATATACACTAAGAATATGGGAGTGTACATCACAGCCTCTTGCAAAAGCGACAGTAGTGTTCTCAAAGCACAGCAAGTATTGTTGAGAACACCCCCCATACTCTCTGCTCAATGCTGTATAAATAGAAAAGGACAAGCAACATTTGTCTCTATGTCCGACGCCTAACCCTATTTGAAAAACATGCAACTGATACTACATTTCCACTCAGAAGTTCTCAATTTATAAAGGGATATAAAATTTAAAGACTTGCATAATTAATATTTTGCCAGCTGCTGAAAGTTGACAAGTGTCTGAAGAGAAAAAAAATGGAAGGAGCTATATTTTCTGATGAATAAGAATAAAGTGTTATAATTACAGTCTTCAGTTTTGCAAACAGCAAATGATTTGAAAAGCTGAATTCTACTCACTCTTTCAATGGCAAGTCCATTAATAGCTAAACTAATTCTGAATTATGAACCACACTGAGGTAAATGCAATTTATTCATTCTTTACTGACAAAGGTTCCACTCCTGGACTTATTAGTACCACATGAACTTGTGTCCAAGTACATCAGGTTGAGATACATGCCTCTGTCAACTAAAGAAAAACCAGGCTTTTGAAGAATTAAAGTTAGCTTTATTTATAAGTCTTACTGAGGAATGTAATCCAGGAGAGGCTTCTCAAGACTTGTTAGACTACTTTAAAGCAGTATTTTAGCCCAGAGTTTATGTATAAGTGATGGTGTCCCTGCCTGTGTCTAGCAGGTACATCAAATGTGTTTAGAAGTTTTATTAAATACTTTTGCACCAACCTAACAGAAGTTACAATAGAGTAAAATGTGAGGGTACATCCCGTTATAGATGATAAGGCAAAATCATTAGACATTATCTTCTGTATAGGAAAAGATAAGGGCTAGGATTACTGAATTCACCTTTTTTGGAAAATGCAGTGATTTAGGCAGGAGATGCGGGGAATGTGCGCTCTACCCCATGTATCATCTTCAGGACATTCTTCCAGAGGGCTGCGCTCAGTCCTTAAGTCAGGGGCTTTGTCAAGTTTTGTTGACAAAGGATTTTGTGGAATTCTGCTGGCAAGTCAAGCCAATGAGCAAAGGGCTTCTTACTTTTCTTACAGTGACCCCTCTGGTTGTATTTACAAGACCAGCGGTGATTGTCTTATGCAGTTGGGAAGGTTCTTCTCTAGAAAGGTCCATGGTCTTTAGTCACAGTTGTCACAGTCATAAGGAATGAGTATTGGGTGTGGCGTGTATACCTGTCTATTTATTAGAAAACACATTTTGGACTGTATTTATTTATTTAGTATGATCTCACTTTTTTCTTGATGTCATCTTTTTCTGCACCTAATGGATTTCAATGGGACTATTATAAGGAACTATAGATAATATATGGTAGTATTTATTTAAAAGAACATAAAAGTGAGCTATAGATTGGAGAAAACATAACAAAATTGACATGTGGTATAATTTTTATTAACTGTATTTTTTAATCAAAACTTTTTATGGAAATATTAATTTTTATCTGGGTTAGAATAAGACTTTTTTATTTCTTGGTGTTGGGAAGGTTTATTTCTTCATGTTGGGAAGTCGTATTTCTTGGTGGGGAAAAATAACTTTGTTATTTCTTGTAGGCTGACCAGATTGCTAGCAATGTGGGGTCAGTCATGACATGAAATTATACGTTATTTTTTGAATAATGAATTATTTTTAGTAACTGGGTGACAATTACTCTGGCCTTAGCCACTGATAAATGGTTTCTAAATTCTGGAGAGTTTAGGTAAAAAGAAAGGTTAAGTGTTTTAATTTGTTTACGAAACTACACTTTACTCAATTGTTTTAAGACATAAATAGCTTAAAATAAACTTTTTTGACTTTGAAAAACAAAATATAAAGAAAATCACTAATGTTTTGACTTTGTCTCACGCCTCTAAATTTCCAAAGCATAAACACTATACATGGGTTTTCAACTGTATTTAAAAGTGAAGATTTACTGGAAACACAGTATCTTGTATGAGTCCTTTCTGTGGTACAAAGAGCAGTCATAACTAGGGCTTTCAAAAATTTTAGCACACACACTAGCACCTAGATCTTGGTTTGTCAAGATTTTGGCTTTTCATTCTCCCCTAAAAGGAATCAGCCTTTTTGGAAAAATGACTCCAGGGCTGAGGGTACAAAAGCACATGAGCCTAGAATGCGTTGCTGTGCTACAGTCAAGTGCTAAAAGGACTTTACTTCTGAGGACACAGAAGCCTGTCTGAAAGGGTTCCCACTGGCCACATCTGGAAAATACAAGGATCAAAATAAGTCAATGGATTATAAACCATAGAATAAAATAGTCCATACTGACATAAATGAGCAAGTAATTAAATAAATAGGGAAAGAAGTGAAAGCACTTGCAGCAGAATGCTAACTAACTAATGCTGAAGAAAATATGGCATGACAAAAAAAAATCACCATTCTGCAAGCACCACAGATATTGCTTCCGCTGAGGATCATCGATGGATGCTGAAACTAATGGTTCATAGAAGGATGAGAAACAGAACATTTATATAGTCTCAAAGTGTCTCCCCATATGATTCTTTTTAATTACATAGGAAAAAAAACTTTACAGAAACTTTGGGTAATCCAATGATGAAAGTCAGTATCACCACTTACGGGACAAGTAGACACATGAGCTTCCTGATAAAATGCACTGGGAAGGACACATCATCACTGCGTGATATTTCTGTCAATATCCTAAATCTAGTCATGATAAGACATTAGAAAACTTTTTTGACTTTGGAAAACAAAATATAAAGAAAATCATTAATGTTTTGACTTTGTCTCACACCTCTAAATTTCCAAAGCATAAACACTATACATGGGTTTTCAACTGTATTTAAAAGTGAAGATTTACTCGGAACATTCCATAACATTAATGCTGGTTCCCTTCAAAAGTGTCAAGGTCATAAAAGTCACAGACTGAGGAACTATTTCAGATTAAAGGAGACAAAAAAAGAACGCATTTTTAATACATACGCATACATGCATATGTATGACGGGAAAGTGGAAGAGAAGTCTGAGAAAAAAGAAGAAATGTAAAACAAAATCTGGGAAATCTGGGTGAAAGTTTATGAACATTCTTTGTACTGTTTTTGATCTTTTTGAAGTCTAAAATCATTTCAAAATGAAAAGTTAAAAATGAAACTTTACTATAGTATCTGTAATGTCAGTTGCTATTGAATTCCATAAAATAACAAGTCATATTGTTGGGCTTAAAGTTTTTTTCTCTTTTTAAACTTATCTTTTCTCCTATGAAAGCAATACATGTTTATTATAAGAAATACAGAAAATATAGGAAAGTAAACAGTAGGAAAATGGCCCAAAGTCCAATTAACAACTCTAATACCGTTCTGATTGATTATAAAACTAATACTGCTCATAGAGAAAATTTGGAAAATTCAGAAAAATAGAAACGTCAACCATAATTAACTACAATGAACTTTTAAAATACTTCTTTACAATATTCTTTCTAAACATTTTAAGAACTAAGAAAACAGACACTGATTATTAAGCATATTCATTTTTTCAGCAAATATTCAAGCATCTACTGTGTATCAGGTCTCGTCCTTATTGCTTAAAGGAATACACTTGTCGACACTGTCCCTGTTCTCATGAAGTGTATATTATGGTTGAGGAAAACAGACAATAAACAAGCAATGTGTCAGGTGATAATAAGTGCTATGGGGAAAATAAAGCGGTATTTTTTATCGAGAATAGAGTGGAATAAAGTGGGTGGTGGTATTTCAGTGGTCACGAAAGTCCTCTCTGATAAGATGGTATCAACTGACTGAAGAGGGGAAGAGACAAATATCTAGAGCAAGAACTTTCAAGGCAGAAGACAAATATGTGCTTGGTGTTTTTGTGAGCAACATGAAGGAGGCCAATGTGGCTAAGAAGTCCAGTGAGTGATGGGAAAAAGGGCAGAAGAAGAGGACAGAGAAATAGATGCCCTTCCCTCTGTGTTGGGGCAGGGGTTGCGGGGGAGTGACTAGAAATCCGAAAGCAGGTGAGAGGCATGGGGACTTGGATTGGAATAGTGACCTCGGGTTAGCTAACAGGCATACAGATTTGCTATACATTTTGAAGATGACTGACCTCATTCTCTATTGGACTGGATGTCTCTGATATGAGAGAAAGATAATCAAAAGCAGTATAAAAGGAGAGCTCCCACTTGCTAAGACAGATGGGGGATGGCTGGGAAAGAGAGGAAAGAAATCATAAGTGCAGTTTTAGATGTGTGGGATTAAAGATACCTATTAGAAATCCAATTGAAGACACTGAGTGGGCAGTTGTATGTAAGTTTGAAACTAGGAGACAGGTCAGAACTGAAGACATAAATTTGGACATCAGCAGCATAAAGATGTTATTTTGAGTCATGGGACCTGATGAGGTCACTTAGTGAATGAGAACAGGCAGAGAAGAGCCAAGTGGGGAAGATCATTGAGGAGACAAAGAACAGCTTGTGAGGCAGGAAATACACCAGAGTGAGGCAGCGGACCCAGCGCAGGTGAAGAGTGTTTCTCCAGAGGAGGAAGTTACCTGTGAGTCGCATGCTAGTAACAGATGAAGTAACAAGGCTGAGCCTGGCCACCGGATTAGCAGCATGCAAGTCACTAGGCATGCCAATATGCACAGTTTCAAAAGCATGAGTGTGACAAAATCTTAACAGGAACAACAATGTGGGAAAGAGAGGCCATGAAGATATGAATACGTCCTTCAAGAAATCTTGCTGCAAAGGGGAGCAAGAAATGGGATGGCAGGGGAGAGGATGATCTGAAATTTACTGAAATTGGGAGATTTCTTTATACTTATACTTGATGAGAATGCCACAGAAAGAGGGGGAAAAGATAATACAGAGAAGAGAGACGGTGCATGTAGCCTGGAGAGAGCCTGAGGGTGTGGGATCCAGTGCTCAGCTGGAGGAGATGGCTTTGGATAGGAGCATGAACAGCCTATCCATTTAAGGGGAGGGTGAGCAGGACACATGGGTGCAGAGCCTATCAGTGGGCAATGTGTCAGAAGGGGGACCTTCACTTCTCCTCTGATTGCTTTCCTTTAGCAGTGAAATAAGCAGCACAGTTATCAGCAGAGTGGGGGAGGTGTGAGGTGGAAAGATATGAAATAGGCAACTGAGAGCACAAAAACTAACTAACACAGAGATTACAAGGGGACTGCTGAGCAACACCGAGGGCCCACCTGAGGCATGGGCTAATGATTTTAAACCTTTCTTCCGTTCTAGCATAAGCATTTAAAGCCACATACTTTTCTCTATGTACTTCTTTAACTAAATCCCACAAATACATTGGTATTTTGTGTTCATTATCACATGGTTAGGAATCGTTTCTAATTTCCCTTTTGAATTTTTCTTTGACCCAAGGATTTTAAAAATATTGTTTGATTTTCCAATATTTGAGAATTATCTAAAAAGATTATAATTATCTCATTATCATCACCCTCTGTATATTAATCTTTTCAAACTTATTATTTTATGGCCTACCAGATGTCCCGTTTTGGTGTATGTTTCATGGGAAATTAAAAGAACATGGATTCTACAACTTGGGAGTTTGGTGTACAAAGATGAATTAAGTCAGATTGGTTAGTAAGTTGTTCAAACCCTCTATATCCTTACAGATTTTCTGCACACTTGTTCTTTCAGTTACTGAGGGGTACTTGTTAAAATCTCCAACTATGATTTTGGGTTTGCCTACCTCTCCCCCTAGCTCTATTTTTGTTCCACGTACTTTGCAGCCCTCTTACTAGGTACATACAGATTTACAGTTCTGTCTTCCTGACTCTTTCATCACCTTTAAAGGTCCTGCCTTATCTGTTCTATAGTTTACTTTATCTGACAGTCACAAAACCACACCAGCTTTCTTATACCTTGACTTTGCAGGGCATGTTTCTTCGTTAACTTTCTTTAAATCAGTGTCTTCATCCTCAAAATCCATGTACTTTAGTCTCACTTTTTTACTTAGCCTGATATTCTCTACCTTTTAAGAGGAAGTTTAAAATGTTTTTATTTAAATAAATTATTGCTGTGATTAGGTTTAAATCTATCGTCTGAGTGTTTTCCATTTGGCCCTCTGTTCCTATTCCTTTGTTCTTCCCTTCTTGCCTCCTGGGATAATCAAATCATTATTTTAGGATTCCACTTGATCTCTCTGTTATTCTTGATGGTTACTGGTAATTATACTATGTACCCTTAACTCGTCTCTACTTTCAAATAACAGTATTTCATAAACAATGTAAAACACAACAGTGTAAGTCTATCACTTTCACATTCAGAGCATTTACTGCCACATATTTTATTGTCACATTCATTTAAATGCCATAATAAATGTTAAACACTTACTAGTCTTTTAAGCAGATACAGGCCTCATTACTGATGACCTTTTCTATTTAATTTAAATACATTTTCTGGTAATCTGGATTCCTTGCAGATCCAGGTTTCCAAATGGTATCATTTCCCTTCAGCATAAGAATTTTTTGTAGCACAGGGTGCTGGAAGACTAATTCTCTCAGACATTGTCTAAATAAAATGTCTTTCATTTTAAAAAAATATTTTCACTAACTATACAATTATAGAATGACAATTTTTTTTTCTTTTAGCACTTATCCACTGTTTTTTGGTCCAATGTTTCTGATGACAAGTTAGCTGTCATCCTTAACACTGTTCCCTTCTTTTACATAATGTATATTTTTCCTCTTGCTTCTTTTAAGATTTTCTCTTTATCTTTGTTCCTTTAGGAAACTTTTTGGGTTTTTCATTGTTTTTTTTTTTTTTGACAGAGTCTTGCTCTGTTGCCCAAGATGGAGTGCAGTGGCACAATCTCAGCTCACTGCAACCTCTGCCTCCCAGGATCAAGCCATTCTCATGCCTCAGCCTCCCCAGTAACTGGGACTACAGGCGTGCACTACCACACTAGCCTAATTTTTGTATTTTTAGTAGAGATGGGGTTTCATCATGTTGGCCAGGCTGATCTCAAACTTCTGGCCTTGAGTGTTCCACCTGCCTTGGCCTCCTTAGCAATTTTATTATGATGTGGTTTTCTTATACTTTCTGGAATTTGCTGAGCTTCTTGTGTCTGTTAGTTGTTATCTATCATCAATACTCAAAACTTATCTTCCATTATTTCTGCTATTCCTTCTCTTTTCTGGGACTCCAATTACATATGTGTCAGACCATTTGATGTGGTCCTGTATTTTGGACGCTCTACAATTTTGTTGTTGCTTTCTTTCTAAATTCATTTTCTCTTGTGAATCAGTTTAGAAAATTTCTATTAACGTGTCTCCAAGTTCACTAATCACCTCTGCTGTGTCCTGTCTGCTGTTAGGTCCATCAAGTGAACTCTTTCTTTCTGATACTGCATTTTTCAGTTTTAGCATTAAAAAAAAATGATGTCCATTTTTATGCTGAAAAAAATTTTTTTTTTTTGAGACCAAGTCTTGCTCTGGTCACCCAGGCTGGAGTGCGGTGGCGTGATCTCAGCTCACTGCAACCTCTGCCTCCTGGGTTCAAGTGATTCTCCTCCCTCAGCCTCCTGAGTAGCTAGGATTACAGGCATGCACCACCACGCTCAGTTAATTTTTTGTATTTTTAGTAGAGATGAGGTTTCACCATGTTGGTCAGGCTGGTCGAACTCCTGACCTTGTGATCTGCCTGCCCCAGCCTCCCAAAATACTGAGATTACAGGTATGAGCCACCATGCTCGGCCTGAAATTGCTATTTCCTAACATGTTGTTTACCCTTTGCACTATATTCAATATATTTGTCTTGATTCTTAGAATTTCTATCTCTCTGACTACATTACCTACCTCTCCCTGCATGTTGTCTACTTTTCCATTAGAGCCCTCAGCATATTAATCACAGTTCTTTTAAACTCCTAGTCTGACAATTCCAACATTCCTGCCACATCTGAATCTGGTTCTGATGCCAGCTCTATTCCTTCAAATTGTTATTTTTTTTTGCCTTTTAGTATGCTTTGTAATTTTCTGATGAAAATCAGACATGACACACAAGGTGAAAGGAACCTGGCCTTTAGTGCTGTCCTGGTAAAGTGTCGGTGGGGAGGTGAAAGAGGAGTATTCTACAGTCCTATCACTGGGGTCTCAGCCTTCTAGTGAGCCTGGGGTCCTGGGTCTCACTCCTGCTTCCCTCAGGTTAGGCAGGAAGACCAGAGTTGACTGGAGTTGGGTATTTCCCTCCAACCAGATCTGTTAAGCTCTGGTAAAATCTCAGTCTGTTGGGCTCAGTTGAAATAATTTCTTTTGAGGGCAGCCATGTTAAAAAGAGTCAAATGTTTTGGGCTTAAAGTCCATTCCCCTCTCCTGAATGCATGAACAAGGAGATTTTTCTCTACTCCTCACTGTAAAAACCTGGTAAGGTTGCTGGCAGTAAAACGCACAAGTGTGGAAGCCCCTCTGGAGCTTTTTTTTTTTTTAAATTGTATTTGGGTTCTGGGGTACATGTGCATGCTCCTGCATCCTGCAGGACTGCTGCATAAGTACATACATGCCATGGTGGTTTGCTGTCTCCATCCCCCCCCACCCCAACCCGTCGCCTACATCAGGCATTTCTCCCGGTGTTATCCCTCCCCATCCTCCCTGTCCACCCCCAACTGTCCTTCCCCTCCCCCTCCCTTCCCCCTCAACCTAGCCCTGTGAGTGTTGTTCCCTTCCCTGTGCCTAAGTGTTCTCATTGTTTATCACTCGCCTATGAGTGAAAACATGTGGTGTTTGGTTTTGTGTTCTTGTGTCAGTTTGCTGAGAATGATGGTTTCTAGGTTCATCCATGTCTCTACAAAGGACACAAACTCATCACTTCTTATGGCTGCATAGTATTCCATGGTGTATACTGCCACATTTTTTTTTTGTCCAGTCTATCATCGATGGGCATTTGGGTTGATTCCAGGTCTTTGCTACCGTAAACAGCACTGCAATGAACACATGTGTGCATGTGTCTTTATGACAGAACAATTTATAATCATTTGGGTATATACCCAGTAATGCGATTGCTGGGTCAAATGGAATTTCTATTTCTAGATCCTTGAGGAATCACCACACTGTCTTCCATAATGGTTGAACTAATTTACACTCCCACCAACAATGTAAAAGTGTTCCTTTTTCTCCACATCCTCTCCAACATCTGTCTCCAGATTTTTTAATGATCGCCATTCTAACTGGTATGAGATGGTATCTCAATGTGGTTTTGATTTCCATTTCTCTAATGACCAATGATGATGAGCATTTTTTCATATGTTTGTTGACTACATATTTGTCTTCTTTGGAAAAGTGTCTGTTCAACATCCTTCGCCCACTTTTGAATGGTTTGTTTGTTTTTTTCTTGTAAATCTGCTTTAGTTCTTTGTAGATTCTGGATATTAGCCCTTTGTCTGATGGGTGGATTGCAAAAATTTTTTCCCATTCTGTTGGTTGCTGGTTTACTCTAATGATTGCTTCTTTTGCTGTGCAGAAGCTCTTAAGTTTAATTAGGTCCCATTTGTCTATTTTGGCTTTTGTTGTCAATGCTTTCTGTGTTTTAGTCATGAAGTCCTTGCCCGTGCCTATGTCCTGAATGGTGGTGCCTAGGTTTTCTTCTAGGGTTTTTATGGTGTTAGGTCTTATGTTTAAGTCTTTAATTCATCTGGAGTTAATTTTAGTGTAAGGTGTCAGGAAGGGGTCCAGTTTCTGCTTTCTGCATATGGCTAGCCAGTTTTCCCAACATCATTTATTAAACAGGGGAATCCTTTCCCCATTGCTTGTTTTTGTCCAGTTTGTCAAAGATCAGATGGTTGTAGATGTGTGGCATTGCTTCCAAGGCCTCTGTTCTGTTCCATTGGTCTCTACCTCTGTTTTGGTACCAGTACCATGCTGTTTTGATTACTGTAGCCTTGTAGTATAGTTTGAAGTCAGGTAGCATGATGCCTCCAGCTTTGTTCTTTTTGCTTAGGATTGTCTTGGCTATGCAAGCTCTTTTTTGGTTCCATATGAAGTTTAAAGTGTTTTTTTCCAGTTCTGTGAAGAAGGTCAATGGTAGCTTGATGGGGGATAGCATTTAATCTATAAATTACTTTGGGCAGTATGGCCATTTTCGCAATATTTATTCTTCCTAACCATGAGCATGGAATGTTTTTCCAACTGTTTGTGTCCTCTCTTATTTCCTTGAGCAGTGGTTTGTAGTTCTGCTTGAAGAGATCTTTTACATCCTTTGTTAGTTGTATTCCTAGGTATTTTATTCCCTTTTTAGCAATTGTAAATGAGAGTTTGCTCATGATTTGGCTCTCTGTTTGTCTTATTGGTGTATACGAATGCTTGTGATTTCTACACATTGATTTTGTATCCTGAGACTTTGCCAAAGTTGCTTATCAGCTTGAGGAGGTTTTGGGCTGAGATAATGGGGTCTTCTAAATATATGATCATGTCGTCTGCAAATAGGGACAATTTGACTTCTTCTTTTCCTAACTGAATGCCCTTTATTTCTTTTTCTTGCCTAATTGCTCTGGCTAGAACTTCCAATACTATATTGAATAGGAGTGGTGAGAGAGGGGCATCTTTATCTAGTGCCAATTTTTAAAGGGAATGCTTCTAGTTTTTGCCCATTCAGTATGATATTAGCTGTGGGTTTGCCATAAATAACTTTTATTGTTTTGAGATACGTTCCATCAATACCTAGTTTATTGAGAGTCTTAGCATAAAGCACTGTTGAATTTTGTCGAAGGCCTTCTCTGCATCTGTTGAGATAATCATGTGGTTTTTCTCTTTGGTTCTGTTTATGTGGTGAATTATGTTTATAGACTTGCGTATGTTGAACCAGCCTTGCATCCCCAGGATGAAACCTACTTGATCATGGTGGATAAGCTTTTTGATGTGCTGTTGGATTTGGATTTGGTCTGCCAGAACTTTATTGAAGATTTCTGCATCAATGTTCATCATTGATACTGGCCTGTAGTTTTCTTTTTTAGCTTTTAGCCCTCAAACTTCTCATTGAGCCTCCAGCAACTCAGCAAGTTTTTGCAACCCTAAAATGGTTCCCACAAGGCTTTCTGTTTATAGGTTTCTGTCTTTCCAAATTTGGGGGCATGAGTTTGTCCTGTAACTTCAGTTCTTTGATGGATCTTTCAAAAGGCTGGTTTTCAGATTATTGAGCTTTCTCTTATTGTATTGACAGGAGTGACTTCCAAGCTGTTTAAAAGCCAGACCAGAAAATGGACAGCTCTTCAATATATTTTTCATAACTACTCTAAAGTACTTAGTAGTTATTTCCAAAATTGGGGTCATCTGTAGGTCTTGCTTCTACTAATTACAGGTCACATTTTTTTCCTTTTCCACTTGTCTCCTATTTATACTTTTTATTTTTATTTATTTTGCCACACAATGCATGTAAAAGAATAGGAGATTAAAGCAGAGAACGTTTACTCCCATAAAAGGTCACCTTTTAAGGAAAACTACTACTTTAGGGTGCTGATAATCACAATCATGTACCTGATATGAGATATAATTATATGCAACACAAACTAGAGAGACGATAAAAACCAGATAAATTTAGTGATAGCCAGAACTGAAAACTCAGATTTGGCTGACTCTCTAACTTGTGCTCTTAAGAATTATGATACATTAAATCTTGCTATATTAAAATCCATATAGAGGAAGGAGAAATAAAAAACAACCTAACTAATAACTACTTCTACAATACCCTTAAGAAAGTATTTCTGACATTCCGGGTCACATGGTGAGTCAGAAGAGTCTGTGAATCCCCTATAATCCTGCCGTTTGTGTGGGTGGTAGGGCTCTTATACTTGCCTTCAATTCTCCTGCTGAGAGAACTTCTATCTTCTAGTTTCCTAAGTATACATTACTGTTTACCTACCTGCACTGGCTTTCTATCTTTGTTTATGAGAGATGCAAAAACTAAGTTTGCAGCATTAAAAATGTTTAAATTCTTGTGTCCCTTCCAGTCAACTTCTGTCCAGATACCTCAATATATTTTATCTTAACTTACCCACAACCCTAGCCTTAAACTGTATACAAATGTACTTATAATCTAGTTCCTTCATAAACTGTGTTTTATCCTCCTCTTCTTCCCAAAAAATCTTGTTTGGCTAAAAACATCCAAGAAATTTTTTCAGTGCATGCCTTTAAAATGCTTAAATCTCTATCTTGAGTAGAACTGCACTTAACGTCAATTAACACATCTCCAAATTTCAGATCCAATTATACAAAGCAAATATATTAGAAGAGTGTATTTGGTTTACTGGGAAATACAATGTGTACCTTAAGGATTATTAATAAAAACAATCACTTAAAAATCTTTGAGAAGAAAACAGACTTCCTTTCTCATTTGCATTACTCCATACATGAAAATTAAATAAAAATAGACTGTATAATGATCTGTAAAGAGAGAAGTACATTTAGAATTAATGGAGTCACATTTAGGCCACTTGTGACAATATGAGAAATCTTTAAAAAACAAAAGTAACTGGAGATGTATGTAATGATTTCGAGTAAGAATTTATAATAGTGTTTCCCTGCAAAGAAACAATGATATGTCCAACCTTAGTAAAACAGTTCAATAATTATGGTATATCAATATAATAATCTCCAGCTATTTAAAAACGTGTCTTATAAGAATCAATACAGATGTTTACTATACAGTGAGTATGGGCTATAAAACTATACGTACAATGAGATTCCATTTTTATAAAGATATGTTCAAAGGATTATAAATAATTTTTTCTGATTAATGGAATTTTGTAAAGTTGACTCTTTTGTATGTTTCTGTGCTAAATTTTCTATATTATCTTAATATTATCATCAATGCAGCCAAACTTTTTTTTCAGCAGGGCTCAATAAAGTTCTAACTCCTTTCTTTGTGACATCCTGAGAAGAATTTTAAGGGGGAGGAGGGGAAAAACAGCTATTATCACAAGAACAACAAAAAAAAAAGTAGCAAAACCAAACCTACGAGTATTAAAAGAAGTTTTTTCAACCTTGGCACAAATGCCATCACCTTTTTAAGCAAATTATATTGAAATTATATCATAATATCAGTAGGAATTTGATTACAAGATACTGTGATTTTAATTGAGCAACTAGCTGACAGGAACAAGAACATTTAGATTATTAATCAAGGAAAATGATGAAAAAGCACTCCTGATTTAATGTTAATTGCTACACTAAGTCATTATTTGAAGAAAAAAATATCTAAATTCCCTAGCTGGAAAACCAAGTAATACACTTAAAACTGTTTTGGCAAGTGGCTTTCCTCCCCCAGCCAGTCTGATTACTCAAACTATACTCTACCAGAAGTAACAAAGAAAAAAAATCTGAAAATTAAGAAAGACTTAAAAACAAAATTATTGAACAAATCTTTGAATGTGGTGATCTTTTTAAACTATATGGTCATTCATGTTACAAGTTTCCTCTCTTTCATTTCTATGACTGTTACTAAATTCAATATGGTCTCACTGGAAAGATTTCAATTCCCTACAAAGCCTGTTAAAAATTTAACACTGACAAAATTTCTGGCCCTTGAAGTCAAGTGTCTGATTTGGATGGAGTAGGAGCCATGTCCAGAGCTTAAAACTCACAGATTTCCCAAAAGTTATGTAAAGCTGTAGGGCCTTCAGAATTCCATTTGGTATCTAAGAGCAGCTTCTTTTCTTGCTTTATGCAAAGTCATTTAAATCCTCATGACCCTGAACCGTCCCCATAAATGTGACAAGAATCAGAATGATCAGCTAACTCTCTTCTTATTTAGAAAAGACCAAAGAAACTCCCTCTGGAGTCCTGGTCTGTCTTTCCTTCCCTAGAACAATTAGTTGCCCTGGGTTTTCACAGAACATCTCCTAGGGCAAGTCCCCGCTGCTCAGGCAGGGATGACCTGTGTGGGCTCAAGGCAAATCCCTAAATTGTGCTGGTGTTTCCCCTAAGATACATGTGTAGAGAAAGTTTAGTCCCCCTCTGTATCACTTATAGGAGGCAGATAATTATACATCATCTACCCCAATTTGTATCTGAAAACAATTTTCTGCCACGGAGAGTGGAGGTAAGGGTGGGAGGTGAGTGACATAGGTGTGAGGGGTGAGCAGGGAAGTGGGGGAGGATTAAGATGATCCATTCTCATCTGGACCCACTGAATAATGGTCAGGTAGGTACCCAAAGGAATTTTAAAAAGGATTATGATTTGACTTTATCACAGGAATGAATGTTCTGTAAAAGAAGACTTTTAATATTATAGGTTCATATAGTCCTAAAAGTTTTAAAATACCTGATGATTACAAAATTTCAAAATAACATAAAAACATTCCTTTAAATTATCTTATTCTTCCTAACAACTTTAGCTCATATACATTTGCATATAACTTTCCTCATCCCCTGTAATATATTAACATCCAATGGGAAACTACAAACAACTAAAGATTCATGAAAAACACTGATGCCTTTTACTATGTGCTAGTGTTGTCTTGTAGCAGATTGTAATAACTGCATATCTGTTTCCTATTTTATAATCATGTTGATAGGACTTATCAATTACTTTAAAAATTATAAATGTGGTTAACTTCTAAGTAGAACCCAATTCAAAGTTATTTGCTGCCTGCTGTACTTAGAGGGGTGTGAATGAATAAACACGAATAAACTACAGATAATCTATTTTGATATTCTACCACCAATCGGTAGCTCAGTGTCATAAGTAATCTGAGCATAAGTAATCTGAGAAGACCATAGAATAGGTGGCTTATAAACAACAGAAATTTATTTCTCACAGTTCTGGAGGCTGGGAAGACCAAAGTCAAGGTGCCAACAGATTTGATGTCTAGTGAGGGTTGCTCTCTCTTCTTCAAGACAGTGCCTCATTGCTATGGCATCACTAGGCAGAGGGGCAAGGTACTCTCTCTCAGTCCTTTTTAATAAGGGCACTAATCCTATTCATGAGGACTCCACCTCATGACCTCCTATTTCCCCAAAATTCTAACTCTAAAGACCATCACAATGGGATTAGGATTTCAATGTGGAATTGCTGGAGACACAAACACTCAGTTCATTGTACTCAGTTATCTTCATTTTCTAAAATTATATCTTTGGCAGTATGTAACATTGTGCTCCTCTTTCTGTAAGGCTCTTTGGGTTGTAAGCCCCAGACACAGTCAGGGAACCTAAAGTGAGGAAGGGTCACTGCAAGGACACCCAAGCCCTGCACTGCAAATAGGACAGGAAAGCCATCCTGGGCAGGTCTAGAAGCAGCTGCTGCCTCCACCTTGTGAGCCTCGCGGTCTCGTTCATTTTCTTGCTACATTCTTCTTTTGCCTTTCCTCACCATCTGGCTTCCTTCTGCTTCCTCCTGGGTTCTGCCCCCTCCCATGACTTTGCCTAACAGGTGGTCATTATGGCTTCTTCAGCCCCAGATGACATTTTAGCAGTAGGTCCCTTAGGAGACCAGCAAATTCCCTGCATTTCTTAGTTCAAACTTCCTGAAAGGATCTGACCGACTCAGCTCGTCTTTTCAATCCAGACACATGGTTAGCTAATTTTGTGGGTCATCTCTGGTGCTTACAGGAAGCACAACCTCTGGGGTGATTCCTAACATCCTGTTTTGTTTTGAGATGGAGTCTTGCTCTGTTGCCAGGCTGGAGTGCAGTGCCACGATCTCGGTTCACTGCAACCTCTGCTTCCCGGGTTCAAGCAATTCTCCTGCCTTAGCCTCCCGAGTAGCTGGGACTACAGACGTGCGCCACCATGCCCAGCTAATTTTTGTATTTTAGTAGAGATGGTGTTTCACCATGTTGGCCAGGATGGTCTCAATCTCCTGATCTCGTGATCTGCCCGCCTCGGCCTCCCCCTAGCATCCTGTTTTAAAGCTCCCCAACTGATTCTGATAAAGAAGCCAGGTTGAAATGCATTGCAGTAGCCTAACTAAGGACTGACTATCCACGAGGCAGGTTCCCATTTCTGGTTCAGTCATGAGGATACGGTAGATAGCGTGGTACAAAACACAACCAAAGCTCGAGTGGTTTCCTATTGCTGTTGTATCAAATTACCACAAACCTAACAGCTTAAAATAACACAAATTATTATCCTACAGTTCTGGATGTCAGAAGTCAGAAATAATTTTCACTGAGCTAAAACTAAGGTAGTGGCAGAGTCTATATTCTTTCTGGGAACTTTAGGAGGGGAATCAATTTCCTTGTCTTCTCCAGCTTCTCAACTCTGCCTGCATTCCTTGGCTTATGGCCCCTTCTTTCATCTTCAAAGCCAGAAATGGCAGTTGGGTCTTTCCCACATCACGTCACCCTGGCACTGATTATTCTACCTCCCTCCTTCCCCAGCCAGGTAATACTGAACCCAACCAGATAAACCAGGATAATGTCCTTCTCTTAAAGTCAGCTGACTAGCAACCTTAATTCCCTCTTGCATGTAACATCACACATCCACGGGTTCCAAGAATAAGGACATGGGCACATGTGGAGGGGCTATTACTATTCTATTTACCACAAGGGCCATGCAGAACAAGGCATACCGTGTGGGCAGATTCACTTACAGGAGACTGTGGCCAAGCAAACACCATAAACACAACTAATACAACACTCTGCTGAATATTACAGCATGAGATACAGATTTATTATTAAAACTCTGACAGTTTATGTTGGCTTTCATCATTTATACTTTGTGCCAACAGACATTACAGTCACTAAAAGCATTCCTACAAAAATAAATACAAACAGAAACATTTTTACCCTTCAATAATTTACAAGGAGTCTTCATGTAATTATGTGAATTTGTTATTTTATCAATAACCACTACCAAAAATCAATTGTAATTAGCTTAGATTCCAGAAAAAAATTTACTTTAAAAAACATTTTATGTAATTTCCAGTTACTTTTGCCTTAGCTAATGATCATATATATTATTTAAAAATATATCAATAATAATATAGTATAACTCTATTTAAGAAACCAATACTTATCTGCAGTGTTTCTTCAAAATAAATAAAAGTAGTTAACAAAAAAATCTGTCCTATGCTTGAGGCTACCAATATGGGACATTTCATGGAAGATTTTCTAGTTATTAACAGAGTTTCTGAAAAATTTAACTGTGAAAATCTGTCACCAAAAATGCCACATAAAGCATCTAAACTGAAAAGGAGTAGGATGAAGTGAGAAAACAAGATCATGAAATAAATGTAAAAAGGGGAAAATAGTGCAACTTCAAACAGCGATGAAGGAAAAAGCATTTTCATGCATATTTGAGTCTTATAAAATGAAATCGTCTTTGGATATTTAATATAACATTCAAAATTAGACTAAGAAGAAGCCTTTTCTTCCTATGCTTGTATTTGCCATACATCTATGCATGCAAATATATACATGGTACCATATACATATAATAATCAGGTGATCTGTTCACCTCAATTTGGAAGTCAGTATCTGCATTTTAACTTTTAGTAGACTAAAATCAGCAAATATATTGTTTGGCTTCATACTATGGTTCATTTGGGATGTTATTCAACAAATATTTATTGAGTATGTACTATGTGCCAGGCATATCACGGGTGTTAACTGGTTTTCAATCCATTACACTTAAAAAACAAAACAATTGTTTCTATTCAAGTTTAACAAAATAAGTCACTAAAGTTAAAAAAAAAACAACTACCAATTATCTTCATTTTCAAAAGCTTTTAAAAGTTAACACTATTTTAAATCTGCACATTTGATCTAATCTAATAATGTGTGAGTTGGTAACAGCATCACATCTTCGTTGCCTAAAGTTAAGCATCACAAGCCCAGTATGGGTGCCGTGGTCAATTTTACACTGGAAATACAGAAGGAGAAAGACTCTTTTTCTTCAAGTTGCATTCTCTTCTTTGAACAATCTCTTAACTATTAAAATCAATTTGCTAACAAAAAGTTAATGTCATTGGTAATCAGGAAAAGATGACTTACTCAGACTGCTCAGCTGGCGTATGATAGCGGCAAGAGTACTATTGGTCACACATTCAAGTTCACTGGTAATCCCTTCAGGCAGAGCTCCCCGGCACAAGTGCCGGGGCTCAATGTTCCTCTTAACTAAAGGCATGGCTCACAATCTGAAAATTAAAAAGACATTCTTTATAAGGTCATATTCACATTTTAACAAATCTGGAATTTTAATTCCCTTGAAAATTGACTATTTTCCAGGAATTTTCATTATCCTAAAATTTCTACGTGACAGAATCAGCTAAAATGCAACAAATAGTGAATTACTTTAGTGAGTTTTATAGATCCCAAATGTATGGGTATAGTATAATCTTACTTTTATAGAAAAACAATATATGCCATATTTCCAGATAAGCATGACAGACCAAATACATGCATTTTTACCGACTTCCCTCTTTAATGAAATGAGGAGAGAGAGAAAAGGCAAAAGGCCACATGTACCAAGAGCAAGAGGGGGACACAAAAGCGACAAAGCTGTGGACCACTTACCCAGATCAGGAGACAGGAAAGGCCATCACTATGACAGTAGCCCAGCTGTCCCACAGAACTGGTATTTACGGTTTCTTTGAATAAATATAGAAATTGACCCTCCCAGTCTTAAAACCTGAGCAAGTTACATCTGTCTTATCTGAACTGCTTTCTCAGGCAACCATCCATGAGGCCTCCAAGGTAATATTAAAAAACTAAAACTTACTAGATCATCTCGTTTGGACCATGAGAAGTCAGGCTCCTCACGCATCGTGACTGCCTAAGACCACGTGTTTCCTGTTGACCAACTCCTCTTCCTTATCTCTCCCTAATTCCTGTTTTCTCACATATGGTTACATTTCTTCCTGCTATATAAACCCCTAATTTATAAACTGATTATTCTAGTTAGAGAAAAATAAAAATAATTAAAAAAAAACTCCTAATTTTAGTAAGTCAGGAGGATGAATTTGAGATTTACCTCCCATCTCCTCAGCTATAGCGGCCAATGAAAGCTTTCTTCCCTGACAACCCTCATTGTCTCAGTGATTGGCTTTTGGTGTGGCATGCAACAGGCCCTAGACAAACCTCTAGCATTTTGGTACACAGGGGCTACTAACTGGGGGCAGCAGGTGAATTTCCCCATTTACCATCCCAAGTAAGCAAGCCCACCTGAGCTACAGAACCTTCCCCCCTCCCCTACATAAAGCTCAGGAGTAGGAGGCAGTGGGTAAGTGCAAAATGGGAATTAAGGGGAGAGAAAACAGGAGGGGGTGGCTTTTAAAACTCCATTTAAGAATGCCTTCTCCCTTCCTGGGCTGCTCCTTGTCCACCCAACCCAGGATGTTTTATTCTCTGGGAAAGAAAAGTAAATTAGAGAATTTGAACTTGGGACTCTCTAGGCGTAGCTAAAGGTAGGGGGAGGAAATACACTGGAAACAGGAATATTAAATCAAAGTCTACACTGACTGGTGAGACAGTTCCCCGACACCCTGTTCCACTTGGCTCCTAGAACACGGGCAGCCTGGCTTTTACTCCCATCCAAAAAGACTGAAGCCTTCCTTCTTGGGGAATGTCTGAAGAAAAAGATCTACAAATATGAACACCGGGGGAGGCTTTTCCCTGTTGAAACTGCCAGCCAGGCAATAACACCTGTCAAAATTCTCCCTGAGTACCCAGAGTGCACTAACTCTTAGTGCCTCAGACTTAAATAAGAGTCAAAGATCACCAGACACTTCAGGAAAGTCTTCCCCAACATCCTAGGAATCCCTTTCACCCCTCTCTTCAAAAAGTTGATAGGCCGGGCACAGCGGCTCATGCCCGTAATGCTAGCACTTTGGGAAGCCAAGGTGGGTGACTTACTTGAGGTCAGGAGTTTGAAACCACCCTGACTAATACGGTGAAACCCTATCTCTACTAAAAATATTTTAAAAATTAGCCAGATGTGGTGGTGGGCACCTTTAATCCCAGCTACTTGGGAGTCAGGCAGGAGAATCACTTGAACCCGGGAGGCAGAGGTTGCCATGAGCCAAGATCATGCCACTGCACTCCAGCCTAGGTGACAGAGTGAGACTGTCTCAAAAAAAAAAAAAAAAAAAAAAAGATAAATAAAACATCAATTTTCTATTTAAGGAGTTTATAGAGTCTCAAATCTCCTAATCATAGAGCCAGCCTCATCTTCATACAATACTAGAAAATTCAATGACTGGAATATTTTCATTTTGACAAGATTATTGACATAGTTTAGATGTTTGTCCCCTCCAAATCTCATGCTGAAATGTGATCTCAGGTACTGAAAGTGGGAAGCTTTTGAATCATGGGGGTGGATAGCTTGGTGCCATCCTCCCAAGGTTACTAATTCCAATAGACGGAAAACAATTCACCCAAGAGAGCCCTCTTCAAATGCAAACCAACCAATCCAGAGCCCACACACCTATCACCTCCTCAATGGGGCTCTCACACTCCCAGCCACTACCTGCCTGCAAATCACCCCATGGCCAACTACTAGACAACTAGAAACAGTCTCCAAGCTGAGAGCCCACTGAAATTATTCAAACCAGCCAATCCTGAGTCTGCTTGCCCTGCTTTGTCCACTCCTTCCCATGGAAACCACAGTAAAAGCTCTGGCCCACAGTTCCCCATCCCTATCTGCCTCCTGGTGGACCCTGGGCTTTCTATGCAGCCCTGCATGGTGTGGTGTGCCCCTCCTCTTGGGAACTGTGAGTAACAAGCTATCTTTTCTATGGCAGTTGTCTCCTAATCTGTTGCCCTCACCACACCTCACATTTTCTAAAAATATACTCTATTTTAGAACAACAGGGAGCTCTGAGTGGGATTTGGAAGGGACAACATGTCAGCACTTCATTCATTTCCCCCATTTACCATCCTATCATCCCAAGCAAACTGTAGGAGTCTCTGTACCTGGCAGAGGCAGGACTGACAGTTGTCTTCTTCCTAGATGAACTATAAGCTGCTTGAATTTGGGACTGAGTCCATGAATTCTGTGTTCCCCACAATGAACTGAACAGTCCTCGACAACCTGATTATTTAAAAATTGTTTACTGATTGTACAGCCATAGACATTTACATATATATTTCTCTTTGGCCTTCTCTTGGGGTACTTCATACATTGTTGTTCCAGTATTTCAGCTTTGACTAATTAATCCCTAGCCTTCATTTATCATGATCATTAAACCGCTATTTGGAGCTCCTATGCTTGTATGAATGCAAAAGACAACAGAGAGAGGCCATGCTACCTGTCTACAATTTCAGAAAAGAGTTTTGCAGCTCTTCTTAAAAGTTCTAATCATGTAGAGTAATGATTTTTATGGCTTTAAAATTCAGTGTCAATTACTTGTCTTCATCAGTTTAGCAGTGCTATAACAGAGTACCTGACACTGGGTAGTTTATAAAGAAAAGAGGTTTATTTGGCTTACGATTCTGGGCAGCTGCACCTAGTAAGGTCCTCAGGCTGCTTCCACTTATGATGGAAAATAGAACAGTGAGTATATGCAAAGAGATTACATGGTGAGAGAAGAAACAACAGAAACCAAGGAAGTCAGCCTCTTTTAACAACCCACCCTCACAGGAAGTAATCCATTCCCACAAGAGTCAGAATTTACCCCATAGGGAAAGCACTAATCTATTCATGAGGGATCCCACCCACTAGGCTACACCTCCCAACATCGCCACACTGGGGGGATCAAATTTCAATATCAGTTCTGATGGAGACAAACCACATCCAAACCACAGAAGTACTCTAACAAATGTATTTTTCCCCCAGACAGCTTTTATCTTCTCTTACACTAATTCAATTTTGAATAAATTGAAAAGCAAAGAAGAGTCAAAGGAAAAAATGTGGGGTCGGTGATTACCCTTGAAAATGCTTTGCAATTACAAAAACAAACATTTAATGAACTAATCCAGTTAGTCACCAACAGAATACTTATATGCCTCTTGATTCCATTATTGGAAGAACTATGACCCATCTGAATCATTCTTCAAAGTCAGTCTGTCTGTGAAGAATAAAACAATGATTGCTAATGAAATGTTTAGGGACTATTAGAGGTTATATGAAGTATTCGTGTTAGGTCTGTAGTTTGTCCAGCTTTTCTGGGAAATGTCTCAATTTAGAGAGAGACAACCTGGTTCACATAACTGTGAACTAGATTCCAGACACAGCTGAAACTGGACCAGGGTCCTTCCCTAGGAATTTGGAGGTAGGACTATGCTATCCAGCTTGCTCTGGCTGCTTTCTCCAAGTATGGAAATGGGTAACTCCCACCACATCAAATGGAGAATGGCAAAATTAGTCCACAGCAAGAAATCTGAATGAAATAACTAAAAAAGTTGGCAAAGATGAGTTAAAGACAAGAATTCCCAGTCGGCTCTGCCGAATCTCCCTTACACCTCATGGCTGACTAGGAGAGCTCGCTCACACCCAACCTCTACTCCTCCCCACTGCAAGGCACAGGTTTGCACTATGGTTTGATGGCTCTTTCAGCCTCCCCAGTTTCTACCCCTTTTTCTTTCACATAGGTAACATCCTTAATCAAATCCCGTAGTTGTGATCATCTTGGTGTCTGTTGCTCAGATCCAGACTAACCCAAGCAGCCCTGAGAATGATCTGAGAAAGCAGGAGGTGAGATAGGGGGTCTGGGGCATGCTCACAGACCACTCTGCAGGAGATAAGGATGCCATCCTAACTGATAGAAGGGTGGTCCCTGGCACAAGTCATGACTCAATTGCTAAAGATTACACTGATGGTGACCTGGAAAATGTCCTTGTGAAGGGATACGCTTCATGTCCAATGCAATAATGCAGATTCAGCAGAAAAAACGCCAGAAAAACAGCGGAGCTGGCTAGTAACTGCTGAAGTCGTACTGATGCCCTATATAAGGATAATGCGAGACTGAACTGCAGTTAACAAGCAGTTAACAGCTAAGTGTGAGGGTAATAGGACCTTCCTAGTGGGTACAAAGTGGTCTTCACCACCACCTGAATTGGACAGGCAGACACAATGGAAAGCTGTGGGTTTCTAATTTCCAAGGTCCAATTGTGAGAGTAAGAACTGGAAATGTTTAAATCTCACCCAAGGCAAATGAAGTACACAGGTCTGGGCTCTGAGAGAGAAAACCTGGCATTCTGAAAACTGGGATGTGGAATTCTAGATGAATGCCTATGACATTGTTGAGTCCAAACAACCTACCTCCAAGTCCCCAGTCAGGACCCTCTGGGCTTGCACTTGGCTGAGCTGGAAGCTACTGCAGAGGCCTCTCCCCTATAGGGCAGCAGGCACCCTCCCAACACCCCCTGCAGGCATTACATGCAACTCTTCTTTCTGGATGCTAAGTTGATAACAAAATATGAATCCCAGCAACACCCTAGCTGTGACAGCGTTGGGCCTAAGAGAAGAAAGAGAGCAATACGTTATGCTGACTGGACAGAAGAGCACAGGGTGGCTAGCACACAGGAGGGCTTGGTAAGACACACATGCTCCAGAGACAGGCAGATAAGCCCTATGAAGATTCAGGGTCTAGCAGCTGCAGTGAAGTTGTGGGGGACCCAGTGGTCAGGAGTGTGCTGGTATATCTCCTCCTGAGGAAAAGACAATTTGCCATGTCTTGCATCCCCACTGCTTTGGAAGTCCAGTGCTGATTAGGTTGGGTTCTGGGGCAACACACTGGGGTATGGCTCTGGCCCACAGACTGCATGACATGGCAGCTGCCAGCTTTGAGTAGGGCTCAGAGCAAGAAAGACCCTTCAGGTCTAGGCTGTGGTGCAAGCAGCCCGGCTGCTAAGGCTGTATGACCCAGTAGACCTCAGATGTTACAGAGATATTGGTGGTAAAAAAATAAAAAAGAAAAGAAAAATTTTTAAAATAAGGAAAACAGGACAATATGGAGTTAGTGACAAGCTCCAGCAGGAGAATCAAATGCAAGGCCCTAGGAGTCTGCCATCACATCAGAGAATTTAACGCCCTTTGAAAAAAAGCCTTGGTATATTACCAAGATCTGGTAAAAGATCATGGAGAACCAGGGGTCCAGGCATGCAAAGCTCTCCAGTATTAGCTAGGTTCTGTCAGTCAAATTATTAATTCAAACCGGCAGTAGCTGACCATAAAATAGAAATGGGACATTCAACATTGAGCCAGAGTAGAACCACGGGATACAAGTGAGTCCCACGAGCAGGAAGCCCAGACCTTCAAGTCACCCCCACAGCTGTAATGCCCCTTCCCTGTATGTGCCTAACGTTACACAGGCAGCAGACCTGTATATCCAAGGGAAGGAGGAAGGAAAGCCTGAGCTTGTTTTTTCAGATGGGTCAGCTCAGCACATGCGTGTTAGTCAAAAATGGGCTGTGTGTGCTGCAGCAGTATTCGGGATTGCCCTCAAGAGACAGTGGAAAGGAAAATCTTCCCAGCAGGTGGAGCTGTGGACAGGACACCAGTTCATGACACCAGGTAGTTTGATCTGAAATGTGTGCAGATGCTGGGCAGTGGCCAACAGCCTGGTTGTGTGGTCAGGGAACTAAAATAAAAAGAACTGGAAGATGAGGACAAGGAGATCTTGATAAAGGCCATGTGGGTTGAAATTTGGGGAGTGGGAATAGTGTGAAGCTTCTGCATCACTTGTTAACCCCATTGGAAAGTTTTTAACCAAAAGAGACACTGAACACAAAATAGACAAAACTCCGCCAGCCTGCATCATCGACAGGTCCATCCAGAATCATCAGCCCGATGGACCCTATACATCATCACACCTGAGCAGGGGACCCACTTTACAGTGATGGATGTTGAGTGTGGGCCCATCGAAGGGATTCAATGGTCACATCACATATCAAACCACCCAAGGGTGGTCCACCCCACTGAACACTGGGCCAGCCTTTTCAAGGCACACTGAAGCACAAGCTTGTGAGACACTCTGAAAGGATAGTCATACTCCACAAGATAGTACACTTATAAATCAGAGGCCTCTAGATGGCAGTGGGACCCCAAGAAGGAGGACATATGGGCTTAAGAGCCTAGGGCCGGAGGCAAGAAA
Organism: Ateles fusciceps; assembly: GCA_036589455.1. Taxonomy (NCBI): domain Eukaryota; kingdom Metazoa; phylum Chordata; class Mammalia; order Primates; family Atelidae; genus Ateles; species Ateles fusciceps. The sequence continues at coordinate 994,365 of JAZHEH010001544.1, forward strand.
AGCCCTACTTAATGATCATCACCAACAGCCCAGGGAAACTTTATGCTTCCCATTCCGCACCAGTGGACACTGCAGGGCTGAGGGTCTGAAATGGGGCAAACAATTACCAGGAACAAGGCAAAGGTCCCACTAAACTGCAAGTTCTGGATGCCACCATGGTACTTTGGACTCACGTTACTAAAGACCATGAAATGAAAAGAGGAGTCTCCATACTGACAGAGGAAACTGACTCTGGCCAGCAGGAAGGGGTAAGACTGTGTTCACGCAAAGGAGGCAGGAAAGAACCCAGGTAATCCATTCAGGATCCTTGCAAATGTAATCCCACCTTGGTGTCTCCTCCTGGGAGGAGCCAGGTAGCTTAATTACCTACCTTAATTTGTAGTTGCTGTGCTAGTTCTCTGTGTGCGTGTGCCCTCACACATGTGCAGCACCTGCTGACACTTCCTAGTGTGTCTAATCTCTTACCGCAAACTCTTTCTCATGGTAGGGTTGGGGTGTTGTTCTCTACACCTTACTTTGGAAGTTTCCTTGTAGAACAATATTATGTTTTCTTCTGCTGTGCCCCTGGCACAAGACTGGGGTTCTAATTTCTCCCTAACACATTTGTTTGTTTTGTTTTCTTACTATTTGGAGCCCCAGGCAGATGGCAAGCTATTTCTCAGGATTGGTGAACACAGTTTTTCTACCCAACTTTTATGGGATTTGACAACCCTTTGAACATCCCAGCATTTATTCTGAGGTCTCAGTTCTAGCTCATTACATCAGGTTGGCCCAAAACACATTTCCATGTGTGGGCAGCATTAAACCCTAGCCTCTAGCTCTATGTGTCCTCCCTCCGACTCTCTTAGCTCCTAACACCTAGGGAAGATTTCTGATTTATTCAAGTACAGCAATGTTTTAAAATACATATATATTTTATATAGATAGATAGATAGATAGATACTCACACACACATACACATGCATACACTTGGTTATACTCTATCCAATATTTGTATGTGTTTATAGCAACTTGGGTAGCTAATTTTACTTCCTACTGTCATTTGTGAGGATTTTCTTAAGAACTTCTTAGCCTTGGTTTTAGTCATCCCTTCGTTACTGGAACACCTACCATATTTCAAGTCCCCCTAGCCCACCCCAATGTATCCTCAAATATATTCTTAAACAGTGACACATATAAACTCTGACTAGGTATAAGTGAAAAACGAAAAAAGAGAACCAGACAGATACTGAGGATATTAGTTACAGGAAATGCAGTAGACAGTGTCACATGCAGAACAATGAATGAATGTACACTCCACTCTGATTTATGTATTACCCTATGAAAATAACTCCATGAGTCCCTGTGCAGTAATACTAGTTACACCTTCCTTGCCTGCCTTACAGGTTATTGAAACGCTCACATGAAAATAAAATTTTTAAAGTATACTATGTTGATAGTAACATAATTTTAATTAATTTTATATCATTACCAAAATAAGATACTAAAAAAGTATCTTACTAACTTTTGCCCTCTAATTTTATTTCTCATACAATTAATCTAAACCTAAATTTCTCCTCTGGTTTTACATGTTGTACAATTAAATGCCTGAATACTGGCACTGAACTCCAATCGGTACTCTTCCAATTAAAGTCAAATGATTAAAGAATTTCAAAATCCTATCAATGTGCTTTCTACTTTCTTGGTTATACTCCATCTACATTTGTATGTGTTGATGGCAACTTGGGTAGCTAATTTTACTTCCTACTGTCCTCAGAGAGGAGCTGTTGAAGATGTCAACAATAATTGTATATTTTGTCAACTTCTCCCCTGAGTTCTATCAGTTTTTGTTTGTGTATTTTAAAGGTCTGTTGTTGAATGTAGCCACATACTTAAGCTTATTAAGTCTTCTTGGGGAAATGATCCCATTATCATTATGTGATGTCCCATTTACCCCTAATAATAATCCTTGTTCCAAAGTCTACTTTGATATAACAGTCATTCCTTATTTTGATTAGTGTTTACAAGTTTTTTTCCTTCTAATTTTAACCTTTCTGTGTCTATGTATTTAAAGGGAATTTATTTTAGACAGCATATGGTTGTCTTGCTTTTTTAACCAATTTTACAATCTCTGACTTTTAACTAGGGTGTTTAGATAATTTACATTCAATGTAATTGTTGATGTGGCTGAATTTAAACCTTCCATCTGACAAAGATTCTTTGCTTGGCCAAACTTTAGTCAGGCTTCTGAACCTTCTGCTAGGCACATCTGTGCATTTTCTTTGTAAAATTCAGTTTCTAGCAAAGACCCCTGCTAAATGTGTTTAGCAAGAACATCCCCTGCCGTCCTTAAAATCTGTCTATCTTTAATATCTCATCAGGTTCCTAACCGTCCACCATCCCCCAGATGACATGTGATCACCCTGGATATCTTCAGCAAAAATCCTCTTAGGTGTTAGCCAGAATTCTCCTAACCCCTGATGTCCTCCTCTTAGTACTTTTCCATCCACTGACCCTCTCTCTGATCCGTGGCTGTAAGGCCCCACTTGCCCATGCTGTATTCGGTGTTGAACACAGTCTCTCTCCCCTATTGCAAGATGCTGTTGCAGTGGCTCCTCTACCTTCTGCAATGGTCCTGAATAAAAGTCTTCTTTACCATGCTTTAACAAGTCTCATTAAATAATTTTTTTCTTTAACACATCCTGCTAGTGGTTTGCTATTTGTCCCATCTCTTCTTTGGTCCAAAAGCTCTTTCTGCCTTCTTTCGGTTATTTTTTATGATGTCTTTTCATCTCCATAACTGGTTTTTTATTTTTTTACGCTTTTCATAGTAGTTGCTCTAGAGCTTACTATATACATTTTTAGTTTATCACATCTACCTTCAAAATACTAAACTACTTCATGCATAGTGTGAGAACACTGTAACTTTAGAATAATGTGATGGTTCATTTTATATGTCAACCTGACTGGACTAGGACATGCCCACAGCTGCCGAAACATTATCTCTGGGTGAGTCTGTGAGAGGGTGCTTCCAAAAGAGATAGCACTAGAATCAGTGGACTGAGTAAAGATCCACCCTCACCAATGTGAGTGGGTATCAATCGCCCAATCCACTGAGAACCTGAACCGAACAAAAAAAAAGGAAAAAAAGGAAGCATGAATTTTCTCTCCTCTTCTAAGTTTTGTCATCCATCTTCTCCTGCCCTCAGACATTGGAGCCCCTGGTTCTCAGGTCTTCAGACTCCAGGGCTTTCACCTGCACCACCTTCCCAATCCCAGGTCCTCGGGTCCTTGGCAATGGACTGGGAGTTACATGATCAGCTAGGCACAATGAATTACACCACTGGCTTTCCTGGGTCCCATTTGTAGACAGCCGATTGTGGGGACTTCCCAGCCTCTGTAATTGTGTGAGCCAAATTCCATGATAAATCTCCTCACATATCTATATATCCTATATGTTCTATTTCTCTGGAGACCTCTAATACAAACTGTATATTTCCATTTTCTTCTTCCATGCTTTGTCCAATATTGTCAGATATTTTATCTTTTATGTTATAAACCCCACATTACTATTGTTTTGGCTCTGGACAATAACCATTGAACATAATTAAAACTAAGAAAAAATACAATATATTTATTATCTTGTTTCTTCTTTTACCATTTCAGGGTTTCTTCATTTCTCTGTTTAGATTCTAACTGCCATCTGATGCCCCTTCTGCCTAAGAATTTGCTTTCATTTCTTACAGTGCAGAGCTGTGGCAATAAATTCCCTTAGTTTTTGTCTGAAAAATTCTTTATTTTGTCTTTAATTTAAAAAGGTATTTTTGCTGGGTATAGAATTATGCATTAACAGAATTAGAGCTTTCTTTTTCTTTTGGTACTTTAAAAATGTTATTTCACTGTCTTAATGACTTTCATAGTCTCTGACAAGAAGTCTGCTGTTACTCTTCTCCCTGGTTCCTCTGTTTGTGACGTTTCATTTTCTTTAAACTATGGCTGCCTCCAAGACTTTCTCCTTTATCTTGGGTATTTCAGCAACTTGATTCCAGTGTTTCTACAACTTATAGGGTTCTTTAAAAAAAAAATCCTGCCTAGGATTCTCTGAGATTCTTGGATCTATTTGTCTTATTGTTTCCTGTCTTTCATTAATTTTGAATAATTCTCAGCAACCATGCCTTCTATCATTTTTCTAGACAATATCTTCTTTTCTCCTTCTGGGTTTCCAATTACCTGTGTGTTAGACTACTGATACTGTTCCATAGTTCTTAGATGCTCAGTTTTGTCATCCCTCCCTTTTCCCACCTCCCTTTTCTCTTTCCTTGTCTCTTCGTTTCACTGTTCCTTTTTGTATTCTGTTGATTTAGCTTTAATTGATACTTTCTCAGCTGCATCCAGTTTGCTAATAAACCCAATTTGTGTTTACATTTCCAATTGTTTCCATTTAACTCTTAAAAACTTGTTTCCTTATCTCTGTTGATATTTTCTGTAAGTCCATGTGTATGGTCCACTTTGCTCAATACATTTTTCAATATATTCATCACAGTTATTTTTAAGTTCCCATACCTGTTATCTCTGAGTCTGTTTCCATTGATTGCTGATTGCTTTATCTCTTGATTTACAATAGGTCATTCGTTCTTGCTTTTTTTCTCATAATTTTGTGCTGAATGCTGGATGTCATTTGTAAGGCAGTAGAGACTAATTAAACAGTATTTCTTGTCCAGAAATGAATTTGCATGTTCTTCTAGCAAGCCATTACTAAGGTGGATTGAGTCGACCTATTCAGTGTTTGAGGGAGATAGCTGCTATTGTTATCTGATACACCACAGCATCAAAATCCCCTAGCCATGGGCTGCTGTCTTGTGCCTAGTGTCCTAGATTTTTTTTTCAGTGTTCCTGGCCTACCTTGTAGTTCCTTCACATTTATGTCACAAAGGTGACACAAATTCCTCTTTACATTCTTGCTCTCCAAAGATGACTGCTATTGCTACGTTACTAGGTGCTAGGCTCCTTGCTCTCCCTAGCCCAGCCTAAACTTTAGGAATGATCTGTATGCCTAGACCTCAGAGTGGGGCCTTCTCAGTATCCATGCCTCTCTTCTTCTCCAAGGCAACTAACCTGCCTGATACTTGTCCATCTTGGGCATGAAAGAGCTCCTGTCCCTCATGCCGCAGAAACAGAACTTTGTTTTGCATCAGTGAAAGACCATGAGCCTGAGAGGCTGTCCTGCTTTTGCTATTACCCTTTGTTCCAGAAGCAGAGGATATTGCTGGTCACAGGAAAGAGGGTTTCCTAGACCTCTGCCAGAAGTGGATCTTTGCTGAGTCCTGTGTGCTAGAGGTTTTTTTGCCCTCCCAGAAGCTTTGTCATAGGAAAGAAGGTTGTGGGGAAGCAGGTGTTACATCATGCCTGTCTGTCTCTCAGTGGCAGCTGAGATTACCTCCCGCAGGACAGCACAATCAAAAGAGGTTCTGTCTAGTCTCCAGGCTTGCTCATAAGCTTTCTTAAGAGTACCCAGCGGAGGGCTGTAGAAAACAGCATATGAATAAGTGTAACCTTCCTCTTGTATCTGGGGCACCTGGTTATTCTAAACTGATGCATTAGCCCATATTCAACCTTAAGAATGTATTACAATTTTTGCTGAATTTTTCTTATGCACTTCTATGGCGCTCACTTGTTCCCCCTGTGCTCTGCTAAATGTGAAACAGTTCAAGTGTCCTGCCTACTCTCAGAAGGGCTTATCACTCTCTGGGATTTAGAAAAGTTATTGCTTTGTAGATCTGGCCTTTTTTCTTTCTTAAAATAGAAGCAATGTTCTCTTACATCCTAATTAGAAAAGAAACTCCACCTTCATAGTAAGAACAAGGCTAACGTATCCACTTCTTTTGTTAAGACGTTTAACTGGTAACTATTTTCACAAGAAAGAAACAGTAAACAGATTTTTTTTTTAAGATGGAGTCTCACTTTGTCTCCCAGGCTGCAGTGCAGTGGTGTGATCTTGGCTCACTGCAACCTCTGCCTCCCGGGTTTAAGTGATTCTCCTGCCTCGGCTTCCCAGAGTAGCTGGGATTACAGGCACCCGCCACCATGCCCAGCTAAGTAAAACTGATATTCTTGATGAGTGAACATATGAGTACACTCTTAAGAATCTGTGTGTGCAGACCCCAAAGTGAGCAGACTATTTTGGAAAGAAAAGACCACCACCAATACTATGTTAGCATGGATAATAGCTTTCATGCATAGAATATACTGCAATGGGGCATATAAATTAAACTGAAACCCACAACTATGATCATTCCCCACTGCAGGAAGGTTTCATGGGATGTAGAGTAACATGTTAACTGCCTAAAATCTTTATTACATATTTTAAAACTATATTACTGGTAGTTAGAGTTAGCTGACTGTACCAAATTAATTCAACAGATTTTGTGGTGGATTTTTTCTCCACTATACAGCCATTAAAGATTAACCTTTGAGCTTTCAGAACATCCAGTTTGCAGAACCTGACAGTGTTACTGATTCTTCTAGTCCTATGTGCTGGTAACCTTTGCTCCGATTGTTGCATGCCAGGCAATTAGAGCACAGTGCCTGACAGCACTAAAACATACAGACTATATTATACACACAAAACTAAATGTGTGTATACTGCACGTTTGACTTTTTAACCATGTTTACTTGTATGTATGAGTTTTGCCCTCAGAATAAAAGTGATCCAAGCAAAAGTAGCCAGGGCCTGCAGAGTGACACAATGCTGGCCCAAGCCCTTTCCCTGACCTTTCCCCCTCAGCGTGCCCTTTTTATTTTGGAGAACAAGGGCTATGTCTGCCTGCTTCCGCTTTACAGCACACTGCTTGGAGTCAAGTGCCTACTGACATCTCCCAGAAGATACTCACTAACATAACATTCCCACCACCAAAGAAACTCCTCACTTGGCACACTGCCTTCTAGAGCTACACTGCCTTACCACCTCTTTTAAAGCTTTATTACAAGTTGTGATTTGGGGAAGGGAGGAGAAAGACCACATAAAATTTAATCAACAGCATTTCACTGGGATGAAGCTTTACACTTTGCTCTTTGAAATGTGGTCTGTATGTTTCCACAGAATGGGAGATAGAAAGGTATAGTGAAGCAGCACTGGACTAGGAATTGGGGAACTGGGATTCTGGTCCAAGTTCTGCCACTAGCACTACACAACTCTGCAAGTTTCTTCATCAGAGTGGGCCTCAGTTTCTTCTCTTGCAAAACAGATTTGCTCTCCTGGGTTCCCTCCAGCTCAGGCATGCTTTGTTTTCTTTCAGTTAGACATTCAGCTGGCTTTCAGAAACTACCACATCAGATTCACCTACTCTCCAAACATTCAGTGTGTTTTCACTGTGCTTTAGCTAGTAGAAATGCAAAAACTGAACAAACAGAAACAAAACAAACCCTCTTCCTCAAGATGCTAATGCTTTAGTGGCAGAGACAGACATATAAATAAAGTTACAACACAGTGTGACAAGCACTACATTAAAGGTATTTCTTACTCCTGGAAATTAAAACACAACTAGAAATACTCCATTCTCAGTGGGGAACGGGGGAGATAACACGGCATCACGAACGCTGCAGCATCCTGCCCGGCACCTGGAAGCTACCCAACAAACGTTTGAGGATGAAAGAGTGAAGCTCCCACTCAAGGCTTAAAAGCAGCATTCCACCATTTTAAACCATCACTTGGCTTTTGCTATACAGCTCAACAACTAAATAATAAGTCTCCCAGAAAAAGGCAAATTTGTTTCTATGGAATACCATAACAAAAAACCTTTGTCAAGTACCTATTTTTAGAGGACATTCTGGTACATAGTTTGTCTTCAAGGGCCACGAAATGGCATCTAAAGACCCTTCGGGTAGAAGCTTACATGGTTCTAACTGAAAAGACAGGGATTAGAGTCTAGGTCGAGATTTCTCTCCACTAGGGTTTCACCATTAGCTCCTGTCTTGCAGTTGCAGTTTCTCTGTTGCGGGAGAAACCTCGAAGTGAGTAAAAGTGAAGAACAACAGTCTATCATGGGTGGGGATACAGAAGTGGCATGGGAGCCTGTGAAGATCAAGTCTTTGGCCTTCCCTGCCGTTCTCTCCTAGGCATGGAGAGGGTAAGGGGGCTCTCTAAAAAGCTGCTGTTCTGTAACTCGCTAGCCTCTACATATCTATACTTCAATTAATTTTTATGCTCTGTATTATGTTCATTTTAGTTCAGATTTTTTAAAGTTAAATAAATTATTAAATTCCCATTAGACATAAAATATTTTTAAAATATACCCATATTTTATTTCTAAGTCCCTTTAGGCCATGGTGTCCATGTAACCAAATACTCAGAACATGTGGGACTGAAGAATACATTTAATAGTTGAGCCTGCATCTGTTTTATAGTCCTTTATTGTGCATAAAAGTCTATTCTGAAGCACATTACTAACCCAGGAACCTCTAAGGTGCTTTGATCAGGAACTATTTTCCTTCCCTGTTTTGACCAGCTGGATAAAGTCAGCTACTTAATAAAAAAAAAAAATTTAAGATCAATGGAACCTTGGAGATCTAGCCTAACTTTATTTTACAATCAAAGATTAAGACAAAGAGACCCAAAATCTCCTGCATCCTGGCGTAGACACTAGAATCTCAATGTCTCACTTCCACTGGTGCTCTGCCCAGCACACCCCCACGGTAAATGTTTCCTACAAGTCCCATTTAGAAATATGCCAGTAAGCCAAGGCTACTTCATTTCTGTGTCTACCAGGATAAAAAGGCAGCCAAGGAGGGGAAGGTAATCCTTGACTTCTAATATGACGTTTCTTTTCATTCTCCTTCCCCTCTATCCCAGCAGGTCCCTCCCCCATTCTTAACCCTCTAAGCACCTGAACATTTGTTGTGAAGAGTCAGCTCTGACCAAAAAGGAGGTGGTTTCCATTTCCAAGGTTCCTTTCATATTGAATATTTTCTTATTAAACAGATGGTTTTGTCTGGTCCTTCAACTCCTGACACCGTCTTGTTGTTGACTGCATGCGTAAGCTTCAGACCCCCATCTTATTCTGTTTTGTATTTCTGACTTTTTATAACATGGCTGACCTTTGGTTAACCACTGTATTGACCCAGATATTTGTCTCCATCCCACTTCCCCGGCCAAGGATGTATTCCATCCAGATCTCTGCAGATCATGATTCAGTATAACATCTGGTAAGTCGAATTCCATTTGATGTTTGCCAAGAAGCTGTGTGCATAAGACTAGAATATATACCCAGCCTCCAAGGAGACTTACAGAAATGCTGCTGTGGGTAAACTAAGGAAAACGACAGTTTAAGGTGGTATATTTCAGACAAGGAAGGCAATCTCCATTTCCTTGATTTGGGGATTAAATGTAATCTACTTTCCATTTAAGGCTGCAGCATATGCTAAGCATATTTCTCCATTAAAATGAGACACTTATAAGCAGGTTGTATATGGCATGTGCGTATGTGCATAACCTTAGCTCATTTATAGGAAATCCTTTCAAAAGTTATATAATTTGAAATGGAGGATTAAAGACACAGAATCTAATAAACAGAATACCTAGACTAGCCTTCTCCTTTGTTTCAAATCCACAGAAATGATGAAAAAGATGTACATTTAAAATATGTGCAATACTACAAGGACTACAAATGATAGATAACCTCCAAAGTTGAAAGGCAATGAGATGAGATTAAAGGAAGAAATTACAAGCCAAAAATATGACAGGAAGGACTGTGGCCATCAGATGTGTGGTTGGAGAACCATAATGAAAAGATCCAGGCAATTTACATCAGAGAAATACAAATGGCAGCCAACCATTATATTGTCTTTCAAAAGAATTATATTTAATAAAACTAGAAATATGCATACCATTGACCCTAGCATTTCCATCTCTCATTTGGAGAAACATTCTCACTTATGCATAATAATTCATGTACAAGAATGTTCACAGCAGCACATGGCGATAAACTGGAAATGACTACAAATAGGGGAAAGGCAACTGTTAAAAGAAACAAGATAAATATATACGGAGTGACCTCTAAAACACAGCAATGACTGAAAAACACAAGCTTCAGAATTACAGTATTCCATTTAGTAAAAAGTACTATGTAGTCAGTCCTACATGTATATGAGAGAGACAGGGAGAATGAGAGAGGGGGAGAGAAAGAGAAAGAAAGAGAGAGAGAGTGTGTGTGTGTGTGTGCGTGTGCCCGCGCGTGTGCGAGACAGAGAGAGAAGGAAACATCTCAAATTCATAATAATGGATTACCTCTAAGGGGAGAAATACATAATAATGGATTACTCTAAGGGGGGAGGCACACAGGTGAGACTCAAAAGATACTTTAATTGCAAATGTGTTTCAAGTTTTGAAAAGATGTATACATTCAGGTGTTATTTGCATAAACAATATGATTTAGTACAAACAACTGGAAGATACTGGATATATCAATAACGAACCATTACAGGAAAAAATTATAATAAAGTCATCAATGGACAGAAAGGATTAATTTTTTTTAACAAAAAAAAAGGCACTAATAGTGATTATGGCCTTCCAAATAATCATGGTAAGTGTTAATGGGTGAATTCACCTATTAATGGCTAAGACTGAATTAGTCCGTTTTCACACTGCTATAAAGATACTGAGACTGGGTAATTTAGAAAGGAAAGAGGTTTAACTGACTCACAGTTCCACATGGCTGGGGAGGCCTCAGGAAACTTACAACCATGGTGGAAGGCAAAGGGGAAGCACGGCACCTCTTCACAAGGTAGCAGGAGGGAGAATAATGTAGGAGAAACTACCAAACACTTATAAAATCATCAGATCTCATGAGAACTCACTATCACAAGAACATCATGGGAGAACCGTCCCCATGATTCAATTACCTCCACTTGGTATCTCCCTTGACACTTGGGGATTATAGGAATTACGGGGATTATGACTCAAGATGAGATTTTGGGTGGGGACACAGCCAAACCACTTACGGAATGTGCCAAGCACTGTTAAGAATTTTACATATATTAACTCATTTAATTCTTATAAAATGAGATAGAAAACTATTAATATTTCCATTGTATAGGGAAGAAATAGGCACCAATAGTTAAGTAAACTTAACCGACACCACACAGTCAGTTTATGCAGTGCCTGAATTCAACCCCAGGCAACCTGGACTCAGTCCATGTCCTTACCACTCATCGAACAGTCTCCACTGAACAAAGCAACACACAAACTGAGTCATTTGGGTTTTTAAAGATATATATTCAAGAATATATCTAAAATGAAGTAACTAGGAGTGATAAAAATGAAGAGATTAAAAATATACACCAGGCAAATGCTAACAACAAAAGGGAGTCAGACTCGTAAGACACAACAGAAACTCAAGGTGAAGGCAACAAAAACAGATGGAGGGGAAGACACATATATTTAATTGGTTTAAAAACATTAAAAATGACAATTATGAACTTTTATTATCCTTTTGTAGAAGACCCAACATACTTTTCTCAGAAACCAACAAAAAACAAGATTTGAATAATGATACAATTAACAAGTGTTAATTGATAGTTATTTTTAAATGTTATACATAAATGTGAGAATGCATATTTTTAAAACATATGGAAAAGTTGTAAGGAAAAAAGCTATGAATTAGGTCACACACAAAGTTAACTGCAATCGCACAGAGAATTGCAATCACACAGTAAGCACAATACAATCAAATTAGAAATGAACATGTAATGATCAGGGGATGTGTTGGTAAATTGTCTCCAGCATTTTCATCACTGAATCTGAATCTGGCCCTGTTCTGGCTTCTGACGTTGGAGTACTTCAGGTAAAGCTTTTGACTATGCTCCAGGGACGCCGAGTCAATACTGATAACAACTGGAATGGCAGATCTACAGCCTCCAGAAATAAAGGGCTGACCATTGCAGCCATGCAAACATATTCACTAATTAAGAATCTTCTGTCCTGAAGGGGAGGGGGGACCACCTCACAGGTATTAACTCACGTACAGCCCCCAAAAGAGAATACAAACTAAGTGCCCTGACAGAAAATGGAAGAAAAGGAAGAAGATGACAAAGAGTAACTACTTTTATAGGGGTTGGGGAAAGTGTGAAAAATAAAAACAAAAAATAATCCCATATCGCTCCCAAAAATTTCATTCTGGAGTAAAAAGGAAAAAAATGCTAATAAAATAAAAGTACAAATCATATATCTGATAAAGGTCTGATACAGAATATATAAAGAACTCTTGAAACTCTATAATAAAGTATCCAATTTCTTAAAATGGGTACAAAATTTGAACAGACACTTCACTGAAGAAGTTATGCAGATGGCAAGCAAGCACATGAAAGATGCTCAACAGCATTAGTCATTAAAGAGGGGCAAATTCAAACTGCAGGAGATGCACACTGACGAGAATGGCTACACTTAAAAAGACTGTCCATACAGAGCGCTGGTGAAAATGTGGATAAACTGCAACTTTCATCCACTGCTCAAGAGAATTAAAATAATTTTTGGAAAATGGTTTGCAAGCTTCTTAAAAAGTTAAGCATACACTTATCACATGATCCAGCCATTCTACTCCTAAGTATCTACCCCCCCCCCCACACACAAAAAAAGCATATGCCCACATAAAGACTTGTATATGAATGTTCATGCAAATTTGTAACAGCCAAAAACTAGAAACAATCCAAGTGTCCATCAGCAGGTGAATGGATAAACAAACTGCATTACATCCATAGAGTGAGATACTATTCAACGATAACATGGAATGAACTACTGATACATGCAACAAGAGAGCTGAATCTCTATGCTGAATGAATACTTATGCTGAATGAAAGCCAGACAAAAAGACTACACACTGTATTATTCCATTTACATAACACTCTAGGAAATATAAACTAATCTGTAGAGACAGAAAGCAGACCAATGTTTATGTGAGGGTAGGAGAGACGACGGAGAAATGCCCAAGGGCCATGAGAAAACAATGGTCACCAGTTCAACTACAGTGACAGTTTCATGGGTGTATACGTATTTTAAATAATTTATCAAATTATACATTTTAAATAAGCATAGTTTACTGTATGTCAATTATTCTTCAATAAAGCTGTTTAGAAATGAATCTGTGGAGATAGATAAGAGTATGACAAAGTAGGAGATCACTGAACGTTTATTTACATTCCAACGTACATTCCAACATGAAGGTCAAGTAAAATTAAGTCGACTGTTAGCCATACACAGGATTAAATATCATGATAAAAGAAATGAGATCGGAAAGACACATTTAGCAACTAGACAGGCAGAGCTCCAAAACAGTACTTAATAAAAGGCCACCGCTGATGGGCATAATACAAACAGCAATGGAAATACCCAAAAAAGTACTCCTCCTAGAGAATTCCCTCATCGAAAAGAATCTGCCTCCCAAGCTAATCAGAGTGTGTCACCTACAACAGTCTGAACACAGATAGCGCTTCTTCAAGTGACCTGGAAATGTAGCCCGGCAGCCAAACAAGCAGATGGCATGGCAAGCAGATGCCCCAAGTTCTTCAAGAGCTAAGATCTAATAAGCCTCAAGTCCTTATTTTAAATATGAAAGCAGTAATATCTGCCTGGTTATCTCAAAAGGCTGTGGTGAGATGGCACACCTGAAAGCCCTCCAAAAACTATAAAGTGGAACACAAATACTAGGCAGTATTAGTGTTAAAAATAAATGCTTATCTGACAAAAAAAATTTAACTATCTCCCCCTCTTCACATTAATTGGATAGGAAGTGAAAGAAGCCATTTATCAGAACTACAATCAGCCTGTAACCCATCATCATGACATACAGGAAAAGCTCAAAAGCTATTTAACTTTTATTTTCTAATATAAGTATTTAACACTATAAATTTCCCCTTAAGGTAGTGCTTTAGGTGCATTTCATACATTTTGGTATGTTATGCTTTCATTTTCATTTGATTCAAAGTATTTTCCCTAGTAAGCTCTTCTTTAACCCATGGGTTTTCAGGATGTGATCATTAATTTCAAAATATTTTGGAATTTCTTGGATATGTGATACTGATTTCTAGTTTAATTAAATTGTGGTCAGAGACACAGATATATTCCTGAAAAATTACCTGTAAAGTGGAAGTATGGAAATCAAGTTCAATTTTCCTACGGTAAATTAATATGTAATGATATGCCCAAGGTCAAGGTGAGCTAGGATTAGAGATCAGGTCTTCCAGCTTCTGGTATAATATCCTTTCTTCTACCTTATGTTCTCTTTCAATACCATCTTAAAACCAAAAGACTTGTTAATCTCTTCCTATCCTTCCAAAAGAAAAAAGAAAAGAGAAGGAAAATTCCATATGCATCATCTCATTTGATTTTTACAATTTCATAAATCAGGCAAGACAGATGATAGTATTCTGCACATGAAGAAAGTGAAGCTCAAAGAAATGACTTGGCCTGCTAGTCTGCTATGTCTCATTACTCCTCACTTACCCCTTAAAATTAGAGCAAGACAGTTCATTGAAATCCATAAATAATTCAAAAACCTGACTTTAGCCACTATTACAATCACCACCACCTCAGTTCAGAGTAAATTATAGTAAAACTGACTAGGTTTAAGTTTTTAAATCTTGACTTCTCATACCCATTCATTATTAGCAAGATTCAGATAGCAAAGAATTGGTTAACTCCAAGAAAGAAAAAGTAAATGGGCAAAAATATAGGGAGGAAAACTGAGATCTCCGCTTAGTAAGTCATAAACTACATAATCATATTTTTCACACAAAAAAATTAATATGGAAATGAATATATCGTTATTTTTTCTCTTTCAAAGTCACAAACTATTGATTAGGATCTAAAGCACTAAAATATTATACTGCTGTTAATATTTATTAAAGCATATTAGTATTAAATTAACATTCAAAAATATTAAAATATTTTATGCTATTCTATTTTGTAATTAAATTTCTAAACTATAATTATACAGAAATTAAATGGCTTTAAGGGTAAAGGGCACACATTCTTACCATATAATCGTTGACTATGGGTGGCAGAAATTCCCCTCAAGTAGCATCGCCACTTTGGCTCAGTTACCAGTAGTAGTAACAGCAATCAAAACTAAAAGTATAAAGAAAAGAAAAAAAAAATTAGCAGTAGGCAAAATGCATTCAAGTCTTCAAGAAAGTCTTAAATTCAAATTTCACATTTCAACAATTTCAAGGAAGCTCTAATCCCTGAACTAGTTCTTTTTTAACTAGTTTAACTAAGGAACTAATAAGTGAAATCCTGTATGATTCCAACCCCCTATCCTGGAAAAATCTCTGAAATTAGCTTCAAGGACTCACCATAAATAATAGCAAAAGGGCAGAAAAAGAAAAAGTCAAGTTTAAGTGTATTCAACTAAACTACTCAATTCAGTTGCTCAACAACACACATACTTTAAGTTTTGTTACTACCTCCAGACTGAATCAAATAACAGTAATCATTCACATAATTGTACCTAATAAGAGCATTTGTATCAATTTTTTCCATAACAATATTCAAGTTCAATAAAAGTCTTGGTGATCATTTTATAAATATTCTAATAGTGGGTAGAGGTGTAAAACAGTAACAGATTTAATAACTGCCAAACATACCCTAGAAAGTGTTTCCAGGACACTGGACATGAATAGCAAGACTACAGAGCAAACTGGTCAGTGTTGTGTACCAATGTGCTAGAGCTATAAGGTAAAAAGAAACACGATATAGTTTCCTACTCAGAATTATGATTTACTTGGGAAGAACACACACAAGAAAATTTTAGTGAACAGGCATCCATTCACTCAGCAAGACTTTACCAAGCATCTTGCAGAAGTCAGCCCCTCTTTAAACACTGAACACATAAAAATGAATAAGAAAATGCCTGTTCGTGAAGGTACTCACAGTCTTGCGAGGGTAACAAATAAATGCAGAAAATTTTAATAAGGTAGAAGCAAGAAAGCGAGAGCACAGTGGAGCAGAAGTGGGTTGGGGTGAGGTTTCAGGAAGGTGAAACATGGGTGGGAGGAGCGAGGTTTGGGAAAGGAGTTCCAGGCATGAGAAAGCAGAAACTGCGCCATTTCATTATGGAAGAAAAGCAACTTTCAGTCTACTAAAAGGAATTATCTGGACCCACATGAATTCTACATAGGCCAGTAGATTCCAAGAACCCACACAGTTAAGACTGCAACCACCCTTTTAACAGTTAAAAAAAAAAAAAAATAGAATTACCATTCAGCGATACTCTATTTTATACATCCTGTTTTACTTATTTAAAACTAAAGCAGCACACAATTTTCTTCTCTTCCTTCAGAGCAGCTGTAAAGCATGTTCTTGATGCTGAGTAAAAGAGAAAAGTGAGTTTTTTCCTAAGTAATTTGCATAAGTGATCACCTTATTTCCAAATACAGAAAATTATCTCTGAGTTTAGACTACCTAGGTCGAATTTCACCTCTACTAGATCAGCTGATTCAACTTGATGATTCTGAGTAACCAGCACTATACATTTCCCTTAAGAGATGGTTATATCTAGCTAATTGTGCCTGAGGAGAAGGAAAATGTCCAGCATCGTTTGCATTTTCTGGATGACCATTTATGTTTAAGAATCATGTGGTAACTCTCCCTTTGTGAAAAATTACTAATTTTCCCATTTATGTGAGAGGTTATGGACTTATTATTTTTGTTATTAACTATTATTCAGTAAATGCTTTACTCAGGTCTAAGCATAGAGCTAATACCTCATATACATTTAACTTAGTCCTCAGAGGCAGGTAATATCTCCATTTAAAAATGAAGAAATCAGGATCAAAAGTGAGTTGCTTAGGATCACACAGCTAGGAAAAGAGGAATCAGGATGAGTCTGGCTAGAACTGTTCTTGCCGGGTGCTGTGTGGCTGACACCTGTAATCCCAGCACTTTGGGAGGCTGAGGCAGGCAGATCACGAGCCCAGAAGCTTGAGACCAGCTTGGGCAACATGGCAAAACCCTGTCTCCACAAAAAAAAAAGAAGAAAGTAAGCAATATCTGCATTTTATTGTAGATAAAGGGCATATTACTATCCTTTTGGACGTGGACACATGCATTTTTCTTTGCTGCTGAGCTGCTAACATTTCTAACATAAGTCAGGAACCATAAAAGTCTTGAAGAATTAACCAGACTTTGTGAATACATTGCTACACACTTGACAGTGGAGAGCATATCAGTAACTCCTTTGAAGTCACAGGTTAAGGCTGCTAAGTGGAAACACAGCACCTCTACTAAGAGGTGCAATACTGGCCAGCACAGGGAAGCATGCTTCTTTCTATGTAACACCATCACTCTAATTCTGTTTCCATCAATGGCTACACTCTGAATGGTGCTGACAGTGCTCTCCTGTGGCTACTGTCCAGGAGCAGATCTGCCCTATAACTTCCTACTTCTGGCCTTGCATCCGTTATGTTCCCCGTCAGAAATTCCCTCCTGTCGTCTAGTTTCCAGGTATCCAAAGGTCTCTTGCCCTCAAAAACTGCAACCTGCTATGGCCTCCATCCATCCATGCCTCTATCTGCTCAATAAACATGTATATATGTGGTTATGTGTCAGTCACTGCACATGCCCCTACCCCTGGAAAAAACCAAAGCCCAATCCTGCACTCCCAAGAACCTCTCTGTCCACCAGAAGAAAAGTCTGTAAACAAGCAGGTAGCATTCCGTGGGACCAGCGCTCTAACAGTACGTATGCAGGGGATGCACAGAGCATAAGGGAGAAGCTGGCTGTAGGTGGAGGGGCAGTGGCAGGGACAGCTTCACAAGGCTGGTCACTGAATTTAAGCCATAATTCAGATTATAGATGATGAAGACCTAAACTAAGACAAGGGAAGATTTTTTTAAAGGAAACAAATCTGACAGACATAGGTCTCAGGAGATTAAGTGGGATGGGGATGCTGAGATGTCCCCCGGAGTCAAGGAGTGCTCTGAGGCAGTGCTGTCCAAATAAATGTCCTGCAGTGATGGAAATGTTCTACATAGTGACACTGTCCCACAAGGCAGCCTCTAGCCACATGGAGCACTGGATCCAGCTTGAAACGTGGTTAATGTGAGTAACTGAATATTTTACTTCATTTTAACTAATGTTCATTTAAATAGTAACGTGGTGAGTGGCTACTACGTTGGACAGTACTCTTCTAAGGGTTTTGGCTTGAGATAGTTGTATTGAAAGTGTTATTACCAACATCTGGGGAAAAAATATTGCAAAGAAAAGCATATAGACACTGAAATATTTGAATAATGAAGAAATCACTGAATAGAGGAACAAACTGGGTAATCTCTAAGGACCTCTCCCCTGCTAAAATCCCATCACAGATGTACTTATCCTTGGGTTCCAAATAATGATCTCAATATGGTAGCAACAAAATGTAATCCTGCTGTCTTTAGGCCTAAGTATTAAAATACTACTACTAAATAAAAATTATTTATGCCATTCGGGAAAAAAGAAAAGAAAAATGACATCATGAAACCACAGAAGTCCCAATTTAGGGGAATCATCACAGACTAAAGTCAAGCCAGGAAAAATAACTGCTTAGTAAAAAAAAAAGTCTTTTGCCAAAAAGAAGAGGGGGGTGGGGAGGAGGGGGACCATGCAGCTTTATGACAATCAACATGAGTGCAGGTAATTTCAAATACATTACAGACCATTACCTCATCAGCAGCTCACTTCACTCAGTTTACATTCCTCTGTGGTCTGATGAGAGAAATGATAGAGTTTATCTCATGAAATACGTAATTTTGTACTATAGGGCATTTTACAAGGTCAGTGGTAATAAAATTTTCCCTAGTAATGTGTCCTTTAATCTTACTTATCCACAACATCCAAAATCAATATGAAATAAAGAATTCCGCTATATGAAAACACTTAACCTGAGAACAGGTTGTATCTAAATGATTCATTGTTAATCTACCAATATTACCCTAATCTGATTGTATTTGGATTTACTATTTTGGTCCTTGACATCTCTTGTAAGCCTCCAAATTCTAGCTTTCCAGAAATGAGAAGCTAGCTTGAGATCTAGCTCTATTTCCCTACTTCTTTTCCCAGCCTTACCTCCTAAATCAGGCTGAAATTCTATGTTCTTCTTTTCACTTCTATTGACAAGATTACATCATCAATGTTTTCAACTATTCACATATAACGTTCTATTTATGAGATTGCAAGACACTATAGAAATGTAGCCTAGCTTCAGAGAAATATACCTCATAAGAATGCCAAATATAATTTTTTTAGTAAAAAGCATGTCTAGCATAACAAGATAGCAATTTTGGTGTTTCTCCTCTTCTTGGACTCTCAGGTTGACTTTCTTGAGCTTCAACACCCCATTGCTAGAACAGTACCACATCTTTTAAAGTCAAAGCTAGTATGAACACATTTTAGCTGGCCCCACCATACCATTCAACACATAACTAACCTCTTATAGAAAGTGAGGCAAAAACAATGTCAAGTAATAAGGTCTTTGCCCCAGAAAGTTTATCTGGTGGGAAAGAGTAAACAAACACAAATAAATATAAAACAAGTAGCAGAAGAGATACCGCTGTTAGTTAAAAATAGTGTTAGCTGACATTCACTGAACACCTATCTGTATCACATTCTTACCTAGGTCTATTTTAATTTCAATAAAACTGTATTATTTATTCTATGAGAGAGCAAAAGAGAAATTCTCCCAGTTTTGAGTACTTTATACACTCCAAAATTACTTATCACAGACCTAAATACAAGAATCATAAGATGGTATTTTCTTTCCCTTCCATTTAATAAAGAATAACTGCCGCGTAAAATGTGACGAAAAAGGAACCAATTCCTGATACATGACATTGTAAAAATCCGTGAGTGGCCCATATCTCTGGGTTAATAGTGCCTGGCCAGCGAATCTGACAGCCCAGACAACAATCTGGGCCCCATCAACCACTGATCAATTCATTCAAACATTTACCACTGTTAAACACAGTTTCGGGGTGGGGAGGGAGCATTATTTTGGACTGAGCTCCTGTACTAGGCCCCAGCAGACCAGACAAAACCAGAATGGAGTCACTTGTGGTAACTGCCACTTAATCAAACTGAACTCAGCTACGTACAGGGGCTCATGCCTGTAATCCCAGCTTTGGGAGGCCTAGGTAAGATCATCGCTTGAGTCTAGGAGTTTGAGACCAGCCTAGGCAACACAGGGAAACCTTGTCTCTATAAATAATTTAAAAATTAGCTAGGCATGGTGGTGCACTCCTGTGGTCCCACCTACTCAAGAGGCTGAAGCAGGAGGATCGCCTTAGCCTGGGAAGTTGATGCTTCAGTGAGCTGAATCACTCCACAGCACTGCAGTCTGAGTAACAGAGCCAGACCCTGTTTCAAAAAAACAAAAAAACAAAACAAAAAAAGCTGCTCTGAAACAAGCCAGTTTTCTATTAAAAACAAAAATAAGAGATTCATGGCAACCAATCAGAAAAGGCCCAGTTTTACCCGAGCTGGGATAATAAGAAAGTTCCCTCTGTTTCAACTCTAAAGGAAAGTAATTTTGAAAGGACCAATCTGCTGTTCTTTCTTTATTTCTGCTTTCTTCAGCCTTTTTCTGCCTATAAAGCCAAGCTCCTCTCCTCAGCTCACCGGCACACTCATGCTATTTTATAGAATGAGTGTTCTGTAGTACGATTCAATGCTAGAATCACAAATAAAAGCCAATTAGATCTTTTTTAAATTAGATAGTGAAATCCGTCTCTACAAAAAATAAAAATAAAAAATTAGCTGGGCATGGTGACGCACACCTGTAGTCCCAGCTACTCAGAATTTGCCTTCTGACGCTAGCCCACTATTATGCATCAGAAGTATAACTATGACTCACACAAAAGTAAAGCTGTGTTATACAAAAAAAATACCACACCACAAGCTAGAGAGTGCTAAGTGGAAAAGGGAGACACAGGAACCCTCCCTACCATCTGAGAAGTACACAGTCCAAGACGCTCAGTGAATGCCTGAAACTGTGGATAGTACTAAACCCTATATACTAAGTATTCTCCTATACATACATACCTATGATAATTTATTTTATAAATTAGGCACAGTAAGACCAACAACAATAACTCATAATAAAATAGAACAATTATACCAATATACTATAATACAAGTCACATGAATGTGGTCTCTCTACATGTGTATGCACAAAATATCTTAATATTTTCAGACCACAGGTGACTGCCAGTAGCTGAAAGCATGGGAAGTAAAACCTCGGATATGGGGGGGACTACTGAGCATGCGAAGTGCTATGAGAGAAGACTGGTTACAGCTGCAGTAAACAGTGACACCAGGAGACTGATTTCTGTCCTTTGAGATGCAAAGAGTATACAAAGTCAGAATAAAGATAAACTCTTATCATCATCTAAATATTGTGCTACAAGAGGTAGTCAAAGGGGCAGGGCAGTGGCTCACACTTGTAATCTCAGCATTTTAGGAGCCTGAGGCAAGAGGATCGCTTGAGCCCAGGAGTTTGAGACCAGCCCAAGCAAGACGGTGAAATCTGTCTCTACAAAAAAATAAAAATAAAAAATTAGCTGGGCATGGTGACACACACCTGTAGTCCCAGCTACTCAGGAGGATGAGGTGGGAGGATCACTCGAGCTTGGGAGGTCAAGGCTGCAGTGAGCTATGATCACACCACTGCACTCCAGCCTGAGTAACAGAGTGAGATCCTGTTCCAGCCACAAAAAAAAAAAAAAAGAAAAGAAAAAAGAGGCAGTCAAAGAGCTCCAGACACAAAACTTGCTCCTAAAATAAAGTGTGTGTGTGTATCCACCCGTCCATCACCTGTGAAGCTACAGAAAACTCTGGACAGTTTATTTAAACCTAAGTTTCCCAAACTACAAAAATCAGACTGTGAGAATTAAATGAGCTAACCCATGGGAAGAGCTGTCTGCCTCATCTAACAAGCAATAAAGAGCATCAATCACTGTTACTGCACCACCAGGTACTGCCCCACCAACCTCAACAACTCACCAGCGCTGGGGAGCACGTTCACTGCATCTCAGTATCAATCCCAGGGTTTCACACAGAAAGGAGTTCATGGCAACCTCTCAGTCAATGTGGATTCAGAACAAAACAAATAATGAACAAATGAGAACACAAAAACCTAAAACCGAGATGATTTAAGTTCAAACTTAGTCCCTACTCTTAAATTTGCCTAGTTATTCATTACCACAACAAAAAGTACCAAACTACTAAAACTCAAAGAATTTAGAGGTTGAAAATGGTTGGAAATCCACAGTAAATATAATTGGTTTTCAAAGGAAAACTTTGATAATCTAATCATGTGATGTTTCTGCCTACGTGTGACAGTTAAGCTTCGTTTTTTAACGTTCACAGTAGACAAGTCTGGCCCCAGGCAGCCACCTGTGGACCCTAATACTTTGATCCCTAACTTCATTCTTCACTGTGACAAATCTTTTTCTTTTTAACTCTAGCACATGGTGCAATGCTTGGCACACGACAACACCCAAAAACATTTGTCAAAGAAGTGATTTTTCCCAAGTGCTGAGCTTAAAAAAAATGCCTCTTCCTAACCTACTTCAACTAGAAAAGCTGGACTTGCCTCACAGTGACCCAGAGTTGGCTCTGTGATCACTTTTAAGTGCCACACAGGCATAAAGCACGAGAATTTGAGTCAACAGTTGTTCCAATTCCACCAAACAATTAATAAGCTTCTTTGCAATGGGCATAAAAAGATAAAATAATAATAAGTTGCTCATGATAAAATAAGGCTTCCCGCTTGAGGAAAGACTGCTGACTAGAACCAGGTAAAAAAGCTGTTCAGCAACATTCTGAATAATCCACCACCATTAACTACAAATGTGGACTGGCACCAAAGGCATTTTCAAGCAGTTTTCTTTAGTGATACTCAGAGGCAGCCTGAGAACTGGAGGAAAATCAGGGGCCAGCAGGACAGCTGGACAGAGGGCCAGAGGTCCTAAGGGTGGAAAAACTGACCAGAAGGGCGGGCCTGAGGACAGGAGAGACAGGGAAAGGCCAAAGGACCCTGGCGCCTCTGTCCAGGATTGTGCAGAGAACACAGATACAAGTTTACCAGTTAGGAAATAAGAGAATTCCAGAATTTTTAAAACTCCCCCTGTTCTAGAAAAGTGGGACACTGTGTCCTTGGCCAATCTTTTGGAACTTCCTGTGCTCTTGACCCCCACAAAGATTATGAAAACAGTGGCTTCCATGGAGGTCCCTGAGATGACAGTTTAAACCTTGAAACAAATCCAACTCAAGTAAAAAGATTTTCTTGCCCAAACTACTTTATATTTTTCCTGCTTTAATTACTGAACCCTATAACTAGAATTCATCCCTGATTCAAAGAGATGCTAAAAATAGCCTGTTTCAGAATGTAGAATGAGAAGTATCGCGTAATTTTGCTACTAAATGGACTCCTATTTTTTTATAGCTCAGTAACCTTCTCTTCAAATACACTTCTTTTTATCAACCAAAAAAATGCAAAGCACTTCAGATGCACACTAAACAGTAATTTTCAATACTAATTATGTAGTTATAGGTTTATAAGTGAAATCTCAGGCATATACCAACCTTACTTAAAAACAGCCTCCTGAGTCTTTCCCTCTAATCATGACCTTCATTAAACAGCTCTGATTACAAAGAGTACCACCTCATTTACATATAATGAATGAATTAAAACAAAGTTGTTATCCAACAGGGTCCCCACTGCAACTGGCAATTTATTAATAACAACTTACATCTGAATCCACAGTGCCATTTACAAAGGGCTTTCACATAAATCATCTCATTTAATACCCTACAACCTTGACACCTGCAAGACAGGAATTAGTTTAACTATCTTGCAAATTAGGAAACAGTCTAACAGAGTGACTCATCCAAAAAAAAAAAATCAGAGTCAATAAAGTTGGGAGACATACTCACCTACATCTGTCTCATCTAAGTTCCAAGGTTTATTCCAAACTCCACTCCTTCTATGACTGACTCTATCTTCTTCACTATGGTTTCAGGACCACCCCAACCCAGCAAGATCACTCCATCCTCCTAACTCCAACAGAACTCACTAGGAGTATCACCAATATGAAACCCAACACGTGCTACTTTCCAATGGGATTTACCTTCACAGGCCTATATTCTGTCTTCGCAACTCAATCAGATGCCTTATTATGTATATATGCATTAAATTACTGTTTATGATGCCACCTAAGAATAATCTAGTAGACAAATATCTTTCTTTCCCTAACTTCAGCAACCAAACCACAGCATTCCCCTTACCTTTGGCCCCACCATCCTGTCTCCAACCAGAAAATCCTTAAAGTTGTTCACAGGCCATCACAAATAAGTATAAAAGATGTTTTCCTTTTTTAAAGTTTTTTATAAATATTTTTAGTAGAGAGACACAGGGTCTCTCACCATGCTGCCCAGGCTCCCAAATGCTGAGATTATAGGCATGAACCACGCCTCCTGAGCATCTGCTCAACTGACCAACTAGTTATCCATGTTTTTACTTCCTTGATTTGACTCACCTTGAGTCCTGAATATTCACCTGGTTCCTGTTCAGGTGCTGGAACACCTTTAACTTCCAGCCTCACCTTGCTCTCTCAATCTGGATTTTCTAATGTGTCCTCACATCAACTACAGTCCAACCCCGACAAAAGGTACCACATGGGCCCCAAACACAAGGAGCTGTGGAGCCTTCTACAACTGGCCAGAAGAAGGACAGTGCTGTCTTTTTTATCTTCAGCTTATACCTGGAGTGCTGCACTTCCACAGCTATTTCAGGAGAAAGCCAAATTTAACAGAGGTACCAACAGCAGTTACTCTTAACTCCCCATGGGCCCTTATCTCCTTCCTCTTCAAGCTCAGACTTAAAAATCAGGTCACAAATATCCTAAACTAAAATACCACAGTCAGCAATCTGTTGGATACCATCAGGTTAGATCATAACCAAATTAGGATTACCACTTAGTTTCATTAAATATGTTGAGTCTTACATTTGGACAAATAATGAAAATCATTATGTAAGTGCACAAAGTACACAGAAATCTGTACATTATCAAATAGAAATAGCAAGATGTAAATACTGCATTCCAAAGGTATTTTTTTCATTATTATCATGACAATTTTTAAATACTCCAAAATCAAACTATATTTCAAAGTTACCTCTATAATACTAAACTGACATAAAGATTCCTGTGCAATTCAACAAATAACTTCAGTTTTCCTTTTTCTCTCTCTGAGGATAAAGTATAACAAAGACATTCATAAACCTCTACCCACAGGGGGATCCTATATGTTCAAACAAGACTGAGAAACACAGCAATAACATTTTAAAACATGTCTACATTCAAAGCTCCTGAGCCTCTAGTCAAAACCTACTCATGCTATATCTAATGCAGTCGGGGAACTAAATGGTCCACCATCATGCCACAAGAATACAACAATTTATGAGAGAAGATACAAACAAAAAACAAGGAAAAAATGACCTCCTAGAAATAAATGTAAAAGTTCAGTCACCTAGAAAGTAACTCATTATTGCCAAAAACATTTCTAGCATCAAATTCTATCCCCAATTAATTAAGTAGCAGTAATCATTTAATTAAGAGTCATCCAATATAATCCTGTAGGAAACATTTTCTGAGGACCAGAGGCTGCATTGTAAAGGGAAAGATCGGAGGTGTGGGGGTCAGCGATCTGAATGCCAGCCTGGAAGTACCATCGAAAAGCTCTGGACCTTGGAAGAGTTATTACTGTTTGAGTCTTAAGCTCTCCTTTTATAAAAATAAGGCAAATCATACCTTCCCTTAAAATGTGAAGGCGAGGATGAAGTCTTATGGGTAAAGAACATAGCAAGATAGCAGAGGCATTTAATAAATGGTAGTTATTATTCCTCGACTACTAAAACAGGCACTGTTGGCAGACAAGCACAATCACCACAATCTGGCAGCTTTACTCAGCCCACTCTTGGCAAAAGAGTGTATGCAGATGACAGGCCACATCCTCACTCTTTGAGGTTATAGTGGCAGCTCTGATCTGTCTCCAAATGACAAACCTCATCCTTGTGGCCAGTGGCCAATAGATCAAATATGCCTGACCCAGCTCCTCTTTGATTTCTACAAATAAAGATAATAATGGCCAATCCTGTACTCACTGAAAGGGTACAGGAATGTAGATATTCCAAACAGTAGATATTCTGATATCTGAAATACTCATGTTTATTTTATTTAACTAAAGCTTCATTTACTTTCGTAGAGTTTTCTGTTAATAATTTGAATTCTGCATGAAATGCCAGCTGAATCTGTCAACCCTGAAGGCAGGAGGGTATCAAGATCCAGATTCTGGCCAATTCTCTCCATCATCCACCATCATCCATATTCCAGTGACAGGATGCTTCTTTCAAAATCCAGAAGAGCCCAAAGGAAAGCCTCATCTCTGTAGAACCTTTGGGCACAGGAATAATGATTAAATGACTATAGACTCCACATATAAACTGAAGAAATATAAGTGGCAATAAACCTATACACAGGGACAGTCAACAGAATTAAAATTAAAGGCACTCTAGCAAGTTACATCTACAATATTATCTTCTCCCTTCACAACTGCTGAGATAAATGAAATTCCATGGAAATTTCCTAAAATACCTGCTACATAATTCACATACCAAATACACAGAGATTAAATACCATTTTTTATCAATATGCTTAAACTTAATGATCCCAAATCTTAATACAAAAGTAATCAACAATTTTTAAAATCCATTTGAAAGCAAATGAATGTTATTGCACCTAAAAATGCTGAAAAGACATTACATAAACCCACAAAACCATGAGATTTCGACATAGCATGGCTCTATCTACTACATAACCTATAAATTGAAGCATTTTCAACCTAAGAGAACCAAATTGCTAATCATCTCTACCCTGCCACAAAGAAAGCAATCACCCCCCACTATATACCACATTCCTACAACTAAGGAAAGGAGGAAAGACGGAAGTGGAGAGGTGGAGAGAGGATGTGCAGAGAACAGACATTAACATTCAACACTGCTGCGACAGTGTTTCTTCTTGGAGGTAATAAGTAATGCAGAGCGGATGCTCCTGTTCGTCTTTTGGTGATGAATCCAACACAAGGAGATTAAAGTCGTGAAAGAGGAGCTGAAACATCTGGCCTTCAATACTAACCAACCAACAACAGAACAGACGCCCCAGCTCCCATGGGCATTGTGAAACATCTTACTAAAAACACCTTTTAATAGGATTTGTATCTGAATTCTCTGCTGGGATGAAAAGCTAACCAGGATTGTCTCTGTCCTGACATGAGGGCATCTAGAAAGGAAAAAATGAGAAGCAATGTACTTCACTGTTACTGAGCCTGCCATGCTGAGTCAGAACTCTGCTTTACGTTCTTAGCCTCTCACTTGGTCCTCACAGCAAGGCTGTGAAGCAGTAACTATTAGTATCATCACTTTACAAACAAGGGAACTAAGAAACAGAGAAGTGAAGTGGCTTGCCCTAGGTCACACAGTAAATAACAGAGTTGAAAGTCAAACCTAGAAAACCTGTCTTCGAGGACCATGCTTTTAACTAGTAGCCTGCTCTTCTTTTATTTGAAATGAAATAATCATCTTTCTGTAAAGACAACTCAGGAAATGTAAAGTCATCATGTATTCATCCCACTCACCTTACTGCCCACTCTACCATTAAAGGTAAATCTCAAAATATTTTCCTATAGTAACTCTAGGCAAACCATTCAAGCCCTGGGAAGTTTACTGTGTACTTCTGCATCACTTAGTATTCAGAGCCCAAAGAGGACGATAGAGGTGGGTGTTATAACCTCCAATAAACAAAGGAGTACTTTCACAGAGTAGGTAATTGAATACCACCACAAAGCTCTAAGTGGCAAAGCCAAGGTTTGAACTCCCCAATCTACTTAGAAATGATGCCTTTTGGAAATATTTTATACACTGTGTCTCAATGAATCAAATCCCATGGGATGACTGTAACCTCCATTCTATAACATTACAGAGAGACAACTTGCCCAGGATTTAGAAAGTGTAGAACACAAACCTACAGTAAGTAAATACCAGATATCAAGAAGGCCTTCGTATGAAAAGTAGTAATCCACAGCTGTTTTCATCAGTGGCAAAGCGGTAGAAAGACAAAGAATCTGCCATAGATAGGGGTAAGAAGATACCGGCTGAACTGTTAAACTTTTAATGTCTCCATGTGAGCTGAAATGATAGATTAGAATCTCCAGGAGCCCCAAAGCACAGCAAATCTGCATCCACTTGCCAGCCAACTCTTTGCTGTGGGCCTTAATCAAATACACATGGGTAGTGCACAAGGTGCTAGGACAGGAGAGCTTGAGAGAGCCCCTATGTCAGGCACCTGTCAAGTCCCTAGATGCAGAACAGCAGCCTGACACCAGGAGGAAGGCAAGTAAGGGGACAGAAATCAGCTTTTAGGGTCTCTACCAAAAATATAAAAAATTAGCTGGGCATGGTGGCAGGCACCTGTAATCCCAGCTTCACTGGAGGCTGAGGCAGGAGAATTGTTTGAACCCGGGAGGCGGAGGTTGCAGTGAGTTGAGGTCACGCCACTACACTCCAGCCTGGGCAACAGAGCAAGACTCCCTCTCAAAAAAAAAAAAAAAAAAAAAAAGAAGAGGAGCAGGATGGATCACCTGAGGTCAGGAGTTTGAGACCAACATAGCAAAACCCCATCTCTACTAAAAATACAAAAATTAGCCGCGCATGGTAGCATGTGCCTGTAATCTCAGCTACTCAGGAGACTGAGGCAGAAGAATTGCTTGAACCCCAGAGACGGAGGTTACAGTGACCCAAGATCACACCAGTGTACTCTAGTCTGGGCAACAGAGTGAGACTCCATCTCAAAAATAATAATAATAAATAAATAAAATATAAGAGGAGGAAGGCAAAGAGAGACCTTCTAAGGAGCCAAAAGCCATGAAGAGTAAAAAGAACTCACCAATGTCCAGAAAGGCTAGCAGCCAAGCTATAAACAAACAGAAATCTCCCACCATTCAGAAAGCTGGCAGCTTGGCTCTGAAGCATAAAGAGATTTCCAAGATCTTACTCGGCTTCGGAGCGAAACTGCTGAAAACCAGTTCGTGATCCCACTCTCAAACTATGTGAATCTAATGGTGAACTGACGCTAACTAATGCTACTTCAAAGCCCAGATCTAGCTCAGTACCCAACATTAACAGTGTGACAAAAGGAGGAGCAAGCCCTTTGCCGGGGTAGATATTCCTCAGTCTTTACTGTTCTTAATGTCCAGCATAGAATAAAAAAATTATGGGGCTGGGTGTAGTGGCTCACACTTGTAATCCCAGCACTTTGGGAGGCCCAGGCGGGCAGATTACTTGAAGCCAGGAGTTCAAGATCAGCCTGGCCAACATGGCGAAATCCCATCTCTACTAAAAATACAAAAAATTAGCCAGGCATGGTGGCACATGCTTGTAATTCCAACTACTCAGGAGGCTGAGGCAGGAAAATGGCTTAAACGTGGGAGGCAGAGGTTGCAGTGGGATGAGATAGTGCCACTGCCCTCCAGCCTGGGCGATAAAGCGAGATGTCTCAAAAAAAAAAAATAGTAATAATAAATAGAAATAATGGAACACAAGGAGGAAACAAACATGATCTATTTTTAAAAAGTCGACAGAGTTAATATCCATATATGACCCTGATGCTGCAACCAGTAGACATAATTACGATAAATGTACTAAAGGACCTAGTGAGAAAGAGGAGGAGATGAACATGAACAGGTGAAGGATCTCATCAGAGTAAAATAATTAAATAGATAAATAGAAAAGCTAGAAATAGAAATTACAATTTCAGAAAGAAAGAACTCATTCGAGCTTAACAGAAAATTGGACATAGAAGAAGGTGGTTCTATGAGTTGCAGAGAGAGAGGGAAATGGAAAACCAACAAGGAAACTGCCCAAGAGCTGAGAAATAATAAATGGCTTGAATATATTGGAGTCCCAGAAGGCAAGGAGAGAACTGGATAAAAGAAATATCTTAAGAAATAATAATCTGATAATTTTCCAAATGCAATGAAGGACATCAACCCATAGATCCAAAAGGCTCACTAAACCCAAAGATGGTAAATACAAAGAAAAATCACACCTAGGCATGTCATAGCCAAAGTGCTAAAAACCAAAGACAAACAGAAAATACTCAAAGCAACCAGAGGAAAATGAGACATATGACTTGCAGAAAACTGCAATAAAGGCAACATTTAAGAAGGCTAAATTTTACCAAAAATAAAGTCAGAATACAATGAACTGACATGTTTAGAATGCTGAGGTGTGGGAAAAATGACTGTCATACAAGATTCTTTAATAAAAAAAACTAGAGTGAGAACTCTCAAAACTAAGCATTTGTTTAAAGAAGGAAACAATCCAATTAAAAAATGACCAAAAAAAGAAAAAAAAAACATTTCACCAAAGAGGACATATAGATGGCAAACAAACAGATAAAAAGATGGTCAACATTATTAGGCATTAGAGGAATGCAAATTAAAACCACAATGAGACATCATTACATACAGGTTAGAACAGTTAAAATAAACAGTGATAATACCAAAGTCTGGTGAGGATGCAAAGAAAACGGATCACTCATACATCGCTGGTGAAATTCTTTTGCCATTTTTTGGGAGACTATCACTATTTAAAAATAAAAGGTTTAATTTTTAAAAAGGAAGGCAAAATAAAGACATTTTCTGATAAACCAAGCTGAGCAGATCCATATTTTAAAAGATGCTGAAGTTCTTCAGACTGAATGGAAACAATATCAGACAGAAACAGGAAGAAAGAACACCTAAAAGACATCAAGTGAAAGTATGTTCCTCCTGAGATATTCCTTTGTTCAAATAACAATTGTTAAATATGTTTTTCTTCAAGTCTTTATGTTAAGTGTCATGGGATGAAAGATAAATAACACTCAATCATACTATCTGTGATACAAACCTACACATAAATATTACCAACAAGTGACATTGAAGACTATGTTATCAAGGTATTTATATACTGCTAGTGGTTATACAGAAAAGGAAGTTGTTGCTGAGAAATGGTAGGTAAAGAAAGACTTCCCAGAGCTGAATCTGAAGATGAATGTTAAATGAACAAGTGAGGGACAGACAGAATTCTAGGCAAAGAGTCTGCCAGAGAGCAGCCACAGAGGAGTGGACGAGGAAGACATACATACGGAGCTCCACGAGCTCAAGATACTCAAGAAGAAGAAAGTACAATCCCTAAGAAATGACAGAAGGCAGATGGGGAGGACAGGCAGAGCACACAGAGTCCCTGTTAAACAAGGAGGATCTACAAGCAACTGGGAGAGTTGGAAAGGAAGTGAATTTACTTAGGAAAAGAATAGAAGACAGGCGTTCCAGGGAGGTAACTCTGACAGTATGAATGACATACTTGGGGGGAAGTGAAACAGGAGCCAGGACAGGGCAGTAATACAACAGTCCAGGAAGGAGACGGTAGTAAGCTTAGGCCAAAGCAGCAGCCAGGAGCGCAGGAGCTGAAGGGCATATACAAGCTAGCTATGGATCAAAAGGAAAGGTAGGAACTGACTATCACTCCCACAATTCCAGCGTGAGTGCTGAAAAGATTTTACCTTCATTTATCTCAAAAGGGAATAGAACAGCAAGGAGCAGGCTTTGATAGAAAAATAATAATTACCCTTTTGGAGATGGCGATCTTGAGGTACAGGGGGATCCTCCAGATACCTAGCAAATGCAGAGTTACAGCCTAGAGCAGAGGTCATAAAGTAGCCCTCACTGGAACTGAAGGACAAGAATAGAAGAGCATTCGATGGGACTGCCAAGGGGAGTAAATACAAAATGAGAAGAAAACGGCATGAAGAATCAAATTCCAAGAGAAAAAGGGCCCTTTTAAAATTTATATTTTAAAAATTATAAATTGGAATACTTTTGTCATTATAAGAGCCTTAAATTACTTAAATCAATGTAACTAATAATTCTTCTAGTAATACAGTAATATAGAATGAACACAAATGTGGACAAAGATTTACACACGAAGATGTTCCCTTAGTGTTATTTTATGTAACACAGAAGCAACTATATCAGCCAAATGAAGGAACTGATTTAAAGCAAATTATGTTAGCTCTATAAATTATTATGCAATGACCTACGAAGTATTTTAGAAGACTTGTTAATTATATGATTACATTTTTATGACATGACACTAAATGGAAAAGCATACAAAGTAGTGTCTATAGGATTTATTTATGTAAGAATATTTATTGAATACCTACTATATGCCAGCACCTAAGCACTGAATATAAAATGCAGTAAA
This sequence comes from Ateles fusciceps, assembly GCA_036589455.1. Lineage (NCBI taxonomy): Eukaryota > Metazoa > Chordata > Mammalia > Primates > Atelidae > Ateles > Ateles fusciceps. The sequence goes on from JAZHEH010001544.1 coordinate 1,026,725, forward strand.
AGGCAGACAATTCCTTGTTTTTGTGAACCTTGGATTCTACTGGAATGTGACTCAAAAACAGCAAATAAATAAATCTGCAAGAGAAATATCACATAAAATAAATGCTTAGACACACAAAACAGTGACATAATAAAATATTATCAACTGTATAAAAATGCCGAAGTTAAGTTTAAAGAAATAAGGCACAAAATTAACAGCAAATAATAATAATAATTTAAAACAAAGCAAATTTCAGGTGGCTTAGTAAGTGGTCTAGAAAAATAAAGGTGAAATTATAAACAGAGTGTTTGGGCACTTTATGATTGGATCTTTGTCATATTCACAAGGTAGAATTTTCACAACCTTTCATCTTTCTCACCCTCAAACCAAAAAACTCAGGAGGCACTAGCAACTGCTATGCTGAGGGAGGACCATGCATCTGCCAAGTCAGTTGGGACCAAAATGAATTCCTCAGTAATGCTAAAGGTAGAAAATTTTGCAAGATAAATGATCCTTCCATAAACAAGCTAAGATGGTATTTTTTACATTTCCACTTTCATTACAGTACAATGCCCCCACTCCCTACCCACACACACACACGTTCACCTAAGTTCATCCATCCATTCACTTAGCCAATATTGCATGACTGGGACACCCTAAAAATCATAACATCCCCTAGAAACAGTACTCAAGTGCTACAGAATCTCAAAAACCAATTCCTAAAATAAAAACATTAGACTGCTTAAACATTTGTGCGAAGTCTAAACTGAAGAAAATCACTATAAATATTGCCACAAGTTGTGTAACATTAAAGAAATTACCTTAGAAAATAACCCATGTAGACCAGGAATGGTGAGTGGCTCACGCTTGTAATCCCGGCACTCCGGGAGGATGATGCGGGCAGACCACCTGAGGTCAGGAGTTTGCGACCAGTCTGACCAACATAGCGAAACCCCATCTTTACTAAAAATACAAAAGTAGGCTGGGCATGGTACCATGTGCCTGTAGTCCCAGCTACTCAGGTGGCTGAGACAGGAGAATCACTTGAACCTGGGAGTGGAGGTTGCAGTGAGCTGAGATTGCATCAGTGCACTCCAGAGTCGGCAACAGAGCGAGACTTCGTCTCAAAAAAACGAAAGAAAAGAACCCATGTATGCTTAATACACAGAGACAGGCACCTGCATACACAGCTCAATAACATTTATCCTGGAAAAATTACCCTGGAACAGATAACTGACAAGATACTGATAAGAATGCCTTCATATTAGAGGTAGAGAAATTGAGAAAACAGTGTATTATGCACTGAATTATGTACCCACCCACCAAAATCATGTGGAAGCTCCCATCCCTGATGTGATGCATTTGGAGATAGGGCCGTTATAGAGGTAATTACAGTTACGTGAGGTCATAGGGTGGGACCCTGATCCTATGGGACCTATGGCCTTATAAGAAGAGACACCAAACTCACACTCTGCACCACTCAGAAGAAAGGCCATCTGAGGACCAAAAACTCACAGGTAAATCAGAAAGACGGCCTTCACCAGGAACTGAGCCCTGCTGGAACTGGGTTCTTGGACTGCATAGCCTCCAGAACTTTGAGAAAATAAATCGCTGTTGTTTAAGCTACACAGTCTGTGGTATTTTGTTATGCTGTCTGAGCTATGACACACTGTAAGGTAAAATTACCATAAGATTCATGAATAAAATCAAGATTCATCCCCTCAAAAAAGCACAAAAACATTTCCAATATTCTGGAATCTCTCCAGAAAATTAAATATTACTCAAACTAATATTTAATCACATGCTCCTTAAAAAGTCAGCTGTCAGGATGAAATATTTTATTATTAGAGATTAGTCAGTTAAATAAATCACTCTGCGGAGGTTGGTGACATCATGAACTTCATTAAAACTGTAGGTCAGTAAATCTTACTGGTCCAGAAATCAAACAAAGCCCAAAATAATCTAGAGTCACTGTGGTAGAAACCAAAAAAACAACAACAACAAAAAAACTCGCCTGCCCCTTTGAGGTCCTTTGGAATGACAACCCAGTATCTTCTCCAGTCAGACATCCATTCTGAAGTAACAGCTGAGTGCATTGGGATGAACACACCACAGTGAGCCAGGCAGGGAAGCAAGCACCTTAAGGGGTGACCAAGTGATAGTCACCAGTGCCTGGCTGTTCCTAAAGCATCCCCGACCTCACACATCTACAACTCAGTCCTTAGACCTTTTCTCTTCTCTATCCCTACTCCTGCCCTTCCTTATCTCATGGTTTTAAATGCCACATATATCTTGACAACTCCCAAATTCCCATCTCCAGCCCAGACCACTTCCATGAACTTTGAAATTGTATACCCAACAGTTAACTAGTATCTTCACGTGGATGTCTAATACACAACCATAATATGAAATTTAGCATGCCCAAAATTGAACTCCTGCTATCCCCCAGCAATCTAGTGTTCACAGTCTCCCCCCTCTCAGTTCATCGCAACCCCATATCTCAGCTGCTCAAGTCAAAAACTCTGGGACATCCTTAATTTCCCTTCCTCATACTTCTGACCGTCAGATCCACCAGCAAATCCTCCTAGTGGTTCCCACCTTCTAAATACGTCAAAATCCTACCACTTCCCCCCACCTCAACTGCTTCCATCCTCACCCAAGCATCCCAGCTAGTCTCTGCTTTACTCTCTGTTCCCCAACAGACTGTTCTCCTATGATGCTAGAGCATTTCGATCAAGTAAGTCAGATCACATCTCTCTTCCATTTCCAACCCTCTAGTGGCCGTTCATCACATGCATGGTGTGATGAAAATCTAAAACCTTCACAATAACTTAAGAGAGCCACATGACCTGTTTTCTTCCCTCCCCTAACCACTCTGTCCTCATCTGTTACTCTCTCCCTCTCCCTCACTCTACTGCAGGTCTCCTCCCTCCACACACACACTAGAGAGCAGTCCAGCAGAGGACCTTTGCACCTGCTACCATCTCTCCTGGAATGTTCCTCCCCACCTGCCTACACCTCTCTGGCTGAGTCCCTCACACCTCCTTCAAATCTCTGCCCAAGCTGGGCGCCGTGGCTCATGCCTGTAATCCCAGCACTTTGGGAGGCCAAGGCAGGTGGATTACCTGAGGTCAGCCTGGCCAACATGGTGAAACCCCATCTCTACTAAAAATACAAAAATTAGCCAGGTGTGGTGGCAGACACCTGTAATCCCAGCTACTCAGGAGGGTAAGGCAGCAGAACTGCTTGAGCCTGGGAGGCAGAGATTGCAGTGAGCCAAGACTGTGCCACTGCACTCCAGCCTGGGCAACAGAGTGAGGCTCTGTCTCAAAAAAAAATAATCTCTGCTCAAATACTACCTCCTCTACCTCACCCCAATTAAAACTGCAAGTCCTGAACCTCCTGACCCCTTTTAAATGATTTCCTTCTTTCCACTAGCATCTATTATCTTCTAATATGCTATGTGTTAATAATTTATTAATTTGTCTCCTTGACTCCCCAATTCTCCCATTAGAATGTCAGCCTTATGAGGGCAGAAATTTTTTTGAGGTTTTGTTCCTGGTGTGTCCCAGTGCCCAGAACAGTGCATGGAACATAGAAGGTGTGCAATAACTCACTGCTGAATGGATGAAAAGTGTATGTGGCATTTCATTTCCACATACACTGGGTTCTTAGAGAACTCGAGAAATATTAGCTTAACAGACTTTTGATATATTGATTTGGACCCTTTCTTTGTATGCCCCGCCTTGGTGATCTCACTTAACAATCTCATCAAGATCTGCCTGTTTAAATCCCATCAAGATTACTTTTGTGAGTAGATTAATAGGGCATATTTCTGGTTTAAGATTTACATTTAAAGGTGACATGTGTAGGAAGAAAGACATTTAAAGAGAAAAAGAAAGAAATTTAAACCAATTAATCTATTTTCCACCTTCTTTCAGGTTTCTTTTTTCTCAAATAAAAAAAGATCAAAATTCAAAACTATTACTGGAGTTAAAGTAAATACCATGTCACATTTTTATAGAGAGCAAGAGATAGCAATCTTATTAGTACAGAAATAACTAAAAATATCACAAATTCTACTTTTTTCTCTGCATGTGATTTAATGGGTGTTGCGGGGGGTGGGGCTTCTCAGCAGAGGGTCACGAATAAAAAATTAACAGGATGGAAATTAACGCGATGGGAAATCAAAGCATCCAGGCTTCAAACCAAGAACATTCTGACAATGTCTTGCAAACTGAGGACTGACAAAGCATATTAATGAGAAATACTGTTAGAATGCTATTCAGATATGGGTCTTCAGCTTTCCAAAAGAATTGGTTTCAAAGAGGAAGGGGAAGTTACACATAGAAAAGCAAAGCATGTTCATGTTTTCCATTCCCTTCTGTACACCGAGCTCATGAGGTGAACCTTCATCTGCCCTGGCATAAGTCCAGCAATGGGGGATGGCCATTCAAGAAACTAACATAAGCAGCAGGACGGCACTACTTACTAACATTAAAATCTACATATACATCTAGTCAAACTGAGTATATTTACTTCTGTTCAAAACAATCCAAAGTATGAGATCTAACATTCCCTCAGAGGCAGAAGGTATCTACACTCCAACCTACACTAACAGCATTATCTTTCATTTTAAATGCACATATAAATCTGCCAAACTCTGTTGTGCTTTGGAGAAATAACTAAAGAAAGGCTTTAAATACCAGACATAGGCAAAAATCATTCTAAAAGTATTATCATGATACCTATTGGATTCTTAACATTCAACTAAAGCCAAAACAGCAAGACCCCTCATACAAATGCATCTATTGATGATGCCACATCAGGCTGACATTACTAAGCGTCGAGTAAGACTTTACCACTTGCCTACATAAGTCACTTTCTAAGCCATACAGTTGTCCATCTCTGCAGGGCTCAACTTGAGGTAAGGTTCTGATATCTACCAATCACAGCAATTCCCACCATGACACCCTGTTCAGTGGCCACTTCTTCCTTCAATGCTTTCCAGGCACTGCCCCCTTCACTCCATATTACCCAGTTCTCAGAGAACCATTTTTAGTGCTAAACTTCATATCTGATAGAGTAAGTTGAAACATCTTCCAAACTGATACTCTCACAAAACAGAAGACTCCCTATAGTCCACCTATTTGATTGAACAAAAACAGAAAGGAACCAAGTAACTACCCATCTACTGAGTATTTGAAAAGCAGACATGCAAGAATGCTCAACCTCATGCAATATAAAGAAATACAGGGCCAGGCACAGTAGCTCATGCCTATAATCCCAGCACTTTGAGAGACCAAGGCAAGCGGATCATTTGAGCTCAGGAGTTCAAGGCCAGCCTGGGCAACATGGCAAAACCCCATTTCTACAAAAAAAAAAAAAAAATTAGCCAGGTATGGTGGTGTGTGCCTGTGGCCCCAGCCACTCCGGGAGGCTGAGGTGTGAGGATCACTGGAGCCCAGGAGTTCAAGGCTGCAGTGAACCATAATTATGCCACTGCACTCCAGCCTGGGTGACACACTGAGACTCTGTTGCAAAAAAATAAATAAATAAACTATAAAAGAAACACAAATTAGAGCTGCAATGCCATACCATTTTAACTTGTTAGATGAGCAAAGATTAAACATATGAAAAATTCCAGTGTTGGCCAGGATCGGGGGTGGGGGGGAGAGGAGACACAGGTACTCTCTGACACTTTACTGGTGGAAGTAAACTGTTAGCATTTTAAGACTACAAAAGGGTCCACAAGATCAAATTTTAGAATCTAGAAGAAAAACATATACATATTTCCTAAAATGTAATCTGTGATAACCGAAACAGAAGCCAATTTGGGGATACTATTTGACTTCGGTAAAAACACAAGTAGCGTTTATCTCTTCCCCAACCTCCTGACCAGAGCTGACTGAATGGAGACAGACACTACCCAAAATGGGCCAGGTTTCCCTCTCAGGAATGTGGAATTGGGACTGTGTGGTTCTGATTTGGTCTGGTCACATGTATTTTTAAACAGTGGAAACATAAACCTCACATCACATCAAGTCATCCTGGCCATACTCTATTTCTATTTAGCATACAAACAAATAGCATTTGAGGATTCAATAAACTGACTCCCACTTTGAATTTTTCAAACATACGCTCTAGGATTATTTTCTCCTTATATTCTTGTTTTTCCTAACCTTCCTTCTCATCTTTCTGATTTGAAGAACAGTAATTTCTATCAGCTTATCTGATTATTGTATTTACTTCTGCTTAAGAACAATATTTACAGTTATTTAATAGACTGAATCTTGTCTAGACTCAACAAATTCCAAACCTCACCCTCTACTTCAGAATATTATTCTTGATGGGATTATGGAGTTGCTGGTAAATTTTCTTTAGGTTTTGTTTTTGATTTATTTTTTTTAAGTCCTATAGCAATCATAAATCAATGAATCTTCAAAGTAATTTTCCAAAACAGACAAAAAAAAACTTCTGGTCTCTTCATTTTCAAAACTCATTTTAATTTAATAGTGACTGCCATTCACCAACAGACCAAGACCAATTTTTCCTCTTCATTTGTTCCATTATTTTCCAATCTGTTACAGAATTATACAAACTCCAGATTTGGTATGCCCTTCAAAATGTCAAGTTTGACTTTTGAGAATCACCACCACCTTGATTGTCTTCTCCCATGAACCCATTATTCTGTCCAGCAGCTCTCACTCAGTCTAATAAAAGCAAAGAAGATACAAATACTTATTTCAATCATAATAGTCAACTATGACAACACAAATAACTCAAGCTCTCAAAGCACTTAATTCTGCTGAAGATACAATCATGTTACATACTTCAACAATAATACTCCCCATCCTGTTTTTGGAGAACTCTGAAAATCTAGACAATATGCTTCCTTTCAAAACACCAACTGGTTACAGAGGAAAAGAAAGAAACAGACAAATGATCTTGCCAAGAGCCAGTTCTGTAGCTTCCCTACACTGAGTAGCCCTTTCAGTGGCTACAAAGATTTAAATTCAATCCTTGATTGGACTGATGATATACCATCTTTTATTTATTTAGAATTGAATTTTCAATAAAAAAAAAGTTCAGGCAACTATAATTCAGTTGTTTCCAATTTTTGCAAGTATGAGGAGGAACCCTCTTCAATACTTTAAAAAAAAAAAAAAACTGAGGCTTTTTTAAAAAGAAACTGAGGATTCTTCTTTTTTTGAGGCAGGGTCTCACTCTGTCCCCCAGGCTGGAGTATAGTAGCACAACCTCAGCTCACTGCAACTTCCACCTCCCAGGCTCAAGTGATCCTCCTGCCTCAGCCTCCCAAGTGGTTGGAACTACAGATAGGTGCCACCAAGTCCGGCTAATATTTTGTATTTTTCGTAAGGACAGGGTTTCTCCATATTGACCAGGCTGAAACTGAGGATTTTTAAAATAGTTTTATCTAGTGATTAGAATATAAAAACCACAAAAAAATTGTCAGCCCAAAATAACTCTCTTAAAAGGACTTGCAAACATCTATAAAATAGCAAAATATGAATTTAATTTTTTTTTTTTTTTTGACATGGAGTCTTGCTCTCTTGCCCAGGCTGGAGTGCAGTGGCGTGATCTCGGCTCACTGCAACCTCCACCTCCCAGGTTCAAGCGATTCTCCTGCCTCAGCCTCCCAAGGAGCTGGGATTACAGACACGTGCCACCACACCCAGCTAATTTTTGGTATTTTTAATAGAGATGGGGTTTCACCATGTTAGCCAGGATGGTCTTGATCTCCTGACCTCATAATCCATCTGCCTCGACTTCCCAAAGTGCTGGGATTACAGGTGTGAGTCACTGTGCCCAGCTGAATTTAATCTTTTTATTACAGAGCCAGTTAATATCAGAATAAGGTCTAAAACCCAATCTCCAGATTTATAATACAGACGGGGCTCTTAGAATTGCTCATGGAGTGCACGTGTTTCTTAAGTATCCCTGACAATTCTCTTAGGAACTAGACAAGCTGACTTGAAAGCTCTTACTGAAAAGCAAACACAGACAGACAAGACAATTCTGAAAAAGAAGAGTAAGGGTAGAGAACATCCCCTATCAGATATTAAAACACTATAAAGCTTCAATAATTAAAATAGTATAAATAAACCTATAATGTAATAGACTAGAAAATGCAGAAACTGACAAGTATATATATGAACTCAGTATAAGATGGATGTGACATTTTAAATCCCTAGGGTAAGAGTTATTGGTTAAATGCTATTGTAACAACTGGATACTCATTAGGAGAAAAAAATCAAATTGAGTCCTCACTTTACCCCTTATACCAAAAGAAGTTTCAAATGTATTAATAGCAAAAATGTACAAAATAAAACGAATGAAAACAAAAAGAAACATAAAAAAAAATTTTTTAATAATCTTGAAGAAGAAAACTTCTTTCAAAACATTATTGAAAAACAATAAAGGCCAAACATTAAATTGCTTGAAAAAATCAAGTATTACTTCATTATGGAAAATTCTATTAAAAAAATCAACATTACATATCAAATGAGGACTTTTTGGGCATCACAATTCTACCCACAAACCCAGAGTCCTATGACACCCAAGTATAGCACTCTCTCTATTCCATGCGATCCCAAATCACTTGAAAGGAAGCCTTTAACACAGTAAAAATCAAGTCATCTAACAGAATCCATGGTAATAACCTTAAACCTTTCTTCCTTGCCTAGGCCTATGAAGTAAATTTTATACAGCTATTACCTCCACTCACATTATAAACTGTCAGCCATACAGTCAGGCAAGGGCTTTTATTATGCATGGGGGGGTCACAGTTTAATTTTAGCAAAAGATAGACACAGCAAAGCAATACAAGTCAAAAGGTCTTCCTAGGCTTGCTCTGGGATTATACGGTCTTAACTGCCAACACGCAGTTTCAGCAGTGAACACTTACCAAATTTATAACATCAACAGAGATTTCTAAGCCCCTACTATGTGGAAGACATTATGTCAAACCTGAGCTGAAGAACAGTCTTCTGCCTTCCGGAAGCTTACACTCTAACTTAGTCAAAGAGACCATGAGGTAAGGACATCTGCTTATCAACTAGCAGTAATACAGAATTATGCTTCAGTCTTCAAAGCTTCCCATATGACTGAATACAGTAAAATTATAAAAATTATAGTTGTTACTGAAAGGAAAGCACAGCTAGCCATATGATTTTTCTCAAAGCCAGTGTGTAGGCATATCTAAGTGATTCAACCCAATACCTGAAAGCACTACTATAACAGCATATCAGCTCAGCGAGGCACTCCATCCACAAGGTAATTAATGTAAACAGCTGCTGTTTACATTTGGATCTTTAGTTCTATACCATCTGGATTTCCATCGTTTTTATTATCCTTTAGGATATTAAAAGTTCTGGTATTTCTCCAAGTTCTTCTCAATTTGGTCTTCCTTTTTGACACAAAATATTATTTATTACAACTATAAATTGGCTTTCTTCAACTCAGTCTGCTTTTTTTTTTTTTTTTTTTACGTGTTTCTTTCTTTCTGCATTCCACAGTACTGCTTGGGAAAATGGTATTATTTATGCCACGGTGAAAGTTCTGATTATCTGCCACCTCACCACTCTCCTTCCAGATGATGGAATGCTAGCTGTATTCCTCCACTCCCCTAACTATTTAGTTAGCATGAGTTAACAGAACTATCAGCGGAGTAACAACAGTTTTTATTTTTTCATTTACAAAGGAGACTTTGAAACACACAGTAAGAACTTTCTGTAAGGTAAATCTACAGGGTAATACTGACTTTGCGAGAAATTCCAAAACTGCTTGTCTCATATATGCCTTCAACACACAACCACCAGCAACTAAAATATCTGAATAACGATCTCACATCTTTCTTTGCTGCCTGTGAATATTTCCTAGATAACTGAACATAAAACTGAGGAATACTTTATAAATTCCTTATTTGAACTTACAGAAATAATTAAACTCAAGACAAATCACCTTTTACCTGGTAATTACAAAGAAATGACTGAAATTACAAGCCAACTCCGATAAGCCATCCTTAATAAATTTCTATAATACTAGTAATTCCACTGGTTAACGACCAGAACTCTCAATAAAGTGCAGTGAGTTTACCAATACAGATTAACAGAAACCATATAGTCTTCATTTCAAATCCTAGGACTAGTTTCCACAAAAACTGTGTTCACTGCATAGTACTGGAAATTAAGGTCACCATTTTCCTTTACAAACAACCACCTTAGAGAAGAAGTCTTAGTGAGTATATCCCAGGAATGAAAAAGACACTCTTTCACATTTGCCACAGTCAGGAATTTTCATAACCTTGAGAGGGTTCATCTGTTTTCCAGCAGAAACCACTAGTCACCAAGCAAAAGAAACAGGAAAAGGAAAAGGTTCACCATTCTGTTAATTTACCGAGGTCCCTTGCAACTAAGTGATTAATATACGATGAGAGGGAAGAGAGAAAGCGGTACCTGGAAAGAAGTGTCTTTGTTAGATGCTTGTTTGATCTCCATAATCCTGCAAAACCAAGTGTGTATCTTTTTCCCCTCTGGGGAGGTGGGGGGAGGTACCACTTAGAAAATAGGGGGTTAGGTAAACATTACAGGAAGTCACAAGTCCAATGCACTGAGCCCAAACACACTTCACTGAATTGAGTTTTGAGAATCTTTTTTGAGTGGATCACATCTCTGGTAAGCAATTTCAGCTTCTCCACTGCAAATCTTTCTGGGCTACTTGAGTGGCAAGCACACTTCTGACTCTTACTGTCTGCTGCTGCTGCTGCTGTGGCTATCTGAGGAGACTGAAACAGGCTTTAGGTAGGCTCCAGATCATAAATGCAAACTACAACAAAGCTAGAGTGGCTTCAAAAGATGGTCAGGCTTTAAGAAGTGGGAAAGGGATGTTTAGAAATGAAATACAGAGGGTAAAGTACAAATGGCATAGTAGAGTGTGCTCAAGGTCATTCTTCTGAAAAATTGTTCAAAGAAATAACAAGTAATATAATCAAATTCATAATTTAAAAAAATTTTTCAATGAAATCAGGAATTTTCAATGAAAGGTACTACCTAGCAGAAAATAACTCCTACCTGGGCTTAAGGATCCTTCAACTCTTAGCTTCAACCCCACTTCTGTCTAATTATGAACTACTTTGCATCTTTAAGTATTTCCATTTTGAGTCAAAACAAAATAATAAACACTATAGGAGAAAGAGCCCTAGACTAGAATCAGGATTTCTTGACTCAGCTTTACCATTCACTTGCCATCTGTGACCATAAGAACCTTTCTGTTTCTTACCCGTTACAGAAAATAATTGTTTTTTCTGTCTTTGCTTGCTCCCTTTGCAACTTGTCCCTATGTGACCAGGGTCATCTGAATAATAAGCCACCTTATGGTGTTGTTGTACACATCAAATGAGATCACATAAAGACAACTAACACCATAAATCATTATGCAAACATGTACTCTTATGAAAACTGATAGATGCTATCCACAGTGACTATTCAAACTGCTTTACCATGGCTGTTACTATCTTTTCAATAAGACCCTAGGCTTCAAATGACCACTTTAGCATTAATTTCTTTCTCCCCATTTTAAGCATGTCCCCATTTTAAGCATTTTAAACCTGTCATTATCTTCTTACTAATTATGCTCTCAAGGTATCTATCCTATTAGAATGTATGTTATTAGCTGAAAAAAGAGACCTACATTGTTTTTGCCCTGTCTTCCAAGGTATGGTCTCAAAACACACACAGATCTGAAGGTTTCTTAGGGATTTTCTTTCTATTGCTTCTTTCTTTACTCAGCCAGTCACTGGGCAATTTTCTATTCTCGGTTAAAGTACTCAGCACTTTATTTATTATTTACATTCTCTTACTTAAGTATGCTCTTTAAGTATAACACTTCGGTGTAGGTTTTCTTTTTTAGATTAGGAAATCAAGGATCACAGAAGCTAAGAAATGTCCCCGAATCACACAGCTGATAAACAACAGAGCCAAGATTTGAACACGAATCAGTCTGGCCCCAAAGCCCCTGCTCCCGACCTGTCTCATCAGGTCTTAAGAGGCAACCGATCATTCAGTTCAGAGCCTGAAACCTACCCAAGAGGGTAGGTACAGTCAGGAACCATCCATATATAATTGCACGTAGGTGTAACTGTGGTCAGAAAGCAAAATAACATTTATTAGAAGTGAAGAAGAAAAGAGAAAAAGAAGATCAAATTAGCTAGAAATCAGACTCATGCAAAAAAAGCATCCTTTTAAATCCTATACACTGGCTTACAGTGAACCACAAATTTGGTTCAAGAACTTCTAAAGAAGAAGCTCATGGATTAGAGAATTTAGTGTCTATAAACCATTAATCTACCAAATACTTGAAGAATATTCCTTTATTCCTGACTCTAAAACCTGAAAATAATTTCAGCAAAGATAGTTAAGTCCATACCTGGTAACATCCTATGCCAAAGCAAAGGCTGAAGAATCACTTTATTTTCCTCTGTATTTGATATTCTAAATGATGCCTTCTATTCTGATTATATCAAAGCCTAGTTTATAGCAAATGACTGTCAAGGAAAGAATCTTTAGTAGGTGCTTTTTTTTTTAAAGCCAAGAGATTCTAATAGTTTTCCACTCATAACGCACCTATTTGGGACCCCTTCCCCACAAAAGCAGGGGTTTTATAACTTTTTTAAAAAAGCAGAACCTTTTTAAAAAATGAAACTTTAATCAAAACACTAAGCAGCTAAAAGAGAGTGGCTCTGATTGGAACAAAAGTGAAAGTTTTCCCACTGATTTCTCTGGGGAAATAGATCAAAATGGCTTGATCAACCAAATTTTTCTGGATTTCTATTCATCCAACTGTAAAAAGAAAAAAAAAAAATGTGGCTGACCTAGGTTAACTGCTCAGATTACTACTTCAGAAATTCTGTTAACTTAAATTTCAATGAAATTTGCAAAATCTTATGAGGATAGTCAGGTTAATCAAATTCTATTCAACTTAGAAAAAGAAACCACATTCCATCCACTCACATATAGTTTCCTTATTTTACCAAAACCAATACTTTCAAAATAATCTTTAAAAAAAGAAATCTGACCAGGTACAGTGGCTAACACCTATAATCCCAGCACTGTGGGAGACCAAGACAAGCAGACCACTTGAGCTCAGGAGTTCAAGACCAGTCCGGGCAACACGGCAAAACCCCATCTCTTCTAAAAATACAAAACATTAGCCAGGCATGGTGGTACATTCCTGTAATCCCAGCTACGAGGGAGGCTGAGGTGGGAGGATCACCTGAGCCCAGAAGTCAAGCCTGTAGTGAGCCAAGATTACACCACTGCATTCAAGCCTGGATGACAGAAGACCCTGCCTGAAAAACAAAAGAAAAGAAATTTCAAAACTACCAGAAATAACTTGAGGTTGACCTGAGAATTAGGCAGCCCTCAAAACAAAAACAAAATATCAACAAGCTACAAAAAATAGCACATGAAATCTAATACTTCAGTAATAATATTTGAATGCTAATTGGACCTGCAAAAGAAATGTAATTTAATGCTTGTTGAGTTTTAGACAAAGCCCATGGAAAGTTTAGCACCATTCGTTGAGATTCAGGTGTTTCTGAAAAAGAACTAAACATCTTGAGAGAAGCAGAAAACTGCATGTAAGTTATATTACGCTACAGAACTTCTGACAAAAGAAAACCACAAAAGGCAACTTTCGGATACATTTATATTAATAAGATTCTACCCTAATACTCTAAAAAGTAAAAGCTGCAGATTTTTTTAAATGAAATCTTAGATAATGGAAAGCAAAAATGCACAGTAAGAACTGTCTTAATTACTGGAAATGCAGGCACCTCTAATTTTCAATATCTAAGGCAGGGATTTTCAATCTTTTGGCTTCCCTGAGCCATAATGGAAGAAGAACTGTCTTGGGCCACACATAAAATACACTAAGGACAGCTGATGAGCTAAAAATAAATAAATAATAAATATATCACAAAGACAATCTCATAATGTTCTAAGAAAGCTTACAAATTTGTGTTGGGCTGCATTCAAAGCCATTCTGGGACACATGCAGCCCACAGCCCATGGGTTGGACAGCTTGATTTAAGGTTTTGAAATACAATCAACCTAGAAAGCATCTTCAGCATGATTCATGCTTTTTCTGGGCTCATTTATTCATTTCCCTTGCCAGTTCATTCATTTATGATAACCAAGCATAATCAGTACTCACACTAAACACCAGGAGCACCATCTCCTGTTTTTTTTTTTGTTTTGCTTTGTTTTTTAAAAAAAAGGGTCATCACAGGGTCTACATCATACAGAACACTGGGTGAGGGGGGTGGGGGAGGGCTGTTACAGAGAGAATCATGTTGTTTCTTTTCTCTCTTTCAGGAATTCACTGAGACCAAAAAAACAAAAACAATAAAAAGTAAACTAGGCAAAGTAACAATGTAGGTGAGATACCATTACATCTGTAAAACACTCAAAAAGTAAATGATGTCTCTTCAGTAAAAGAATGCTATTACTTTCAACTTTATTTCCAATCCTTGGCACTTCAATTTAACATACATCTGGAACCAAACTACCCAACTATATATTTCATAGACTATTAAAATACTTGAATGTATTTGTCTACTATCCAAAATTAATGGTAAGCAAAAAATAACTATAATTAAGTAATTTGTTTATAATAATCACCACCATCTTTCCCCTTGTCTAGGCCTGGATATTTTATTTACTTTTGTATTTTAATCTAGTTTCTCTCTTCTTAAGGCAAGAGGATCACTTGAAGCCAGGAGTTCAAAACCACCCTTGGTAGTGTAGCAAGACCCCATCTCTAAAAAGAGTTTTAAAAATTAGCCAGGCCTAGTGGCACACACCAGTAGTCCAAGCTACTCAGGAGGCTGATGTGGGAGGCTCACCTGAGCCCAGAGTCTGAGGTTACAGTGAGCTATGATTGCACCACTGCACTCCAGCCTACACAACAGAGCAAGCCCCTGTCTCAAAAAGAAAAAGGAAGAGGAGGCGGAGGAGGAGAAAGAAAAAAAGGAATACATCCCAGAAATAAAAGGTTTGTTTAATCTCCAAAAATCAATATAATAACCACTATCATAAAGAACAAAATCACATGATCATCTCAATAGATGCAGAAAAAGCATTTCCCAAAATCCAGTATCCATTCATGATTGTTGATTTGTTAAACAAAATACCTTAAATGATATCTAGAACACTACAGTATGTGTGTCAATGGAGACACAATGAGGAAGCTAAGGCAACATACATGAAACAAAAGAAGTTTATTACTCACAGGTCCCAGAGAGGTTAGAGTGCCAAACAGAGACAGACAGGAGGTCTTGAGACAGGAGAAGGAAGGAGCAAGAAGGAGAGGGAGAAAGAAGAATTGTGGAACTACACCTTTGTTAAGGACATTATCCCTTATGCCTTCCCCTCAAGTATGCCTTCCCTCAAGAGTTGTGAATTGGCTACAGAAAACACATGTGAATGAGAACTTATTCACATGACTCTGAGGCTGACCATTAGGTTTTATTACGGTTGACAGCTCACGGTGTGTTCATTTTGGGTCAGTGAGATGAGCCACAGGTAGGCCATATTGCAAACGCTGCAGGGAGAGGAAGTTTTAACTAGGCCAAAGATGACAGGGAATGACTGGTTACAAACAATTTATGTTAGGACTAAAATGGATGCTAAGGTAGCAACTACATTAAACTTATTACAGTGATTAAAAACTCCTGGACTAAAAAGAAAACTTCTTCAACCTGATAAGTCATTTACAAAAAAACAACTAACATCATGCTTAATGGTGAAGGACTGAATTCTTTCCCCCTGAAATCCGGAACAAGGGTGGAATCTCTAATCTTGTAATTTCTACGCAATATTGCAAAGGAAGGTCTATCCCGTGCAACAAGGCAGGAGAGAAGAAAAGAAGGTGGGGGGGGAGAGAAACCATCTAGGTTGGAAAAGAGGTAAAACTGTATTGCTAGTCAATTTCACGATTACCACATTTTATGATCCTATACATACAAAATAAGGAATCCACATAAAACTACTAGAATTGAAAGACAAATTCAACAGTCACATGATACAAATTAATATACAGAAATCAACTGTAGTGACTACAAAGAGGAAACGTAAGGGAGTTCCTCTGTGCTGATGGAACAGTTCTCTAACTTGATGTGGTAGTAATTATATGAATCTATACATACGATTAAATTGCACAGAACACACAACTGAGTGCATGTATAAACTAGTGAAATCTGAATAAGGTCTGTAGATTGTACCTGGTTTTGATATTATACTCTAGTTATTTAGGATGTTACCACTGGGGGAAGCTGGGTAAAGAGTAGACAGAACCTCTGTGCACTATTTTTGCATTTCCGATGAATCTATCATTGTTTCACAATAAAGTTATTTTTAAAGTTAACTTTATTTCTACATATTAGCAACAAACAATGAAAATGAAATTACGATCTTCAGATGATTCTTTTCTGAAAACTTTGGGAACCACTGACTTAGACTTTTTTGAGATAGCAAATACAGAAGTTACACAAGCACAGGATGTACCACACTACAAACTATATCTGAGTGAAGTTCCCAAATATTACAATCTCCTGGCAATCATTAAAAATTTTCAAAGCCCATGTGCCACTTCAGACCATCGCAATTTCTGAGACTAGGTCAAAGGCATCAGTACAGCAACAATTCTCAAATTTATGTTTCAGGACCTCTTACAGTTTAAGACCCGAAGACAGAGTAAAAATAGAAAAGGAGAAAAAAAGAAAGTAATGAAACAGGAATGTCTTGAACCCAGGGAACAAAAAAAAAAAAGAAAAAAGAAAAAGTCACAGAGAAGGAATTAAGATGTCCAAGGGAGAATAATAGATTCAAATGAAAATTTTATAAAGGGCATTGAGGAAAAGTAGAAAAATAATCATAAGAAAGTGAAATTTAAAACGAAGTATGAAGGGTCAAAGTAGAAGTGAATAAAAAGGAAATTAGGCAAAGAAAGTTAAATATTCATATAACACAAATACATATACCTTCAAGATACATATACATCAAACTCTGGAAGATAGTCAAAACACTAAAACAGAATATTTAAAACAATACTCCAAGAAAATTTCTGAAAATAAAAGATCTAAATCTACACATTTTAAGAGCTGGCTGGATGTGATGGCTCACATCTGTTATCCCCACACTTTGGCAGGCTGAGGCAGGTGGATCACTAGGTCAAGAGATAGAGACCACCTGGCCAACATGGTGAAACCCCATCTCTACTAAAAACACAAAAATTAGCTGGGTGTGGTGGCACATGCCTGTAGTTTCAGCTATTTAGGAAGCTGAGGCAGGAGAATCGCTTGAACCCAGGAAGCGGAGGTTGCGGTGAGCCAAGACCGCACCACTGCACTCCAGCCTGGTGACAGAGCTAGATTCCATCTCAAAAAAAAAAAAGAGCCAACTGGGAAAACTGACCAAGAACAAACAACCCCAAGGAACGGTATACAACTAATACAATTCTAGAGGCACAGGAGAGTCTCTGATCCGTTACATTCAATGGAGACATCAGGGCTTGCGCTCCATCTAAACAAGGGATGACTAAAGAAACTTAAGCAAAAGGAGTGATTACAAAGTGAGCATTTTCTGTATTTAACTGTAGAACTAAGAATAAAAAACAAGACAGAAAAATGAGCTCATCCTGGGCTGGTAAGCTACAGGCCATGACATCTACAGAGCATTCTGTGCTGATCCACGAGTACTACAGCTGGGAGGCCCCCAACCCCATCCACCTCACTGTGTACCCAAGCCTCCACAACGGCCGCATGAGCATCAAAGCCTATGTTAGCAGTTTAATGGGTGCCCCTGGGAGGACCATGGGAGTGATGTTCACACTTCTGACAGTGAAATACACATACTATGACACTGAACACATTGGAGTTGGCCTGATCATGAAAGCCTGCTTTAGTCCCAACCGAGTGACTGGACTCTCAGCGACTTGCAGCAAGTAGGAGGGGCATGAGCTCACATCCAAGATGCCTCGAGCACAGTGTTGCAATATGCAAAGGATGTACTGTCTGCAAAAGTGCCAGCTGACAATACTGTGGGCCACTTCCTGATGAGCCTGGTTAACCAACTACCCCAAATAGCTCCCAATGACTTCGAGACCATACTCAACAGCAACATCGATGACCTACCTGGCCAACCTCACACAGTCACAGATTGCCCTCAAAGAGAAACTTGTAAACGTGT
Organism: Ateles fusciceps; assembly: GCA_036589455.1. NCBI lineage: Eukaryota > Metazoa > Chordata > Mammalia > Primates > Atelidae > Ateles > Ateles fusciceps. The sequence goes on from JAZHEH010001544.1 coordinate 1,044,973, forward strand.
GGATGGACCCAATCAGAATGCCTGCCAGTCTAGGTCTCAACCCCAGGACTCAGAAGTGAAGGAGAAATGGTTTTTCTGTGGTCCTGAGTCACACTGAGACAGTCAACTGCTTGTGACTCTAATAAACATAGCCTACCTTTTGTAAATTCAAAAAAAAAAAAAAACTGACTACATAAAGATAAAATATTTTGCATGGGGAAAAAAATCAGAAAAGTCAAAACTAGGAGAAATATTGTAACATATATCATACAAAGGAACGTTATTCCTAAGGCAAAGAAAAAAACTTTTAAAAAATGAACAGAAAAGGTGCAAAAATTCTGTCGATATAATGAGCAATAGACAATTCTCAAACTAATATAAAAATTTCCCTTGAATATAAAGGATGCTCAACTTTAATCATAATAAAGGCAATATAATTAAACTACACAAAGATTTTTTCACTCATTAGATTAGCAAAAATTTGAAAGCTTCACAATATACTCTAGCGAGCAGGCTACAAAGAAACAGGCACTCACACACTGCTCAGAGCAATGCAAAATGGTACAATCTCTACGGAGGAGAATTCAGCCGAGCCTAACAAGATTACATATACATTTATCCTTCAACCCAGAAATCCAACTTTGAAGACTTTATCCCCAAGTTAAACCTCCTGCAATACAAAAATACATATGCACAAGGTTATTCATAGCCACATTATTTGTACTGTAATTGCAAAATATTGGAAACTACCTAAATGTCCAAACACAGAAGACTGGTGACCAAACTGCATTATATTCACACTATGTAAACAGCACTATACAGCTGTAAAATTAATTTTGAAGAGGTGCTCTGGAATCTGATACAGAGTAATTAATTTCTAGGGTATGTTTTAAGCGGAAAAAAGCAAAGTGCAACAGAATTTATACAGTCTGCCACCTTGTTTTTGAAAAAAAGGTAAATAAGAAAACATGCATGTATTGTCTTAAAATAAACTAGAAAACTGAGGTTGGTTATCTACAAGAGGGAAAAAGACAAGGTCAAAGGAATGTGAGAGGGAGTGATGCTTCTCTGAAACTACACAGTGTTTGTAGTTTTGTGTTAGATTATGTTAAAAGAAAATTCAATCAACAAGGACCCTAAAACAAATGATCAAGTGGCAATTTAAATGAGTAACAAAACCACACTTAAGGAAAAAACTTGTCCATTTAACCTAAAGTTAAAATATATTAGCATAAATGTTAATAATACCTTGTTAAAAATCTTTACTGCCTGTAGGATCTTTTAGGCTGTTCTCTTTTCATAGCTGACATTGGTAATTTGTGCCTTCTGTCTTTTCTTTAATTTATTAATCTCACCAAATTGATTGATATCATCAATCTTTTGAGAAGAACTAGTACTGCAGATGTTCTCTACTGTATATTTATTTTCTATTCTATGAATTTCTCCTTTTTTAATGTCTAGCTACTTCCTCTGGGTTTAGTATGCTGCTCCTTTCTAACTTCTTGAAACTGATGTTCAGATCATTGAGTATTTTTCAGGCTTTCTTCTTTCCTAACACATGCATGTAAGCCTATAAACTTTCCCGAGTATGACTTTAGCTACACCCCACACATTTTTATATACCATATTTTTCATATTAACTCTAATCAACATATTTTGTGAAATTTTCTAATTCTCATTGTAATATCTTCTTTAATCATGGAATACTGAAAAAAAGGTTTTCTAGTTACCTTTTGCTATTGCTTTTAGCTTAATTTATAGAACAGTCTGTTTGAATTCAATCTTCTAAAATATACTCAAACTTGCTTTTGCCAACAAGCTGATAGCTAGTGTCCAGTCTACTTACAAAGAATGCATATTCTGTAGTTAGGTACAACATCCAGACACACTGAGGCAATTTTATTAATTGTGTTGTTCAAATCATCTATATCCTTTGTTCTATCAGTCGCAGAGAAAGTGCAAAAAAAGAAACTTCCCTCTATGATTGTGATTTTATTTCCTCTCCCTACTTCTTTTTATTTTATTTATTTATTTGAGGAGTCTTGGTCTGTCGCCAGGCTGGAGTGCAGTGGTGTCATCTCAGCTCACTGCAACCTCCAACTCCCCGGTTCAAGCGATTCTCTTGCCTCAGCCTCCCAAGTAGCTGGGATTACAGACATGTGCCACCATGCCCAGCTAATTTTTGTATTTTTAGTAGAGATGGGGTTTCACCTGATCTCCTGACCTCGTGATTCCCCCACCTTGGCCTCCCAAAGTGCTGGTATTACAGGTGTGAGCCACCACGCCCAACCCTTACTTCTTTTTAAATCGATATTATAATAATTAAAATCATCTCCAGATGATCTACACACCCCATTATAGAAAACAGAAACATGAATATTCTCTTCTATACTAAAGTGGCAGCAATTTTTTTTCAGCTAATTATTATCCAAAATAGCTTAAAATCACCTATCCCAAAAATAAAATCATTTTTATAGACATCCTTCAAAGTTTAATTGGGTCATATCCAATAACTCCAGAGAGCAGACCAATTTGCTTAATTACTGAGAGGTACATTGTGCAACTAATTCATAGTGCCAGACATACGGGGAAAGTAGCAATAATCTACAATACATTCCACAGACAAATTACTGAGACGTTTCTACACTCCTAAACTTCCCAAACCAAAATTACTCTGGTTCTGCTCTCTGGCAAAGATGGCGAATACTCCACCCTTCAGTTTCCATGGTGCTGTATCCTGCTGAGCTAAGATAGGGTAGCCTTAATATCACTCTAACACAATGCTCCAGACTGCAGTTGTTGGCACTGGCATGTGACCTAAATGCCACCAACCACTCATCTTTGGATGCATACTTGCTCACGTGGTTAACAGGTGGGGAAAAGTCCTGCATGCAAGCAGTCCTTCCAAGAATCTCAGAGCTCTGATATACAATCAGTCTTGATCAGTGCCCTCTAAGTTCTCAGGTCAGGGTGTCACCTTTGGTTTGGATCAGGAACCCCTGCCATACCATCCCAGGGCACCTTTTGCTTCTCTGTCAGCAGCAGTGCATCACAGTGATCTCCTTCTTCTGCTATGCAGTTACTACCAGCTCCTCGAGGCAGGAATCACTGTTTCATCCAACAGCCACAGCACTTAGCAATACCTAGCACATAGACACACACCTTCTACCTTTGTCTCCTATCTATCCTCTACACAGCAGTCCTAGCAATCCTCTTATAATCTAACTCAAATAACATCATTTCCCTGCTCAAAACTTTGCAACGGCTCTTCATCTTACTCATAATAAAATCCAAAGTGCACCACAGTCTATAAGACCCTGTACAATCTGTGCCTTTACTACCTCTGCATTATGCATCCCCCGCCAACCCACCTGTTGCTACGCAGGTACCTCAAGGGGGCACTTGCTGTTTCTCCCCAAATGAGGCTCATTCCCAAAATATTTGCCTGGCTGCTTCACTTCTTCACTTTTGTTTGCATCTCTGTTCAAATGCCATCTCAGATAGGCTTCTCTGACCACCCTATCAAAAACAGCAGTCTCTGATACTTTCTCTTCACTCACTTTGCTTTCTTACTACACACACACACACACACACACACACACACACACACACATGGCTATATACTAAAGAAAGCATAGTAAAGAAAGCAAAGCAAGTGAGGGACGATATATATATATATATACTTCTTACTACAAACACACACACACACACACACACACACACACACACACACACACGGCTATATACTAAAGAAAGCATAGTAAAGAAAGCAAAGCAAGTGAGGGACGATATATATATATACTTTAACATGTCGTTTATTAGCTTTCTTCCCTACCACAATGTTGAGTCCCATCAGAAAAGGGAGAAAATATGTTCTCCAAAACAAGGGTCAGGAATTTTTAGTGTAAAGGGCTAGACAGTAAATATGTCGTACTGTGTGAGTTAACCTCTGCTGCCCCTACTCACCCCTTTCAGCTCTGCCTTGCAGCACTAAAGCAGCCCCAGACAAGAAATAAAAGAACAGACAAGTCTGTGTTCCAAGACAATTTTCCTTACAAAATCAGGAAAAGAAGCAAATATGGCCCACAAGCTGTAGTTTACCAACCCCTGATCTAGAACAAGCTTGCCATGCAGGATATTGATTTTGAACTAACCAACCACCTTGGTCTCTAAAGCTACTTTTAATTGACAAAATACTGACACTCCAAGCGCATCAGTAACAATCACTTCAAACTATCTTCTATACATCTTTCACCAAAAAATCCACCTGAGATCAATTATATTCCTAAATGACTGTTTGAGGAATATGAAGTGTGCTTATTCCCACAATGAGAAAATATATAATAAACCATGTCAGTCTGACCCTCCAAATTTTGATTGTTGTACTTTCACTTCATTTAAGGACATTATGATAAACAGCCAAACAAGAACCACCGTTCGATGTACCACATGAATGCCACTGAGCACACCACCTACTACACCTTTCAGTGTAACCAATTCAAAGCCCCAAGTGTGAAATGGGGAACATATTAAGGAAAAGAAACTGCTATGTTCTTTATGGATGGTGAAAACGACAGCATAGAGCTGAGGATGATTTCCTTTCACTGTGGCCACCAAGATGCTCACCCAAGTTCCCAAACTGGGGCAGAGACTAGTTATGCCACCAATACCCTGTCAGCAGCAATGCATTACGGTGATCTCTCCTTCTGCTACGCTATGCTTTCTTCTGCTATGACCTCTCTTCTCCTGGGATGTATGGCTCTGCTATGTGTCCAGCCTAAAGTAAGCTAAGAGAGGCCATGTCTGAGTACAGCTAGTAGGATGAGAAGCAATGTGTGCTGGTCCATAAAAACCTCCCACAGGACTGTCCTCATTCCCCACCCACTGGTTGAACTGAGCAGTTTCCCAGTTCCTACAGGAGGCTAAGTAACAAGGTGGAGAAAAGCTGACTACCTGAACAGCCATGTGGATGCCTAACCCATGACGACCCCAACATAAGCTTCCATATGGGTGAGAAACAGATGCTTCTTACTGAGTCAGAAGTCACTGAAATCTTGCAGTTATTAAAGCAATCCCCATGTCTAAAACACTGACTATGGAGACTAGAACCTTACTGAAAGCAAAGGTTTTGCTGTATTCATTTCTAGTCCTTATATACTCTTGATTTTCATTCTTTATATTTAGCTTTATTATTATAAGCTAAACCAGATCTTCATTTAATGACGAGAGAAAAGCCTCCATTGCTTATGTTTGATAAATCATCTCAAATAACAAAAATCTGAATAAAGTACATATTCCACTTAAACCAAATTCTATTTGTAACTTTCATTTACAGACGGTTTATTTAAGCTATGCACGTGTCCAAAAAGAGAAAGAATGCTAAGTAAATATTAAAATGCAGGGCAATATTGTCTCAGATGAAATCTGACAATCATCAGAAACCAGATAGCCTAAGAAATAAAACCACAAATTTCTAAACTCCTGTGTGGCAAGAAAAAGTAACCATAATTGTAGCTTAATGTGAATTAGCTGTTCTAAACTCTTCCGTGCTTAATCCCTACACAATTCTTTCAAAAGATGTTCTGAAGTTTTGTAGTTTTCATCTTTTTTTTTTTTTCTTTTTAAGGGGTGGGAAGAAGTTTTCAATGAATAGTATGTAACACAATGAACAAACAGCAGAGCAGCTACAAAGATTTTAAACAGCTCAGGCATGAACTTCATTTCCATTGATAAACTTTGTAACCATTCTAAATTGTAATGCCAACTTTTGAAAAGGAGTAACTTTCAATAATCTTCCTCCCTGGGATATCTCAAAGAACAATTCACATTCTAGGGAAGACTTGGGAAACAATGTTGCTTGCAGTATGTAATTAAAGTCTGAAGATAGGTGTTTGGGGAAATAGAGAGTTTCTGTGTATTTCTGGGTTTCTGATCAAAAGCTATTATAATTAATTCTAAAAGATATATGACAAATACTATATAGAAAACCAAGAAGGCAGACATGTTTTAAATTCTACAGGGCTGGTTTTTTTTTTTCAATGTGCTTTTACATTTATATTGAAAAGAGACATGTGTTCTATACTGGAAAATTACAATATTTCTGCCAAAATTAAGATCTTACTTTTGAAGAGATGTAAAGTCAGTCTCTTCCTTCTCATTGTAAGCTGTGCAACAGCCACAACCTATCTCAGAACAATAAAAACATATTCATACTCATAAGTTGCTCCCCTCTCTCTTTACCATCTTTATGGTTAATGGCATCCGTCAACTTGGAATAGAGTTTCTTCCATTCACCACAGGAAGCAAGTGAAATCCATGAGCCCTTCCATAAACATTTTTTTTTAAATTATTTTTTATTTTATTTATTTATTTTTGAGAAAGTGTCTCCCTCTTTTTGCCCAGGCTGGAGTGCAGTGGTGTGATCTCAGCTCACTGCAGCTTCTGCCTCCCAGGTTCGAGCATGTTGGCCACCCAAGAAGCAGGGATTACAGGCGCCCGCCACCATGCCCAGCTAATTTTTGTATTTTTAGTAGAGACAGAGTTTCACCATGTTGGCCAGGCTGGTCTTGAACTCCTGACCTCAAGTGATCCGCCCATCTGGGCCTCCCAAAGTACTGGGAATACCCTGCCCAGCCCATAAATGTTAATTCTTAATAAACATTAAAGCCTACCATTCTGGGAGGCTGAGGTGGGAAGATCACTTAAGCCCAGTAGTTAGAGACTAGCCTAGATAATATAATGTTACCTTATCTCCACAAAAAATATAAAAATTAGCTGAGTGTAGTGGTACAAGCCTGTAGTCCAAGCTACTTGGCAGGCTGAGGTAGGAGGATCGCTTGAGCCCAGGAGGTCAAGGCTGCAGTGAACCGAGATAGCACCAGAGCCTACAGTCTGGGCATAGAGTGAGACCCTGTTTCAAACAAACATTAATTCTAACTTAGGATAGACTATGCCCCAGCAAAGAGTTGCAACACCAATTCAGAGCTGAAACCTGCCTAGGTAATATCTTAACACAGGACTATGTAACAAAACAGACAAAAAACAAAAACGAAAACAACCTTGTCATGTACACAGTTTCAGAGGTTAGAAAATAAGTGATGTTACTAGAGCAAAATGGCTCAGATCATACTGTGTAAGATACCCAGTAGTGATCATGTCCTGCTTATATAATCTTTGAACCAAACAATATTTCACATAACATTTTCAGTCACTGTAAAAATATTTGTTGAGTATCTACTATGTGCAAAGAATGAACCACTTCATCCATTTAGCTGATAAAATATGGCCACACTGATTCCAGTTCAGTCAATCACACCCATACTTTGGTACTGCAATATAATTTAACTGAGCTTCTCAAGTGCACAAAATGGATAACAGCTCTCAACGAGAGGATGCTACGAGATGAACTAAAATGGAACTGCCGCAGCATGCTAATAAAATCTTCAGCATGCACGACAGCAACTTTTAAAAATCCAATTCAGGTTTCAACTGCTAGAAACAGAAGTATTCCAAGATCAAAGATCACAAAGGCTGTGAGAGGACAGCCAGTGGGAGAAGGCACCAAGTGTTACCACAGTGAACTAAGTGCAAGACCCAAATGAAGGTCTCTGTATGACGACATTCAAGAGGTTATCTGACAAGCTGGAACACACGTATTAAGCAAAAATTACATACAAGGCACCACCCTGTGTGGTTCCTGCCAACAAGGAGTCTGTGAGCTAATTAGCAAGATAATCTATCATGTTTTACCTCGCTTGAATAGAAGCTTTCTGAGGGCAGTAGCTTGGTCATGTTAAACATTCTTATCACTGCTAACCAGAACAGTGCCTCAGACATAGCTGGCATACAAACATGTGGGCTGACTTGAGTATCTAAAGCAAAAACTAAAATAAAGAAAAAAATAAAATATTAAAAAGGTGCAAGAACATATAACACAACAATATCTTCAGATCAATTTCAAGATCACCGTTCCAAGGTCAGAGGGCACCCTTAAGAAAAGGTCCCAGGGAAATTTGGAAATTACAAAGTTGAGAAATCATCCCAGATGCTGAGCTCAGAGCCAAAGCCTAGAAGCCCCAGAGGACCTAAAAGGAGAAAAATACCCTAGAATGTCTGTGATGTTTAAAATGTCTTAAAATTTGAAAAAGAAAAAAAAAAGTCAACATTAGAAAAGAGCTAATCTCCCAGAGAAGAGGCACATATGCAGGCAAAGAGAAGAAACAGCAGCATCTTTGGATCCAAAGATTAAGACTGAAATCTAAGTGTAGAAAAACTTTTTTTTTTTTTGAGATGGAGTCTCGCTCTGTAGCCCAGGCTGGAGTACAATGGCGTGATCTCAGCTCACTGCAACCTCCACCTCGATGTGGTTCCTGCCAACAGGGAGTTTGTGAGCTAGTTAGCAAAATAATCTATCCTGTTTTACCTCACTTGAATATAAGCTTTCTGAGGGAGCAGCTTGGTCATGTTAAACATTCTTATCACTGCTAACTACGACAATGCCTCAGACGTAGTTGGCATACAAACATGTTTTCAAGCAATTCTCCTGATTCAGGCTGCCAAGTAGCTGGGATTACAGGTGTGTGCCACCACACCTGCCTAATTTTTGTATTTTTAGTAGAGACGGGGTTTCACCATGTTGGCCACGCTGGTCTCAAACTCCTGACCTCAGGTGATCAGCCTGCCTGGGCTTCCCAAAGTGCTGGGATTACAGGTGTGAGCCACCATGCCAGGCCTAACTGTGGAAAAATTATTCTAACCTAAAAACATCTATGAAGTCGGGGCGATGCAACACCTTGGGAGGCCAAGGTAGGAGGGCTGCTTGAGCCCAGGAGTTCGAGACCAGCTTGGGCAACATAGTAAAACACTGTCTCTATAAAAAATAAAAATAAACACATCTATGAAGACAGGCAGATAAGCTCTGACACAAAACAAACAAAACTGGCACTGAGGTAAGTAGCAGAAAAAGCACTGGCAGGACCAGAGTATTCTGTCAGAATAGGACAGCAAAGGAGGACAGTCAGCCACAAAGACATTATGACCCGGAGACACATCGGCACCTAGGAAAAGATGAGGTTGAGAAGCAGCCGCCCTGCAAAGGAGCAACCAGTCCTCAGAAAAGCACGTCTTGAAAAGGAAGACAAAAAGTATTAAGACAACAATTCAAAAAAAGAAAAAATAAAGTCACTGCTAGTAAGTAGAGAGGAGGGGGAAGGGGAGTGGGAGGGAATGGGGGAAGAGAGGGGATGAGTGGGAGAGGACAGGGGAAAGGAGAAGAGAAAGGAGAGGGGGAAAGGAGCCTGCACCAGATGCCCCCCTCCAGTTAATGTCATTCCCTCCTCTTTATAATCAAGTTTGGGAAAGAACCGGCTTCCCTCCCTCAATGCCCTTCACTCTGTAATCCACGACAATGAAGCTCCAGAGACTCCCCACCAAGTTCATTCATCATGTCCTCAGGCTAACGCCAATGGAAACTCTGAAACCAACCTTTCTCTCAGTTCTTTACTAGCATTTAAACATGCTCAAATCCCTCCATCTAAAAAACAAAAACCAAGTTCCCCCTTTACCTGTCCTCCCTATAACCACCCCTAACTACCAGCATCAAACTTCTTGAGCATTGCTGTCTACACATACTGGGCTCCACTTCTTCACTCTCACTCACTATTAAATCCTGATACAAACTGGCCTCCCCCTCCTGTCCCTGTCATGTCACTGTTGCCTCTGCTGTGCCCTGTACTACTAACAGCTCCCAGCAGCTGAGCGCACTCTACCTGCTGAGGTTTCCTTGGACACCATGATCCCCATCCTTCTCAGTCCCAGTGTGGGAGCCTATTATCTGCTTCTTTTTCAAACACAAGAGTGCCTCAGATCTCACTCCACACCACTCCTTTTCTTACTCTATACACATTCCTCAAATAACCTCATCTACTCCAACAGCTTCCATTAACAAATACTGCACAGGCAAAGGCAGGAGTTTTAAAACTTTCTCTGTTCACCGTACCCTTAAAGTCTCAAGCCAAAAGGTATGCTTATTGAATAAAGAAAATGTTAATAATGTGGGTATTTATGTCCTAACAACTTGGTACCAACTTGAAAAAAATACACTTTGAGAGAAAATGGTATTTTTATTTCATTCTTAAATAACCACAAGTATTTATTGATACAGTATGTATGCATCTGTTGAGCACTGCACAATTTCTCTCAAACCTTGGGGTCAGACTGGATATGGGCTCCCTCATTTCCTTTTCCACGCTGATTTTCATGTGGTACAGCAACCACCAAAAATCCCTCTTTACAAACATGAGGTCATTGAATAGAATGGAGTGCAATCTAGTCTAGAAACTTTTAACTACCTTGAGCTAGTAGATTCCACAGACTGGGACAGATGGAACTATGACTGTTTTCCTCAACAATGTGAAACATCCCCCAGTCTCCCAGTTTGCTGTGGCACCTTAGCTGAAAGTCTGGGAAACTCTCAAACTGTTTGGGACCATTTGGGACAGCTAATAACTCTCAGATGCGTCTCTCCAACCTAGACAACTCCTGATGTCTGGATCCCTAGTGCAGCCAACTGAACACGATGTCCCCTTGGCACCTGAAATGTAACCCAGCCAAGTGTGACCCATCATCTTCTCTTCAAAATGGATGCTGCTGTCCCCACCTAAGGACAGTGCCATCATCCAACCACTCAGCCAGAGCTAGGCACTGCCCTGAACTCCTCCCTGCCCCAACTCCCCTGCCATACATACACACACATGGCCAATGACCAAATCCCAGCAATTCTGCGTCCTCAAATTTCCCTCCTTCCAGCTTTCCCTCTTCTAATCCATTCTCCAAAGGGCAAATTTGACCATGTCCTTCTTTTGCTTACAATTCTTCAACCATTTCCTATTGCCCACAGAAGATCCGAACTTCACACAACAGGAATCACAAGACCCCACATGGCACAGTCCCTCATTACTTCTCCTCCCTCACTTCTTGCCACTTCCCTGCTCTTGCCTGCAACCACCCCACTGGACTTAACTCCTGGTGTTTGTGGTTGCTCCAGTGCATCACCTCCTGACCATCTCTGTACACTCTCTCCTCAACCTGGACTTTGGTCAATTCCTCCTCATGGTGCTTCCTCTGGGAGGCTTTCCTGTCTCTCTGAATGTCCCTAAGTTTGGGTTTATGGTCCTCTTCTGAGTTCTTTTTGCCGGCCCCTTTCAGAACTCATATTATACATTGTAACCAATGGTTAAAACTCTTTGATACTGAACTGCACAGCAAGCTCACTGGGGGCTGACAGAGGTATCTGTCCTGTTTATCTCTGTATCCCCAGCATATATGAAAACTCTGAAGTGTACTGAATGAATAAAGCAAGTGAATGAATGGATTAGGTCATGCATGAGGCTCCCGCATCCATCACTGATTACTGACTCTATCATGGTACTTATCACACTTCACTGTAATTGCTTGTCCTGGTAGACTATGAACATCTTGAAAGTGCCTGTCGCTTATTTTTGCAAGCAGTGATTAAAACAGTGCCTGGTACTTAGTAGGCATTCACTAAATGGTTTTTTCTAAATACAGAAGGTTATATATTTAATCTACAGTGTTAAATGGAAAAAAATTCAGAAGGATATACCCTACATTATGGTTCCTCTGAAGAAAGAAACAGGAATAGGACAATAAGATGGGAAAAAGAAAACTGAGACTTTTTAACCTCTATAAGCCTCTTATGTTGATATTGTTTATTTTATAATGTACATTATTTATGTATTACTAGCATAAAATATTTCTGTATTACCATAAAGTCAAGCCACAGGTAAAGAACCAGTCCTGAAGAATGTGTGGGGATGTCAAAAGTATGTGGTTACACATGCTCAAGAGCAAAGCCAAAAAAAAGCCTGATTTGAAAGAAACAGAGCCCTTAAAAAATTGGACTGAGAAGAGAAGTTGAGAGAATGAAGGTCTACAGCACTGGAGAGTCATCCCCAAGTGAAAAACATGATCTATGAGTACTCTTCAAAGAAAGTCCTTGGTACTCCAAAGACGACCACTAGTACTAGCCCATGAGTAAGGACAATTCATTTAATACCTATAATGCAATTGTTTTAATCAAAACATCCCAACAACCAACCAAAAGCTTACTGGCCACATACAGGTTTCTAGGGGAACTGTAATGGGTGACTACAAAGACACCCCGACAAGAGACAGGAGGCTACAATATTGGCAAGACCACTTAGCAAAGTGTGTTCCACCTTTATTTTCAAAATTGTTGAAGACAGTGAAGCACATCACTGACTATTAGATTGTACATTTTAAAGCAAACAGATTTAAAAAACAAATGCTGTTAAGGAACTTCAGGTCAGCAACTGGAAATGCAAGCACAATTTCTATGTGTACATAGTTCTAGAATTGGCACAGGTTGGAAGGTAAATATACATAATGGACCAAACGTTCCAATCTTTAGACATGTGAAAAGACACAGCTTTTGTGAATATCAACTAAGAAAATCTTCCAAATTAAGAAAAATGAGTACTACACTGAAGTCATTAGAACCCTGGGAGAAGGGAGCTGGAGAGGACACAATGAGAATGCCTTTGGGAAAGGTCAAGCCCAGCTTTCTTTTGTTTAACCTCTCAAGCAGATAAAAGAACTAGCTTTAAAGAACCACGGCATTGTTTAACTGCTAGAAAAGGAGAGTTGGGTAAAGCACATATAAAAAGAAGCAATAGAATTTGCCCTAGAGGCAATAGAAAGATTAGTCAATTACAACACTTTGAACTTAGTTTTGATAGAGTCGAATTTTAAGTTTTAGACAAACCTACTTTTTCAGATGCAAAATATTTCAAATAGTTCTCCTTTCTCCCTTATAAAATGTAGATTCTGAACCTTGTTAAAATATCATGCTCTGTTATGCATTTGATTCGAAGAGCTGCAAAAAGTGGTCTTTTTAATTTTCAGCTTTTGAAAACTCAAAGACTGCTGTTGGAAGTAAACTGCCAACAATTTAAAAATTAACCTTAAAATGAGAAAGAATTCCTATGATGCTCCCATTCATCCCTAACCCCATCACATAGTTTCTGATTAATTAAGAACTCTCCTCTCGACCCGGGAACTCTCCGTTGCAGAGGGGCCAGATCAAAAAGCAATCGCCATTGCCCGTCAGCATCACAAACCAAGAGGAAGATTCTGCCCTCACTAAAGCTCCCGAGTGGAGGCGGCGCGGCCCCCACCCGGCGCGCGGGTAAGTCTCCCGGGATGATCCCCCCCCGGGGCCACGCGGCTCCGGGCGCACGATCCCCTGCACTTGCGGGCCGCCCCCACCTCCTCCCCTGCACTCTGTGAGTCCAGCCTGGCCTCTGAGGCCGGGAGCCACGAGGCCCCGCAGCCTCCGGGAAGAGAGCGCCCGCAACCGCCAAGCACGCGGGCACCGAGAGGGCGCAGGCCAGGGCGGGGAGGGCCGGACCCTGCGGGCGGGGGACGAGCGGAGCTGGACCAGACCCGGAGAGGGCGCGCAGACACTGAAGGGATCTGAAGGTACCGGACGCGGGGCGGCCCAGGGCGTCGTGCGTGGGGCGCGAGCGAAGGCCCGGGCGCCACTTGCGGCGGGGGGGGCGGGTGGCTGCCCCGCGTCCAGGGAGCGCGCACCAGACGGCTAGGGGCAGGAGGCGCGGGAGAGAAGGGCCGCCCGGCCGCGCCGTGACGGCAAGAAGCCCCTGCCGGCGCGGAAGCCAGCCGGGAGGATGCAGATGGACTGCGGGGAGAGGCGCGGGGCGGCGCCAAAGCCCGCAGTGGGCCCCGCCGCCCGACCCGAGCGCGCGGCGATGCAGCAACTTCAGTTGGCCGTGGGGCCGTGGGGCCGCCCCTCCCCCGGCAGCCGCCCGGCCGGGAGCCGAGAGGGCCAGAGCAGCCTAGAGCGGAGAGCCCGGCCGGCCGCAGCCCTCACTCACCGCTCCGCAGTCCCGCCGCCAGCGCCAGGGCTCCGCTCCGAGCTCCATGGTCCCGCCGCGCCGCGGCTGGCCGGCGCACCCGCCTCGCACCACACCGCACGCAGCGGCGCGACCGACGCCGCCTCCGGCCCGGCCACGGCCGCGGCCACGCCCCCTCCCGGCGGGGGGGCCCGGCCGGAGCAGGAGGGGGGCTCAGTGCCGGCTCCACCAACCAGGGTCCACTTACGGGGCCGCTTCATCAGGATTGGCGAGCGCCTAGCCCAATAGGGAGCTGGCGAGCTCGCGGAGCGTCGGTGCCGAGGGGCGGGTGATTGCGGAGGAGGTGGCTCTCACCCTTCGTCCTCCGCCCCCGCTCCGGATGAGGCTTAGGCAGAGTGCTTTCCAGAGAGGAAAGGTGGGGGATAGTTAGGGCCAAGGGACCCTTGTATCACCTCTGGTTGCTAGGTGCCCATTACAGCACCTTTGAGTTTGCGTGTATATCCTAATCCTCCCTGGGTGTTGAGGGCTCCTGCACAGAGGTCCTCCTCCACCTGTAAGGTGTCAGACGTCCTGCAGGGCTGAGGCTTCAGGCAACCCTGGGAGGACTGTAGCTCTATCATGGGTTGGTTAAATTCGTTAGCATTCTGCCTTTAAAATCTTCCCGTCTCCTTCTACACAGAATATTCTGTTTTTATCACCCTATCTCCAGTCTCTCTCTACGCTAGATGTAAGGAAATCCACAATGCTTATTAAAAATAAGATATCCCTGAAACTGCCAACATAAGCCCTGCCACAGTGGAACATAGCCACGTGCGACCAGATAACTGAGGGATAAACAAACTTAAGAAAAAGAAGAGAGGAGGAAAGGAAAGGAAGACAAGATAGAAAAGCCATGTATGTTCTAGGTAACAAAGGAAAGGGGTTTAAAAATATAGAATAAAAATGTTATCTTTATTTTAATTTGCATGTCTTTATTCTTTTCATTTACCAATAGGATCACTAAATTGAAAAACTTTTAGAAAAAAAATTTTAAATTCCAATAAAGAGTTCAAGAAACACTAATTTAATTTGATTTGCTCTTGTCTTTACAGATGTGTAATAACGATCAACATTTGTTCTAGCTAGTGACAACTAAAAGTTGGACAAATGAATAGCACTTGATAATTTCACCAAAGTTTGCAACACCAGAAATGCAGTAGAGAAATCATGCACCCCTCTTCATAAAATGTCTACTCTATTATCCTGCATTACTTCCAAAGGAGGGACTTTAAAAGCTCTTCTTAAAGATGACATATATTGTTTCCATGATGTGCCATCATAAAAAAAAAATGCTGGTAATTAACAAGGTAAACAGGATTTTGGTGAATAATCACAGTAACCCAGTATTTTAAATATTGATACTAGCGTGATAAATTTCTGCTGAATTGAAAGCTAAATTGGCATTCAAATTAAAATGACTTTCCTTCATTTCATCTTCACTTACCCAGGAGAATAGCTTCCATGTCTATATTTAGGTCATTAATTTAAAACTAAAAAATATGAATATATAGATACCCAGAGTGTTTTCAAGGTTGCTAATCGTATTTTCCCTGGCTGCTCCCCCTCTTCGATGACCCCAGCCTTATAAACTCCTGTTACATTTAGTTTGCACTCACTGTTAGCCCTTAATCACATCATCCCGAAGTGTTCAGGTTTGTTTCGTATAGGTCAGTCTTGTCTGTCTAATTGGATCATCAGTTCCATGAGGATAAGGTCCTTATTTTGCAGTCCTCTTTCCTCCTTTTATAATGACTAGTAAAGTGCTGAACATGTGGTAAATATACTTCTTTTCCTAGTGTTGTGGTTCATAATACAAAGAAATTATTTCAAATATGGTCTAATGTGAACCAGTCCTTTAAATAAAAGTTGCCGCTGGTTGCTGTGGCTCACGCCTATAATCCCAGCACTTTGGGAGGCCGAGGTGGGTGGATCACCTGAGGCCAAGAGTTTGAGACCAGCCTGACCAACATGGAGAAACCCTGTCTCTACTAAAAATACAAAAATTAGCTGGGCATCATGGTGCGTGCCTGTAATCCCAGCTATTGGGGAGGCTGAGGCAGGAGAATCGCTTGAACCTGGGAAGCAGAGGTTGCAGTGAGCTGAGATCACACCATTGCACTCCAGTCTGGACAACAACAGCTAAACTCCATCTCAAAAAAAAAAAAAAAAAAATTGCTCAGAGCAGTCTTGTTAGAGGATTAAGGCCCACCACTAAGTGCCTCGTCCTTAATAAGTGCTTGAAAAATGCTGCTGCATCAGGGAGTGAATTGGTAACCTATAACAGAATCTTGACTAAAGGTGGCTACCAAATAGGGGTACTTCTTATCACAAAACCAGAAATCTGGAGACAGCCCCAGGGCTTCTGTAACATCTCTTCTATGGTGTCATCGTGTCTCAGGCTCCTTCCAGCCATTGGCTCTACTGTCTTTGTTATGTGATCTCTGTTTCATCCTCACAGGATGCCTGCTTCCCTTCTAAGCATTGCATCACATTCAGGAAAATGGTAAGGGAATAGGTAAAGGGCAAAAGATCAAAGAGGTGCATGCACGCCAGTTGGGTCTGCATCTTTCTGGGAAGCTCTAACCAGCACCTTCTGCTTGCATTTTCTTGGCCAGGCAGATGTCACATGACCACCCGTAGCTGCAAAGGAGTCTGAAATGCTAAGTATTTAAAGCCTGGGGGGTGTATTAGAGTTCTGTTAGCAATGGAAAAGAGAAATGCAGATCTTGGGTATGACAGTAGCATTACCTTTGCTCAATAAGTGAATTCATGATTGAGCCCTCACTCTTTATTCATAAGACCCACTTTTTTCAAAAGGCCACTCGTGTCAATTTAAAAAAAAAATCCGATTTTCAAGTGAGCAAAAGATCTAAACAGACACCTCACTAAAGTGGAGATGACAATACACAGATGGTAAATAAACATATGCTCAGTATCATATGTCATTAAGGAATTGCAAATTAAAGCAGCCATGAAATACCATGACATACCACTATGATGGCTAAAATTGAAAAGCTAGCAGCAACAACAACAACAAAAATCTCTAACAGTATCAAATACTGGCCAGGATACAGAACAACAGGAATGCCCATCCATTGCTGATGGGAATGCAAAATGGTACAACCACTTTGGAAGGCAGTCTGGCAGTTTCTCACAAAGCTAAGCATAGTCTAACAATTCAATCCAGCCATCACACTCCTAGGTATTGACCCAATTGTGTTGAAACTGTCCACATGAAAACTTGTATCTGAATGTTTATTCATAATCACTAGACCCTGGAAGAAACAAAGATGTCCCTCACAAGGTGAATGAATCAACAAATTGCAGTACATCCATACAATGGAATGTTATTCCATGATAAAAAGAAATTAACTATCAACCCATACAAAGACATGGAGGAAACTTAAATGCATATAGCTAAATGAGAAAAGTCACTCTGAGAAGGCTACAGACTGTATGATTCTAAGTATATGCATTCTGGAAAAGGCAAATATATGAAGATAGTAAAAACATCAGGGACTGCTAGGAGGCGGGAGGGGAGGGGAGGCATTAGGGCAGAGCAACTGCTCTGTACAATCCTGTAATGGTGGCTATACATCATACGTTTGTCAAAACCCAGAGAACATACAACGCAAAGAGTGAACCCTAATGTAAACTGTGGATTTTTGTTAATAAAAAAGCATCAATATTGGTTCATTAATTGTAAGCAAATGTATCATGTTAATGTGAGATAATAATTGGGGCAACAGTAACGAAGATGATGGATATGCAGAACTCTACATACTATCTGCTCAATTCTGTAAATATTAAACTACTAAAAAATAAGCCGATAGAAACCATAGTTGACATAATAAAGAGAAAGTTTCCTTTCTTAAAACTTTTTAAGCAAGATCACCTTTGCTGTATTTATGGACCTTTATTACAGACACAAATTCTATTGCCCTTCAACTAATGGTAAATCTTTTTTTAAAGTTCTTTATCAATGTACCTTTTAAAAAGTTTTTGGGCTATTGTGCAGTGGCTCACACCTGTAATCCCAGCACTATGGGAGGCCACGGCAGGAGAATTGCTTGAGGCCAGGAATTTGAGACCAACCTGGGCAAGATAGTGAGATTCTCATCTCTGCAAAAAAATAAAATAATAAGCCAAGAGTGGTGGCATATGCCTGTAGTCCCAGCCACTCAGGAGGAGGCTGAGGCAGGAGTGTCAGTTCAGCCTAAGAGTTGGAGGCTGTAGTGAGCTCTCTCACCACTGCAATCCAGCCTGTGTGACAGAGTGAGACTTTGTCTCAAAAAAAAAAAAAAAAAGAAAAGAAAAGAAAATAAAGAAAGAAAAAGGAAACAAAAAGAAAAAAAAGAAAAAACAAAAGTTTTGAGGAGGTTTTCCTAATTTTTTATATTAAAATTTTTCCAATGTAAAGAAAAATTGAAAGAATGGCACAATGAACACCCATATACCTTTACCCAATTATCTACATACTGCCATGTTTGCTCCATCAGTCGCTCTCTCTCTCTCTCTCTCTCCCCATAATTTTTTTAACTGAACCACTTGAAGACAAATTGCAAACACCAAAATACTTCACCCTAAATACTTAGGCATACATCTCCAAAATAAAAATTTTTGGATTGTTCTAGTGTAAAAGCAGAGCTGTGCAGAGCCTGTAAAATGGACCTGTGGAGACTAGATACCTGTAGCTACTCCAGACTTTATTACTACCCCTTCCCCCACTTTTTTTCTGTAAATATTTGACCAACCTGATATACGATGCTGTTATTATACTGAAGTATAGTAAAATACATCTAGCAGCAGAGAAACTGATGACAAGGTATTGTGGTCAAGAGAATTGTGGTGATGCAAGTGACCATCGGTGTTCTGTGAAATCCCATGCTTGCAGCAGGCAGTGCAGCCAGTCTGGGCCCACAGCGGGGTGAGATGCGGCTGTCTAGCATACGATGACTGAACAGCTCTCAGGCATATTCCTAATAAGAATATGCTTCAGAACTATTTATAAAACCTCTGGAATTGTGCCATCTTTGTTCTTTGCCTGGTCAAAATCTTGGATACATTTCTAATGCCAAAATGTACGAAGCTGGGTGCCCTCTTAATTTGAATCTGATAGTGATGACACAGTGACTTTTTCAAGACACTTAATAAATTAGTTATTCCCTCAGTGATTTGCTTAAGTTCTCTTTTGTCATCACTAAGTCTTTAGTGGAAAAACAATTGTCATTCTTTTTAGTTAATAGCATGTCATCTTACATAAAAATTACAAACTGCTTTGCATTAGGAACTGGGTTGAATCTCACTTTGTGGAAGAGAAAGAACAAAGATTGGTTACTAATTAAAAGAATATAATTAGAATATGTAAGAAATCAAATTATAAAGGCGTAATAACTGTCATCATTTTTGACATGCTCATTTGTACTTGTTCTCAGAATGAAGCAAAATAATGACTACAAATACCTCAGTTTTCAAGAATTAATTTACCTCCATATGTAAATCTTTATAAACATACTTTACTTACCCTAGCTTTCTTTTGAAGGATGGTATTTATTTTTATCTTGACATAGAGTGAAATACATACATACATATATACATATCTATATCTCACAAGAATAAAATATTTGCTGGAAACATGACTAATTATATCTTAAATTTAAAAATTAACCCAATTATCTCATGAGAGCAAGGCAGTATATTAACTTTATTTTGAGGTGAGGTAAATTATGGGAAGGTAAAAATAATAAACATTTATTGAGAATTCTCTATGTACAGTATGGTATATTTATTGTATTTAACCTTTGTAACATCTATTGGATATGTGGTTTATTGTCCATTTTACAGATAAAGCACAGAGAAATTGTGTCTTTCCCCCCCAAGGTAACCCAGCCAAGACTGTGATATTTTCATAGACAAGCTGTTTTTCCAGTGAACCAGGAGAGCCCTAGAAGTTGCAATTCTTGCTAAGTGAGACAGCAGAGTAATTGTGTGTACAATATTCTGACAAGCACATGGCCGATACTTCTCTCAAATCTATCCCTGCCTCTCCTTTCCCATTGCCACAACCCAAGCTGAGTTCACCGCCATCCCTTTCTGTGCTGTGACAATATTTCTAACACATTTCCCTTGGTTTCTCCTTCAGTGTGTCTTCACACTATTTTATGAGCAATTTTAAAAATATAGATCTGATCACCTGTCTACATTGCTCAAAAACCATCAGAGTCTCCTACTGTCTACAAGACAAATAAGATAAATCCCTTAAAAATGATCGAGGTCCAACCAGATTTCCTGAAACATCCTGCACCACTAGCATTCTCCCTACATGCCCTGGGCATTTTCTGTCTGAATACCCCTCCTGCCCTTCCTCACCTGGGAAGCTCAACTTTCACAACAGAGCTCAAATTTACCTCTCTGGAGCCTTCCTGGGCGCAGTTATCTACACCAGCCTCTGTACTCTCCCTGCATTCCTTCATGTGGCTTTATTGCCACAGTTAATTCATTGTCTCCCACCAGACAGGGAATTCTTTGAGACCAGAAACTAGTTCTTATTCATCTTGAATCCCTAGTACCTAACAAGTACTAAGCATAGAGCTAATATTTGTTGAATGAGTTTTCATAGCATCATAGGAATTACTAATATCCAAGCAATCTAAATAGCACTTAAAGACAGAGGTCTCCAAAGCAGCAGGCTTAGACATTTCCATGGTGAGTATGTGGGGAACAGGCTTCCATCCCCTATGAAGCCACTGTATTAGTTCGTTCTCATGCTGCGATAAGGAACTACCTAAGACTCGGTAATTTATGAAGAAAAGTGGTTTAATTTACTTACAGTTTTGCACACTTAACAGGAAGCATGGCTGGGAAGCCTCAGGAAACTTACAATCATGGCAGAAGGTGAAGGGGGAAGTAAGCATGTCTTACCATAGCAGAGCAGGAAAGAGAAAGAGAGAAGGGGAAAGTGCCACATACTTTTAAACCATTAGATCTCATGAGAACACACTCAATATCATGAGAATAGCAAGGGAGAAAATTGCCCCCATGATCCAGTCACCTCCCACCAAGTCCCTCCTCTGACATGTGGGGATTACAATTCAATATAAGATTTGGATGGGGACAGAGAGCCAAACCACATCAGACATGAAGCTGATGGGGACAGCATTAGGAAGATTGAAGGTGTCCCCAGTGACAGCTGTGTCACTCCAGGCACGTTGGCCCATGCAGGCTGCCTGCTCCCACACTGCCCCTCCTTCCCCCACCAGACACTGATCAGTGTCTCCTGACTCTCATCCAGCAGACGCACAATCCTGGCCTTGCTGGGGTTGGGGTGGGAAGGATGCCTGGAGGATCTGAAGTTACCTTGCTGTTAAATGTGTTACAGCAAGATATGTACAGGCCGTAATTAGACACCACTTATTGTCCACTTACCGTGGACCCCAGAACCTTGAGAGGCAGGGGGATGGGATATAAAGTCCATGAGCTCTTGAATTAAACTAGTCAGGATTCAATTCCAGGTCCACGGCTTACTTAGGAAAGTAACTAAATGTCTCTGGGCCCCCCCATTTTCCTTACATAAAATGAATGTAAAAATAGTTGAACAATTACCAGTGTTCATGAGTTGTTTTTTGTTTTTTTGTTTGTTTTTGTTTTTTGAAATGGAGCCTTGCTCTATCACCAGGCTGTAGTGCAGTGGCACGATCTCAGCTCACTGCAACCTCTGCCTCCCAGGTTCAAGCGATTCTCCTGCCTCACCCTCCCGAGTAGCTGAGACTACAGGCACACACCACCACACCTAGCTAATTTTTATATTTTTAGTAGAGATGGGGTTTCGCCATGTTGCCCAGGATGGTCTTGAGCTCTTGACCTCTTGATCTGCCTGCCTCGGCCTCCCAAAGTGCTGGGATTATAAGCATGAGCCACCACGCCTAGCCCAGTGAGTTTTCATTATTCCTCTTCTTCATCCCTCCCTCTTTGGACTACATTTGTTGATGTATAAGATCTGTTCCCTTCAGCACCTGAAGGAAATTTATTTTAAGTCAGTACTTCACAAACAACCAAGAGGGTTACCTGGAAATGACTGAACCAAAGCTTATGAGGGGAACTAAAATATGCTGCATTTATTTGAACAAACAGTAAATAATGTATAGGATAAGCCTGTGTTTTCCAGTAAGGAAATATATCAAACCCTGTAGTCTGATTTAGCATATAGACCCTCCCCCAGTTTGTTCATTCTTGTCTGGGACCTAGCGTGCTTTCAGATCCATGTGTACCTTGTTTTCATATTATTACAAAAATTGAAAGCTATTGCTCCAAATTCAGTTATATTAAACTACAGTGTCTTCATTTATTGCTTGGGTTATTACTGCTCCTAATTTGCTCCTAAAAGAAATGTACAACACTCTCTTGCCACACATACTCTGCAAAATTACCTGCTGCAGTTGCCTAGGATTGGCTTTTATCTCTGTGCTGTGGTAAGGTAGAGTTATATAAGCCACCCGGGCTTTTGGCAGGAAGAAAATAACTCCCAGAGTGATGCTACCTGAAAAACTTGCCTTCATTATCAGACATTCTCCTTGACCGTCATGCCCTGGGGTTTTTGCTAGTTAAAATATTCTAAGCTAATATACATGTGGATTATATATGCAATGGCTTTTCCTATAAAAGTTAAAGATCTTAACAGATTTAGGTGTTTTTTAAATTTTTTCTTAGAAAAGCCCTTGAAGAAAGGATATTTGACAGATGAGTCATCTAAGACACCAGAAGTTAAATGACTTGCCTGAGGTCACAGAGGGTTTTTATTTTACAAATCCAAGAACACTTCCTGAGGTTGCCTTAGTTCCCAGTCTGAGTCATTCTTTGTGGAAAGAATTGTGTTTTATTCAACTTTGTGATCCCCATGTCAGGTCCACTAACCCTCAACACCCATTGTCTTTATTAAAAAGATAATGAAGCTTTATTAATAAAAAGAGAGACAAGTCATAAGGTGCTCTGGTGGAAGCCAAGCTAAATACAATGTTTCTTCCAGCCATTAAGGAGACTCTCAAAGCATGGAAGGGGAAACTCAGGCAGGTAGTCAAAAGCAATACTCAGGAGTCAAGACAAAAATGTAGTGGGATCTAGGGGAGAAGTAGATGGTAAATTAAATTCCACCAGAGTATCACAGAGAGGGAAGATACATCTAATCAAATAAAAGCATGGGAGAGGTGACATTGAAGTAGAACCTCAGGGCCGGGCGAGGTGGCTCACACCTGTAATCCCAGCACTTTGGGACGCTGAGGTAGGTGGATCGCGAGGTCAGGAGATCAAGACCATCCTGGTTAACATGGTGAAACCCCGTTTCTATTAAAATATACATATATGTATGTATATATATGTGTGTGTGTGTATATATATATATATATATATTATTGAAATATATAAATAAAGTAGAACCTCAAAGGGTAGTTGTTATTTTGACAAGTAGAGATAGCTGGAGAAGGGCACTGAGGGGCTAGAAATGGCATAGCTGCAGAGAAGCTGGTTAGTTGGGAGAATGCTGGAGAAAGTTTCAGGAAGCTGGAAGAAGAGGCTAGGACTTCACTCTGTAGGGTCATGAATGTCTTCCTAGAAAATTCTGGCATAACTGCACAGACCATAAGAAGCCCCTGAAGGTAGTTTATCAGTTCACCAACGTGTGTAACAACCTTGGGTTGGGCTCAGCCCTCTGGGGAAAAGAATGAAATGCAGAGCTGCTGTGTACTTTGTGAAGATTTCTACCATCCACGAACAGTGTGTTGGAGAGGAGAAAGGAGGCAAGAAGATGAGTTATAAAGTTCTCAGATAAGTAGCAGATATAATGAAGGCTGCAACTGAGAAAGTGGCAAAGAGAAGGGAAAGAAAAGAGCAGAGTGGGACATATCTCAGGGATAGGACCCAGGGAAGTTGATCATAGACCAGAAAACAAGAGAAGAAGGAAATTAAAATGTCAGAGATTATTTCAAGGTTTCAAGCTTCTGAGAAGGAAGAGGAGGATGTTATGACAGACAGGGTAGTCTGGAGAAAGCATAAATTTGAAGGAAAACATCTGGAGTTTTATGAAATGCTAAGAAATTTATCAGGTGCTATATAAATGAAAAAATAGAAATGCCACAGTCCAAAATATATCTGTGCAGAGGTTTGCTTATTATAATCCAAAAACCTGAACTCTATCTTTCTACAAAACTTAGTATAAGGTCAATCTATACCAACCCAAATGATTGACCCTGACAGATATTAATAGAGCAAAACCTTACTCTCCAGGGGAAAACAAGCCCTTTTGGGCAATGCCATTCATTGATATTCATGCATGATTAGATGGCTCAGTCAAAATCTACCTAGGATGTATTAATTCACCCAACAGACTGATGCCCTTAAAAGTGTTCTCACTGGTTTCTGTTTGATATTTTCTCACTCATTTCAATGTGGACAAGTGTCTGGGGAGCATTTTATTTGCATTTAATGGAAATGTTAAAAAAAAAAAAAAAACCAAGGAACTTGCAGTTGAGTGGAGAACATCAAGAGAAGCTAACAGACTACTACAGTTCAAATATACACTATTCTAGAAGGTTCTACAAGAGTAGGGAGAAGCATCTTCAGCAGAAAGGCAGAAGAGAGGAAAACTGATTGAAGAAGTCTTCTCAAGGAGAACCTTTGAGGTTCACACCTCAGATATGAGTAGGAATCAGTATGGCCAAGCAAAGAGCCAACTCTAGACAGAGCTGATACCAAATGCAAATACATTAAGGACAGTGTGTGAATTCAGGTACAGCTCACTACTAATTCTGGATAGATAGCCCCAGGAGAAGGATGTATATGATGTGTGTGTGTGTGTGTGTGTGTGTGTGTGTGTGTGTGTGTTTGTGTGTGTGTGTGTTGATGGTGTAAGAGAGAAGTGTGGAAAGAGTTACACAGAAATTAGACTGAAGGGGTAAACTGAGACAGATACTAATTTTTGTCTGTCAATTTATTTATACCCTATATTATTACACAGATTGAAGGTGTCTCGAGAAGTATATTCAATAAAACAGGATTACAAATTAGCAATTCAAACAAAGAACAAACATGGGATGGACATTTGTGAAAAAAGGTTGAAATTATGAATCATAGTTAAAGACAGATCATCTATTTTGTTTTGAGCTTCTGAGCTGCCAACTCTGGGGAAAAAAAAACATGACTTACATATCTATTAAATAAAACGAATCTAGGTGCTTAGAAGAAGTAATGGCCCTTGGAATGCAGTAATTGCTCCTTCAGTTTCACTGGTAAGCCACTTTGCTGATAGGAGGCTTCAGACATGGTAAGTAGGGATCTGTCCTTGAAAACCATGAGCCTGATGAAGAGGGTAAGGGTGGCTGAAGGAGAAATATAGGGAGCAAGGCCTCAGCTTCCCCCTCTTTGCAACATGGGCTTCTTTCCTGAACATGTGAAAACAAGTTACAGTCACACACTGGAGCCAGCAGGCCAAATTAGTCCCAGATGTGGTTTATTTTTGGCAAACACAGTTTTTGTTGTTGTTTGTTTTTACCTTTATCTTATTTTACTTATTTATTTTTTGATATGGAGTCTTGCTCTGTCACCCAGGCTGGAGTGCAGTGGCACGATCTCGGCTCACCGCAACCTCCACCGCCTGGGTTCAAGCGATTATCCTGCCTCAGCTTCCCAAGTAGCTGGCACTACAGGCATCTGCCACCATGCACAGCTAATTTTTGTATTTTTAGTAGAGATGGGGTTTCATCATGTTGGCCAGGCTGGTCTTGAACTGCTCACTTCACACGATCAGCCCACCTCAGCCTCCCAAAGTACTGGCATTAGAGTTATGAGCCACCGTGACTGGCTTGTTTGCCTGTTTTTACTTTTATTTTGTTTTTATGTTTTCTCTCGTTATTGCAAAGCAATATGTTTGTAAAAGACTTTGAAAAGACAGAAGAGCAGAAAGAAAAAAACAAATGATAATCCAACTCAGAAACAATCACTATTAACACCTGCTTTTATCTAAGATATTTGCTTCAAGCGTTTTTTCTTCAATTGGAACTTCCAGGCACAACAGGCTGCTGTGGGTGCTTGGTCCCCTATGGCCTTATATCTGGCCCAAATCGCATATTTGTGTTTTCCTGCCTGGTCTTTGTGATCCCAAAACTAAAATCCTAAATGATGTATGATCCCTAAGATTATGTCACAAAGTGAATAAATTATAAAAGAAAGGAAGAAAAAGAGTAAAAGGAGGGATATGCATTCAAGAGGAAAATAAATCTAATAAGATTAATAAATAGTATTTTAAAAAATTAATTAAACATTTTAAGTAAGAGAATTTATTAAACCACATTAAGACTGAAAGCCAAAACATGTTTAAAAATAAAATAAAGGCTGGGTGCAGTGGCTCACATCCATAATCTCAGCACTCTGGGAGGCCAAGGCAGGAGGATATCTTGGAGCCAGGAGTTCCAGATCAACTTGGGCAACATAGTAAGACCCTGTTTCTACAAAAAATTTTTAAAATCAGCTGCATGTGGTGATGCACCTGTAGTCCCAGTTACTCAGGAGGCTGAGGCAAGAGAATCACTTGAGCCCAGGAATTCAAGGTTGCAGTAAGGTATGATAATGCCACTGCACTCCAGCCTTTGAAACAGTGTGAGACCATTTCTCAAAAAAAAAATAAATAAATACGTAACACGCCTGTAATCCAAGCACTTTGGAGGCCAAGGCAGGCGGATCACCCGAGGTCGGGAGTTCAAGACCAGCCTGACCAATATGGTGAAACCCCGTCTTTATTTTTAAAAATGTTATAAATAAAAATATAAAATAAATACATAAATACATAAATAAATAGAGATAGGATAAATACAATTTAGACTAAAATAGATTTTTCTTAACTCTAGAAAAGTAAAAAATTAGACCACAAAAGTAGAAAGGATAAAAGATAAAGAACAAGGAATTAAAAGGTAAAATTATTACAATCAAAATTAAAAACATAAAGGTAGAAGGCATTATGAAGACTAACAAGTCAAAAGTTAAAATGAAATTGAAAAGCAATAACATTACAAGAGAAAACAATTTTAAAGTAAATAAATCCAAGCAGTCTGAAAATCCGTGAAAGAATATTAAAACAATAAAAAAGGGACAATGAAAATTACATACTGTATCCTAAAATAAATCTTGAAGCACAAAGCTAGAGCTCTGAGGAAAACTCCAACTTTGCTACTACAGCGGAAGGGAATGAAGGAAAATAAGCAGAAAGCAAACAGCAGCAGGGCTCCTAACAAAGTCCTGGGTTGCCTCTCATTTCCCACAGTCGATCCCATTTGTCCCAGGGGTGGAGAGTGGAGGGGGCATAGAGCAACAACATGATGCTCTAATCGCGCCGTGCCCTGTGCCTTCAGCATGGTTTCCCCCTGTTCCTGATGATGACAACTCTTTTTCAACTGGCTGATCATGCCTGAGAAAATGTCCTTCTGTTACGGACATTTGTCAGTGGAAGACACCCCTTGAGAAAGGGAACAGTCAGAAAAACAGGCAGAGCATGTGTAGCTTCCCGGGATGTCCACAGTGTGGTGGGAACCGCCAAGCCACATTATAGTCGTCACCTTGACAACTTTAGGTGACCTTATCAGATCACTTGACCTGGAGTCCTGCAGTCCCCATGGTAGCCAACTTCACCAAACAGACTCAGGATGCTTGTTGACTCTGACCAATACAGCACAGGGAAAAAAAACAATGCTGGATTCTTACTCTGATTCTTCTATAGATGGTGAGAAAACCACTTGTGTCATGACATCACCGTAGACACATTACAACGAAAGAGATCTTAACTTCGTTTCTATCCTTAGTAGTCACACTGGAGTTTTGATGAGATTTGAGATTCTCTTAACTCTTTTGATAATAGTAGGAGGCATCCTGGCGGTTCCCATTCCCTCCGAGCAGCAGTACTGACCCGTGTTTGTGCAGGATAGCTGGAGAGGATGCTGTGCTGAGAAGAAGCGCATTTGCTGGCCCATCAATACCACCTCAAAAAATTCTTCTATACTGTTGGTATAAAACCAGTTTGGGGCTTCCATCTTACTATGCATCTTATGTACTTAGATAAACATTTCTCATGAGAAGCCAAGAAGGATGAAGAGTGGGTAAGATAGTGACGATTCATTCTCGGTTTGAAAAGAAAATCAAGAGCTGAATTTTACCTTGTACTGTTGTATCTACTCTTAATATCAATGATCCCTTTCTCTCACCCCTTGAAAACTAAATTATGTGGGAAAACAGTTCCTAGACGCCCCTGTAAGGACTTTATTCCCAACTCTGGTTAGAATTTTTGTGAATTGTTCCTGTGCCTCTCAAATCATAATGTTAGTAGAACAGGGCAGTTACATACAGGCATGCATGGCTGCAGAGCCTCCATCCATCCATCCACCCCCAGAGCTAGTCACTATTTTTTAAGGAACCAGCCTATATGTCAATAGCAATTGCTGGGATCTTAGAAATCGGTTCTTGTAGGTTTAAATATAGCTACAGCTAATGACATATCGATTATTGCAGTGAAGCCCTGCTAAAAGCAATTTTCCACTCGATTGCCAATGGGAACCAGAAGAGGTCAAGCTTAGGAAGACTGGGGAAGCCATCAGTGCCCCACAATCTTTCTGAAATTCTGGGATTTTAAAATGGAAACTTGAGGCAGGTTCCATAGAACTTACGGCTACAGACACCTGGCCTTGAGAATGGATCAGCCTCCATACCCTGTGAAGGCATTGAGGGCACCAGACACTGGGAAGGGATGCTGGTTTATCCTTGTCCCCCTCTTCCCACCATTTGTTCGCCCTTTCTCCTCTCTTTCTTTCCCTAGAATTGAGACTTCAAGATCTGAAATTTAAAAGTACATCAATCTATTACTCTCTCCACCTCATCCTCATATACAATAATAGTAATATTTCTCTTCAAATGGTTCAAAATTAAATCTATTGTATTTTAGAAATTATATTGAAAGCTAAAAGCTTTCTGAATGAATAAATAAGATTTTCATTCCCAAGACTTTGTGGATGCTGACCCACATGACGCCCCAGTTTCAAGGGTTTGTTTTCAAACTCAGCAGACATCTACCCACCATCTATGCTTAACTCTCTCCCACACATGCAGAGGAAGTCCCGAGAACCAAGAATAAAAGCAGGAATGCTTCTAGGTAAACAAAGACTCCAGGGTCACAGCCCAGGCAGACACATTCCCACCACCTCCACATCACCCCAACATCCTGTGCTTAGAAATGCCTTAAAGAAGCAGGGCTTGATCCTTTCACACAGGACGCTGAAAGGACTTGATGTCCCAAAGCCCTCCACTACCCTCCATCATGTTTTACTTTTTATTACCTTCTTTACATACCCCTTCTTCTTTATCCTGTGTTCATAAATTCTTTGTCCCATTACAACTGCAGGCTCCTTATGTGCAGGTACTATTTCTGCATGCTCCATTCATTGCCTTTCAGAAAGTGACATTAAAAAATCTCACCCCAAGGCAATCAATCAATAAGCATTTATTGAGCACCTATTCTAGGCCCAGGGCAACAACAGCTGTTGCTAATAAATTAGCCACACATTTCGGACAGGAGGAGACACAGAGTGCTGTTTAACCCAGATAAAATGTGTTAGGTGTATGACATTGAACTCTCATTTTCAGATATGTCACTTCAATGCATGTGGCTAATATACAGCCTTGTGCGAATAGGTGCTCAATACTCTAACCACTTCTCACTGACAGATTTTGATGCAGTGCTACAATTAAGATTCTGTGGCTCTCTGGCAAATGGAATACAAAAACATTTGAAAGGGAAGTACGATCTAGATGGAGAATAACAAATGATTTATAGTTTATTTGCCAAGACATGTAGGAGGTAAATATAAACAAAACTCCAGCAAATTTAGCATTTTCCTTCTCCAAATATAATGCTGCTGACTACAGGCCAACAGCACAGCTTTGCACAGCTCCTTGCATTAAAATTGGCCAAGAATGAGATGCCATCACTGTTCCGCATTTAGACACTGTAACAGACATTTGCTAGTTTGTGGCCAGATATTGGTTTACTCAAACAACCTACAATCTTATTTATAACCCACATGGCAAATAACAAAGGTGTGAACGGTGGTACTCTTTGCCATGTTGAGCCTTTATATGTGCCAAAGATCATAATTCTAAGTGTGTAATTCATCTTTCATCTGTGAAGCAACAAGGTAAATACAGTTCCTTCGAAGCAGTAAATCTCAGCACTCTGCAGGTGCCTGGGTGGAGATTTCAGTAGGATTTTTGTAAGGCAAATGGGTCATGTTCAAACTATGCAATTGAACTCAAGTGCTTAATGTGTACCATAGCATGTCACGTAGACATGATACAGTCCCCCATGTACAACTCCAAAGGGGGAATAAAACAGGTACACCAATACCTGGCAGAGAAGGCTGGGTACGTTCAGGGCTGGGGAAGTGGTGCAACATGACAGATGGATTAGGAGGAAAGTGAGACCTCTCCTGGTTGGAGGCTTAACATAGAGAGGTTTGAGGGAAGGATGTAGCATTTGAGATGGAATTGAAAGAATAGGTGGGCTCTGGCCAGGCACAGTGGCTCATGCCTGTAATCCCAGGACTTTAGGAGGCCAGGGCCAGAGGATCACCTGAGCCCAGGAGTTTGAGACCTCATTTCTACTAAAAACAAAACAAAACAAAAAAAGTAGGCTTCAGGGATATAGAAAGGAGAAACCCAAAGGGGCTGGGAAGAAGGGTGTTAGAGGGCCAGGTACATTCTTTACCAGGGCCTGCCTGCCTTCTTCCCTATAATAGCTAAAACTGCTTGAGTGCTTACTGTATACCAGGCACCACTTCAGTGCTTGTTACATAATATGATCCATTTAATCCTCAAAATATTCCTATGAGATTATCCATAAAATAATCTTATCTCATTTTCAGTTCAGAAAAACAAGACACAGAGAGGCTAAGCAACTTGCCTGAGATTGCACAGCTATTAAGTGGCAGGCTGGAATGAAAACCCTGGCAAGCTGTTTTCAGGTGCAGTCTTAAGTTCCCCCTTTCCCTGCCCTTGAGATTTTGGGCCCAACACATTGGGCTGCAACCTCTAGCTGCTAAATCTGACTCCTCTCTTGGGCGAGTGCTCTCCGTTGGATCTCTGCCTTGTTTCTGAGAACCAGGATCCCTGGGACTATCTTATATTGTGTATTTGTAAAAATAACTGTAAAAAATTGTTTTCCTTATTTAAAAGAAAACAATACTTATTTACTGTGGAAGAATTAGAGGATAGAAATAAACAAAAGAAAAGTAAAAGACTTCCATAATTCCATACGCCAGAGATGTGCTCTCTTAACGTATTACTAAGTATCCTTCCAGACCATTTTTGTGCATGTATATACTTCGAATGAACACATACAAATACAAACTATCTTGCAATCTGCTTTTTCCACTTAGCACCAACGCAAACATCTTACCATGTCAACCAGCCTTTATCCATAGTCTGATTTTAAATGGTTCTTCTCAGTGTTATCTTCTAATAAGGAGTTAGATGAGGGCAGATGTGAAGTGTGCAGGTAGGGGAGGGAGTTGTTTGAGATGTAAACCAAGGAAGAAGAAGACCCTGGAATAGGCCAAACACAGATGAAGCAGGAGCAGAGACATGGTCTTGGCAAGGGGGACTCCAAGTGTAAACCTAGCCCAGATGGGGAGGGAGCGGCATGGCTAATTCAACTCAATTCCAAGCTGGTGGCAGGAGCCAAGAGGCACTCTGTCAGTGACCGATCCTGGGATAAGACCGATCCTGGGATAAGACTTCAGATGAGCAGAGCATGGTGTTCGGGAGGGGTGGACACAGAGGCAGGCCACCCTAGGGAGTCCAGAGAATGAAGATGTGAGCTGCAGGAAAGTGGGAGCCAGGCCAATGCTCAAGGTTGCCAGAACAGTGAAGAGGAGAGCATGCTGGGCAGGTGGCCTGGCCTTCCAGCCAGGGTCTCCAGGGCTCTGGCCCTCAAGGGTCCAGAAACCAAGGACTGTTCCAGCTCCACTTATGGGCCCTGGGCTGCTGCTATACTTCCTGGGCAGATTCTGTTGCCTTGGGAGATGGGGGTGAATGGCAGATTTCTGGATGGTTATTAGAATATTAAAACCTGAGATGGAACAGGAGGAGCAGGGACTGACTATCTTGTTTTTGTTGCCCAGCCAGGTTTGATGGTCAGTCTTTCTAGGGCTCTGCTCCCTGGACCACAAACCATGGCTGGGACCTGTCCTGGCTCAGGATTCATCTGCTCAAATCTTGGGATAGTCCTACCTCTGCTCTGCAGCACATCTTTGATGCCTGCACAACACTTCATTTGTACCTGCTCTCACACTCCCCAGCCACTGTGTTCTGCCTGCCGGTTTGGATTTCCTTCTGGCACCTATCCACGGACCTGCCTCTTGAAGGGACTTTGCCCTGTGGAACTTGACCAGGCTATACCCAACTGTGTCCAAAGACATTCCAGGAAAACTAGTAAGTGAACCAGTAATAAGAAATTCAGGCAAACTACAGAAGCCAGGACCGTGAATGGGAACTGGACCCACGATAGAAGCATCTCCAACAACAGGCCAAGCAATCGGGTCAGATTCAGAAGGACATGGAGAGCCATCAAAGCATCAGACTTGAATTTATCTAGAAGCAGCATGGAAGACAGATGTGTGATGGGGTGGAGATAAGGGGTTAGGGCAGTCGTTAATTCAAGAAACTATAAATCAGTTGGGACAATTTTTTTTTTAATTTAGTGCCTAGATACTACCTTCAAAGACTACATTCACTGATCTGAGGGACATATATTTTTTAATACCATGGGAGTCTTAACTGGGAATGGAAAATCTTAAAGAAAAGCATGCCTCTAAAACCCAGCTAAGGAGAAGCATACTCATTCTTTTGAAAGCAGTCAACTAAAAAGCTATTTGCAGGGTTAAATTGCCTTTGCTGTTTTCTCCCTGGGTCTCTGGTTCCTTCCCTCTCATTTTTCCACCAGATCCTGCATGCAGGCCCATCATTCTTGTATCCTCCCTCCACCTCTACTCACCAGCCCCCCAGACTCACCTACCTCTTGGTCAGCCACCCTAATGCTCGGTAACTAACCTTGGCTATGGTTCCAAATTCTGCATTTGCCTTCTAGACTCAATTTGATATTTTCTCACTGTTTTCCTGGTACCAGCCCCAGCAAGCCACTATCCCCAGACTGTGAACAGAGGAACAGGGAGGGATCCGAGAGGCATTGCAAAAAGGAAACACTAGTTTGGCAACTGATAGGATGTGACAGGATATGATTGTGACATTACAACTGGGAGAAAGAAGAGTGAGATTTCACCGAACAACCAAGAATTCTTGCAGCTTGTTGAAAACCTCTGAGAACACGGTGTGTACAGTCTGTAGGAAGAAAAAGACTTGCTAGGTTGCACGTCTTGATCTGTAGGAGGATTTATGTTTCAGGTAATGATGTGATCGTGATGGTTGACTGTGAGAGGAGAATGAATTGGCAGGTGTGGCAGGCAGAGCAGCCGCCTGTCAAAAGGAAAAGGTAATAGAAAGAGATTAGTAAACCCATGGTGGGGAGGATTAGAACCGTGCAGGAAAAGGCTCAGTGTGAAAGAGTATACTGGGGTTTGACTTGAACCATAATTTGAGCTGAATGAGCCTTCTGTAGTATATTATAAAGCTTTTCCCTTCCAGTGGAAAATGAAATGATAGCAGTTTGAGATGCATGTGTGCTAATGTTTTATATTTCTTACATAAGTTTAATGATTAAAATGGGCTCAGTTTGGAACTGGCACATAAGACGAAAGGTTCTCGTCTACTGGGGACAGAGCCACGCTTCCGTTGGCAAAAGACTTCCAGTCTGTTCTGAGGTGGGCTAGGGGGCCCGCAGAGCAGCCCACTCAGAGACCTTCGCCTGAAACGAGACAATTTCATATTTGTTTCCTTTTGCATCCCTTTCTCTTTAGTCTTCTTTTAAAAATGCAGACACTCCGATTTAGGGATAACATATCAAGCCCACGTGTACCAATGTGTCAATGATCCTCACAGCTCCTTTCCTGATGACAGAGGCTGAGTTCGAGTGAAAGCATCAGAACCTTGGATTACAAAAGAGAGACAGAAAGAGAGAGAGAGAGAGAGAGAAGGTTAAGGGTAGTTATTTGTACAACCAAGTTCACAGCAGTATTACTCACAGTAGACAAATGGCAAAAGCATCATCAATGGATGGTTAAAGCATCCATCAATGGATGAATGGACAAACAAAATATAGTATATACATTCAATGGAATCTTTAAATGAGTTTATTTGTAAATTTAGTCAACATTCTTAATTGAGCTAAAAACTTCAATAGAAGGATAAATTTTAAAACCTCATCTCTATAAAAGTGGCTTTCCCAGATAGATGTCTCAGAAATAACCTAATCTGACACCACCTTAACTGGCAGCAGTTCAGTAAGCTGGAGTGCAGTGGAATATTATTCAGCCTTAAAAAAGAAGAAAACCCTGTCACACAATTCAACATGGATGAAACTTGAGAACAGTATGTTAAGTGAAATAAGCCAGTCATAAAAGAACAAATGCTGTATGAATACACTTACAGGGGTATCTAGAGTAGTCAAATTTATAGAGACAGAGAGTACAATAGTGGTTGGCAGGATTTAGGTGAGGAGAGAACGCGGAGTTAGTGTTTAATGGTAGAGAGTTTCAGTTGTGCAAGATGAAAAAGTTTTGGAGAGCGCAATGTGAATGTACTTAACACCACTGAGCTGTACACTTTAAAATGGCTAAAATGGTAAATTTTATGCTATGTGTATTTTTCCGCAATTTTTTTTTAAAGTTAAGGGTCATGAAGTCCAAAAATAAATTTTGCTGATTTCAAAATTTTGCAAAGAGCAGGCAGGCCCTGAAGTAAGTTCGTTTGCTTTTTATAAGACAGGGGTGGGAAGGGATGTGTTGTTATTATTGCATTTTTTTTTATCTGAGACGGAGTCTCACTCTGTTACCCAGGCTGGAGTGCAGTGGTGCAATCTCAGCTCACTGCAACATCTGCCTCCCAGGTTGAAGCGATTCTCCTGCCTCAGCTTCCTGAGTAGCTGGGATTACAGGTGCCTGCCACCACATCCAGCTAATTTTTGTATTTTTAATAGAGACGGAGTTTCACCATGTTGTCCAGGCTGGTCTCGAACTCCTGACCTCAGGTGATCCACCCGCCTCGGCCTCCCAAAGTCCTGGGATTACAGGCGTGAGCCACCGCACCTGGCCAGTTAATGCTTTTTTTTTTTTTTTTTTTTTTTTTATTGCATTTTAGGTTTGGGGGTACATGTGAAGAACATGGAAGATTGTTGCATAGGTACACACATGGCAGTGTGATTTGCTGCCTTCCTCCCCATCACCTATATCTGGCATTTCTCCCCATGCTATCCCTCCCCCAACTCCCCACCCCCCACTATCCCTCCCTTTTTCCCCCGACAGACCCCAGTGTGTGATACTCCCCCTCCCTGTGTCCATGTGTTCCCATTGTTCAACACCCGCCTATGAGTGAGAACATGCGGTGTTTGATTTTCTGTTCTTGTGTCAGTTTGCTGAGAATGATGGTTTCCAGGTTCATCCATGTCCCTACAAAGGACATGAACTCATCGTTTTTGATGGCTGCATAATATTCCATGGTGTATATGTGCCACATTTTCCCTGTCCAGTCTATCATCGATGGGCATTTGGGTTGGTTCCAGGTCTTTGCTATTGTAAACTGTGCTGCAATGAACATTCGTGTGCATGTGTCCTTATAGTAGAACGATTTATAGTCTTTTGGATATATACCCAGTAATGGGATTGCTGGATCAAATGGAATTTCTATTTCTAGGTCCTTGAGGAATCGCCACACCGTCTTCTTCCACAATGGTTGAACTAATTTACACTCCCACCAACAGTGTAAAACTGTTCCTATTTCTCCACATCCTCTCCAGCATCTGTTGTCTCCAGATTTTTTAATGATCGCCATTCTAACTGGCGTGAGATGGTATCTCAATGTAGTTTTGATTTGCATTTCTCTAATGACCAGTGATGATGAGCATTTTTTCATATGTTTGTTGGCTTCATGTATGTGTTCTTTTGTAAAGTGTCTGTTCATATCCTTCGCCCACTTTTGAATGGGCTTGTTTGTTTTTTTCTTGTAAATGTGTTTCAGTTCTTTGTAGATTCTGGTTATCAGCCCTTTGTCAGATGGGTAGACTGCAAAAATTTTTTCCCATTCTGTTGGTTGCCGATTCACTCTAATGACTTTCTTTTGCTGTGCAGAAGCTATGGAGTTTGATTAGGTCCCATTTGTCTATTTTGGCTTTTGTTGCCACTGCTTTTGGTGTTTTGGTCATGAAGTCCTTGCCTACACCTATGTCCTGAATGGTTTTGCCTAGATTTTCTTCTAGGGTTTTTATGGTGTTAATGCTTTTTACTTGTGGGGTTCTCATGTCTGGATCCTCCTTGGTAGGCAGTAGGGGCTCTTTCACCATCACCGGTGAGTGTAGTAGCAGCAGCGGCAGCAGCCTGTTCATTCACTTACTGACTCCTATACTGCCAGGCAACCCACGCAGTTTCTGTCATGAACCACAACAACCTAACGAGGCAGGCACCATTAGGCTCATTTCACAGACAGAGAAACTGAGGGGTGGTAACTCCTCTAGGATCACAGAGCTGGTAAGTGGCAAAGTCCTGTTTTGGCAAGTTCTTTCCCCTGAAATCAGTATTTGTATTCGTTACTGACCTCAGAAAGTTACAGAA
Source organism: Ateles fusciceps (assembly GCA_036589455.1). Lineage (NCBI taxonomy): Eukaryota > Metazoa > Chordata > Mammalia > Primates > Atelidae > Ateles > Ateles fusciceps. The sequence continues at coordinate 1,081,703 of JAZHEH010001544.1, forward strand.
AACTTGGAGATAGAAAATAATGGAAGGATCAGAGCGAGTAGAAGAGTCCGGTTACACAGGAGCCCACTGTGTGTGCAACTCCAGGCCAGCTCCCAGTGTGCTCCATCTTTACTCTCTGCAGTAATCTAAACTTGGCACAAGAAAGTGCTTCTTGTTGTTAAGACATACATAAATACAAAGTTAATAAAAGTATGCGAGAGCTTGTGACCAACAGGCTGGAAAGTGAGGATTTCCGAGCTGATCATCTTCCCTCTTTTAGTTATGCAAGGAGTCTAAAGCAAATAACTATGTTGACATTGTGCTTACACTTCAACATGTGCAGGTCGAGGTGAGCTTCTGCCCTTCTTCCCTTCTCCATTCAACTACTCCACCCCTCACTCCTATCCCAGTTAAACCTTTCACTGGCTCTCTCTGGGCTTAGGTCGGAGCCCAAACTCTAATCCACAAGGCTAGTAAGAGATGACCCTGCCTTTTCCCATCTCTTTTCTCTTGACACATGTGTGGCCCGTCTCCACCCTTAAGTTACCTGTAGTTCCCTAAACATGTCTGTCTTCCATACCTTTCACATAATAACGTTGGCCTCTATTTACTAAGTGTATCATCAAGTAATCTTATAAGGTAGGTATTATTGGTCCCATTATACAGATGAGAAAACTAAGGCTAAGAAACATTTTGGAATGTGCCCACAGTCCCACAGCTAATGAGTGGCAGTCAGAATTTTAAACAGGGCTGACTGACTTCAAAGCCAGTGCTCTCAAACACGTGTCCACATGGCCAGATTGTGCCTCTCAAAATGCTACTCAGATTTTATCTCTACAAATCCTTCCTTAAATCCTCCTTACACCCCACCACTTCCCAGTCACCCCATACACACACACACACACACACACACACACACACACACACCCCTGCAGGCACAATCTACAACTTTATCTGTCCTGTCCCCGTAGCACTTTGGCCATCACTGTTACTTACATTAATTTTTTTTTGAGACAGGGTCTGGCTCTGTTGCCCAGGGTAGAATGCAGTGGCGTGATCTCGGCTCACTGCAACTTCCACCTCCCAGGCTTAAGCATTCCTTCCACCTCAGCCTCCCAAGCAGCTGAGACTACAGGCATGTGCCACCATGTCTGGCTAACTTCTTCTTTCTTTCTTTTTTTTTTTTTTTTTGAGACAGAGTTTCACTCTTGTCATCCAGGCTGGCGTGCAATGGCACGATCTCGGCTCACTGCAACCTCCACCTCCCAGGTTCAAGCAATTCTCCTGCCTCAGCCTCCCGATTAGCTGGGATTACAGGGGCCCGCCACCACACCCAGCTAATGTTTTGTATTTTTAGTAGAAACACAGTTTCATCATGTTGGTCAGGCTGGTCTCAAACTCCTGACCTCAAGTGATCCACCCGCCTCAGCCTCCCAAAGTGCTGAGATTATAGATGTGAGCCACCATGCCTGGCCTTTTTTGTATTTTTTTGTAGAGGGGGATTTTGCCATGTTGCCCAGGCTGGTCTCAAACTCCTGGGCTCAAGCGATCCACCTGCCTCCACCTCCTAAAGTGCTGGGATGACAGGCGTGAGCCACTGCACCTGGCTTCTACTGCTACTTATATCAATTCATCTGGGTTGAGCGCCTGCTATGCGCCAGGCCCTGTGTGGGGCACACATGACAGAGAGGTGAACAAATCATCCGTGTCTGGATGTACATATCTATTTTTGTACCTGACATCACCCTTTCGAGGGCAGTGACTGGGTTGTATTTTTGGTGATATCTCTCATGCCGCACAGTTCCTCCATTGTTGAACAGATAGATTCACAGCCATTGGACGCCAATGGTTGGGAGATGATTCACTTGTTGAGGGACCCTCTCCCCTGCTTTGTAAGTTTATCCAAGGGTGGGATTCTTTTCCCACAATCCCTTTCAATGCCCATACACAGCAGGGCAATCCAGAATTGAGGCTCAGGTCACGGGATCATTTTCCCCCTTGAGATGTGTGGTCATCATAATTCCCAACTAATCATTATTTTTAACAAATCCTTGGAAAATTGTATGAGTCCAAAAATAATCTGACTTCCAGTAACTTTTTTAAATAGATGAGGTCTCACTTGGTTTCCCAGGCTGGAATGCAGTGGTGTTATCATAGTTCACTGAAGCCTCCAACTCCTGGGCTCAAGTAATCCTCCTACCTCAGCCTCTGGAGTGGCCGGGACTACAGGTGCATGCTATCACACTGAACTCCAATTGACTTCTAAGAAATGCTCTGCTCAAACTTGTTATAAGCCAAATTTGCCTGAGCATGGATGACTGAGAAAGCAAGAGTGGTCTCTTCTCTAGAGCCCACAGGGTCTTCTCTTGCAGGAGATTATGCAAGTGTGACCTCAAGTCGCTCTTCAGGTTGTGAAAGCAGGGGAGTTCTCTCCCATACCTATGAAGAAATTTCTGTCTACTCTGCCTGACACTGCAGAGAATTGCCAAGTCATCCATCCTGCCATATGCCTTATCAGCCTGGTGACCAGAACAAAAGACCCTGGTGCCAAGGATCCTGCCCTGGAGAGTAGACCAGAGAGTCTACACCTAGCTCTTTCAGAAGCTCCATTTGCTCTTTCATGTCATGAAAATGCTCCTTACCAAATTACTGTTTCAGAAGAATCAAAGCACTTGACTCATTAAATTACGTAGCAGTAATCACATGGCTGCATTAGAACATATGAAGCAGGAATTAACCAGCACATGGAGGCCTTGAGTATTTATTCTGTCCTCTAGGAATCACTTCCACTTTGGGAAACTTTTCAAACAAGGAATGTTTATAATATTTTAAAAGATTTTTCAAATATCTGTCTCTTGATAAAATGTTAATAGGCCACCATGATAGGTTGCCCATCTTTTTAGCTCTTAAATACATTACATCATAAATACAGAAGGCTAAAACACCATTTGGGAAAAAGTGATTCGTCATGATCAGCAGGGTCTTGTCTCATGTGGAGATAGTCTTAGGGCTGTGATCTCCCTCTCTCCCTCCTTCTTGCTCCTTCTTTCTTTTGGGAAACACTTTAGAATAGTGCATCAATTAGTCACCCAGACCTTTCATTTCATTTTCCTTCTACTAAGAAATATTGTATTTATTAATCTGAGCTTACAGAGGTAAATGTGTCAACATTTCATCTGAAGCTCTTTTTTATTTTTTTGCCCTGTTTTGTATCACAAAATTCTTGATCTTTCAGGTTGTTCTTTTTTAAGGCAACTTTGAAACCTGCATTCTCACAGACTTACAGTCCACAATTTTTTTCTGACAAAGTGTTTCTTAATGTGGCAGGAATAAATTTTGTTTATTGCTGGAGAAAGGGAGAGAACCAGGTTTGAGGGTGATGGCAAGTGGCATTTCAGTCTTTCTCTAATTGTTGGATACTTTCTAAGGAAGTATATATTCATATATTACTAATGCAATTAACAATTAAATTTTAAATATGTATAGACAATAATGTGATAAAAATATATTGTAACTGATTTGGAGGTTGTATTCAGAGAAAGAGAATCAACAGTAGATATAGATATATAGATATGTATATACATGTGTGTGTGTGTGTGTGTGTGTGTATATACACACTCATGCATCAGTTAACAATGGGGATATGTTCTGAGAAATACATGGTTAGGCAATTTTGTCATTGGTCATTGTGTGAACATCATAGATGTACCTATGAAAATCTACATGGGATAGGTTACCACAAACCTATTGCTCCTAGGCTACAAAGCTGTACAACATGTTACTACACTGAATGCTGTAGACAACTGTAACACAATGGTGAGTATTTGTGTATCTAAATACACATAGAAAAGGTACAATATAATATGGTATTATAATTCTATGGCACCACCATATTATATGTGGTCTGTCATTGACTAAAATATTATTATGCAGCACATGACTGTATATATGGGGAGAGAGAGAGGAAGTAAGGAAGAGAGATTTATTATAAAGAATTGATTCATGTGATTATGGAGGCTGGGAAGTCCTAAGATCTGCAGTTGGCAAGCTAGAAATCAACAAAGCTGGTGGTATAAGTTCTAGTCTAAGTCCAATTCCAAAGGCAATAGAAGATTGACGTCCACTCAAAGACAGCAGCAGAAAGAGAGCCAGTTATCCATTACTCAGACTTTTTAATGTATTCATGCCTTCAACATATTGGGAGATTAGAACCTGCTTTATTCTGTCTACCAAGTGCTGATCTTATCAAGAAACATCATTACAGACATCCCAGAATAACATGGAACCAAATATCTGGTCACCCTGTGGCCCAGTCAAGTTGACACATAAAATTAACTATCAAGAGATTGATATTGCTTCCCCCAAAAGCTGCTGAATTTGTGTATCTCCAGGTCCTCACTGTGTTCTGTGGAATTTATTCCATCTTCACAAGCAGGTTGCTGCTGCCACTTGGCCAGGCCTATGGATGTGTACCCTGAGTGCTGGGCACCCTCTATTGCCTGCTCATTCTTTCTGTCACAGCACTCCTGAGGTGATGCTACCCCTCAGGACGGGGGGGAGCTGCATCCAACATTCACAAAGCTGCAAGCTCACTAGAAGCCCAATGGCCCTCTGCTCCCTTCCAACCTCACAGCTTTCTAGGCTGTCTTTTTGCACATGATTTTGGGAAAATGTCCCTCTCTCCCTAGAATTTATCTTAGTCTTTGGAGCTGGGATGAGCACCAGATTCTTTTCCTTGCTTTGACTTATAAATTCACCTCTTTCATTGTTTGTTACAAAGACCCTTCCAAATATTCTCCTTCAAGACTCCCTTCCCCTTGCAAATCACTCAGGCACATAATTTGAAGGGAGGAAAACGGTATCATCTCCGGTCTCATATGCAAATAGCTTAGATTCAACCATATTCATGTTTACTTACACATGCATATACAGAGTTATATACACGTGTATTTGAAAGTGTAAAATCATATTTATATCATTGGGGCTCAGAAATTGATACCCCAAAATATGGTGCTTTGACATGCTGAAATGAAGAAAAAGCCTCAAGGTCTCTCTGACCTTCTTACCTCCACACCCCATGTCTCAATCCTCTGCCTCTACCAAAGCACGGCAGGATGAAGTTATTCTCTGAAGTTCCTGTATCTGCCTAAAGTCCAGACCCACCAAAGAAGAAAACAATGACCTCTGGTCTCTTCCTTGAGTTTTCATGAACTGAACTCATATTGCAGAGATAAAGACTGGAGTCTGTCAACATACCTGGATGGACTTTTATCACAAACCATTGTCTGCTCTGTGGTTCCAAAAGACTTTGTTTCAGGCCATTGTATATTCTTCAAGCCCATTGAATTCCCCTAAAAATCACTTACTATCTTCCTAAAATCATTCACACTTTCCCATCTCCCTTTCCACTAAGAAGTAGGGTATTGGACAGGTGTGGTGGCTCACACCTGTAATCCAGCACTTTGGGAGACCGAGGCAGGTAGATCACAAGGTTAGAGATCAAGACCATCCTGGCCAACATGGTGAAACCTTGTCTCTGCTAAAAATAGAAAAAAATTAGCTGGATGTGGTGGCACACGCCTGTGGTCCCAGCTTCTTGGGAGGCTAAGGCAGAGGATAGCTTGAACCCGGGAGGCAGAGGTTGCAGCGAGCCGAGATCATGCTACTGCACTCTAGCCTGGCAACAGAGTGAGACTCTGTCTCAAAAAAAAAAAAAAACAGTAGGATATGTTAGCATTTTTACCCCATTGAGATATTAGGCAATTGTTCTGTGATTCACCTCCATGCACACTAAGAAATGTGTATGCCATTTCTCCCATCGGTTTGCCTTTGTGGGTTGATTTTTTCACTCAATCTTCAGAGAGCAAAGGGGAAGATTTCCCTTACCCCCACACTATCCAGGCATTACGTATATACCTGTCAATTGAGCATACTTACAGAGGGACTCAAACAATCACTAAGAGCAATGCCAACCTCATAAATTTACCACTTGCTACTTTTAGAATTTTTCTTTTACTGCAGTCCAATGCATCCTTACTAACATAAGTTCTAGCTTATAATTAATTCTCAGTGGGACACACTATTTCACTGTTTTTAAAAATCTCCTTATACCTTTAAACATTGCTATTTAAAGAAAATTTGCAAAGGTCATCACAGAGTAACAAAGATTCAAAATACCAGAGATCTATTATTAAAGTTATTTTAGAAGCTAAATTATGCATTAGAAGTTGGAAATAAGAAAGGATGTACAAGTTTCAGTAACTAACAATGATTGACAGAAAAAAGTGTGAAAGAATGAATATCTTGTATGTTTTCACATGCCCTGTGTACACCACATATTTTCTGGAAATGAATCTGCTTCTTATATTGCTACTTATACAGTATTTTTTTGTCCTTTGACACAAGTATATGCAAGATAACATATCCCTATGAATAAATGGAAGAGGCAATGGAATATGCTGAAACAAAGGAACATTTTTTTTTAAAGAGAACTCATTAAATTAATCTTATTTGGTTCTTGGGGTAGCTGAGCTCAGAAAATGGGGCTCAGAGCATATGTTGCATGAAAGAATCCATAATTCAAGGCAAAAGAATAAAAAGTGGAGACCAACTATTACTACAGCCCATTTGGCTGAAACACATGGGCTCTTTAGGTGTTGCGGGGGAAAGGAGAGGGTTGTGCAAGTCTGCCTACATCTTTAATTTGCAGTGGCTTGGTTCATGGCATGATCCATATACTTGGCAGTAAGAGATAGCATGCTTAATTGCTTCAGAGACCAGAGAATAGCAGCTAGATCTCTATTAATGGAGGCGTTCTGGTCTCTTGTGCTTCCCCCTTTGATAAGCTGATTATTGCTTTACTGGGTCCAGGCTTTTCAGGACCACGGACAGCACTGCCACAGCAGGGAGCATCTCCTACCTCTGTTCTTCCACTTGTAGAATTTTAGAAAAAAAATATAAACCTGAAATATTAACTATTTCACACCTCCACTTTACAAATGAGAAAACTGATGCTCATAAAAGTTACATACATACAAAAGTCACACGCTTAAATCCTAAAACTAGTCTCTGCTGTGACATAGCCCAGTGTAAGGAAAGGATCACTTAGAGCAAGTGGGTTTAAAACCATTCTACCTCTTAACAGCTGTGTGAAACTTGAGTTTCAGTTTCCTGATTCTGTAAAATATGTGTAAAGATGTATTCCATACATAGTTGTGAGGATCAGAGATAAAGCAGGTAAAATGCCTAGCACAACTTGACAAAGAGTAAGGGTTTTGTAAATGATAGGGGTTTTATAAATGAGATCAACACTCAACCCACACAAATGTACTGAGGAACAACTAAGTGCGAAATGCTATCCAGTGTGCTCTTGGCACCCCCAAATTAATGAGATTGTGAATTCTAGCACCCTCAGAGTGCTACCTGACTGATTGCAAGCCATATACTTCCCTTTAGGGCAAGCAGTTTCAAAGCTAACCATGCTATCCTTTTATTCTCAGATCATACAGTTTAAGTATTAGAAAACCATATTTACATAATTGGGTTTTTGAACTAGGATTTGGCAACCCTGACAAACTTGACCCTTCTGCTGAATCTCAAAACCTTGTTCTATTGCCTTCTAGACAATGAGTTCTCAGTCTCTCCTCTATATTTCTCTCTCTCTCTCATAGATAGTATTGGTTATTACTAATATCTATTCTCCCCCTTTTCCCATCTATCCTTTCCTCTTTTTGTGGGATGTTTACTGAGCACCTGCTGTGTGCAAAATACCATGTGAGAAGACAAACATAGTTTCTGGCTTTGTGAAGCTTCCATCTGAAAAATAAGGCAAGCATTAAATAAGCAATTACCATAAAGTAGGGGGTGTATGTTCCTAAAGATGTTCCTATTTCACAGAAGTGAAAAGTACCACTTTCTTATAAAGAGCTTAAGGGCTCTTATCCAAACTGAAGAAAGTGACATAGGAAATCATTATCATGATAATAGCCTGGTTGTTACCTCTACAATGGAAGCATAATGGCAAAACCCAGCATTTCAAACCTCATAAAATGCAATATAGGATTTTCTTAGGGCTGTCTATTTTTCCTTCACTGTGGGTGAAAAAACCCATCAGAATGGGGTCTTTTCAAAGCATATCTAACACTAAAAAGAAAAATCTTCTAGAAGTGCATTAAAATATATGTCACAGGCTAGGCACGGTAGCTCTCACCTGTAATCCCAGCACTTTCGGAGGCCGAGGTGGGTGGGTGATGAGATCAGTAGATCGAGACCATCCTGGCCAACATGGTGAAACCCTGTCTCTACTAAAATACAAAAAATTAGGCAGACGTGGTGGGGCATGCCTGTAGTCCCAGCTACTTAGAAGACTGAGGCAAGAGACTCACTTGAACCCGGGAGGTGGAGTTGCAGCGAGCCGAGATCATGCTACTTCACTCCAGCCTGGTGACAGAGCAAGACTCCGTCTCAAAAAAAAAAAAAAAAAAAAACTGTCACAAAATTCTACACCGGGCCAATAATCACACTGGAATGTGCACAAAAGAGTTGATAGTTCAGTCTGGAATGAGTGTTCCGGAGTTGTTGATTCTATGATTAATGCAGATGCTGAGCATGTACATTATATGCGCTGTTCTACGTTGGAACTATGCTACTCAATTTATTGCATAAATGCCGCATCTAAGACTTATTATGCAGACCACATCCAGTACTAGTAAGGATTTGTGTGCAAATCTTCATCCTCGAACTTTAAGAGCATTAATTAATACATTCAGCCCCCCGTGGAAGGAGGTGAGTTCTCTCTCCCTATTTTTGGAGACTCAGGATTATATGCACTTCACCTTAGGGCGCTAAGTAAAGTAGTGATGAAACTTGGGTATTAAATATGTAAAATTATTATCTTCAATTTCTGTAAGAGCCTTTAAGTATGTCCTTCTCCACTCTCTTCACCTTTTACTCTCTTCTCTTTCTCCTACTTTTCCTCACCAGTCTTAGAGATCAGCAGTTTGAAAACAAAGTATGTCAAGAATCAACAGAAGAGCAAGAAGTGAAACTGAAAAGAAAAAATATTTTCTTTGTAAATAATTCACAATAACTTATAAGACACCTACTTTTTCTCCCCATGATTTATTACTATTTTACTAAAAATGATTAATAGGCCAGGCACGGTAGTTCACACCAGTAATCCCAGCACTTTGGGAGACTGAGGTGGGTGGATCATGAGGTCAGGAGATCCAGATCGTCCTGGCTAACCTGGTGAAACCCAGTCTCTACCAAAAATACAAAAAAATTTGCCAGGCGTTGTGGCATGCACCTGTAATCTCAGCTACTCTGGGAGGCTGAGGCAGGAGAATCGCCTGAACCCAGGAGGCAGAGGTTGCAGTGAGCCAAGATCGCGCCACTCCAGCCTGGGCAACAGAGCAAGATTCCGCCTCAAAAAAAAAAAAAAAAAAAAAAAGATTAATAAGAGCTACCATGTGTTGACTGTCTTATTACTGTGCATTTTGCCATATACCAGGAGTGAAGATTTTTTTAATGAAAGAGACAAGATCTTTGCCTTCAAGGAATTTATGGTATATTGGGAAGTCAACTTTGGAAACAGGTAACTGATGTAATGTGGAAAATATGATAGTTGAACTCACAGAGTGTAAAAGTAGCATAGTGGAAAAGCATTTGTCCTCAACTAAATCAGTCATGGAAGAGTTCCTAGAGGAGATGAAATCTGGGCAGTCTTATGAGATGACTAGCCTTGTCAGGGTGTAATGGGGAGAGGCATTCCAGGCCAAGAGACAGTGTGGGTACCAGCAAGGAGGTTTGGACCAGCGTGGTGTGCAGGGGGGGTCAGGGACGGGTGGGGTGAGAGGCAAAGTGAGGAAGCAGCAAATTGTTGATCTTTGCTACAGCATAAAGATAAAGGCGAAGAGTGATAGCAGTTAAATTCAGAGCATGGATAGAAGCCAACCCCATGGCAAAGGGGAAGCCATCATTTCCCCCCAGGGGCACTGTATTATCTATATTGTACACATTTTATGGAACAAAACTGCATTCCCAAATATATTTTTCATAAAATTTATTTCTCTCATCTGAGCCTCTAATGGCACCAGCAGCTACAGTTTTTCCAGATTCTAAATGAGATAAGAATTTTTCTGCCTATTCACTCATCCTATGAATATTGATGTCAAGCACTGCACTGGGTGATAGGAAGTGAAAGCCGATGAAATCACACTACCCTCGAGGAGCCCATGATCCAGCAGGAGGAGAAATAAGAACAGCAGCGATTCTCAGACTCTGGGCCACACCCTGCTAGACTTATGCTCAAGGTGTTACCGGAGTGCAGAAGAGGAGTGTGTTAATTGGTTCAGGCTGCCATAACAAGGTCCCAAAGCCTGGGTGGCTTAAATGACAGACATTGATTTTTTTTTCACAGTTGTGGAGGCTGAAAGTCTAAGATGAAGGTGTCTGCAGGGTTGGTTTCTCCTGAGGCCTCTCTCCTCACCTTGTAGATGACCTTTCCTCTGTGAGCACACACACCCTCTGTGAGCACACACCCACAGCCCTTTGTGGGACAGGTGTCCCTTTGTGTGTCCAAATTTCTTCTTATGAGGACACCATTCAGTTTGGACCAGGGCCCACCCTAACAGCCTCATTTTAACTTAGTCATCTCTTGAAAGGCCCTATCTCCACATACAGTCTTATTCCGAGGTACTGGGATTTGGGGCTTCAGCATACGAGTGTTGGAGGGGTCATAATTAAGCAATGCCCTGCAAGGAGTATTTAACAACTTGGGGCTGAATGGGGTCAGGAAAGACCTCCAAGGAGAGAGGTTTGACCTTGCTCCCGGAAGCAAGTGGAGAAACTGCTGAGGAGCTTTATGTGAGTGAGAAATGTGACAGAATCTGTGTTTCAGGGAAATCCCTTCCTCACAGGGACAGCAGTGAGGAAGCTGCTACCGTGCAGGAAAGAGAGGACGGGGGTCTGAATCAAGACAACGACAGGAGACAGGAGAGCTTTTAAAGATGTTTAGGAAGAGAATAAGCCAGACTCTATCTCCTAGGGGTGTGGGTGTGTGTGTGTGTGTGTGTGTGTGTGTGTGTAAGAGGGAGTAAGAAAGGGGAGGAGTAAGATAAAATAATGCTTTTCTCAACCTTCTTGTCAATAGGTCCAGAATAACTGGAACAAGAGGCTGCCCTGATAGCTCTGCTAATTGTTTGACTCGGATTAGTTGCACTGATGTACAACACAGCACCAACAAAAGAGTAAGTACTGTTAGTGTAATGGGCTGAATTTTGTTCCCCCAAAATGTATATGCTGAAGGCCTAAGCCCCTACCTTAAAATATGACTGTCTTTGGGGATAGGGCCTTTAAAGAGGTAATTAAAGTAAAAGGAGTTTGTCAAGGTGGGCTCTACTCCAAGATGACAGGTGTCCCTGTCAGAAAAGGAAATTTGGACACATGAAGAGACATGACAGATGTGGCTCACAGACGAGAGGCCATGTGAGGACACGGGGAGAATGCGGCCATCTACAAGCCAAGGAGAGAGGCCTCAGGAGAAACCAACCCTGCAGATACCTTCATCTTAGACTTTCAGCCTCCAAAAACAGAAAAAATCAATGTCTGTCATTCAAGCCACCCAGGCTGTAATACTGTGTTAAGGCAGTCCAAACAGACTAATATAATCAGTAAACAGATTTTCCAGATAACTGAAATCTATTCATTTAAGTGTAACAACTTTGAAAATATTTAATTATTTTGTAAAGGCATACGTCTAAGCTATATCTATAAATGGCAACACAGTCTCCCCTCAGCATCCACAGGGGATTCGTTCTAGGACCCTTGGGGACAGTGAAATCTGTGGATGCTCAAATTCCTTAATGAAAATGGCATGGTTTCTGGCTATAACTGACACACATTCTTCTGCAGACTTTAAGTCATCTCTAGACCTGGTGCAGTGGCTCACACCTGTAATCCCAGCACTTTGGGAAGCCAAGGTGGATGGATCGCATGAGGTCAGGAGTTCATGATCAGCCTGTCCAACATGGTGAAATCCTGTCTCTACTAAAAATACAAAAAAATTTAACTGAGCGTGGTGGCACACGCCTATAGTCTCAGCTACTCAGGAGGCTGAGGCATGAGAATTGCTTGAACCTGGGAAGGTGGAGGCTGTAGTGAGCTGAGATCGCACCACTGCACTCCAGCCTGGGTGTGCAGTGATAAAATATCTCAATAAATAAATACATAAATAATCTCTAGATTACTTATAATACCTAATACAATGTAAATACTATGCAAATAGTTGTTACACTATATTATCTACAGAATAATGACAAAAAAAGTCTGTACATGTTCAGTACAGACACAATGTTTTTTTCTGAATATTTTTGAGCTGTAGTTGGTTGAATTCTGAAATGTAGAACCAGTGGATATGGAGGGCCAGCTGTGTAATGAGCATGCTTGAACTCCTTGTTGATAGCGTCAGCTCTGTCTTGGCCTGTGTTTGTTTGTTTATTTGCTAGAGACAGGCTCTTGCTCTGCTACCCAGGCTGGAGTGCAGTGGTGCCATCACACCTCACTGTAGTCTCCAGCTTTTAGGCTCAAGCAATCTCCACATCTCAGCTTCCCGATTAGCTGGGACCACAGGTGCACACCATGACGCCTGGCTAAGTTTTAACATTTCTTTTGTAGAGACGGGGTCTCACTGTCTTGTCCAGGCTGGTCTCACACTCCTGGGCTCAAGTGATCCTCCTGCCTTTGCCTCTAAAAGTGCTGGGATTACTGGCGTGAGCCACCATGCCTATAATCCCTTGCATTTTTACACCAGATTGTGTGAGGTACTGCCGTGCCATCAGAGGGCTCAGAACACTTTCCTGCCACTCCCTGAGCAGCCCCTGAATGCTGTGCTTGTTGAGGACCTTTGTTGTTGTTGGTCTTTCGGGTTTATTTTGGTTTTGTATTGGGTTCTTCCCACTCTGTCAGGCTGCCATTTCCTTCTGCTTTTCGTGTGCCTGCCTCTAGAAGCCTTCTGCCTTCTTCCTAATGCGGCTTTTAACTGCCTGTGAGTTAGATACCAGGCAACCAATTTTTTTTTTTTTTGAGACAGTCTTGCTCTGTCGCCCAGGCCAGAGTGCAGTGGTGCAATCTCAACTCACTGCAACCACCGCCTCCCAAGTTCAAGTGATTCTCCTGCCTCAAACTCCCAAGTAGCTGGGACTACAGGAGCATGCCACCATGCCTGGCTAATTTTTGTATTTTTAGTAGAGATGGGGTTTTGCCACATTGACCAGGCCAGTCTCAAACTCTTGACCCCATGTGATCCACTCACCTTGGCTTCCCAAAGTGCTGGGATTATAGGCAGGAGCCACCATGCCCAGCCTGGATAAGCAAATTTAATGGAATTTTGTGTAAAGGAAGAGTGAATAGGCCCTGAAAGAAGGCCTGAAGAGCAATGTACATGGATTTCTGTGCACGGATTTGGTGACATTTCTTAATTCCTCAGAGAACATTTTAATTCCCTTCCTAGATTTTGGCAGCATGGCAGTTGAGATTGCCATCTAAATGACTTTTAGATAAGCGAGATGTTGCTTTTTTGGCCAAAATGATGGAGAGTCCTGTGAAACAGTTTCCCAGAGGTCCCGATTATGGGTTCATTTATATTTCTCACCTGTGCTCCATCTGCCTCAGCAGAGAGGCTGTGGTTCAGCACGTGCCGGCTACTCTGTGGAGCCACTGTCAGGAACACTTCCTTTCTGCCTCCTAGACTGACGTTCTGCTGAATTTGTAACTCTCCCGGAAGACAGATGCAACTCTCTTCCTACATCTCTATAAAGATCCAGAAAGATATGCTTATTTGTTAGAATTCATTCAGAACCATCACACAAATCAGGATCCATCGAATGCTGAGGGCAATTTTTCAATGTCAAAACAAAATCTCAAGGACGAAAATTGAAGTTGAGCAAATTGGCCCTGGAGACAGTCGCCTCTGACACTGGTTCTAATTGGTCTCTGGCTCCCAGGGGGTGGGGGGCATGCCGGCACCTAAGGGGAAGATGCTTAATCCCTCATGCGTTAATTTTAATCAAGTGATTAACCTCCTGTTTAACCCTGAGCAGAGCTGCATTCAGGCCCTGAGTACTGTTACCTCTGGCCTGCGCTCTGACCAAGCTTGTTTTATGGACTTCTAAGCAGCAGTCTCTGTGGACCAAGGAAGGAATAAAGTCGACAGGTCATGCTTTCAGCCATCTGCACTGCTACGTCCAGAACCACAAATCCTTCTATCCTCCATGACTTTCTTATGGGACTTTGATTCTGACATGTACCTTACTCTGTCATCAGACATGAAGAAAAGATGTTAGAGAAAAGATATTTTATGGGCAAATTATGGCCTAGATAAGCCAATTAACCATTTGAGGCAGTATTTTTACTCAAAGACACAAAAATCAACAACAAAGTCTTAACAAATCCACTGAAAAGGAATTTTTTAAAAAGAACAAACGAGACTTTACTCCAGTGAGCAGTTTGCAAACCAGGGCTATAGAGCCTTTAGTACAGAACAAAGGTTCTATCCATGAGAGCAAAGAGAAGGATTATCCTTTTTAGAGAAACTTCCCACACAGGTTCTCCCTCGGGCCCACTATGCAAATGATGGATGCAAGCTTGTTTAGTTCTGATTGGTCACGCCAGTGAAGGTCTATTGGTTAGCTCCAGGTGACAAAATGGGACTTTCCAGCAACCATCGATTCAGCAGGCATAAACAGGAACAGACAACAATGAAACTCTCAAAGTTACTTGATTGTGTGGTTTTTCCAGGAACCTCTGAAATCTCTAGTCAGCAAATGGGCTCTTGGGTCCATTTTGAATGCAGGCCCAGTTAGCCACTGAGGATCCGCTGAAGGATTGGCTTTCAGGGTTCACAAGAGAAAGTCCATCATCTTTCCCATTCTTCTGTGTCACAGACCCTAGCAGCTCTCCTGAGGCCCCAGCCTCCTCCCCCCTGCTCAAACACTGACCCATAGGACTATCACTGGGATTAATAGCAGGAGACTTGGCCATCTCGAGACAATTCATATGCTTTTACAGGCTTCTGGGGTCCTTAGAAATAATGTGAGGTGGTTGGACTCCTGAGGAGTCTGGTTTTCATCCATATTTTCTATTTCTTTTCCTTTATTTTTTTCTTTTTTTTGAGATGGAGTCTAGCTTTGTCACTCAGGCTGGAGTGCAGTGGCATGATCTTGGCTCACTTCAACCTCTACCTCCCGGGTTCAAGTGATTCTCCTGCCTCAGCCTCCCGAGTAGCTGGGATTACAGGCCCACCATCATGCCCGGCTAATTTTTATATTTTTAGTACAGACAGTGTTCCACCATGTTCGTTAGGCTGGTCTCAAACTCCTGACTTCAGGTGATCCATCTGCCTCAGCCTCCCAATGTGCTGGGATTACAGGCATGAGCCACCGTGCCCAGTCCATATTTATTTCATAAAAGTTAAACACCTACCATATATCATGTACTGAACTAAGTACTATGAGTGGGGTTGCTAAGATGAGTAGACCAGGACCTCGCCTCCAAAGAGCTTGCTGTTTAGAATATAGTGGGGGACATGAGAATTGTACATACACACCTGCACCACCAGATCGAAAATGATGAGTGTTGTGGTGGCTTCACCATGGCCAACAGTTCTTTGCCTGGAGAGGCAGAGTGGAGTTCTTCTGCCCTTGAATCTGATTGGGTCCTGTGACTTGTCTGAATCAACAGGGTGAGTGGCAGTGAAGCTGTGTGACAGCTGAGGAAGCCCTCAAGAGATTTACATCTTCTCCTTTTGCAACTTGGAATGCACCATCTTAAAGTCTCAAAAGCAGTTTAACTTCTGTGAGACTGCCATGCTATGAGGAAGCCCAAGTTAGCCACATGGAGAAAGAGGCTGTGTGGAGGATCACTGAGTTGCCAGAGCAGTGGGAAGCCCTTGTGGCGTTCCAGCCCTGTCCAGCCCCCAGCAGGCCTTGTCCACGTGGCTGTACTCATTATGCAGTTGACCTACCACCACATGAGCCCACAGAACCACAAGCAAATAGCATCATTCCTAGTAAGCTGCTGTCACTTCGGGGTGAGTTGTTAACGCAGCTCTGGATAACAACCATAGGTGTTCTCGGGGAGACACAGAGCTCAGAGATGAGTGTCTAAAGTAGTGCTCTTGGAAACATTTTATTCTCCAAAGAGAGACAAAAACCCTCAGTTTTCCATTCAATGCCCACTTTGAAGGTGCCAGAGCCTAAGCAGAACTGGCAGAAATAAGGCCCATGCCTCAAGCTGGCAATACTCTATAGTGTTAATTGTTACTCGGATACATGGAGCAACTTCTCTACTTAAAAATGAATCCTGGGAAAACAAACAAACAAATTCTTGTCACATTTATAGGAAGTACATAGTGAAGTATTTATAGGTTAAGGGGCAAAATACATGCAACTGACTCTGACCCTCAAATACTTAAAAAATAATCTCTCTCTAATGTAATATGTAATTATATGTAATATATAATATAATCATATATTAGTGAGTGCACAAATAAAGCAAATGGTGCAAAATATTAATGGGTGAAACTGGGAGATGTGGAGGTTTGATGTATTATACTTACCCTTGCAATGTTCTGTAGATTTGAAATTACGCATTTCCAAATTAAAAGTTACTAAAAGATAAATCCTGATATATACAAATTTATCCTTGTAGCTAAATAGTTATCTTCATCTAGTGTTTACCTGTGGATGATGGTGACCTAGAGAAGCCATTCAACCTTTCTGAGCTACTGGGTTTCTGCTGATAGAAAGGAAGCCATCACATTTCCCGGGGCCCTCTCAAACACCCAATGGACAAACTGACCCCAAATGTTATTAACTCAGGTTAGGAGACAGTGCTCAGGTGAGCTTTGTGTGCAATGCATGTTTATCTTGGCTCCCCAGTTAGCTGTAAAGCCCCAGCAGGAACCAGATCACTAGTAAAGTGGCAGTCATTCATTTAAGCATTCATTCATTCCTGTACTCATTTAATTTCACCCAACATTTATTGGATTACTTCTCTAATCATCTGTCTAGCCTGTCTCTCTCATAGTAAATAGAATAATGTCAAACATTAAATACATGTTCAGGATGCTAAGTTTCATGGCCACTGTCTGAACCCCAACTTTGGCCTGCAGATTGGCCACTGGGAGGAATGAAGAAGGGTATTCCAGTTGGCTGTCAGACACCGCCTGTCCCCACAAATAGAAAAGTAAATCCCCTCTCTCAGTCTTCAGACAGAAGAACACCGGCTTTTGTCTGGTAGAGCCACCGAACACTGCTGGTATTTTTGTTTGTTTGTTTGTTTTGTTTTTTTTTTTGAGATGGAGTCTTGCTCTGTTGCCCAGGCCAGAATGCAGTGGCGCAATCTCGGCTCACTGCAACCTCCGCCTCCTGGGTTCAAGTGATTCTCCTGCCTCAATCTGCCAAGAAGCTAGGATTACAGGCATGTGCCACTACTACACCCAGCTTATTTTTGAATTTTTAGTAGAGACGGGGTTTCACCGGGTTGGTCAGGCTGGTCTCAAACTCCTGACCTCTGGTGATTTGCCTGCCTCCACCTCCCAAAGTGCTGGGATTATAGGAGTGAGCCAATGTGCCTGGCTCACCTCTGCTGGTTTAACTGAATGTTCTACATACCCTTAATCCCCACCCTCATCCTCATGGCTCATGATGGTTCTACGACATTTTAACCAGGCATAGCTGTAAAGTTTGGGGACCACGATTTGACCTGTGCTGCGTCCTAATTTGTGATTTAGCCAGCAGTGTTCCTGTTGAATATTTTATTGTTAATGAGCGACTGCATGGTTTCCATTTCATGTGATTTCCATGGGAAGAGTGCTTTTGTGAGCTCCTTGGTTCTGATCCATGCTATCCTCTACATCCTTAATCTGGGGATTTTCCAGCCTTGTTTTCTAAGTAGCAGAGACTTGTCTAGTGCAATCAGTGACAGCCTTAATTGGAATCTCAGTCTCCTAACATCTCCCGCTGGTTAGTGCTACTTTAAGAAAAAGGCTGCTCAAAGCAAGGCTGCAGGCTACCGTGTGTGTGTTTGAAGGAGAGTAAAAAAAGATGACATTCACGTGATGGAAAGAGGCTTAGAGTTGGGATATATTTTGCTTTCAAGTCTTCCAAGTGTTTAAGCACCTTTGGTCCAGGCAGGAGAGAATTCAACAGCTCTGTAACCTCACCTCCTGCTGCTGGCAGTCCCAGACACTTCCTCCTCCCTTCTCCTCTCCTCCTGCAGCTTTGGGCTGCTGCTCCTGGGGGAGAAAGAAGAGGCCAAGAAGTGAAGAAGAAAAGGCAAGAAGTCCCTGCTTATGCCTATGTCCTGAGGTTTTGCCTAGGTTTTCTTCTAGGGTTCCTTTGTACAGACATGGATGAATCTGGAAACCATCATTCTCAGCAAACTGACACAAGAACAGAAAATCAAACACCACATATTCTTACTCATAGGTGCGTGTTGAACAATGAGAACACATAGACACAGGGAAAGGAGCATCACACACTGGGGTCTGTTGGCGGGGGGGGGGGGTAGGGGAGGGATAGCAGGGTTTGGGGAGGTTGGGGAGGGATGACATGGGGAGAAATGCCAGATATAGGTGACGAGATACATACATACCATGTATGTATCTATGCAACAATCCTGCATAATCTGCACACCCAGAACTTAAAGTACAATTAAAAAAAAAAAAAAAAACAAAGATAAAAAAATAAAGAAAAGGCAGACTGGGGATAGAGTGAATGTAAAGAAGAAAAAGCTAATTGGTGCTCCCCCTCCCTCATTCTGCCTTACAGTGAGAAAAATAACTGCTATTCCTTTAATTTAACTCTAACCTCTCTGGCAAAGGTGGGAAAATATTTCACACAGCAAAGCTTTTCTTGATATTTGCCATTCAAAACAGAGATGGGGGGCATTATGTGGGGAAAGTATTCTTGCTCTTCCCTTCCAATCCTGGAGAAGAGAATTCATGTGAGTTAACAACGAAAAAAAAAAGTCAAGGAAAAAAACCCTTCAATATATTGTGTTACTAGAGGCAGGCCCTAAGAAATTCTCTAAAACAAAGTGAATTGGAGGGGCTGATACACAGTAAATCAGAAATACTGCCCAAAAGAAAAATGGGCAAAAGAGAATACTGCAAAGACTACCTGCCTGAAAATCCTCTGCTCCTGCAACATAAATCATCCGGGGCACACCATCTGGTGAGCTGCGAAGGCAGCTTTAAGCAAATGCACCTGCTGTCATATGCATCTTAATTATTATATTTTATGGGACTTTAAATTTTATTGAAATACAAATTTGTTTACCCAAATTTCTCTTTGCCATATGGCTCAATAATTGGGCCTGCCTCATAAACTTCATGGGGTCAGGATGAAGCATAATTGTGTCCCATAATCACATGTTATTCCAGGAATAATGAGGTCCCAGTCATTGAGAAGGTCCAGTTCTGTCTTGGGAACCAGCTCGAGGACTTAAAACACCATTTGGAAATCTCTCCCCCAGAAGTGCCCTCCACCACCGCTCTCAAATCACATGAACAATCTGTATTGATCTTAAAATGGACAGAAATTGTAGCAAGATCGCTCCTCCTGGCTGGGCAGGGAAGGGTTGTCTCTTCTGAGGCTTGTTCATTCTTGACAAAGGAACATTTCATTTTGTCATTATAGAAGAAAACAATTTCGCTTTCTTCTGAAATGGCATATTTTCTGGTGAAATAGAAGGATCCTTCTACTCTGCAAGAAGGAGGAGGCTTTTTAATAAGCCCAATGTTCCCTTTCTTCATTTAGAAATTCTCTCCTGGTGATCTTCAGAATTAGTCTGAGGACCTGAGGGGTTTGTGAAAGCGAAGAGCCCCGGGTGTTCTCCCTCACATTCTTATTTTATTTGTCCCAACCTGGAGCTGCCTGCGAAGAGAGAAGGGAAGGGAGTCCCAATAATTTTCACAGGGAAGATAATTGTTTCTCCACTGTGTTAACAGGGAGAGGGGGAGCTATCAGATGCAGCTCTTGGGAGCTGAAAACCAAGCTCAGAACAAACAGCAAAGGCTTCCTCGATTTATCCCAGACTGGAGCTGGGACTGTCATTCCCATTGCTGTAAGGGTTACCCCAAACTGGTCCCAGCAGCTGGAAAAGACTGGGCCCTTCAGGGAGCTCGTGGCCCAGAGCCAAAGCAAGTGATGTGTTGAAGTGAGCCATCCTTGGCCAAGGATGAAGGAGCTGGAAGGCAAGAAGGTACAGCCAAATCGATCCTAATCCGGGCTGCGTAGAGGTGGCTCTGGGATGCAGACCTTTGCAGGGGGTGGCTGCGCCTCAGGAACTGGCCACGGCTGTGAGTGTGCCGACCCTGGCAGGAGCTGGGGACTTGCTCCTACATTCCCAACGAAGCGTGAAGTACAAGGGTCCGCCTCTCTTTCTCTGCCTTTTTTATATTACTTCTAGAGATGATATGGATGATGATGGTGATGGACAAAGACGATGACAAAAGTCATCTTGGTTATTCTGTCAACTATTCAGTCACCTCACTGTAAGGTAGGCAGGTTGGGGGATTATGCCTATTTCAGAATGTAAGAAACTAAAGGTCAGAAAGTTTAAATGATTTATTCCAATCTCATAGCGATAGAGTCAGGATTCAAATTATTTGGAGTATATAACTCCACATCCTATGTTTCCATCCTAAAATCTCCCAAGAAAAACCTAGGGGCTGGCCTTTAAGAAATGTCTAGGCATAATGCTGAGAGTATGTTTAGCCTGCCGAGAGCAGGATTTTCAAGGTAAGGTCATATAACTCATAGCCTTCTGTTAATAGTTTTTTATTTGACAAGTTCAAGGTTGCCTGGAAACAACTCGCAGAAGAAATGGAAAGCCCATATCACATTTTTTAAAAATCCAAAAATCTAATTGAATTTATTACTCAGATGGGAGTGCTGGTTTTAAAATTCTGTTTTTAGATAGCCTTCAGAAAGTTAGCTCCACTTCACTTGAACTAATAAAACTTATTGGAAATGACTTTGTCAATCCGCAAGTGCCTCCGAGTTCTCCTTAATTTTTCTGTTCAGCAGACAGTGCCGGGAAGGAAACACAGGACATCATCCTTCCCTCGAGGTGCTTCTTATCTAGTTGGGATTGCTGGTGCAATCACTAAACGAGAGTTAGTAGATGAAAAGAGCCCAGGAAGAAGTGAGGTAGCGGGTATGGACAGGTATGTGCAGGTGTGTGAGCACATATTGACCAGCACTTGATGGCTGCTGGGAAACTCAGGATGGGTGAGCGGCTGAATAGATGGATGGAAGAGCCAAGGTCATTGCAGATAAAGGAAATGCATGAGCTCATATGCACCAGTGAGTGGGGTGGGGATGAAAGTGGAGGCTGAGGACAAGAAGTTTGGATTGGCCTGGGAGGTTCCTAAAGGAAAGTAGAAAGTACGCTTGGAATGTTATACCAGGACAAATGATGGCATGTCAAACAAACAACTGGGGTTTTCACTGAGGCACAGTGCAGAGCCTTGGAAAGTTTTCTGGAATGCTGCATGATCAAATGGCTTATGCTGGAGTGGACCTTGAGGAGGCCATTGGACCAGAATGTCAGAGTAGTCCGTGAGCCAGACTAAGGAAAGAGCAATGAGAACAAAAAGAGGCAGGGAGATTAAGACACAGTGGCAACTGCTACCATGCGTTACTGGCAAGGGCTGCTGCTACCATGCGTTACTGGCACAGGCTGCTGCAAGGCCTTATTCAGGAAATCTCTGGGGTTCACTCGGGTTTGGGAAAACCTGAGACAGTCCTCAGACAGGAAAGAAGGTGAGGAACCAAAAAATAACCAGGGCAGAAGGAAACAGAGCTTTTTCAGACATGGATTCTGCCATTTTGGACACTTCTTAGCCCCTCCTGCCTCTTTATGTTTAACTTCAAGCATGCCATCCATCCATCCCTTGAGGCTGTCAATGAATAAATATTGACAGGCTTGTGTTAAGGATCCAATACAAGCCAGAAGCCATCCTGGCCTGTCTGAGGCCACTTCATTGATTTACATTTCCTCTGCAGCTCCTCCTAGGATCCTGCCCTTCTCTTTCCAAGGCTGGCATCTGAGGCTTAATTCCTAGGACTTTTCTACTTTGTGTTGATCCTGGCTTTCTTGGTATAGTTGTTTGTGTGATTCTCATCACCATCGACTTGAAAGGAATTTTCAGGGCCAATCTCAGGGCCACAAGGTTTGAGGATAGACCACAGCAGGCTGAGTATCCCCCCCCCCAGCTTGGTGACCTGTCCCACTTCTGTTCCACCTGGTGGAAGGAATCATCCTTCTAAAGCAACCACCTAGTCTGTTTCTCTTTGTAGCTGCCTCGATAGTTCACAGTGGCTTCTCACAGTAGTTTGTAGTTTGTTATTAAAGGCTTTAGACTATGTCAGCTGTTCTACCTCTCAGGTGTTCTTCTGTACACGCTCTTATCCTGGTTCCATGGGTGGCTAACTTTCAACATCATCCATAGATTCCATTTGGGATTTACCTCCAAGGTGCCTGATCTGATGCTAGATGCTTTACTTTATTTGTAGGTATCAGCACAACGAAGGAAATGGAAGAGCAAGAATTTTAATCCACCCACCCCCCCGTTTTGTTTTTTTTTGAGATGGAGTCTCACTCTGTTGCCTAGGCTGGAGTGCAGTGGCACAATCTCGGCTCACTGCATCCTCACCTCCTTGGTTCAAGTGATTATTCTCTTAGCCTCCTGGGTAGCTGGGAATACAGGCATGTGCCACCATGCCTGGCTAATTTTTTTTATTTTTAGTGGAGGTGGGGTTTCAACATGTTGGCCAGGCTGGTCTCGAACTCCTGACCTTATGTGATCTGTCTGCCTCGGCCTCTCAAAGTGCTGGGATTATAGGCAACAGCCA
This sequence comes from Ateles fusciceps, assembly GCA_036589455.1. Taxonomy (NCBI): domain Eukaryota; kingdom Metazoa; phylum Chordata; class Mammalia; order Primates; family Atelidae; genus Ateles; species Ateles fusciceps. The sequence goes on from JAZHEH010001544.1 coordinate 1,104,604, forward strand.
CCACACCCAGCCTAATCCACCCTTTTAAGGGTGCTCTTGTAACCAGGGGGATGGGAGCAGGTTGCAGGGATGCTCCAAAGACATTCACTGTTCCCCAATCGGGTGTGTTTTCCTGAGTCCTTGGGCGTCACTCACCCAAGAATGGGGAGAGAGCCCTGGTGGTGTGGTGAGCTTGTTCAAGTAAGTATTGGACCCAGAGAGTTTTGCAGAAAAGTAATTTATTAAGCAGAGAGAGAGAGAGAGACAGAAAGAGAAACAGAGAGAGAGCTCCCACGCTGTTGTGGAAGGGGATTCAGAGGTGGAGTCCACACAGGTAAAGAGAGAGAGAGAGAAAGGCTCCCACTCTGCCGTGGCAGGGGATCCCAGAGAGGGAAATCTGTATAGGTAAGGGAGTAGGGGGAATTTAACCCCGGAGTTGCTCCACCCCATTTAAGTTCTCGTCCAACGAGAGGAGTTCTTCCAAACTTCCTCTGGAGTGATTGATCTTCGACTCTGATGCTGGATTGACTGCCTGGCTTACAATAGAGCCCCTCCTTCCAAGGCTTTTGGCGGGCGCTCTAAACAAAGGAAGCTCACCTGGGCTGTCCACCATTCCTGTGTGCATGAAAGTTAGTCAAAGAACTCTAGTTACTAGATGGGGGATGTGAATGAAGGCAAGTTGGGCATGTCGCTGGGAAATTTCTGCCTTTGAAACCACGCCGCTTGTGGACCCAGGAAGAGAAGTTAACACAGTCCCTCACTCTCTTCTCACTTATCTCTAAGTCATCAGTTACACCAGTTTTAGCCAAGAATATCCCTGAAACTCTTGAACCAAATGTTCATGCCACTGCTCACATTTCATTTCTTCCTCGACATCTTCCTATGAGGAAACAATGCCAGTGAATCAGAAAATGACCTGGAATCAGAACTTTTTTGGATTGGAAGGAACCTTAAAGATCATCTCTTTTCATCCATTCTTTTCACAGATGAGGAAACTGAAGCCTCCAAAATTAATTTGCTTTTTTCCAAGGCCACTGGCTATTGGGTGATGAATGGGGCACTAGACCCAAATACCCCTGCCTCTGCCCCCAGAGAGCAGCAGATGTTCATCTCTTGTCAGAGGCAGTCGGGGGCTGGGGCAGACACTGAGATCTATCCATTCTTCCTACCTTCCTGATTGCTTGGCATTATTTATGTCTGATTTCCAAATAGTCCTTGTTGGTTGTGATAATATAGTTTAAATGAGATTTTCTGCCCAACTGCAATCTGGCTGACCTTTCTGCGATTTGCCTTCTCCAGTTCCCAGGAAATGTTTGAAGGGAAATTTACAATGAAGCTGATGTCTTTTAAAGGTTAGAACCTAGATTTTAGTTCCAAATCATTGCCATTTTATCTCGGCTTTGAAATTTTTCCAGATTTTCCATTTTATGAATACACTACTGTCAAAACTACACAAAGAACCTAGAAATTGGTGTTAGAATTAGTCTATATAACAACTAATGGAAATATTATGCTATGTTCACACCAAGATACCTGCAGAGATGAGCGAAGACAACGCCCTGAGCAGGGATTTTTTCCCCATCTTCTCTGTAATTTAAGGTTGCATGGTTAAATACTAAACAGCTCACAGCTGCAAACAGGAAGTTGAAGACAGTCTATAATTACGCATGAAACACAATTCCAGAGAGGTTTGTGATTTTCGATAACAGCACTGTGACTTTGATTCTTTCTTTCTATAGTGCTCTCCCTTTAACACAAGTCATAAAGGAGTTTATGTTTTGAAGTATCAGAACCTCCAATGCAAGAACCGAAGAAGAATTTTTCACTTGTCCACAGGCCACAATTTTGCCATCTTAGATGCCTAAGACATTATCACCAAATGCTTCAGCGACAGTCTTAAATTAAGCCAAGGTGAAAAGGAAATATTTCTGGTGGTCTTTTGCTATCAGTAAATGCAATCATATAATCATAAAATTATGTGGGCAGAGAGGTGGCCTGAAATGTATCAGGGCACAAAAGAACTTGGCATTTAAAAAATACCCAACAGGCCAGGCGCAGCGGAGTGGCTCATGCCTATAATCCCAGCCCTTGGGGAGGCCGAGGTGGCAGGATTACCTGAGGTCAGGAGTTTGAGACCAGCCTGGTCAACATGGTGAAACGCCATCTCTAATAAATATACAAAAATTAGCCAGATGTGGTGGTGGTGCACACCTGTAATCCCAGCTACTCAGGAGGCTAAGACACGAGAATCCTTTGAACCTGGAGGTTGCAGTGAGCTGAGATTGCACCGCGGCACTCCAGCCTGGGCAACAGAGTAAGACTCTGTCACAAAAAAATAAAAATTAAAAAACAAACAAATGAAGCAAATTTTATGGCCTAGAGTTTCTAATGGAAAAGATGCCAACAGTTAAAGAGGTTTCAAAATGTTTCCTTTGCTTTGAAATTCCAGGGTTAGGCTCTGCTACAGCTGCCGGAGATGACTTGGCGTAGATGACTGAATTGAGGAGCTGGGCCATCAAGGGCTAATGATGCTTCACACATGAATGTGGGTGAAGGCTGAGGCTAGAGAGGGGTCACATGGCCTCCCTGAGTCAAGGACAGACAGAGACTAACCCCCTCGAGGGTTAGAGATGCTGTGGCAAGCACAAAGGAGTGCACGTTTTTCTTACAAACTTCCTTGAGATTCTGATATATCTTGAAAGGGAAAAATCCTAAAAAGGTGGAGGAAATGGAACTGCAGAGAGTGAGCTCAGGGAAGCAAGAGAGAGCTGTCCTCCTCGAGTCCCTGCTCTCAGCTAAAGAAGATCACATGAGTCCTGCGAGCTGGCCATGAAGGGCAGATGAGAAAGCCTGGCGGAGCTCTCAGGAGGCACCAGAGATGCCTGGGAAGGCTCCTTTGAAGCTAGAGACCCAGGGAGTTGCATTTCAAGATGAAAAAAATTCTCTTCCTCCATCCGTCTTTTTAAAAAGAATATGAAATCACCCACCCACCACCCCCAGATAGTCCAGAGCCAATTAAGCTGCTTTTCTTTCTCTTCAAAGCCCAGGAGGAAAGAGACCTTGATATTTAAATATCTGTCATTTCTTCCCCTTTTATTCAAATGAGTTAAAAAAAGAAAACCCTGCTTTAGCCAAAATGATAGGGAATTCCCCAGACAAGAGGGTCTAGTTCATGTTTATATTTTAAAAGCCTATGCTATTAAAACAAAACAAAACTCTTTAATCTGGTCTTCAAACTGCAAGAAACCTTATTTTAGGAAATTAATCATGTCAAATTTGCAGTGGTGGGGGTTTCTATTAGTCTAGGGGCTGCAGTAACGAAGTACTGCAGCTGGGCGGCTTAGGTCAATTTATTAGCTCACAGTCTGGAGGCTGGAAGTCCAAAATTAAGGTGTCTGCAGGGCCCTGCTTCCTCTGAAACTCCCAGGGCAGGATCTCTTCATGTCTCTTTGCTAGTTTGTGGGAGCCTCAGGGTATCTTCTGGCATTCTCCGTGTGTGTGGTGTGTATGTGTGTCCATCCTTCTGTGTGTGTGTGTATGTGGGTGGGTGTGTGTGTGTGTGTTTGAGACAAGGTCTCACTCTGTCACCCAGGATGGAGTGCGTTGCCATGAACATGAAGGGAATTTCCAAGGCTAATTCTCAGGGCCACTACAGCCTCGATCTCCCAGGTTCAAATGATCCCCTGGCCGCAGCCTCCCAAGTGGCTGGGACTACAGGCGTGCAGCACTGTGCCCGGCTAATTTTTTAATTTTTTGTAGCGTCAAGATTTCCCTATGTCGCCCAGGTTGGTCTCAAACTCCTGGCTTCAAGAGATCCTCCTGCCTTGGCCTCCCAAAGTGCTTGGATTATAGGCATGAGCCACCACACCCAGCCTCTCCCTGTGTTTTCACTCTGTCTTTCCTCTGCGTGTTTGTGTCCACATATCCCCTTTCATAAGAATTCGTTGTTTAGGATTAGAGTCTACCCTAATGACCTCATTACAACCTGATTACCTCTGTAAAGACCCTACCTATCTCCAGATAAGACCACAATCTGAAGAACAGGGATGTGGAACCCAGTCCAGCCCCTCACAGTATGCTTGTGAGCCTATAGATGGGGGAGTGTAATACTGCATGCTGTCACCCTAGCTGGGAAGTCCTGGCTGCCCCAAAGGTGGACCCTGAGCATTTCTGGAAGCGCTGCTAAAGCACCCCAGACTGAAAGCTCCAGGAAGCCCTGGGTCCGTCCACATCTCACCCTTGCTCACAGGGTTTGAACTCAACCTATGGAGGGTTGCTTTCTCTTCCTAGGGAATCCACATTCAAGATTAAGAGAAAAATTAGTAAAATAAAAAAATGGGGCTCACTACCTTCTACTTGAATATGGCACATGAAGCACCATCTAGTTTTAATCCCTTCTTTTTCCTCAATGCCACTCAGATGACAGTAAGGTAACTTAAAATATTTAAAAATCATTCATTATGAATCCAACTGTCTGACATTCTTGAAAAGGTAAAACTCTAAAGACAGTAAAAGGATCAGTGTTGCCAGGGTTTGGGAAGGGAAGAATTGGTGAACCGGCAGCTCATAGAGGATTTTTAGGGCAGGGAAACAACTCTGTATGATGTTACAATGGTGGGTACGTATCAATATACGTTTGTCCAACCCCACAGAATCCACAACACCAACAGTGCACTCTCATGTCAACTGTGGGTGACAATGATATGGCACTGCCGGTTCACCGATGGCAACAAACACACCACTTTGTAGAATGTGGATAACTGGGAGGCTACTGGGAGCTCAGGGGTATATGGAAACTTTCTGTTTAATTTTGCTGCGAACCTAAAACTGCTCTAAGAAATAGTCTAGGCCGGGCGTGGTGGCTCACGCCTGTAATCCCAGCACTTTGGGAGGCCAAGGCGGGCAGATCACAAGGTCAAGAGATCAAGACCATCTTGACCAACATGTGAAACCCCATCTCTACTGAAAATACAAAAATTAGCCAGGCATGGTGGTGCGTGCCTGTAGTCCCAGCTGCTTGGGAGGCTGAGGCAGGAGAATCGCTTGAACCCGGGAGGCGGAGATTGCAGTGAGCCGAGATTGCACCACTGCACTCCAGTCTCACAACAGAGCGAGACTTCATCTCAAAAAAAAAAAAACAAAAAACAAATACTCTATTAATTTAAAAACATTAATTAACTCCCAAGGCAAGGAGGAAAATGTCAAAAGATATCTTTTCTATTTTTATTTTTTTCATTACAGAATCTCACTCCGTTGCCCAGGCCGGAGTACAGGGGTATGATCTCGGCTCACTGCAGCCTCTGCCTCCTGAGTTCAAGCGATTCTCATGCCTCACCTCCCAAGCAGCTGGGATTACAGGCGTGCACCACCACACCCGGCTAATTTTGTATTTTTAGTAGAGACAGGGTTTCACCATGTTGGCCAGGCTGGTCTTGAACTCCTGACCTCAGGTGATCCACCCGCCTTGGCCTCTCAAAGTACTGGGATTACAGGTGTGAGCCACTGCCACCAGCCTCAAACAATATCTTGAAGGCTCAAAGTAGACGGAGGATTGGCGAGTGAGGGAAATTGGTGATGTAGGAACTTTCAGCCTAACTGTAGGTGGCAGGGATGTGGACAGAAGTCTCTGCCCGACTGCTTCCCTCCCATGCAAGGGGAATGGTGATAGCGCCCACTCTCCCTTAGGATGTAAGGGGTCTGCCTGCATGGAGCATTTGGAACAGGGCCTGGCACAGAGGCAGCTCTCATGCATGCGATAGCTGTTTTACCAAGCTGGAACCTTCTGTCCCTCTCCTGAGGTCTTTTCCAGTCTCTCCTGCTATCCCTGCTGGAGATGGGGCGGGACAGGCATAAGCCTGGCTTCCCAGAGCCCTGACTGCTGAGCCAGGGGTGGAGGCTAGGGAGGGGTTCTCATCATTTCGTCAGTTGACACTCACTTCCAATATCACTTCACCCCACCCCCAGTGGCACCTGGTGTCCCTGAGATCCCATGTCCATCTCGGGCTCTCCAGAAGGTGAGGGAAAAGGGAGCTAGAGTGTAATTCTCATTGTGTGACCTTTCCATGAACCGCCTGCTCTTGACCCCAACTCTAACCTCCCTTGCCTTTCAAGGGACCTGAAGAGGCCCCCTCCAAATCCTGGCCTTCTTTACACTCTGGGTTGCACAACCGGAATCATCTTGCATCTTCAGCTGCCCTTCCCCCTTGAAACTCTTCCTTTTGTGGATAAACCATCACCTGCGTATATCAAAAACCCACACACACTAAGAAGGTGCCTCTTTGGAGATGCCTTGGCCTTGCTGCTGCCCCAGACCCTCATCTCCTTGACCCCTGCACAGAACTATTAGGTCGGATTTTGCTTCTTCTTGGTCTGTTCTATTCCCTCAGTTGCTTTCAGAGGGAGTGAGGTTTTACATTTTCCCACTCTGCTAGATTTGTGTCTACTCAGTTCATCTGCCTTGGTTGAAGTATTTTGTCTTCTCCTTCTGCCGTGTTCCCTTCCTCTGCATTTGTGCTTAAAAAATCTTTTTCACTATTGCTTGGTAAAGTTTTGCAAAGGAATGGAGAAAAATGTGTTGCCAAACCAAACGTGAGTCTGCTCGCCCAGTGATCAGAAAAAGCCAAACACGGGCACTGGGGTTTGTGGCAAGAGAAAGTGAGGAACTTCCTTAGCGCATGTTTGGTTTCAGTCTCTCCGAGGTCTATGCGACTGTGCTCAGCATTTTCCACTGGGCGAGGCTCCTGGTTTTTGAAAAACAACTCCAGGACATACACCAAGATGTTATCTTTAGTTTCTATAGGGAACCAAAAGTCTTGTGACTGACTAATGTGAGTGGTTATTGTTTAAGTTATGATTATCTTCTTGTTTAGCAGGTTATTAATTTGCTTCTGTAACTTCTGGTTGCAGGGTTAGCCTGGAATTTCCCTTAGAGATTAAAATATTTTCTTTATTTCCATGCTGGGGTGGAGGGGAGCCCAGCAGGACCCTACGAAGGAATCCCTGCTCTATCTCAAAATTTCCAGGAGATTTCATTCTTGCTCTTTCATTTTTTCTCAAACACCTTACAAATTATAAAATATAACTCACTAAAAAATACACAAAGCTTGTGTGTATAGTTCACACCTGTGTGTGTATAGCCCAAACACCCAATGAGTCATCATGCAGGTCCCAATGCAGAACACGATTGGTCTTGCGGGGTCCCCCACTCGTCCCTGGCTAGTCACAGCTGCCTCCCACTAGGAGGCACCTCTGGAAGGAAGCCGCTGATGAACACACAGGACTCTGAACTACTCTTTCTTTTTTTTTTTTTTGAGACTGAGTCTTGCTCTGTCACCCAGACTGGAGTGCAATGGCATGATCTCGGCGTACCGCCACCTCCGCCTCCTGGGTTTAAGTGATTTTCCTGCCTCAGCCTCCCTAGAGCTGGGATTACAGGTGTGCGCCACCACACCTGGCTAATTTTTGTATTTTTAGGAGAGGCAGGGTTTCACCATGTTCGACAGGATGGTCTTGAACCCCTGACCTCAAGTGATCCACCTGCTTCTGTCTCCCAAAGTGCTGGGATTACAGGTGTGAGCCACTGCACCCAGCCAACTCTGATCTACTCTTATAATTTCATGTACATTTATAATTATTCCAAAATAAAAAGTTTAAAATATATGTATGTAATATGTGACATGTGCATCGAAATGTGATTTGACTTTTATAACCTTTGTGAGAGTTAAAACACAGTAGTCCCTCTTATCCTGGGTAGGTTGCAGGGAGACACTTCAAGGCTCCCATTGGATGCCTGAAACCACGGATAGTACTGAACCCTATGTGTCCTCTGCATGAATTTCTTTTTCCTTCTTCACAATTTCACGGATAGAAGATCTGTTCTTATTGTAGATCTTAGCAACCTCAGCATAGGATTTTTTTTCTTGCCTTATTTAGTTGAGAATTTTTAACTTTTCACTTAAAGGAAGCACTTTATGGCTTCTCTTTGGCATGAATTTGCCAGCATCATCACTCTTGTGCTTTGGGGCCATTATTAAGTAAAATAAGGGTTTCTCAACATGAGCAATGTGATATTGCAACAGTTGATCCTAAATGACTCACAGGCAGGGAGTATAGCCAGCGTGGATCTGCTGGACATAGGGAGTCATGTCCCATGAGGGATGGAGTGAGATTTCATCATGCTGTTCAGAATGGTGTGCAATTGAAAACTTGTAAATTGTCTATTTCTGGGATTTTCCATTTAATATTTTCAGACTGAGGTAGACCACAGGTAACTAAAACCATGGAAAGCAAAACTGAGGATAAAGGAGGCTCCTGTAAATTCACAAATCAGAAGAGTCATTTGGAAAGGCAAGTGTGTCCTTTGTGCTTCTTCTTTGGAAAATATGATCACCATAGGTTTTTTTTCTGTCTTTCTTTCTTTTTTTTTTATTTTATGGAATCTCAATCTGTTGCAGTGGCATGATCTTGGCTCACTACAACCTCCGCCTCCCAGGATCAAGCGATTCTCCTGCCTTGGCTTCCCAAGTAGCTGGGATTACAAGGGTGCACCACCATGCTTGGCTAATTTTAGTATTTTTAGTAGAGACGGGGTTTCACCAGGTTGGGCAAGCTGAGATCACTCTTGACCTCAGGTGATCCACCCACCTTAGCCTCCCAAAGTGCTAGGATTACAGGGATGAGCCACCATGCCCAGCCTCACTATAGGTTTTTAAGAAAAGTAGGCAGACATGGAATGGAAGATAATTCAAGAAACATTTTAAAACTGTATAATTAATAAAAGCCCTGTAATGTAAGTACTATAATTATCTCCATTTTAGTGATGAGAATATAGAAGCATTCTGAGAGTTGCCTAAGTCCCACAGCACATGGGTGGGGAGGTGGCCTTTGTTCCCTTGCTATTACTCAAATGGTGGCACCTGATCACTTCCTCAGAGATGCTTTGCCTCTTGACCCATCTAAAACCACCTTCTCCTTTCCTTTTCTTTCTCCTTAGCCTGGCTTATATTCCTCCCTGTGTTTATTAGCAACTGACATTGTATCATACAATTACTGTGTTCTTTTTATTGGTTATCTCCCTCTCACCAAGTATAAGCTCCATGTTTTGTCTGCCTTATTTATCTCTGATTTCTAGTGTCCAGATAAACACCTGACATATAGCAGACACTCAATAAGTACTGAGTTAATACATTAATAATAAAATGAATTTTAAAAACGAATGTGCCAGGTGCAGTGGCTCATGCCTGTAATCCCAGCACTCTGGGAGGCTGAGGTGGGTGGATCATGAGGTCAGGAGTTCAAGACCAACCTGGCCAAAATGGTGAAACCCCTACTCTACTAAAAATACAAAAATTAGCCAGGCGCAGTGGCAGACCCCTGTAATCCGAGGTACTCAGGAGGCTGAGGCAAGAGAATCGCTTGAACCTGGGGGACGGAGTTTGCAGTGAGCTGAGATCGCACCACTACGCTCCAGCCTGGGCGACAGAGTGAGACTCCATCCGAAAAACAAAACAAAACAAAAACAAACAAACAAAATCAAAGGAATGCATGTAACCCTTAAGGGAAAACCAGCTTTCGGGAGTATCCTAAATAGAATACCTTCTCACTTAATTTAATACTACAGCCAGGAAAAAATTTATCTTCCTAATTAAGTATTTTTTTCAAAATATTGAAAACAATAAATATCAGAAAACAATAAAAACTTTTGCAGGCAACATAATATTAACAGGGCATCTAGCATTTCCTATTAGATTCATGCCTTTAAGAAGTCAGTAATTTAATAAGTGTAACAGTTGTCATGAAAATTACACTCCCTGTGAACACTCAGCACATTAGAATCTGCTCCAGCCTTTGGAGACAGCGGTCCCCTGTGTTCCAGCACTGTCTATGTGCCTCCAGCCACAAACACCGGGAACATGGCACACCCTTTGGGAAATGTATTTAGCAGTTATCTCGGTTGGTTAGAACATTCCCAAAGCGTGGTACGTGTAAGAAAATCTATTACTTTAAAAGAAATATGTTATCTGTACTCTAAGAAACGTACCTGGCATTGTCGTGAGTTGGCCCAAGGAAGCCTGCGGATGTTACATTGAGAGCTTCTGTAGGGTAAGGCAACACAGAAAGTCATTTAGAAGTAATCAATTTTTCAAGTAGTACTGAACTTTGAAGTCATTCTTTTCACACCCCAATCCTTCTAACACCTCCCACCTCACTGCAGCAGAGTGAGAGGAGTCATTTCCAGACAGCAGTTGCGGCAGAACGGCACTGCGCCTGCGCAGTGTGGGCCTCCAGAAGCTCCCACTCCAGAGGCAAATCTAGCCTAGTGGGGCAGAGCGAGGACCCTCTGTTGGTCTCTTGGGACAAGTTGCTCAGCATCTTTGTTCCTCCATTTCCTCATTGTGAAATGCAGATAATGGCAGTACTTACCCAGTGGGGTTGAGATGAGTATTACACTAGTCAATCCCTGCAGACACCCAATAAACGTTAACTGGAACGGAGGCTTCCTGAAGGCAACGATTTTGTCTCTTCTGTGTACTATAGTAGCTCAGTGCCTAGATTGGGGCTGGCATGTAGTAGGTGCCATTTAAATATTTTTGGCATGAATGGATGAAATATTCTAGCATAGCATGAATCTGTGCAGCCGCAGCATAGAAAGAGCAGCAGTTATATTTATAGAAATAATGAGGAGAAATTAACAGGTGATATCTCAATTTAAGCAATCACAAAGGAGGAATTCTGGCTACAATTGGCAAATCAATCCTGATATAAAGAAGTTAGCGTCCATTGCCAACTGGCACAGGATTGGAATAACCACAGCTCATAAGAAAACCAGAAGCAGGGTGACAAATAGAGAAGACGACCAGCCAAAGACCTTTCTTGCGGTCACTCCTGGATGAAGATATTGACTTCTTGGTGATGAGGGATGAGATGTTAAGGCCAACATAAGGTTCCAGTTTCCCTAATATTGAGGACTACCAGCATGCCATTGCTTCATCTTCGTTTTCCAGTCTGCTTGCACCGTCTCCTTCAGCCAGTCCACATGATGTGATTTTCAGAGTTCTAGCTACCCCTGATGTCTCATCCTTATCTACTTCCTGGCTGTCTTAACATACAGTTCTGGATGGGAAAGTCAGCATGCTACCCAGCCAGTGCAGGAAACAGCAGGAGTTCTGGAAACTGTGCTTTTATTCATACCCCCTAGCATGCAGTAGCTGTTACAGCAACCGCTTCACACGATTCACACTGAGCTCCTCATCAGCGACTTGCCCTGAGTCAACTGAATTACCAAATCCTCTGCACGTGGGCTTCTTTCATGTCGGAGAGCTGCCTGCCAGGTCCAGGAGAACTAAGTATCTTAGTGAATCAGTACAACATCTTTTATTTGGAAAGTCACATTCATATTTTTCCATTATAAGAATATGTAACTGAAAATTTTGAAAATAAAGAAAAAAATTATTCATGACCCTGCCAGTCTCTACAGTCACTGTTAATAGCATTTGATTTTATATTCTGATTTTTTTTATTTATTTATCTTTTTTTTTGAGACAGAGTCTCACTCTGTTGCCAGGACTGAAGTGCAATGGCACAATCTTGGCTCACTGCAACCTCTGCCTCCCGGGTTGAAGCAGTTTTCCTGCCTCAGCCTCCTGATTACCTGGGACTACAGGTGTGCGCCACCACACCCAGCTAATTTTTGTATTTTTAGCAGAGACGTGGTTTCACCATGTTGGCCAGGATGGTCTCGATCCCTTGACCTGTGATCCACCCGCCTCAGCCTCCCAAAGTGCTGGGATTACAGGAATGAGCCACCTTGCTCGGTCATATATCCTGATTGTTTTTAGTGATTTTGACATTTTCTCATTATTTGTTTTTAATTTAATTTTATTTTTTGAGACAGAGTTTCATTCTGTTACCAAGGTTGGAGTGCAGTGGCACGATCTCATTGCAACCTCCGCCTTCTGGGTTCAAGCAATTCTCGTGTCTCAGCCTCCTGAGTAGCTGGGAGTACAGGCACCCGCCACCACACTTGGCTAATTTTTTTGTATTTTTACCATGATGTAAAGGATGTTTCACCATATTTGCCAGGCTAGTCTTGAAATCCTGGCCCCAAGTAATCTGCCAGCCTCAGCCTCCCAAAGTGCTGGGATTACAGGTGTGAACCACCACTCCTGGCCTTCTCATCTTTTGTAATGGCTGAATAATATTCCCTACGATGTATTTCACCATTATCCTATTGTTGAATATTGAAAGTGTTTACTGTTTTTTATGTGAAAGAGTAGTGCTAAAATAGACATAGTCATGAATGTAGATTTTTCAGAATTTAGGTTGATTTACTTTGGTAAATTCCCAAAGGCAGAATTACTTACCCTGGAGTAAGGAAGAGATACGCCTTTTACTAGAGACCAGCAGACTTAGCTGTTTGCTGAGAAAATCAAGTTACCCACTTCCAAACGAGCCCTAAAATAATTCTTACTATTTAAAAGTGTTTTTAAATAGCGACATTCTTAGAAAAGCTAACTATCAGGCAGCATTAAACAAATGTGAAAGCCAAGCTCTGTGTCTGCTTGTTTGAGTAGGCTGCTGTCTACATGCCTGCCTCCCTAGCGAATGGAGTGAGGGAATTAAAGTGCCCTTTTCCATCATGCACTCTTGAGATCTATGATCTATATTTCATGTCAAGTGGCAGAGGAAGTAGAATTGATAGATCCTATGGGCCTGGCTCCCTACGTAGCCCTCCCCCTGCTTTATTATAGAAAGCCCATTTAAATGACTGTCAGCATAATTGATGAAGGACAGGATTCTTGTGGACACTGTTTTGCCTGCAGAGGCACGAAAGGCCTGGGAGTGCCCTTTCCCTGACCCACACGGTTCTCCCACCTCGTTCAAGAGGTCAAGAGGCAGGACGCTCGTTAGTCCTCACCCCACATGGATTGGTGGGAAAGCTGGGCTGCCTGGAAATGCTCATTTCTCCCAATGCCAACATCAGGAATGGTTTATAATGACTTGGGAATTCCTTCACTGAACGGCTATGGAAATAAATGTGCCAAGATCAAGGTCAGGGAACCACCTCAGCATGGTTTGTTCATCTAAGAATGGGAACCCACCAGCTCCCTTCTCCCTCCCAGTCAGGCCTTTCATCTGGGGCATCTGGTGCCTCCTTCCCCCAAATCTCTTGAGCTCCTTGACACTGGTCCCTTTGCAGATATCTGTTTTGATGGGAGGAAGTGGCTGGGCCTCCCAGTCACACAGGTCAATCACCCTGTGCTCAGAAAGCTCTGAAAGAGGCTGGCGGGATGGGCTGCACGTGGGCAGCCTTCAGGTGAAAACCTGAGCGCCTCAGGATGTACAGACCACTGGCAGCACTGTCTGCTATCCTGCAAACCGTCCTGCCCTTTGCATTTCCCCGTCTCTTGAGTTAGGAGCAAAGAAAGGCAGGCCAGAAGCTGGCACAAGGCAGAGCCACATGATAGAAGGCTGAATTCTCCCAGCTGGGCAGCTGTGTACAGTGCAGCCTGGATACTTCCTGCTCCTTCACATCCTCCTGACAAGGGCCTTACCATGGAGCCAGGGCTAAGGGGAAGTATGCTAAGGCCAGGACCCCACCCAGTTGTTATCCAGGTTCTGTCCTCACCCAGGGCTCCTTCTCTCTGAGCCAAAGGGTCTGCTCCTCTCCAGGCGAGTCAGCCGCCCCAGACTGCCATACTGGGAAGCAGCTCACACCCAGGGCATCTGCTTGGGTATCTTCTAGAAGGGGAATGGGCATCCAGTCGGCCAGAATGACTAGAGGATCCTGTGAGCCCCAACCTGCATGCCAGGCATACAAGGAGGGAACCCCAAGACCGGCCCCTGCATCTTGCCTGCCATCCTGCCATGCAGCCACTTCTGTGGCGTCAAGGCATCAGCTGTGACCACCAGGGGCTGTGAACCTCACCTCTGCTGAACTGCCAGGCACTTCTCCCTCCTGCCCTGGGCAAGGCCTGACACAGGAAAGCAGCGTGGAGAGTGTGGGGCAGGCTGGCAAACTTTCTTAGCCAAACAGCCACTTCACTCACTTCATGGGACAGTATGTGTCCACAAAAGACACTCTACATCATTTGCAGCAGAAAAACCTTTTTCTTGAGATAGGATCTTTCTCTCGCCCAGACTGGAGTGCCATGGTGCCATCTCAGTTCACCGCAACCTCTGCCTCCCACGTTCAAGCGACTCTCCTGCCACAACCTCCCGAGTAGCTGGGATTACAGACGTGTGCCACTACCACCCGGCTAATTTTTATATTTTTAGTAGAGACAGGATTTCACCATGTTGGCCAGGCAGGTCTCGAACTCCTGACCTCAAATGATCCACCCACCTCAGCATCCCAAAGTGCTGGGATTATCTTTGCTGCATCTTCTTAACATAAAATAAAGGTGCAAATCAGAATAGGACAGGTTGAGAACTAAAGTGAACGTGTTATTGTATTTCTCTTCTTGCAGGTAAACTTAGCACTAAATGCCTTAAACATGCATGTGTGCAAAGCGCATACTCTCAGGTCTCACCAACACATACGGAGTGCTCACCTTGGGCCATGCATGCTTGTGCATGAATAGCTCATTTAGCCTTCACAAAGGCCCAGGGGAGGGGGCATATTATTGTTCCTGCTTAAAGATGAGGACATGGGAAGATGGGATAATTGGCCAGTGTCACATAATTGGTGATTAATTGAGCTAGGATTCCAACCCAAAGTGTCCAAAGACCTTTTGACACTCGGGTCCTGGGCTTACTGCACAGGCATCACCGGGAAGCGTGCAGCCTGTGTCCTTCCACCAGCGTTGGGAGGTGGCAGGGAACCAAGGGTAACAGGTTGGACTAGAAAATTCAGTTCTCTTTGCTTTTAACCTGCCGGCTCCCAGTTTTTCTTTAGGAAAATCACTCAGGCCCTCTGGTTTGAGTTGCACTGTCTGTGAAACACATTTCATAGAGCACTGGCCTCAAAGCTCTTTCTAGCTGTGACAGCCCGCGAGTCTGCAAAACCAATTGTTAACTGCATGACAGACTGACTCCTAGAGAATGTGCATGGCCCAGCAGCTCAGACCGTTACCATGGAAAGAAAGAAAAACAACATGGCTGCTGCTTCCTGCTCCTGACCGTGAGTCGCATTTAATGTTATTATAATAACAGAGCTGTCACTTCCACACCTCTGTGGACTGTCGTGTCTACTGTCAGGGGTGCAGAAAGACTCCGGTGATGTAGTCACTCCTTGCGGGGGGGTCCTTCCCCAGAGAACACCCGTCAACGAAAAACACTGCATTTCACTCAGCTGCTATTAATATGTACAGCTCGAGGCCCGCTCTCCCTAAGGCTCCTTGCTTTCGAGATTCTGCTTGCATTCAACAGACATTACAAGTTCTCAGCAGAGGGGAAATACAAGGCGCCCGCTGCACTCATTACAGTGGGGCCATGCGGGGCGGGCAGATGGGCTTTCTCATCCCCAGAGGACCTGAGGTCCGGCAGCACATAGGGGCCCGAGCTAGCTGGCACCCGCACCCCCTCCAATCCCCACTTGGGCTAGTCAGGTCTAGAAATGGCACCTGCCTTCCAGTTGGAGAAAGCAAATGTGTCCCGGCATTGCCCCATGTCACTTTGGGATATATTGACAAGTCTTCTAGAAAAGTTATAGTCTGTTGTGGATGCAGTGCAAGTGAACGGATGCAACTTTGATTCCTAAAGTGGCTCCCCTGGCGCTATCAATTTTCACTCAGTTCTCGCCACCAGAGGGGAAAGGCCCAGCCTTCAGAGCTCCACGAATTCTGCTGCCTGTTAAGTTACTCACAAATTGCCAGGCTATCAAGGGAGAGTTGGGGTTTAAAGCATCTCTTATTGGCTGCCAGCCACAGTTTCACATACAATTGGAATTCAATATCAGCAATGACTTCTTGGAGACAGGAAGTGTCTGAAATTGCTCTGTCTAGAAAAATGAGGGTCGATGGATTTCTTAATAAATATGTAGAGTGAGGACTTTCTGTGAATCCATGCGGACTAACGCTGATTGGTACTTACATCGAATGTGTTCTCGGTTTTCGAAAGCAAATTCAGATCAACCTGTAAACCCAATGTTTTCTCGTGAGAGGTGGATTGGCAGGGGCTTGTTAGAGCCAGCTCTTGCTGGGAAGTGAGCTGGTGCAGCTCTCAAACTCACCGGCTTTCTCCCCAGGGCCGCTTGATTCATGCTGGTTATCTTGGAGACAAAACTAAAGCTTCTGGTGGGAGTTGGATTTTATTTCTTTAAGACTAGTAGAGGACCAAGATTGGAGGGTGTGTGGCCAGACTGAGTTCCTGTTCTATGCAGGTACTGGTACCTCTTCGACTTAGTCCAGAGATGACACTAGAGTGTGGTCATTGCCATCCTGCTGAGTGTCTGGGGGGTTTTGGAGACAGGCTCCCGGAAAGAAGTGGAATGGTGTCTAAGGGATGTAGATGATGATCCCTGTGGGATGTAGACTGTCCCTAGGTGATGAAGGTGAAGGAGTTTGTGTCTCAGGCAGAAGAAATGGCATACTCAAAGGGCCAACACAGGACACAGCACAAAAGGAGTGGGCAAGCGATGACCAAGCGTGAGTCGGGGAGGAGGGGTTGGTTGCAGGAGGAGGTGGTTGATAGAGCAGGAGCCAGGCAATGGAGATCTTGGAAGCTGTATGAGAGTCTGGACTTTATTCTAGAGCAGAGTTTCTTGGCTTTGGCACTACTGACATCTGGGGCTGGACAGTTGTTTGCTGTGAGGCAGGGCAGGAGGTTGTCCTGTACATTGTGTTGTGATGTTCTGCAGCATTTCTGCCTGGGCCTTCCACGTGCCAGGGGGCACCTGCCAGTCATGACCATCAAAAACGTCTCTGGTCACTGCCCGGTGTCCTCTGGGTGATAAAGTTGCCCCCCTGTTGAGAATCATTGCTCAGGGGCAATGGGGAGCCGCTGAGGGCTTTTGAGCCACTGATAGCAGGAACTCCGAAGTCTTTGTTGCTACAGCCATTTCCTCTTCTCCTTTGTCTGAGCTTCTCATGAGCATCAAAAGTTGGAGAAAAAGAAGTTGATGTGTCTTTCTGCTGTGGGTATTTTTCAGAAATTGGAACTATAAAACTTTCCTCTTCTGATGAATTGGTATATTTACTTTCATAATATAAAGATCCCTATCCATTTCCCTCTTTGCTTTGGTGGCTAGAGAGCTTAGAACTACTGTTTCTACTCAGTTGCATGGGCCTCTCTGGATTGGTGCGAGGCTGGGTTGCCTACCCAGACCCTGCAGTTTACAGACATCAGTCAAGTGAGGGTGGGAGGCAGAGTCAGGCGCCATGGGGCCTGGAGGTTGCACCTCTCTGTCTTCCCTCCAGAGGGCAGCAGGCCCTCAGCTCCCACTGTGGGGCCACTGTAGAATCTTTGGATTGTTCAAACAACACAGGAAATCCAGATTTCTATGTAAAACCTCCCAAGTTTATGTATTAGCAATAAATTCAATTGTTCAAATATCTGTAAGACAAGGACCAGGCCAAATCAAATTGTCTTGGGACTACTTTCTGCTCAAGGGCCAGTTTGTGACCTCTTTTTTCTTTTCTTTTTTTTTTTGAGACAAAGCCGCTCTGTCGCCCAGGCTGGAGTGCAGTGGTGCGATCTCAGCTCACTGCAACCTCCACCTCCTGGGTTCAAGCGATTCTCGTGCCTCAGCCTCCCAAGTAGCTGGGACTACAGGCGCCCACCACAACATCCAGCCTGGATAAAAATACCTGTATTTTTAATAGAGATGGGATTTCACCATGTTGACCAGGCTAGTCTCGAACTCCCGACCTCAGGTGATCCACCTGCCTTGGCCTCCCAAAGTGCTGGGATTATAGGCGTGAGCCACTGCTCCCGGCCTCCATTTTGTGACCTCTTGATGGGTGTTTTTTGTTTTGATTTTTTAAAAATCACACACACACACACACACACACACACACAATTTCATTTATTTTATGACTTTGCTTTTTCTGTTTTGCTTTTGTTTTCACTGTTTTAGTTTCATTTTTGGGGAGGAGTAGGGGCTTGTGCCAGGGTATCTTCTGTTCACTTCCCCAGATCCTTCTTGCAACTTCCTCCACTTTGCTCTGTGTCCTGGGAACAATCAGGCTCTCACTCTGGGATGTGGAGAGGCCCTGCCAGCACTCACGGGTGGGAAGGAAGTGGGGCTGGAATACAGATTCCCCAGCCCGCTCCCTGCTGGTTCTTCCGCAGGTCCTGGCTCAGGGCAGACAGCCTTGCCTCCAGCCACCCTCTCCAAGCCCTGGAGTCTGCTCCCGCTCCTGGTCCTTCTAGGGCGGGTGAGCTGCGGAGCTGCGGCATCTTCATCCTCACCCGGTCGATTTTCCTCAACCCTGCCTGGATCTTTGTGCAGAGCCCCTTCATTAAACTTCCTTCAATTACCTAACTTGAGGGTTTTGTTAGCTTCCTACTAGGGCCCATGGCTACTAAAAATAAGTAATGTAGTGCAGATCACAGGAAAGCTGGAGGGTTGTTTATGTGAACAAAACATAAATAATAGACTGGTCTCAGAAGATGTGTCTTGGCCGTTAACAATGGGAACTATAACTATATCAACAGGGAAAATGCCTAGATTCCCATTCATCAGATCAGACCTGCTTCACATGACATGAATTTGAACCCTTGACTTAAAGTAGCTCATGCCATTTTCATATAAAAGTGTGTTTATCCTGCAGAAAAAAAAAAAACATGGAAAGTGTGCCCTAGAGGTGAGGAATGTCTCAGGAGCCTCACTTGCCTGTGCTCTTGACTGCTGATTTTCTGTCTCCTTTGCTGGCTTCTCTTTGGCCTCTGGCTCATGGAATGCAGTCTGGATGTTTCTAGGCAGCACAGAGTAGGAGTTAAGAGCAATTGCCTTTAAATCAAGTTAACATTTGTGCTGAATCTCACCTCTTATCATTTTACCCGTATAGCTGTGTGATTCCTTCTAAGTTTCAATGCCCTCAAAATGCAATCTCCCCAGGTGGCAGAAAGGTTGAAAAAAGCAAATGTAAGGAAAATCCTTATTGCTCCTGGCACAGGGGGGTGCCCAGTAACTGGCAGAGATTATTAACAAATCAAGCCCTGCTGCCCAGAAAGCTGTTACCTGTTAACAGTTTGTGCGTTAATGTGAACATGTCCCGTTTACAGCATGCAGTGAGCCTCATTTGGTGCAATGACCTTGAAGCAATGCAAGATTCTAACTTGTTCTCTGGATCGTCGGAGAAAGATTGGGTTAAATTCAATCTGGTGTTCAATGTATTCTTATTGTTGAAAATTCCTATCCTATTATCCATCCTCAGTCCTTTGGCAGTCCTCCCATGTCTTGTTTCTTGGAGATTGCAGATAGGGGTTCTGAGACGACATTTGCAAATCCCGTCAGCAGTCTGCGATTACAATCCCCTCTGCATCTGGAGACCAAAACTCATTTAAAGCAGCGTGTTGCTTCCTTCTAACCTTTTCATTCATCTGGGACTGCAGATCTTATTTTATGTGCCAGTTTCAGTGAGACGCTCATTCTCCCAATATACTCTTAACTTGCCAGGATAACAAATTTCACCTTAAAATCAGTATCTCACTTGCTGGGACCAGAGGGCCAAAAGTGATGAGTTAGAAAAAAGGAAGACCCAATAAAGCCAATGCAGAGTAAAGGGAAAAAATATCCAACCCTCTCTTGGTAGCCATTGCTAACTTTGTATCCAGTGTGAGACTTGATTCTCTCTTAAAACTTGGATCATGCACCCTTCTTGCAAATATGAATAACTCTATCCTTTAGCCTCTTATTCAGGGGCAAGTTGGCATAGTCACAAACCTGGATTCTAGGCTGCAACTCTCTCGTTACATGGTGCTCAGTTCCTCAGCTGTGTGACTAATAAGGTCAGCAATATCTTAGCTGGCATTTTTTGAATATTTACTACACGTCAGCACTTTACAAAGATTGTCATGCAATCCCCAAAAAAACCTATGAGATGGAAGCTCTTGTTACTGTCACTTTACTGAGTGTGGCCTGGGTGGAACCCAGCAGTCCCAGCAGTGCATGATGAGCAGAGTCCCCTCTCCCTTGTCTTCTTCTTCTTCTTTTTTTTTTTTTTTGAAACAGAGTTTCATTCTTGTTGCCCAGGCTGGAGTGCAGTGGCACAATCTTGGCTCACCACAACCTCCACTCCTGGTTCAAGCGATTCTCCTGTCTCAGCCTCCTGAGTAGCTGGGATTGCAGGCATGTGCCACCACACTCAGCTAATTTTTGTATTTTTAGTAGAGACGGGGTTTCTTCATGTTGGACAGGCTGGTCTTGAACTCCCAACCTCAGGTGACCTACTCGCCTCAGCCTCCCAAAGTGCTGGGATTACAGGCCTGAGCCACTGCGCCTGGCCTGTATTGTCTTCTTGGAGAGACAGAGCATGGCCTGGAGAAGGGCTTGACAGTCAAATCAGCACCCTGCTGACCTGCAAGGAGCAACGTGTAGGCTCAAGGGAGGTGGTTCTTGATGGAAAGCACAAGACAGCAAGCCAGGTGCAGCAGGACAGGAAAAGAGGGAATGAACATAAGATGCGGGGGAAGGGTGCTCCCACCTCCCCTAGTGCCCTACCCCACCTCTGGTGACCAGGAGTCTACTCTCCATCTCCTGAGTTCAGTTGTTTCCATGTTTAGTTCCCCTACATGAGTGATGGCTAATGAGTGCAAAAATATACTTAGAATGAATAAGATCTATACTTAATACCACAACAGGGTGTGGATAGTTAACCATAATTTATCGTATATTTAAAAATAACTAAAAGGCCCAGCACAGTGGCTCACGCCTGTAATACAAACATTTTGGGAGGCCAAGGCATGTAGATCGCTTGAGTCCAGGAGTTTGAGACCAGCCTGGGCAGCACGATGAAACCCCGTCGCTACAAAAATGCAAAAATTAGGTAGGCATGGTGGCATATATCTGTGGTTCCAGCAACTCAGGAGGCTGAGGCAGGAGGATTGCTTGAGCTCAGGAGGTGGAGGTTGCAGTGAGTTGAGATCATACCACTGCACTCCAGCCTGGGTGACAGAGTGAGATCTCATCTCAAAAAAAAAAAAAAAAAAAAAAAAGCCAATAAAAATAACTGAATGAGTGGAATTGGATTGTTCTTAACACAAAGAAATGATAAATGCTTGAGGTGATGGACACCCCAATTACCCTGTTGTGATTGTTATGCATTGTATACCTGTATCAGAACATCGCATGTACCTCATGAGTGTATACCCCTATTATGTACCCATAACAATTAAAAACTTTTTAAAGAGTGCTCCCAGTAAGTGAGCCGCATGCACAAAGACCTGGAGGTGAGAATGACACGTCCAGGAAACTTCAAGAAGCCTGGTGTGTCTGGATCTACGTGAGTGAGTTAGGCCATGAGATAAGAGAAATTGGCAAGAGCTGGTCTTTGCGTGTTGTGGGCCTTGGTCAAGATTTCTGATTTTATTCTGAGTGTGACAGCAAGTCGTTAAGATTTTGAGATAAAGAGTTACACGGTAAGGTTGGCATTTCTAAAAGGTGATTCCAGCTGCTGTGTGGAGATCTGTCTGCAGGTGGCAGTGGGGGGGATGGGGGAGTGGGGGGGGCACTCGGAAGCATCATCACAGACAGGTGAGAGAGGATGGTGGCTTGGGCCGCGTGCCATTGTCCGAGTCAGAATCTGAGAGTCTCGCAGGCAGAACCTCCTGATGGATGATGTGATGGTTAGTATTGAGTGTCAAGTTGATTGGATTGAAGGATGCAAAATACTGTTCCTGGGTGTGTCTGTGAGGGTGTTGCCAAAGGAGATTAACATTTGAGTCAGTGGGCTGGGAGAGGCACACCCACCCTCAATCTGTGTGGGCACCATCTAATCAACTGCCAGTCCACAGCGGGGATAAAAGCAGGCGGAAGAGTGTGGAAGGACTAGACTGGCCGAGTCTCCCGCCTTCATCTGTCTCCCGTGCTGGATGGATGATGCTTCCTGCCCTTGAGCATCGGACTCCAAGTTCTTCAGCTTTTGGACTGTTGGACTTAACACTCATGGTTTGCCAGGGGCTCTTGGGCCTTCAGCCACAGACTGAAGGCTGCAGTGGTAGCTTCCCTATTTTTAAGGTTTAGGGACTCAAACTGGTTTCCTTGCTCCTCAGCTTGCAGATGGCCTATTGTGGGGCCTCACCTTGTGATCATTTGAGTCAGCTCTCCTTAATAAACCGCCTTCATATATATCTATCTATCCTATTAGTCCTGTCCCTCTAGAGAACCCTAATACAGACAGGATATGAGACATGAGGGAGGAAAATGGTCAGTGGGGATCCCAGGGCTTGGGCTGAGCAACTTGGTGACTGATGGTATTATGCACCAAGGTGGGGAGGAGCAGTGTGGGGGCAACAGCAAGAGAGTTCTGTTTGGAAAATGTGAAGTTTGCAACAGCCATTAGATGCTCAAGTGGACCTGTGTGAATTTTACATGTCAACCTGGCTGGGTCATGGTGCCCAGATATTTGATCAAACACCATTCTGGATGTGACTGGGAAGGTTAATTGTTTAAAGATGAGATTAATATTTAAGTCAATAGATTTTGGGTAAATGAGATGACAGTCTGTAAAGTGAATGGGCCTTATCCCATTTGTTGAAGGCCTTAAGAGAAAATGACCAAGGTCCCCCAAGGAAGAAGGAATTCTGCCAGCAGTCTCCCTCCAGACTCCAGCAATGTCACCTCTTTCCTGAGCCTGCAGGCTGCCGGCGTGCCCTGAAAACTTCAGATGTGCCAGCCCCTATAATCATATGAACAAATTCCTTAGAATAAATCTCTACACACACACACACACACACACGGACGCATGCACACACACACACATGGATGTGCACACACACAATTAGTTCTGTTTCTCCGGAGAACCCTGATTAGTACAACATTCTAAAACCCAGAGATAAGAGGCTAGAGTTAGAAAATTTTGGAGTCATCACCATATAGACTAGAGATAATTTAAACATTTCCAGCAGCCCTGTTTTAAAAAGTAGAAAGAATCAAGAGACATTAATTTTAACATATCCTACTTAGCCTAAAATGTTATCACTTCAGCATGTAATTAACACAAAAACATTACTATTTTACATTATTTTTCCCATATCAAGCTGCCAATGTTGGGTGTGTTTTCACAGTGACAGCAGTGAAACACAGTGTGTTTTCTCAGCTGGACCAGCCTCATTTCAAGGGCTCAGTAGCTATGTGTGGCTGGCAGCTGCCATATTGGATAGCCCAGAGCTAGATAGTGTGGAACCTCTGGGGTTGGGCAGGAGCATTTAAAATGCAAGTGCAGGTAAAGGAGAGCAGAGAACAGAGCCAAGACTGAGCCTAGAGCTCTCAAATGTCTAGAAGCTAAGAAGAGGAGGATCCGGCAAAAAGCCTGAGACCAGTGTCCAACGAGGCAAATGAGGGACGAGAGAGAATGCATAGCACCAGTGGCCTATGAGATGCAGGTAAGAAGTGATCATTGGATGTGGCTAAGTAGAGGTCACTGGTGACCTTGACGAGCAATTCAATCGAATAATGAGCTGAAAATCTGATGAAGAGAAGGGTGGATGAGGATGTGGAGAGCAAGAGTGCAGCCAGCTCCCTGGAGTAGAGGGACTGGTGTGGAAGGGAGCAGAGAGGGAGTCCGTGGTTGGAGGGAGTGGGGACTAGAACATGGTGGGGGCTTTTTTGTTGGGTTTTTTTGTTTTTGTTTTTTATCTGGAGACAGTCTCACTCTGTTGCCAGGCTGGAGTGCAGTAGCCCAATCTCAGCTCACTGCAAGCTCTGCCTCCCGGCTTCAAGCGATTCTCCTGCCTCAGCCTACTGAACAGCTGGGACTACAGACATGCACCACCATGCCCAGCTAGTTTTTGTATTTTTAGTAGAGATGGGGTTTCACCATGTTGGCCAGGATGGTCTCAATCTCCTGACCTTATGATTCGCCGGCCTCGGCCTCCCAAAATGCTGGGATTACCGGTGTGAACCACAGCGCCTGGTCATTTTTTGGGTTTTTTGGAGACGGAGTCTCATTCTGTCACCCAGGCTGTAGTGCAGTGGTGTGATCTCGGCTCACTGCAACCTCCACCTCCCGGTTCAAGCAGTTCTCCTCCCTCAGCCTCCCAAGTAGCTGGGACTACAGGTGTGTGCCATTGAACCCAGATAGGTAATTCTGATATTTTTTATTACAGACAGGGTTTCGCCACATTGGCCAGGCTGGTCTCAAATTCCTGACCTGAGGTGATCCACCCGCTTCAGCTTCCCAGAGTGCTGGGATTACAGGCGTGAGCCACTGTGCCTGGCTGGACATAGCATTTTAAACAGGAGGTCCTCTTGCACTGTTGGAGAGGGATTCAGTCCAGAAGGAGAAATGAATGGTGCAGGCAAGAGAAAGGGATCAAGAGTGGAAGAGAAGCCCCACTTAGGCTTCAGCTGGTGTTGAGGAGAGATCTAGGACAGTGCTTGGGTATAAAAGCTGGTGTGTCCACGTGGTGCTGGGAGGATGGGGCAATGCTCTCTTGAGGGGTGAGCATTCAGAAAGGGAAGGGAGGGAAGAAAGGTGTGATCCAATCTTCCAGAGGGTGGCAGAGAGAAGTGATTTGGTGAAATGGTTCTTGAACCTGGATACCTGTTAGAATTTCCTGGGGAGCTCTTACAATACACGAAAGCCTGGGGCCTACCACAGACCAACTGAATCAGGCTCTCTTGGGTTAGGTCTTTAGGGAACTGTAGGGTGGCCAGCTGTGCCGTATGAAATTGAACCTGATGCTGATGAAATGTTTTCTACTGAAATTAACATAACAGTCTCCAGGAGACAGAGCTTTGGACAAAAATCCCTCAGGTCCAGATCAATGGGAGGAGGGGCCATGGTGGCCCTGGCATTCAGATCTACAGAGATAATTATTTCCATCATGTGATGTACAGAATAGAGGCAAAAACGGTATCATCATTGTAGCCTCTAAGGGTTACCATTCGCCCTGCTGGGAGGAACCCAAATCGGAAGAGGAGGGAATAAATTCAGAAGTGACATTCACACACTGTGCTTAGGAAACTCTGCTAAAGGCTGTTGCTGGGAAGAGCAGGCTGTATATTAGCAAGAGCCTAAGAACCAAAGGGTAGGAGCTTA
The DNA here is from genome assembly GCA_036589455.1 of Ateles fusciceps. Classification (NCBI taxonomy): domain Eukaryota; kingdom Metazoa; phylum Chordata; class Mammalia; order Primates; family Atelidae; genus Ateles; species Ateles fusciceps. Next base: position 1,129,728 of record JAZHEH010001544.1, read on the forward strand.
AGGAGTGGTTACCTGGTAGACTAGGTATTCCTCTATTCATATGTTCACTCGACATTCGGTGTGTGTTTATTGAGCACTCACTTACTATGTGTTGGGGGCAGTTCTTACGAAAAGCAAGAGTTGACAGCATGGGGCAGTCCCTGTGTGTGTCAGCTGTTCAGCATTCACCATCAGAAGAAAATTGTCAGGGACTCTCCAAGGAAAGATGAGAAGGTATCGTGGGCGGAAACAGCATAGATACATAGGAGCTGCATCATCTTCATCCTGATCTGAAGTGGCATCAAATCATCCTCTGAGATCTCAGTCTGCCCACCCGTAGGGAAAGGAGCGAGAATGGCCAGGAACCCATGCTGGGGATGCTCTGGCCTCTTCGCTCCTCCATAGCGCCATGTCTACTGTGTGCCAGGTATGTGCCGGGGATTGGAAACATGAAGCGGACATGGAGCTTCAAGGAGCTCCACCCTTCAAGGAGCTCACAGCTTAGTAGGAAGAGAGCCAGAGGGGGAGGTGCATCTCAGACAGCAGTTAGGTAGATTCTCAAGTCAACATTAAGGAGAAAATCAAGTCTAGCCAAAATTACCTTGAGAAGAAAGAATTCTCCAGGGGGACGGGGAGGCTGGCGTCTGAAATACAGCCTCTCGTAAACACAGCGCAGCCAGTTTTCCTGCAGCACTGGGACAGATGGCCGTCTCTGTGGCTGAGCACCAGAGGAAGCACTCCGCCTGGCTTGCATTTCGAGGTCATGTTGTATGAAAAAGATGTATTGTCACTCTAAACACTGGTGTGTGAGATGCTCGCACCTCGGAGAGGCTCAGAACTGGATGCAAATGTTGGCAGATCCGCTCTCTGGGGCATATGCTTATTGTGGGGAAGGGCTGGCAGAACCACACACTTTATTTACAGTGTTTTTCATTTAAAGTTTTCTCTGAGCACCTACGGTTGAATTCGCTTAAGGCAAATGTGCATGTAACGGGGACTCAACGGAGAAAAGGCAATTAGGAGGACACTGGGAGTGTGACACCCTTGCAGGAGGGGGGTGAGACTCACGATGGGAAGATGCCACAGGGGCCCCTTTCTCCAAGGCTCTGAGCATTCCAGAGGGGCCAGCCATTTGTGTGAACAGTGAAGCAAGAGGAAGAGCCCCATCTGACTTCTCCCTCATCCTCTGCAGAGACCCCACCCCAGGAGGACCCTCTAGTGATCTTGCAAGGAGGGAGAGGAGGCAGAGCCCCTTCAGAAAAGGTCTCAGGGCTGGGTGCAGTGGCTCACACCTGTAATCCCAGCACTTTGGGAGGCTGAGGCAGGCAGATCACGAGGTCAGGAGATCGAGACCATCCTGGCTAACACAGTGAATCTCTACTAAAAATACAAAAATCAGCCGGGCGTGGTGGTGCATGCCTGTAGTCCCAGCTACTTGGGAGACTTGAATCAGGATAATCACTTGAACCGAGAGGCAGAGGTTGCAGTGAGCTGAGATTGTACCACTACACTCCAGCCTGAGTGACAGAGTGAGACTCTGTGTTTTTTTGTTTTTTTTTTTTTTAAAAGGTCTCAGGGCCCTGCCTCTGCATTCTCTATATGGCCTCCTTCCCTGGAGACCTCACAGAAGACTTAGCCCTGGGCCTCTTCCTAAAGTGAAACCAGAGGCACTGCATGGAGGTCCCAGGTGGGGGTGTCACCCTCATCAGTTCTGTCCTGGGCCCTGGAAAGGGCTGGGCCTGCCTGTGCGATTCGTGAGGGCCTGTCATCACTGCTCCCTGCTTATCTTCTGACCTTTCCCCCTCTGACAAGCCATTCCCTCCCAGCCCAAGCCTGGAGTCGCCTGCTGGCCTGGTCAGCCTTGTGTAACTTTTTTGGCAAAGAAGGGGATAAAGAGATTCCAGCGGCCAGCTGGCTTCCCAGGCTATGGCAGGCCTTGTCCAGTTGGAAGACCTCTTGCCTTGTTTGCCCACTGGGGCCCTCACATAGACAGACCCTTGCTTGGGTTTGTAGCGCCAACCAAGGATTGAAGGTGAACCTCTGAGAGCACGTCCCTGCCAGCTAAGGCACCAGAGGTCCTATGGGTGGAGGGAGACTCCTGGGATGGCGGAGGATGCTCACAGCCCACCTGACTTCTCCCTCATCCTCTGCAGAAGACCCCACCCCAGGAGGACCCTCTAGTGATCTTGCAAGGAGGGAGAGGAGGCAGAGCCCCTTCAAAAAGGTCTCGGGGCAGGGTGCCGTGACTCAAGAGTTATGACACTCTCGGGGCTTACTTCTCTACGTCAACCAGCCTACACCACGTGCTCACAAGGAGAGAGAGGTTTTCTGTTTATGGCTGCTCTCAACCTTGAGCGGTCTCATGTCACTGCCCATTCTTGCAGGATCGCTGCGCTGACCTCCGCATGAGAGGAGGGGGCAGAACATGGCCCACCTCCCGTCCCAGGGAAGCAGGGGCCATCTACAGCCTGCCCATGGTCCAGACTCTCCAGGTGGCACAGACCCTTTCTTGTGCTTGTTTGTATGTGATTTTCATGTTTTTGTGCCTGACAAGGGGAAGTGGTACGTATACAATGGCACATCAACACCATTCTGGTAATTCTTTCTAAATGGAACTTTCCGACAATTTTTACTTCCGGAAGTCCCATGGATCCAAACAGACAAACAGAAGAGCAAAGGGAAATAAATGGCTATGAGTTTCATCATACAAGCACAAAGTACAAAGCTCCTTGAAAAGTCCTCGAGGCTTCCTGCCTCAGACCTTCCCCCGGCTCTGTCCCCCACACATCATCTGCTGATGCAGAAGGGACCCTGCCTGTCTTTAGAAAGAGAGAAATCAGGATCAGCATTCCGCCACCTTCTCTGCTAAGCCCCTAACCTCTTGCTCCTCACTTCCTCTCTCTTTGGCCTGTGCCTCATGCTTTATTAATTTTTATTAAATGTCCTTTCTGGTTCCCATCACCTCTGGAAGCTTGCTTTTGTCTGGCCACCACCAGAACAAGCCAGGGAGGGAGGCACCCTGTTCCCACAGCGACACCAGGTTATCTGTTGAATGAATGAATTCAAGTGTGCCGCATGCCCAGATTAATAGTCATTGCCCTGGGGGAGGAGCATGAGCACCTCAGTCCTCAGAGACTGAGATTGTGGCTGAGATGGTGGAATCTGTGTAACGCGGAGCCAGAGCACAGCTGGCTGCAGTTAGAGATCCCTGCCCTGGCCCTCACTCCCAGCCTGCACTCCCTTCCCATCCTCTCACCCTGGACACGCACATCTTGCTTGTCTCTTACAAGCCAGAGCGAAAGAGAAAGCAGATATTAACCCAACTAAGAAACTAAAAGGAACAGCAACAAGAAAAGACATTAAGAAGAACCAGATGTAAGAAGGAGATATTAAAGGGTAGTAACTTGTTTTTATGAATAAATGTATTCGGGTAGGTAAAAATGAAGATGTGGATGATAAAGAGTATCAGCTTCAAGAAACTGAAATGATTTATAAGTCACACTGAAAGGAATGAGGAGAATTTTAAAGATAGAAGGCAGAAAGTTAAGGGGAAAATTCTAGACAGCGACAGGAAGGAATTTAAGGCAGTTAAAAATGGATCAAGTAGAGGCCAGAGGTCTTAAAGAATTGGAAAGCTAAGTAAAGTCAGCAACTTTCTATGTAAACTAATAAAACATTTTTAAACAGTGCAGAAAAGGAAGGCTCTTAACCCAGGCAGGTGACACACTTGGAAGGTCACTGCAAATAAGATGTTGATACATTAGAAGCCAGCAGTAGGGGGTCCTGGAGCCTCCTCAGGCTGAGGTCACTGTGATGGAGGGTCCCTAGCAGACCTCGGCAGAGCCCAGGTCCCCGACTGTCCACCTTGCCTCAGGCAGCGGGACCCTGTTGTCTCTGCTCTTTCTGAAGTGCTGGTGAGGCCTGAGGGCCCCAGCGTTCAAAAAGTGCTGCCCTTCCACAGCCTGGCTCAAGCCTCAGAGCTCGTGAGACTCATGCTGGCATAAGTGAGAGCCTCTCCCCCTCCTGTGACGCCCTCTGCTCCCTCCCACTGTGGCACAGGATGTGTGATCGCACATGGGTTTCCACACGCTCCTCGTTTGGGGCACAAACAAGGTAGAAGGCTCTTAAGGGCTCCAGAAAAGAATAAGAGCAAAAAGACAGACGACAGAGGACAGAAATAACATTTCTGTGTGAATATTTCAAGCTACTCACAAGCTACTCGCCCACTCAGTTGGCAATAGCAGTGTGTCCATCGTACAGCGAGGAACCCTGAGGCCTGCGACCCGTTTCCCACCCGCTTTACCCGCCATGGTACCGCGCGCTGTGCTGGTTTCAGGGCATTCGCGTCTGATTCTCAGTTTTCTTTTTTTCATTGAAGCCATATTTGTTTTCCCTTCAGCATGCTGATTTCTGGCCCATCGTCAATTCTGACTGGTGCTCAGCTCAGCTTTCCTCTTGATATGTGTGTGTTTCACAGACTCTGTATCCCAAACAATACAGGGATGGAATCTCCAGCATGAGATTTTAAGTGCTGCTTCCATTTTGTCCACTAAACAGTAAGAAAGCCACACAAACAAAGACTTCCGTGGCTTTCCCAGGAGAAGGGCCATCTCCATAGATGTAACTGCAGGATTGTGACACTAATAACAGCCCTTCCCATGAGCGGGAACAAAGACACTAAGTCCCTAGTTCCCTGATGATTTTTCAAGAGACCAAGTACATACCTTCCCGGCAGATAACAGAGAAACCACTAAGTCAATCCACGGGTTACGTACATCATCAGCTCCTTGGCGGATACTCACAGCCTTCTAGACCACGACTCCTGCCCTGTAGAGGCTGTCACTGGATCAGGTAGATTACACGAGGTGGCTATCCGGGTAGGTGTCATTAACTGCCCAGTGGGTGCAGAGATGCCGAAACAATGAGTGCAGGGGGAGATCAGGACTCACCTGTGACTGTGGGTGCAGGTGCCTGAACGCCTGCTCCTCACTCATAAACCAGAATTCATCATGACACCCACCTCTGTGGGGACATGTGTGTGTTCACTGGTCTCATCTATGTCAAGCGTGACTGGCACATGGTGTTCACCCAATGAAGGAGGGGGCATGCAGAAACCCACGTGTGATCATGCATCCTGTGACACCGTGGGAGGGACTAGAGGGCGTCATGGGAGGGGAAGAGGCTCTCACTCCCAATATGAGTCTCGTGAGCTCTGAGGCTTCAGCCAGCCTCAGGAAAGGCAGCACTGTTTGAAGGCTAGGGCCCTCAGGCCTCACCAGCACTTCAGAGGGAGTAGACACAACAGGGACCAGCTGCCCAATGCCAGGTGGACAGTCGGGGACCTGGGCTCTGCTGAGGCCTGCTAGGGACCCTCCATCACAGTGACCTCAGCCTGAGGAGGCTCCAGGAACTCTTGCTGCTGACTTCTAATGTATTGGCACCTTATTTGCAATGACCTCAGCCTTAAGAGCCTTCCTTTTCTGCACTATTTGAAAATATTTCATCAGTTTACATAGAAAGTTGCTGATTTTACTTAGCTTTCTAAGTAAAGCCATGTGGGTTTCTAATGGGTTTTAAATGAGGGTGCAGACAGTGTAGACCAGTCAGGAGGGCTGGACTGAGGGCACTGGACCCAGGAGAGGGGACAGGGCTGAACTGTGGCGCTGCTTGATGGCAACAATGTGACCAATCTAATCTCTGTAGCTCAGTGGTCCTCAAGCTGGGGTGATTTTGTCCCCCCAAGGGACATTTGGCAATGTCAGGAGACATGTTTGTTCTGGCAAAGTGGGGAGGTGTACACCTGGCATCTACTGGGTGGGGGCTAGGGATGCCTGTCAGCACCCTGCAATGCACAGGGCAGTGGCCCCCTACAGCCAAGAATTGTCCAGCCCCGATGTCAGCAGTGCTGTGGTGAGGAGCTCGCCCTGGATGAAGCTGTGTTTCTCTGATGAGTGTATTAGCAGGTGAGTTTTCCTGGACACTACTCACAGAGATGCTCAATTAGAATGTTTAGGGTAAGTTACCTCCTGCCCCACCCTTCCCACCCATGTATATAGCCCACAGGTCAGAAGCAGGTGGGCTCTGGACACACAACAAACTGCTCTCCAAAGTGGAGGTTAGCCACGGCACGTATGTAATGATGGACAGGCTTTGCACACTGAAGTTTTCCAAACCTTTCAAAGCACCTGACCACAACGTCCTAAAACAGTCCTTTAAGTTCAGCCTTATTCCCCTTTTACGAACAAGGAGGCAGAAATACTGGGAGTTTCATGTGCTCATGGTACTGATATCCACCAAGTGGCAGAGTGAGGACTTGAACCCAGAACCCAGCTCAGTCCCTGGTTGGAAACGACAGATGTTTGTTGTTGGATGAATGATTGAATAAATAAATAAATAAATTCAAGCCCTCTAACTTCAGATTCCATTTTCTATCCACTCTTGCATGATACTTCTTTAAGTATCTCATAAGATGCTTAGAAGATGATGTAATGAAACTAAACTTGCATGAGTTATGATTAAAAAAAATATGAGTAAAGACTTGCTTTTTTCATACAACTGACTTTGAAGTTGTTGGGACATTCAAATCCGGTAATGGAAAACTATTAGTCTATGAGCCTGAACTTTCAAAGAAGGGAAGAATGATCTGTTGAGACTTGAGCTGATAATATGTGATGTTACTAAACAGCACAGTGTTCTCTATTTCCAACAATTGTTTATTTAGTGAAATTGCTTAGGCTATAAAGGGTTAAAAATCAAGGCTCATAAAAACAGTCCCATGGACCAAGAATTTTCAAATAAGCACTTTAGAAGTTTGCCCTCTGGTGGACAGAGGGGAAAATGCAAACAAAGTCAGGGAAATGTGATGGTAAGTCAGGCAGCGTTTCCCTTCCTGTTTGTCTGAGGTTCTTCTCACCCAGGAAACAGGGCAGCCACTGTCACGGGCTGGACTGTGTCCCCCAAAGCTTCATGTGTTGAAGCTCTAACCCCTAGTTCCTCACAATGTGACTGTATTTGCAGGTAAGGCCTTTAAAGTGGTGACTACATTAAAATGAGTCTGTGAGGGTGTGTGGACCTTGATCCAATCTGACTGGTGTCTTTTTTTTTTTTTTTCTGAGATGGAGTTTTGGTTTTTTTTGCCCAGGCTGGAGTGCAGTGGCATGATCTTGGCTCACTGCAACCTCCACCTCCCGGGTTCAAGCGATTCTCCTGTCTCAACCTCCCAAGTAGCTGGGATTACAGGCACCCACCACCATGCCCGGCTAATTTTTGTATTTTTAGTAGAGACGGGGTTTCACCAGGTTGGTCAGGCTGGTCTCAAACTCCTGACTTCAGGTGATCTGCCCGCCTCAGCCTCCCAAAGTGCTGGGATTACAGGCGTGGGCCACTGCATCCAGCCTGACTGGTATCTTTAAAAGAAGAGATTATGGCCAGGTGCCGTGGCTCACACCTGTAATCCCAGCACTTTGGGAGGCCAAGGCGGGTGGATCACTTGAATTCAGGAGCTAGAGAACAGCCTGGCCAACATAGTGAAACCCCAACTCTACTACAAATACAAAAATTAGCCAGGCATGGTGGCATGGGCCTGTAATCCCAGCTACTCGGGAGGCTGAGGCAGGAGACTCACTTGAACCCAGGAGGTGGAGGTTGCAATGAGCCAAGATCATACCACCACACTCCAGCCTGGGCAACAGAGTGAGAATCTGTCTCAAAAAAAAAAAAAAAAAAAAAAACAAGAATTACATAGAGACCCCAGGGGCCTGTGCACAGGAGAAACGTGAGGACACAGTGAGAAGATGGCTGTCTGTCAGGCAAGAGTGAGGCCTCGGAAGAGACCAACCCTGCAGACTCCTTGATCTTGGATGTCCAGCCTCCAGCACTGGGAGACAATCGATGTTTGTTACTGAAGCCCTCTGGCGGTGGCACTGTGTCATGCGAGCCCTAGTGGACGCAGCCACCACCCAGGAACAAGCTTTCCAATGACAAGGAAGTTAAACATTCAGTGCATCATCGAGCATCTATTCTTTAAACTTGCGTCTAATCCATGAAGGGGCCTCTTTGTGGTTAATTGCAGTCTAATTCAGATGAAACCCAAACTATGCATCCATGTGAAAGGGTCAGGGCCTCATCATGCAGCTTACTAGTAGCGCACTGCTGATTCAAAATGAGCATTTGATCACCTGTCTGTCCTTTGGATTCCTAGTAGGACTATGTCTCTATTTGTTGAAAATTTTAATTTAAAAAATTTGAAAGCTGTCATTTGTTTCACATTGCGAAACTTATATACAAATCTTATAGAAAATGTAGACCAGGAAAAATAAGAAAATGAAATCTATCGCGTCCCCTGCAATCAGAGCCGATGGTGTTAACATTTGTTATTTCTTATTCACAGTGAGGTATTTTTTTTTCTTTCTGTGACTATAGATGCAAAGTTCTGGTTCATTTACAAAAATGGGACCGTCTTATACATATTGGTTTTAACTTTTTCTCACCAATAATCTGTCATAAACAACTCTCTACATCATCAAATATTGTTCTACAGCACCATTTGTATGGCTTTTAATCTCTTATTGCAAGAATATATCTTAATTTAATTAATCTTCTATAGATGGATATTTGGTGCTTTTCTTTCTTTCTTTCTTTCTTTTTTTTTAAGACAGGGTTTAACCATGTTGGTCAGGCTGGTCTTGAACTCCCGACCTCAGGTGATCTGCCCGCCTTGGCCTCCAAAGTGCTTGGATTACAGGCGTGAGCCACCACACCTGGCCCATTTGGTGCTTTTCTAATTATTATTACTATTATTGCTATTGTAGAAGACAGTATTATGATGAACAACTTGGTAGCCTTTGCTTATATCCATGATTATTTTCTTGGAATACTAAATTTTGATTTTTCATATTTAACATTTACCACTGGTAAATGAGGGAAAATCCCTATATTCCCAAGCAATACATGATCTAAACCAGACAGTTAGCAGAAACACAGTGATCACTGGCGAGGTCCGAAAGTATTCGCCTTTTAGACTGAATTGTGAGGATGATGGCAATTCATGGAGGATGGCCGGGAAGTTAATCAACAGGGGAGGAATGAGGCAGAAAGCAGGGAGGACATCCACGCCTTTCCATAGCTTGGCTGAAAATGAAGCTGCCAGAAAACAAACAAGGAAATAAAAGTAAAGAGAGCTAAGGAATGGAGAATACGCTTGTTAAAAGGAGTGAGAAGGCCGTGTTTTGAAAGCTGATATGACTGGCATGCAGAGCGCTCCCGCTCCCCCGCAAGGCTGGCTGGCATGCCTGCTGGCCACCGTGTGCTGTGTACTTGGAATATTTAGCTGATTTGCCACCATTGCCCAGAGCCCCGCCACTGGTACGTGTGCAGGAAAACAAGAAGCATAACACTAGACTTGGCAAAGCATGAAAAGGAGGCAGAGCTGCTGACGGAAGAAAATTCCTCACACTTTACAAAGTAAAACAAATAAATTCGAGTGTTCTGTTTCCATCTCTGATCGCTTCATTAACATGGAAAATTCAAAATTATCTGCAATGGACATATATCCAGGGTGCCCAGCCTAGGACATTTTTTATCTACCACTTTGGCCAGAGAGGAGTGTGTGGTGTGTGTGTGTGTGTGTGTGTGTGTGTGCATGTGTATGTGTGTGTGCATGTGTATGTGTGTGTCTGTGTGTGTGTGTGTGTGTGCATGTGCACGTGTGTGCTTTAATTAACTGTATTAACCCTTAGAAGAGTGATGTTTACTGTGTCAGAACTGGGCCAAGACTTCTATAGTGAAGATTACACAAGTGATTAGAAAAAGTTTCTTAGGTATGCAAAGCAAGCACATTCTAGGAGAAGATTTGAAGCCACACGTCCCGGTGCCTGCCTTGCTGGCCTGGTCCCAAGCCTCTTCTAGCATGATGCCCCTCAACACTTCCTTGCCAGCCTTGGTGTCTGTCTGTGAACTCTTTTGGCCACTTGTGGTAAACTTTTGGCCCCTGACACTTCCCTCCCCCCACTCCGAATACAAGCCTCCAGCACCTACTTGCTTATGGGAGCCTGTGTGGGTCCTGTTGTCCCTGGGCCCTGGCCCCACACCACTCCAGCATGGTAGACCAGCAGGCAGGTTTACAATGCGAGAAACACAATCCTCAGAATTGGACTGGCCCTGAATCCAATTTTAAGAGATTGACGTTGCTCTATAATCCCACCATGGCATTCAGGATTTTGGACATCCAGGTGGGGAATGTAATGGTGAGCACAGAGATGTTTCCTTGAAAGGAAGGACTCTTGCCTAAGAAGGAAAGCCTGTGGTTGCCTCTGACCCAGTTGGTCATCTTGGGATGGGTGCTGTGGTCCCAGGAAGCTATGTGGAGCAGGTCACCACCTCCATCATCATCATGGAGGACTTTGGTGACATGAAGCTGAAGTCCACAGCTCAACGGGGACCTGTGATGAGATTGGATACCCATGAAGAGGAAGAAGCAAATTAAAGCCATGACGAGATACCAGCACACTCACCAGGACGCCTAAATCAAAATCATGGATAACAAGTGCTGGCAAGATGTGGAGCAATAGGAAGCCTCGTAAATTGCTGATGGGAATGTATTAAAAGGAATGGCAAAAATCGCTATTACTTTTGTACCAACCCAGTACACTGATACAACCACTTTGGAAAACTTGTTGGCAGTGTTTATCTACAGCCGATTGTATGCATATTCCATGACTTAGCAATTCCACTTCTAGGGGTGCACCCATCTAAAGGGCATGCACTGTGCCACAAAAGACATGTGCAAAATTGTTTGGAGAAGCACAATTTTTAATTGTCCAAACCTGGAAACTCATTTGCCCATCAAGATTTGAATAGCCAATAAAAGGTGAGATATTCTCACAATGGAATACTATTCATCTATGGTTCTCAAAAGTGTGGCATCAGCCAGCCCGGGCAACATGGTAAAACCCCGTCTCTAGAAAAAGTACGAACATTAGCCTAGAGTGGTGGCATACACTGATAGTCCCAGCTCCTCAGGAGGCTGAGATGGGAGAATTGTTTGAGTCTGGGAGGTCGAGAATGCAATGAATCATGATTGCACCACTACACTCCAGCCTGAGTGACAGAGAGAGAACCTGTCTCAAAAAATGAAATGTGCATCATTATCACAGGGCAATCTGTTAGCATACCCTGGGATTTCATCTCAGACCTCCTGGGTCGGAAACTCTGGGGGGTGGGGCCAGCAATTTTGCGTTTTAGCCAGCCCTCCAGGTGACTTTGGTGCAGGCTAAAGTTTGAGAACCTGCCATATAGAAACAACACTGAAGAAACTACAACTCCAAGCAATAATATGAATCTCTGCCGTAATGTTGAGTAAGAGATGTCAGACTCAAAAGAGCGCATGTTGGAAGATTCCGTTTATATGAAGCTAAGAAACAGGCAGAACTCTTGGTGCTGCTAGAAATCAGTTATGGGTCAGTCCTGTGAGGCGCCTAGAGAAAAATGCGAGGGGCTAGACGTGCTTGACCTTGAGAGGGGGAGGCCTCCTAAACTGTGCACCCCAGGCGCCTCACCCTGTCCCAACCTTGGTAAGAGTGGTGATTATTCTGGATGGCGTGGGCTAAAAACTTCACACACACTTGATGGTGAGCCATCCAGGGTAATCCGTGAGGACATCCAGGCATTACTATTGTCCTGTGTCTCCATCTGGGGTGCTGTGTGCACAGGGTGTTCAGTTCCTAAATATTCTTCAACCTGTACACATATGACTGCTGCACTTTCTGTATATAAATACAGAGTAAACTTTCAATAAGATTAAATACATATCCAATGGAATGATGCCCTTATGTTCTTATTTCAGTGATGAATAGCCTTGGAGTCATAGCTTTCTGGCCATCATGGGTCATGTGTACGTGTGTGCGTGCGTGTGTGTGTGTGTGTGTGTGTGTTTGTTTGTTTTAATGGGCTTAGAAAATAGAAAAAATAATTCAGGGTCAAATCTGGTAGATTATATATAAGAGTTTTTTCTTTTTCTAAAGAATGGGGTTTCTGATGTGGCTTAAATGGACTCTAAAGGCCATTGCCAAGAGAAGGCAGTTCCAAATGTGCTCTGAGTGTGGGAAAAGCTTTGGAATGAGAGTATAACCTCCCAAGGGGCTTCTCTGAAGGGCCCCTCCATGAAGCCTGTGATTTCTGACACAGGCACTAATAGACCAGCCAGTGAAATGTCTGCACCCAGTACCACCTGCACTCTCAGAACGTGATGGTTTCTATTTGACTCAGTACTTCTATTGGACTTCATGCCTTGGTGAGCTGTATGGATGGCTTGTTTCACCTGTGTCCTTGAATGCAAAGGGAAATGTCTCCCAGGCCGTGCTGTGAGCAGCTGGGCTGGAGTCAGTGACAACACACAGAGGAAGCCAGATCTCGGGAATCCAAAGCATTCTGTGCAGACTCTGCAGGAAACAGGAACAGATAATTCTAGCACCTCCCCCGCTGGATGAGGGGGATGACTGTGATGGAAGAGAGGGCTGTTGGCCAGAACAAGCCCCCACTGACTCCCGACACTGGCCCCGGGGCCAGGCAGTGGTTGATTTCTGAATAAAGTTGCCTCCGGAAGCAGAGTGACAAATGGCTCCCTAGCTCTGACTCTGAATGAAAAAGCCTGAGTGGCACAGCAAAGCGCTGCAGCGTCCTGTGTGACGGAAGAGGGCTCAGCCCAGCCTGTCTGCTGCCCTCCCTAGGTTCTCACCTACCCTGGGGACAGCCCCCGCCCCTGACCCCGCTGCTGACCCCACTGCTGACCCCGCTACTGACCCTGCCAAGGCCAGAAGGGACGTGGTGACCCAATGCTCCTGCACAGAAAATATAATGACCTAACCAGGCCTAGCAGAAGGACCGGTCAATTTGGTGAGCAGCCAGCGGGGAATAGCTCTGTCTCTCTAGCATTACTTCACTGTCTAAACTCCCCTGGAATTCTATTGGATACCTAAGTATTTCAACAAATGTGCTATCCCCCCTCTTCCTCTGAAGTAAGTGGCTGCTGTCATTCAGTTCAGCATCCAGCTGCTTATGCGAGGAATCAGCTGTGGTTGCTCTGTCTGCCAGTCTGTGTAGCAGGGGCCACCCTCCCTCCGCCCATGGAGCTTCCTCCTCACCCAAGCCCTGCCCCTCCCATGGGGTGTGGCCACAGCCTCCTTTGTTCCCATCCTTGCCCCATTCCCACCTCTCCTCCAGGAGAAACCAGAGCTCTGAAAACACAGCAGCTGGATAACGGCCTTCCTGAGCCCAGCCCTCCTGAGCCCACCCATCCTGAGCCCAGCCCTCCTGAGCCCACCCATCCTGAGCCCACCCCTCCTGAGCCCAGCCCTCCTGAGCCCACCCATCCTGAGCCCACCCCTCCTGAGCCCAGTCCTCCTGAGCCCACCCCCTCCTGAGCCCACCCATCCTGAGCCCAGCCCCTCCTGAGCCCACCCCTCCTGAGCCCAGCCATCCTGAGCCCAGCCCTCCTGAGCCCACCCATCCTGAGCCCAGCCCTCCTGAGCCCAGCCCTCCTGAGCCCACCCATCCTGAGCCCAGCCATCCTGAACCCAGCCCTCCTGAGCCCACCCATCCTGAACCCAGCCCTCCTGAGCCCACCCATCCTGAGCCCAGCCATCCTGAGCCCAGCCCTCCTGAGCCCACCCATCCTGAGCCCAGCCCTGCAGCTCCTGTCACTTCTGCGTTAACCATGTGTTTCTGATGCTTTGGCCTCTTGAGGCTCTGCTGACCCTGGAGAGGCTGCCTCTCCCCAGTTAGCCAGGTCCTACAGAGAGCAAATGACAGTACAAGCACCTTTCATATGCAAAGCATTTGAGCCAGAGCTCACACCCCACCACCCCACTAGGCTCCTGGCCACTGTTCCCTTGCCCTAATCACCCCAGGGCCAGGTACCAGACAAGTAGAAATGTTAGATGCCCAGGGCCTGCCAAAATTACTCAGACCAGCCAATCCTAAACTTGCTTATGATGCCTTGCCTGTTGTTTTCCATGAAAATCACAATCAAAGCTCCCACCAATGTTTCCCTTTACTCCCTCAGCCTCCTGACACACCTTGGTGCTTCCCCAGGGACCCCTATGGTGTGGAGGGCCCCAGCTGACTTTTCATTGGCAGTCATGTCTTGATCTGTTGGCCCTGCCCTTCTGAATAATAATAAAACCTACATTCTGAAACATCCTCAGAGGGGAAAGCCAAGGTCTTCTTGTGATCTTGGCTCTGCTGCCCACTCCGGAAACCACTGGTCACATGTGGCTATTGAGCATTTGAAATGTGGCTGCTCAAAACTGAGATGTGCTTTGAGTGTAAAATACACCCTCGGTTGACCAGGTGGGGTGATTTTCACCTGTAATCCCAGCACTTTGGGAAGCTGAGGTAGACGGATCACAAGGTCAGGAGTTCGAGGCCAGCCTGGCCAACACAGTGAAACCCCGTCTCTACTAAAAATACAAAAAAATTAGCCAGAGTGGTGGTGTGTGCCTGTAATCCCAGCTACTCAGGAGGCTGAGGCAGGAGAATCACATGAACCCGGGAGGCAGAGGTTGCAGTGAGCCGAGGTTGAGCCATTGCACTCCTGCATGGGTGACAGTGGGAGGCTCTGTCTCAAAAAATAAATAAATACATACATAAACACACTGGATTTTGAAGACTTAACACAAAATAAAAAATAATGCAAAATAGCACATCAATTAGTTTTTATATCAACCACATGTTGAAATAATAATATTCTAGCTATATTGGGTTAAGCAAAGCACATTAAAATTAATTTGTTTCCTTGCTTGTTTTTAGTACAGCTACTAAAAAATTGAAAATGATTCATGTGGCACCTATTCTTTTTTTTTTTTTTTTTGTCTTACTCTGTCTCCCAGGCTGGAGTACAATGGTGCGATTTTGGCTCACTGCAACCTCCGCCTCCTGAGTTCAAGCCTTCTCCTGCCTCAGCCTCCCAGTAGCTTGGACTACAGGCACCTGCCACCATGCCTGGCTAATTTTTTGTATTTTAGTAAAGATGGGGTTTCACCATGTTGCCCAGGCTAATCTCAAACTCCTGAGCTCAGGCAATCTGCCCATTTCAGCCTCCCAAAGTGCTGGGATTACAGGCACAAGCCGCCATGTCTGACCCCCCCATTCTATTTCCACTGGACACTGCTGGTCTAAGCCTCCTCTCCAACTCACCCTGCTGCCTTTCTGTCTCTGCATCCCTTCTCTGTCTCTTTCACTCCATCTGCTGCACACTGCCTTTTTTTGTGCCTCGCATTCCAAGGCAGCTACTGTCTCAGGACCTCTGCATGAGCCCTTCTCTCCAGCTGGAGTGAGCCTCCGGATTCCGGCAAGGCTGGCTGCCTCGCTCCCCTCTTGTCTTCACGGCACTGTCACCTCCTCAGCAAAGCCTGCCCTGGCTTACCACTCTAAAGTGTCCACATCACCCACATTCCCTGCTGTCTCTCTGCTTTATTTTTCATGCTTAATATGTATCTCTAGCTAATATTTGCTCATTTATCAAATGATCTATGTCTCCAGCAGCATGAAAGCTCACAAAGGCAGGGATTTTTGTCTCTTTTGTTCTCTGCTGCATCCTCTGTGCCTAGAAAGAACAGTGCTTCACACACGGTCACACTCAATAAATATTTGTTGAATGAATGAATGCAGAATACAGGCTTTTAGCCTCAGGGTACTCATTTTGAGTAAAGGAAGTCAAATATATGTGACAGATAAAAACAGTGCCGGAGGCATTGGGAAGCAGGTGAGCAGCCTTCAGGGAGTCGGAACCGGGCCAGTGGAGCAGGACAGTCACGGCAGAGAGGCCCTCAGACCCACTTCGACCGGCTGCAGTCAGCAGAGGTAGGAGGAGGGCGCAGCAGGCTGCAAAGAAGAGAAGAGAGCATTTTCATTTTCTTACAGCTTCCCAGAAAGTGTGTGGGACTTGCTTCCTGAACTCAACCCTTGGTACTGTGGCTTGATTCTATGAGTGGGATTTGATGCAGTGATGAAGTATCGGCCCGACTTGCAGGCCAAGTGGCCCAGAGGGTTCCTGTAGAGTCTCAGGCCCCATCCCAGAACAACTGACTAAAATTTGCATTTTAACCGCATTCCTGACAAATCCAATGCACAGTGCATGCCAAATTGTAATATGTGCCATCAATAGAGGAACAGAAAGACAAAATGTGGTATACGCACACAATGGAATATGTTAGAAAAATTTTCTTCTTTTTTTTTGTGAGACAGAGACTTACTTTGTCACCCAGGTTGGAGTGCAATGGTGGGATCACAGCTCACTGCAATCTCGACCTCCCAGGCTCAGGCGATCCTCCACCTTAGCCTCCTGAGTAGCTGGGAAGGAAATTCTGCCACACTAACTTTGAGGATATCGTGCTAAGTGAAATAACCAAATGCAAAGGACAACTTTTGTACATTTTCACTTAGATGTTGGAAATAAGCTGGCAAATCCATAGTGACAGAAAGTAGAATGCTGGTTGTCAGGAGCTGGAGGGGTTAGGGAGAATGGAGGATTGCTATTTAATGGATTCAGAATTTCAGTCTGGGAGGATGAAAAGAGTTCTGTGGTTGGATGGTGGTGATGGCTGCACAACAGTGTGAATGTACTTAAAGCCACTGAACTGAACACTTAAAAATGGGTAAGATAGGAAGATTTGTTTTACACATGCACACACACACACACACACACACACAGTTTTTGAGATGGAGTTTCACTGGTTGCCCAGGCTGGAGTGCAATGGCGCAATCTCAGCTCGCTGCAACCTCCGCCTCCTGAGTTCAAGCGATTCTCCTGCCTCAGCCTCCCAGGTAGCTGAGATTACAGGTATGTGCCACCATGCCTGGCTAATTTTGCATTTTTAGTAGAAACAGAGTTTCATCATGTTGGCCAGCTGATCTTGAACTCCTGACCTCAGGTGATCCACCTGCCTCCCAAAGTGCTGGGATTATAGGTATGAGCCACCATACACCCGGCCATGTTATATATATTTTACCATGATAATAAAAAAAGTGTGCTCACAAGTCTCCTATACTGCGGCCTGAGAATCTGCATTGCTAAAAGTTTCTGAGTGGTGCTGATGCTGCTGGTCCCAGGGTCACTGCATAGCAGACTCAGGTCAGTACCTCCACCTCACAGGATCGGGATCCATCATCAGGCCAAGGTGAAACGTCATGTATTCTCTTCCCCCCAAGCTCATTCTTCTCGGTTAATACCAGCTTGGACCATAAACACCAGGAGCTCCTGCGCTCCACCCTCCACTGGGTGAGTGACCTCTCTTCCTTGAAGGCTCCGTTGAGTTAACCTGACTTCAGCAGCACCTCCACCCGGGCGCCCACACAGGGATTTCTCGGCCACATGAAAGTGAATATTCCCTGAGCAGAGGTTTGCAGAGCTTACGATATAGAATGCTCATACAGGTCAATCAAGAATGAGAAACACCCTAATGTGAAAATGGCTAAGAGGGGTAATGAAGAAGCATTTAATAAAATAAGAAATACAGGCTGGACACAGTGGCTTATGCCTGGAATTCCAATACTTTGGGAGATCAAGGTGTGAGGATCACTTGAAGCCAAGAGTTTGAGACCAATAGGGCAACAAAAAGTAAAAAATTAGCCAGGTGTGATGACACATGCCTGTAGTCCCAGCTACTCGGGAGGCTGAGGCAGGAGAATCACTCTATCCCAGGAGGTCGAGGCTGCAGTGAGCCATGATTGTGCCATTGCACTTCAGCCTGGGCAACAGAGTGAGAACTTGCCTCAAAAAAAAGAAAAAGAAAAAAAAGAAAGATGGCCAAGAAGTGTCAGAAATGAAAACTCTAGTAATCAAACATGGAAGAAAATAATAAGAATGCATTTTTTTTTATAGAGTGGGTTGGAAAACAAAATAAAAAGAATTGTAACCCATGCCAACTTCAGTATGAAGAAAATGATGCCAATTCTCAGATTAGAGGGACCCTAGATCAGTACATTTGTGGAACAATTTGGTAATATGTATCAAGAGCCTTAAAAAGATACGTACTCTTCAAATAATCCCACTTCCAGCAGTTTGTTCTTTGGAAACAAGCAGACATGCGCACAAAGACACATGCGCAAGATTACTCACTGCAGTGTTGCTTATAGTCGCAAAGAGAATCTTAGCTTCCTAGTTGGTAAATTTATTATATCTATGTAAAAGAATATTAGACAGCCATTTTAAATGATTCTGTGGGTGATCATTCCGTCTTTACTTATTTGGAATAATTCGTGTTTGAGCTGAAAAAGCGGTTTAAAGAGCCATTTGTTGCCATCTTCATGTCCAGGAGTACCCAATGTTTAGCTGCCACTTGAAAGTAAAAACAGACAGTATTTGGTGTTCTGTTCCTGGGCTAATTCTCTTAGGGTAATGCCCTGCAATGGCTTCCATGTGGCTGCATAGGACATGATTTCTTTCTTTCTTTTTTATGGCTAGATAGTATTCCATGGTGTCTATATGTCGCATTTTCTTTATCCAATCCACCGTGGATGGATTGGAAAAATCCATAGTTACAAACGGAGAATTAATCCACCGTGGATGGCATCTATGTTGATTCCATGTCTTTGCTCCTGTGCTGTGATGAAGAGGCACATACATGTGTCTTTTTGGTAGAACTATGTGTTTTCTTGTACATATATATCTACTTTTATGTGTGGAAAGGAGGGGGAGCAAGGGTTCCAAAACTAACTGTTGGGTACTAAGCTGACTACCTGGGTGATGGAACATTTATAGCCCAAACCTCAGCCTCACACGGTATACCCAGGTACTGGCACATGTACCCCCTGAATCTAAAATAAAAGTTCAAAAATAAATAAAATAAAATCAACAGAACCATTCATATATATGAATTAAATTTGTTTGAAAAGGATAGACGACACATATTTTTACATAGGGAAAGTCTGGAACGTATGTCACAGTGATTATCTCTTGGTAGAAAGATTGGGAGTTATTTTAGTTCTATTTCTGTTTGTTGCTTATCCATCTTACCTAATTTTTCTGCAATGATTATGTATTACTAGAGTTTGGTTTCTTTAAAACAGTATCTCCCACATTGGCTCATGAAAAGAGCATGAAAAGAAACCATAGTTACCAAGAGGAAAGGTGTGTACCAGGCTGAGGTCTTGTGTAACATGGTATCATGCAGGTAAACCAAAAAGGCAATAATTGGACTGAATGTCAAGGGAAGAACCATTCAGGGAAGCAGCAATCACTTTGGAAGAAGTAGAGTCCCCGTGTTTACCAAGCTCCAGGCACCAAATGTAAGCAAGGACTCAGTGAATTTGCAAACAGCACACTGCTGTCGGCAGAAAGCTGGCTTCCCTTCTGCCAGTCGCTGCTACCATTTCATGGACACTGGCCAGGCGGCAGCTGCGGGGCTCAGCACTGCACCATGTTCTCTCATCTAACCCCAGTGATAACCCTGAGAGATGAGCACGGTGCCCTGTGGCACGGGCTGGCTAGTGGGTGCCCGAGCCTCTTGTTGTTGCTGTTTTAATTTTTTTAATTGACAAATAAAAAATGTATATATTTATTGTGTACAACTTGTTGTTTTGAAATATGTATATATTGTAAAATGACTAAATAGAGCTCATGGACCTATGCATGATCTCACATGCATTTCATGTTTTCATTTTGAGAACACAAAATCTACTCTCAGTGATTTTCAAGAATACAATACATTGTTAGCTGTAGTCACCATGCTGTGCAATAGGTCTCTTGAAATTACACCTCCAAGGTGAGCTGAAATGTTGCACCCTCTGACCAACATCTCTCCAACCCTTGACCCACCACCTCTAGTAACCACTGCGCTACTCTTTCCTTTTATCAATTCCATTTTTTAAAACTCCACATGAGTGAGATTATGTGGTATTTGTTTCTCTTCCTGGCTTACTTCACTTAGCGTGATGTCCTCCAGGTTCATCTATGTTGTCACAAATGGCAGGATTTCCGTTTTTTTTTTTTTTTTTTTTTTTTTTTTTTTTTTTTAAGACTAAGTAGCCGAGCTCCATGGCTCACACTTGTAATCACAGCACTTTGGGAGGTTGAGGCAGGTGGATCACTTGAGGTCAGGACTTCGAGACCAGCCTGGCCAACAAGGTGAAACCCTGTCTCTACTAAAAATGCAAAGTTAGCCGGGTGTGGTGGTGCGTGCCTATAATCCCAGCTACTTGGGAGGCTGAGGCAGGAGAATTACTTGAACCCAGGAAGTGGAGGCTGCAGTGAGCTGGGATCGTGTCATTGCACTCCAGCCTGGGCAACAAGAGCAAAACTCTGTCTAAAGCAAAAACAAAATAAAACAGAACAAAAAAACAACTCCATTGTGTATATACACAACCTTTATTTATCCATTCGTTTGCAGATGGACCCTTAGGTTAATTTCCTATCGCAGCCGCGGTGAACAGTGCTGCAGTGAGTATGGAAGTGCAGACAGCTTTTTGACAAACTGATTTTCCTTTCCTTTGGATAACTGTTTACCCAGTAGAGGGATTGCTCGATCAGAAGCCTGAATTTGAATCTTGTCTTCCTGATTGCAAAGCCCTCCTCTCCCCAAGACCCTTCACTCCCTCTCCTACCTCTCTGTGTGAGCAGAGCCTCCTCAAATAAGAGACGGGCACCTTCTCCTGGCAACAGGCACACAGCAGGACACCGACCCTTCCAGACCCTTTGTCCCTTTGCCTTAGGGTCCACCGAAACAGGGACTTGTCCCTGTAGATCCTGTTTATTTTTGCGGCAATCCAAGGGGTTTGATTTTGATGGTAGAGTCCTCGAATGTTCCCACAGCAACCTGGACGCATCCCAGCAATGTTGTGAGAGAGCCACAATCCAGCTGGGGGCGAGGTCATGGTCACAAGGTGGACACCCGTGGGCGGGGAAGCCTGGCAGGCACGGGTCTCCTGCAAGGATCTGTGTGATCCCCCGCCTGCCCTACCAGTCACACCGCCGGTCAGCCAGAAACAATGGGAATGCCAGGAAGTAATTGAGAGCAATATTGGTGTGCATTTCTTTTTCTTTCTTTTTTTTTTTAATATATATTTTATTGCATTTTAGGTTTGGGGTACATATGAAGAATATGCAGGATTGTTGCATAGGTACATACATAGCAATGTGGTTCGCTGCCTTCCTCCCCCATCACCTATATCTGGCATTTCTCCCCATGTTATCCCTCCCCCAACTCCCCCAACCCTCACTGTTACGCCTCTAGTCACCCCCCCATGGACCTCAGTGTGTGATGCTCCCCTCCCTGTGTCCATGTGTTCTCATTGTTCAACACCTGCCTATGAGTGAGAACATGTGGTGTTTGATTTTCTGTTCTTGTGTCAGTTTGCTGAGAATGATGGTTTCCAGTTTCATCCATGTCCCTACAAAGGACACGAACTCATTGTTTTTTATGGCTGTGTAGTATTCCATGGTGTATATGTGCCACATTTTCCTTATCCAGTCTATCATTGATGGGCATTTGTGTTGGTTCCAAGTCTTTGCTATTGTAAACAGTGCTGCAATGAACATTCTTGTGCATGTGTCTTTATAATTGAATGTTTTATAATCCTTTGGATATATACCCAATAATGGGATTGCTGGGTCAAATGGAATTTCTATTTCTAGGTCCTTGAGGAATCACCACACTGTCTTCCACAATGGTTGAACTAATTTACACTCCCACCAACAGGGTAAAAGTGTTCCTATTTCTCCACATCCTCTCCAGCATCTGTTGTCTCCGGATTTTTTAATGATCGCCATTCTAACTGGCTTGAGATGGTATCTCAATGTGGTTTTGATTTGCATTTCTCTAATGACCAGTGATGAGGAGCATTTTTTCATATGTTTGTTGGCCTCATGTGTGCATTTCTTTAGTGCGGAGTTCAGAACATCCGGGGCCTCAGTGCAAGGCTGTGCAGTGACTACCCCTGAGCTCCTGGGCGTGGTTTCATAGGCTGCAATGAGAAGGCCTATGTGGCCCTGACTCCCTCCAACCACTCTCTGCAGGAAAACTAGAATAATCTATTTGGAACTCAAACAACAGCCCATGGTATCCAGAACTCAGTTTTTTTGAGTAACTTCAACAATGTAGAACACAACCAAGAGCTAGATGTGAAGCAGAGAAACAGATTTTCTGGTGTTTTTTTTTTAACTTTGTGAAGTGATGAATGTGTTAATTGATGGTGGTAATTAGCTGTTTATTTATTTATTTATTTATTTTTATTATTTTTTTTTTGAGACGAAGTCTCACTTGTGATCTCGGCTCACTGCAACCTCCGCCTCCCAGGTTCAAGCAATTCTTCTGCCTCAGCCTCCCTAGTAGCTGGGATTACAGGCGCCTGCCACCACACCCAGCTGATTTTTTGTATTTTTAGTAGAGACAGGGTTTCACCAGGTTGGTTAAGCTGATCTTGAACTCCTGACTTCAAGTGATCCACCTGCCTTGGCCTCCCAAAGTGCTGAGAATATAGGCATGAACCACCACACCCGGCCAGTAATTATTTCTCATTGTAGACACATATGAAACCATCACATTGTACACCTTAAAAACATATAATTTTTATTTGTCAATTATATGTCAATGGAGCTGGAAAAAAAAACATTTTAAAATTAAAATCAAAAATATTACACACTGGCAAGTGAATCAGGCTTCTCAGAGCAATTTGCTCTTCTCTGTTACACCCTCCTAGTCAGTTTGGTTACCTGGTGTGATAGTCAATTTTATGTGTCAACTTGACTGGACCAGGGGGGTGCATAGACATCTTGTGAAACATTATTTCTGTGTCTGTGAAAGGGCCTGTTTCGGGATGAGATTGACAATTGACTTGGTGGACTCAGTATAGCAGACTGTCCTCTCCAATGTGGGTGGGTGTGTTGGTCTATTCTCATGCTCCTAATACAGACATACCCGAGATGGGGTAATTTATAAAGAAAAGAGATTCAACAGACTCATGGTTCCACATGGCTAAGGAGGCCTCACAATCATGGTGGAAGGCAAAGGAAGAGCAAAGGGACATTTTACATGGTGGCAGGCAAGAGAGCATGTGCAGAGGAACTCCCATTTATAAAACCATCAGATCTCGTGAGACTTATTCACTATCACGAGAACAGGACAGGAAAAACCCACCTCCATGATTCAATTACCTCCCATGATGGGATTCCTCCCACACCACGTGGGAATTATGGGAGCTACAATTCAAGATGAGATATGGGTGGGGACACAGCCAGATCCTATCAGTGGGCATCCTCCAATCCATTAAGGATCTGAGTCAAAGAAAAGGTGGAGGAAGGAGGAAGTCACTCCTGCTTTTCTGCCTGACTGCCTGAGCTGGGACATCTCATCTCATCTTCTTTGCCCTCAAACTGGGGTTCACACCATTGGCTCCCCAGGTTCTCAGGCCTTTAGACTCAGACTGGATGACACCATAGCTTTTCTGGGTCTCCAGCTTGCAGATGGCAGATTGTGATTGCATGAGCCAATTTCTCATAATAAATCTCTCTCTCACACATGTAGCTCCTATTTGTTCTATTTTGAAGAACCCTCACTAATACATCTGCTTTCTCAGCCAACAGAAGGTAAGAAGATCCTGTGAGCAAAGTGGATGCCTCTCCCAGCCCCCTCCTATGGGGCCTGTGCACCTGTCCCTTGTCCCCTTGCACCTTGGAATATAGGCTGTTAGACACTCACAAGTGCCCCCTTCTCAGGAGAACTGTCCTTGGCAGAACAAAATCCAATTTGCCCAAAGGGTACAAGCAGCCCCATCTCCACCCCAGAGAATCTTGCAGCCAAGGACTGACTGACACAGGGAACAAAAGCTCGGCTGCCTGACCTTAAAGGGAGCCAACTGTGGATGCAATTCCTGCTCCTGAGCTCCGGGTGCCACCCACCCCCAGCTGAGATGCATCCTTGCAGAGGTTTCCCCCTGTCTGGCCTTTCTCCTGAGAACATGTCCTCAATCAATCATGGGCATCAGAATCCTCATCTCAGGATCTGCTTCTAGGAAGCCTGAGCTGGAGTGGAGGGGTTGAAGGAGAGATGTCCATGCACCATTAGCAAAGGAACCACCACCCACTGTTTCCACACTGGCTGCTGAGTGATCCAGCCTGCACTCACACCAGACAGCAGGTCCACCCCAGAGCCCACCAACCAGCTCCTCATCTTGAGTTGGCCCACTGGCCTCCATCCCATGGACAGCAGCTGCCATTGGCCGCCCTGGCTTTCCCCTGGCTCCTGCTGGTCCTGCTGTGCTCTCTGCAATGTATTCTCTTCAAGTCCCCAGAGAAAGCACATGGGACACATTACTGCCTGGCTCAAACTACCCAGTGACCTCCACCCAATTTGGAATACAGTCCTGCGTGACTCACAGACGTGAGCCAGCATGCCGGGCCCCTGCCCACCTCACCCTCTCATCTCCCTGCCATCCTTCCCCTGCATCCCTCCTGGCAGCCCCATACCCTTACCCCTCTGTGGGCATCCAGAACCATCCCAAGAGTGTCTTGAACAGTGCAGATCTTGGATGCCCCGGGCATACTGCCTGGAAAGCTCCCTGTCATTTCTTCAGGGTGTGCTTGGGCATCGCTTCCCACTAGAAGCACCCTGGGTCTCTCTGTGTGCATCCTGGCGGCTCACATCCTCGGTCAGAACAAGCGCTTGTGTCCTCAGCATCCTCAAGCCCAAGAGGGCAAGAGTGTGAATCCTTCTTTCATAGCTGCGTAATGGGTGCTCAGTAATAATGTGTATGACACATGAACGAACTGGCAGCTCAAAGCCTGATATCAAGTTCTCAGAAAGCGTAGCCATCTGGGGCCACCTAGTGTAGAACAAAGAGCCCTGGCCACTTGCTCCCATGGCTCCTAAAAGCTGTGCTGCAGCAGAGTCCAGAACTGTCTATTCTGACACAGAAAAGGAGAAACTAGCAGGCTTTCTGGGAAATGCAGATTTTAACTGGACATGTTCCAATTCCCTGTGTGGTTGCTCTGGCCTCTTTAAACAAGCAGGTAGGCTGTACCTCAAACTGATGGTTCCCTCTGTCTGGGACACCCCTCCCAGGCACCTGCATGGCCTGAACCCTCACTTCCCTTGCCTTTGAGGTGACTCAGGTGCCTCTCAGTGGGACCTTCCCAGCCACACTATTTAACACCTCCACTCTCCTGTCCCTCGCTCTGCAGCACCTGATCCCCTTCTCTGCTCTGTTCTCCTGCACTGCGGTTCTCCTCCTCCAACGCAAAGGTTATTTGACTTATTTGTCTTGTTTGCCATCTGTTTCCTGGTAGGGTATCCACTCCAGGAGCCAGGGTTTGTGTTTTCTGTATTGTTCAGTGCTGTATCCCCCCGTCAGCCCAGTGTCTGGTACACAGCAGGTGCTCAATAACTGTGTGTTGAATGAATGTATAAATGGAAACAGTGACATCTAGCTGAGGACATACAGTCAGGGTAATGCAAATGTTCAGACTAGATTCAGGAAGCATACAGCCCAGAAGCAGAAGTGTGGAAGCAGTGCTGGGCAGGTGGCCTGATGACGGGGAGAGCTTCATGAAGACGGAACCACACAGTCCTGGCCTACTGCCTTTGCCTTCTCTCTCAATGAAAATGACCCTAAAACCAGAAATGGAGCAAGACCTCAGTACTGGTATCAATTAGCTCTGACACACTCATGAGGGAAGATAAGTTGTATTTTTTTATTTTTCACAATACCATTTCTTCAAGGGTTAGCAGGAAATCCAGTCTCCATGATTTGGGAAAGGCCTCTTCCCCACAGCATCATTCTAGAGTCCCTGGAGGGTGGTACATAGCAGTGCCCTGCAGGCCACTTATGGTATCTCCTTGTCCTGACTCAGGCCAGCCATGAGGCAGCGTGGAGCTCCCCCAGGCAAACCTCTCACCCTCTTCCAGCCCTGGCCAGAGAGGCCAATCTTGAGTCCTGGATATCTGGAAGGTGTGGTTCAAAAAGGAGGAGGAAAGAGTGGCCTGGGAGCTCTCCATCAGTTCAGACAGGTGGACCCATGCAGGGTCTCCTGGGCAACTGAGAGGCTTGCTGGAGGCACAGGGGCATGGCAACGGGTTCATAAGGAATCCCAGGGAATGGTTTGAGGCAAAAGTACTGTGGATATTCAAAGGGAGAAGGAGCAGAGAAGAAGGAGGATACCAAAAACCACAGAGCAATGAAAATGAGCTTGAGTCCTTACAAAAGTCTGGATTATATTAACCAAAACATGGCATATTATCAAATATTAATATCATGTTTCATGTATAAGGAAAGGAATGAATGATTCCGGGAAGTTAACTTGTATTTGATTGACGTCACACCTCATTCCATTGCTTGCTAGCCTAAAATGCAGCATAAAAGAGAGTACCTTAATTTTGGCAAGAAGATTTCCATCTCCTAGATATTTGCCACTGTAGAGAAGTTGTGGAAATGTACCACATACGTCACACTTGCCACACACCAACTGTGTTTGGCTAGACATTGGAGTCACGAATATGAATAAAACATGGACCTTGCCTTAGAGAACCTCAGCCTGGTGAGTGAGACAGCTATATATAAAAAAGTAATTATGATACACTTTGATAAATGCTGTAATTGAGTCATTTAGAAAGGGCTATGCATGGCGAGACAACCAGGTGACTTTGTAGCTGGTCGAAGAATATTAATTATTCAACATCAATGTGGAAGAAAATCTCTACCTCCCTCACCACAAAACTTTATAACAGTTCTGTGTTGTGCAAACACTTTTCAAGACTTAGATGAAGATACCAAAGTCATGTTGATCAAATTTGCCAGTGATGTCAACTTGTGAGGATAGCTCATACATTGACCATGCATCAAGTTGCAGGAAGAACTCTGAAACCTAGAAAAGGTATGTCAACATTAAAAGATAACATTTGTTAAGGAAAAATGTAAAGTCATCACTTACTTTCAGATATGATTTTTGGAGAAGTTCTGGAAAGGGTTCTAGAGGGTTTAGACGTCTGCAAGTTCAACATAACCCAGTCTTATTAAAGGACTACTAAATGGTGAAGCAGTCACCTTGGGGCTGCTATAATAGTGTGATGTCCAGAAAAAAGAAGGTATTAGTTCTGTGTTAGTCCCACTTTATTCTGCACTGATTAGATGGCTTCTGGAGTCTTTACTAACTGAAGGCACTCCACTTGGGTGGCAAAGTCCAGAGACCACAAAAATGGAGAAGCAATTGAAGCCCCAACAATCGGGGGTCATCTGGCTCCATCTGGCAGCACAGGAGAAGCATGAAGTGAGATCTGTCCCTCTGCCACTCCCCTGCTCCTCCCCAGAACCGAGGGGCCTGTGTTGATGACAGCCCTTGCCCACAGACTAGCGGGATCTAGAAAGTTTCCATAGTTCTGTGGTAAGGGTTCCATGCCGTGCTCTGGCACTGTAGTCAGAACTCTCTTTATTCCCTCTGTGAAAAGGACTGGTTGGCTTCCTTTTGCTCAGGTCTCTTGGGTATTTTAAGGTTTCCCTGATGTCAACTAGTGCCTGGTGCTGGCTTCTTGCCCTTCCCTTCCAGTCCCCCATCTCTGAGGAGTCACAACACTGATGGAGTCCCTTGGACAAGCTGGCCATGCACCAGGAGTGCTCTGTTTCTGCACATCTGTCCTTTTCCATCTGCCCCAATCTCTGCTTCCCTTGGTTCTTGATGGCTACTGGATGAGATATGTCATCCAGTAGCTTTCATTTGATCTCTAAATATCCATTTCCCTTCTGCCTTGTACTTGCTCCAGCCAGCGCCCCAACACATGAGAGCATGCATGAAATGTACATGCACCCACATGTGCATGCACAAACACACTGATTCCCCTGCCCTGGGCTGTAGTCCTAGCCCCTCAAATGCAGAGGGCTTTGATCTACTGTGCCAGTGGGCAAACCAGGGCAGATAGGTAATCATTGCTCTGTGGCAATATTCAGCTCTGTAAGAGAAAGGATTAATGTTAAGACTCCTTGGCTCAGGAATATTGTGGGAGGGATTTCTATGTTTGTAGGAGTTGGACCAGGACAGCTGCCCCAAATCTGGATGTTACATCATCTGGTTTAAATGTAGATCCCAGGGCCCACTCCAGACCTGCTGTTATGGTTTGGCTCTGTGTCCCCACCCAAATCTCATCTTGTAGCTCTCATAATTTATGGGAGGGACCTGGTGGGAGATAATTGAATCATGGGGGCAGGTCTTTTCAGTGCTGTTCTCGTGGTAGTGAATAAGTCTCATGAGATCTGATGGTTTCAAAACTGGGAGATTCCCTGCACAAGCTCTCTCTTTGCCTGCTGCCATCCATGCAAGATGTGACTTGCTCCTCCTTGGCTTCCACCATGATTGGGAGGCCTCCCCCAACCATGTGGAACTATAAGTCCATTAAACCTCTTTCTTTTGTAAATTGCCCAGTCTCAGGTATGTCTTTATCAGCAGCGTAAAACACTCTAATATACCTACTTATGTGAGAATTCAGAACGGGGGGGTAGGAATCTGTATGCTCAGCAAGGTTACCAGATTTTTTGATGCAGTTGGTTGTGAGACTGGCAACTCAGATCCACTGGATTAGAGGATCTTGCCTCTAAAGTAAAGATCACATTTGTGCTTTTCATTATGATGATTCTAAGAGGTTGAGAAACTGTTCAAAATATTACGGAGTTTAAAGAGCTAAGTTTCAAAGCTCATTCCTCAACACCAAGTCAGAATTGCACTGTTCCTCAGATTCTAGGATGTGGCTGCTGCTAGGGACTACTTCCTGCTCCAGCTGGAAGGTCAAGTGCACAAGCCAGGTCTTTCCCAAGGCTGAGTTGCCAGAGCATTTCAGGGTGAATTCCCTGGAGCACTGGCATGGTCTTGCCTTGTGACGCACCCTGGGCCATTGCCTGCCTCTGCAGATGTCTGGGAACAGCTGTGAGCATCTGCCTTCCTTTGTGACCTGGTGAGGTCCGAGGTGAACCCATGGTGTCAGGCCAGAGCCAGCACATGGCTAAAGGACTGTGATTGTGCAGGAGACTGGATCTCATTTCCTTTGGGAGCTCAGCCTATTCTCCTCTCTCTCAGTGTCTGGCCTCAGTTTTCTTCTCCCTAAAGCAAAGACTCTGAATTCCCATTATTGAGTACTTGAGATTAGCATCTCTCCATATTTACAGATGTAATATGTAAATATCTCACATATTTAAAATTATAAATAATGTGTACCAATATAATGTGCATAAGTGTGTGTATATATATATATCATTTATCTACCTGTCTCTCTATCTGCAATGTCTGACATTTATCTATCAATTCCTAACCCTTCTATCATGGGTGTGGATTCTCTTTGAATATATCACCTTGACACAAATGAAATGTTTCCCACACCCAAAAAGTGGCTAATAATAATCAGCATTATCCACAGTCACAGTAGAGCAACTGTACTTTCTAATGTTACATTTCATCTCATGATACACTGATAAGATACCAATAAATGTATGCAAATAAACCAGAACACATTTTATTAATGCTGGATTGAAAGGGACAGTCTTTTACTGAACCAGCCCAGAGCAGTTGTAGCAATAGCTGCAATAACCTACAATTTGGGACACAAAGAGGACAGGCGGAGGGGGAAGCATCCAAGAGCTTAGATGTCCCTGGAGCACTTCATGGGAATGAATGTGCATTCAGAAGTTCAGAAATACCACAGCAGCTGCTCAGAACTATTGATGCCCATGAAATTCATCCACCATAAATCCAGGGCCTTGAGAGGATTTGTGCATGAATTTGGAGGTCAAACAAGGATTTTCTAATATCAAAGGAACATGCCAAGTGAGTCAGAGACTCTCTGGCGTTTGTGAGAAAGCAAAAGCAAGTGCAGGGTCCTGCCGGTCCACCATCTGCAGGACAGCGAGCACCCTGCCAAGAGCTCGGGGGGCCCAGGGGCCTCCTTGTCAACAGACAAGACTACATTCTCCTCTCTCCCTGCTTCCCCCAAAGGGGTGGTGTGTCATGGGATGGATCAGTGTGACGTTCTGTCAAAGGCATCCCTTATAGATGAGGAGTCAGAAGAGTAGAATCTCTGGCCCAGCTTGTCTTTGAGGTTCCTTGGCTGGCTTTGACAACCATTCCCTCAGCCCAGGGCAGTGCCCAGCCCCACACAGGGTATGTCACCCTTATTCTTCAGGGAAATCAGGTTTATATTTGTCGCCAGTTTGTGAGTCATATCTCATATCAGATGGTTTAACAGGGTCAGCAATGAGAGTGTGGCACTTCCTGACTGCACATTAAGTGGGGTGTGTTAGGGATGTGGGGGAGATGGGTGTGGACAGGGCCAGCCATCCAGTTACTGCCTTGGGCGCCCCACAAGGTGCAATAGGAGGATCCTCAGAAAAGACCCTGCCCCTAAAATATCTTTCCCAACAGGGGGACCATGGTGCCTGAGTTCCCACCATTACTTACTTTTTTTCCAATTAAATTACTTCACAAAGTTATGGATCAATTGGGAGGGGTAAGGAATTCCATGAACAGTTGTCTAGTCCCAGTTAGCTTATAAGATTAGTTAAGCAGATCCTGCAGAGGCGGACGACAGTTCAGCTTTTGGGGGTAGTCCAGATCAGAGTGTGGCTTGCAGGGCAGCCCTGTGCCCATGCAGAACAAGGGCACTGGCAACTAGCTGGGGGCAAGGGAGTGTGGAATTGGTCAAAATAGTCTGCGGGTCTCCACAATGAAAGATTTTCATAATGAGTGATGCCAAAGTCAACTCTACTTGAAGTTTCTAACCTTTAAAATGAGGTGAAGGAAATAAATGCAAGCAGAATTGGTTCAAAAAGCAGCACAAAATCATCCTGAAAAACAACTTATTCTCATCACCAGAAATCATTTGCTGATTGTTAGGCTCAGGATCTGGAGAAAAGCGTTCCGCAGATTCAATCTCTGTCTCCCCAAAGCCTGTCAATCTAAGAGAAACACAGAAGTAGGACACAGACAGCAGGAAAAAACATCAAGATGTGAATGGGCGGTGAGATATTTACAGCCAGTGTAACTCTGGAATGCACAGCTGCAATCCTCAGTGCAGCTGGGAAATGGAACCGGGGAGGTCCATCCATCAATCCATCCTTCGTTCCGTCCGCAGTGCTCACTGAGTGCCAGCCATGTGCCAAACCCTGCACTGAGAATGTGAGGTGTGGTAAAATGGAAAACAAGATCCTTACTCTCAAGGAGGTTACCATGCAGAGGGAAGCTAAGGCGCACACACACACACATACACACACACACACACACACACACACACACACACGTGCGCATGGAGAGGTAAGAGCACAGCAATGGAGTTACACAGGCTACCATCAGAATCCAATTTCAAGATGCCACTCTGAGCCAACATTTCCTCTTCTGTAATAAGGGGGTAGTATCATGCACCTCACCGGGTCATATAAACACTGAAGTTGCTAATAAAAAGTCCTAGTGCAAGAATGGACCTAATCAATATTCATTCCCCTCCTTTCTTCCACAGATGACTGCGATGCAAGGAAGAAGCTGATGTGTCACAATACATATCAGTATTCTGAAAGTTTAAAGAATGGAGGTGCAATTATTTACAGCTGGGAGAGGCAGGGGCTCAGGAAAGAGTTCACAGAAGAGGTGGCATTTGAACTTGGCTTTGAAGATGAGCAAATCTGGATATGTAGAAACAGAAGAGGTGGAGTGACAGGTAATGCTGGGAGGTGATGAGAGATCATGCCATGGGGGGCCTGGAGTGCCAGGCTAACGAGGAACTTCAAGTGTAAGCAAAGGGGTTTCACCAGGAAAATGAGAACAGTCAAGCGATACTTTAATATACACATCTTATAGCTGGTTTCTTATCTATTGAAGAATTCTGAGCAATTCTAGAGTCCAGAAGGTGTGACAATAGGCAATGATAATCTACACTATGGTGATGAAGATGGAACAAAAGGTATCTGGAGAGGCACCAAAGAGGATGTGTGGGTGAGAGCATAGGGAGTTATTTGCTGTGTGTAGCCTTAGTGACAGGAAGAATGGTGTCCTCTGTAGACAGAAACAGGGAAAATACAGATGACAAAGATGATACTGAAGGTCACGCTGGCAGATTCTGTCCTGGGTTACTCAGACTTCTGAGAAGAGGGTGCCTGCAGGCAACTGGTGTTCTAACTGGAGCTCAGAGGACAGATTCCTAGGCAGAAAGGCTTGTGAGTCATCAAGGTGGATGGAGAGATGAAGAGAAGAGAGAGGGCTGAGGACAGAGCTCTGGGACATGGACATTGTGGAGGTGGAGGAGGAAGTGGGAGAGGAGGGGACAAAGAAGCTGTAATGAGAGAGCCAGGAAGACTGGAGAATGCAGTGTTGTGGAAGCCAAAGAAGGAGGAGCTCCTGGCAGAAGGAAGAGGTGGCTTAGGGACCAACAGGCAGAGAGGTTGAGAAAGGAGGAGCAAGTGTGTAGTTTTGCAATTTAAGGCTTATGGATGATACCTCTCTTACATTCTTATTCATTTTTGTCCTTGAAGGTTTGTTTTTGCTTTTGGGTTTTTGCATGGATTATTTCTGTAATAACAATGACGAGATTGCTAATGACCTTGCAGAGCTAAAACCAGACTGTAAATGTCTCAGGGCAGATTGCAAGGTTAGGAAGTATAAGCAATGATTGTAGATTGCTCTTGAAGAAGTCGCACAACAAAGAAGAGAAAGAAAAGTAGTGTAAGCCAAGGGAAGGTTTCAGTGGATAATGTGCTAGAAGCTGCCTACCTTTGAGAAAACAGATTATGAAATTTCCAGGAATTCTATGAGCTACTTGTTAAACTGGCTCTGAAATATGCCCATGATTGGAGTGTTTACACTACAGAAATTGGCAAATACTACAAATCAGCCACCTCCCCCTCATGCCTAGGCAATTGTTACACACTTACCAGCACACCACTGTTTCTAGGCTGGGTGGATGAATACCATGGACAGGAAGGGATTGAAAGGTGGATTGAGTAGAGGGATATGAGGTTGGGGAGAGGGGAAGGGAAACACTTCCAAGATTTAGAAAGTGCCAGGTGTCACTGTGCCAGGTGGGGATACTGAGGTTGGGGAGCATGAGTGATTGTGAGGGTAGTATGTGGAAAGCATCATTGCATGGACTTGGGTGATGGAGTTATTAAACCTCCTAACCCACCTGGCTCAATTGAGCAACAACTCCACATCTCAGAATAGAAAGAAATTAGGTCAGAACTAAAAAAAATTATGCTTGAAGAAAAATAAATTTTTAATCACTTTATTGAGGTATGATTGGCATACAAAAAGCTGTAGATATTTAATGTATACAACTTACTGTGTTTGGAGATAATTATACGCCATGAAACCATCAAACCGTCATCACTATGGATACCATAAATATATCCCTCAACTCCAAAAGTTTCCTCCCATCCTCTTTGTCTTTCTTTTTTCAACTTTTTTGGTAAGAGCACTTAATATGAGATCTACCCTCTTAGAAAAATTTTAAGTATACAACACAGTATTTCTAATCATAGGCCTTATAAAGTCGATCTCCATATCTTATTTATTTTCATAACTGAAACTTTTTATACTTTGACCAACACCTCCCATCTCTCTCTCCTCCCAGCCCCTTACAACCACCATTCTACTCTCTGTTTCTATGTGTTTGTCCATTTTAGATTCCACATATAAGTGAGATCATGTAGTATTTGTTTTCTATATCTGGCTTATGTCACTTAGCATGTCTCCAGGCTCACCCATGTTGTCCCAAATGGTAGGGTTTCCTTCTTTTTAAAGGCCAAATAATATTCCATTGTGTTTGTGAGTGTCTGTATGTGTGTGTATATATATATATATATATCACATTTTCTTTATCCATTCATCTGTCAATGTATATTTACATTGATGCCATGTCTTGGCTATTGTGAATAGTGCTGCAATGAACATGGGAATGCAGATGGCTCTTTAACATTCTGATTTTATATCCTTTAGATATATACCCAGAAGTGGGACTGATAGATCAAATGGTAATCCTATTTTAAACTTTTTAAATTTTTAATTTTTTTGGATGCATAGTAGGTGTATATATTTTTGGGGTATATGGGGTATTTTGATACAGGCATACAATGTATAATAATCACATCAAGGTAAATGGGGTATCCATCACCTCAAGCATTTATCTTTTCTTTGTGTTACAAATAATCCAATTATACTCCTTTGGTTATTTAAAAATGTACAATAAATTATTGTTGACTCTAGTCATGCTATTGTTCTATCAAAATACTAGATCTATTCAAACTATATTTTGTATCCATTAATCATCTCACTCCCCACCCCTTCCCTCCACTACTTTTCCCAGCCTCTGGTAACTATCATCTACTCTCTATCTTCATGAGTTCAATTGTGTTAATTTTTGGCTCCCATAAATAAATGAAAACATGTGAAGTTTGTCTTCCTGTGCCTGGCTCTTTTCACTAAACATCATGTCCTCCAGTTCCACCCATGTTGTTACAAATAACAGAATCTCATTCTTTTTATGGCAGAATAGTATTCCATTGTGTATATACCACATTTTCTTTATCCATTCACCTGTTGATGGACACTTCAGTTGCTTCCAAATCTTGGCTATTGTGAATAGTGCAGCAATAAACATGGGAGTACAGATATCTCTTTGATATATTGATTTC
Source organism: Ateles fusciceps (assembly GCA_036589455.1). Classification (NCBI taxonomy): domain Eukaryota; kingdom Metazoa; phylum Chordata; class Mammalia; order Primates; family Atelidae; genus Ateles; species Ateles fusciceps. Next base: position 1,164,348 of record JAZHEH010001544.1, read on the forward strand.
CTTTTTGTGGGGTATGCACTTCCTTTTCCATGGGGTATGTTCTTAGTATGTACTTTAGTATGTACTTTGAGATTGCTGGATCATATGGTAGTTCTATTTTTAGTTTTTGAGGAACCTCTGAACTGTCTCCATAGTGGTTGTAATAATTTACATTTTCACTGCAATATACAAGGGTTCTCTTTTCTCCACATCCTCACCAGCATTTGTTGTTGTCTGGCTTTTGGATATAAGCCATTTTAACTGGGTGAGATGGTATCTCATTGTAGCTTTTGATTTGCATTTCTCTCATGATCAATGATGTTGACTACCTTTTCATGCCATTTTTACGTCTTCTTTTGGAAATGTTTATTCGAATCTTTTGCCCACTTTTTGATTGGATTATTAGACTTTTTCCTATAGAGTTGTTTGAGCTCCTTATATATTCTGATTATTAATCCCTTGTCAGATGGGTGGCTTGCAAATATTTTCTCCCATTCTGTGGGTCGTTTCTTTATTATGTTGATTGTTTCCTTTGCTGTTCAGAAGCTTTTTAACTTTATGTGATCACATTTGCTTTGGTTGCCTGTGCTTCCAAGGTATTACTCAAGAAATCTTTGCCCAGTCCAATGTCCTGTAAAGTTTCACCAATGTTATCTTGTAGTAGTTTCATAATTTGAGATCTTAGATTTAAGTCTTTAATCCATTTTGGTTTAATTTTGTATGTGGTGAGAGATAGAGGTCTAAGTTTCATTCTTCTGCATATGGATATTCTGTTCTTGCAGCACCATTTATTGAAGAGATTGTTTCTACTCTAATGCATGTTCTTAGCACCTTTGTCAAAAATGAGTACATTGTAGATGTATGTATTTCTTTCTGGGTTCTCTATTCTGTTCTATTCGTCTATGTGTCTGTTTTTATGCCAGCACCATGCTGTTTTGGTTACACAAGCTCTGAAGTATAATTTGAAGTAAGGTAATGTGATTCCACCAGTTTTCTTCTTCTTCTTTTTTTTCAGGATGGCCTTGGGTATTCTGGGTCTCTTGTGGTTCCATACACATTTTAGGATTGTTTTTTCTATTTCTGTGAAGAATGCCATTGGTATTTCAACAGAGACTACATTGAATCTGTAGATTGCTTCGAGTAATAGAGACATTTAAACAACATTGTTTCATCCAATCTATGAACATGGAATATCTTTTGTGTCTTCTTTTGTGTCTTCTTCAATTTCTCACATCAATGTTTTATAGTTTTCATTGTAGAGATCTTTCACTCCTTTGGTTAATTCATGTGTATTTTATTTTATTTTATTTGTGGCCATTTAAATGACATTACTTTATTGATTTCTTTTTTCAGATTGTTCATTGTTGACGTGTAAAAATGCTATGTTGTTGTATGTTTTTTTGTATGTTGATTTTTGTATGTTGATTTTGTGTCCTGCAACTTTACTGAACATGTTTATCAGTTCTAGTAGTTTTTTAGTGGAGTCTTTAGGTTTTCGAAAATAGAAGATAACACTTATCTGCAAACAAAGATAATCTGATTTCTTCCTTTTCAGTTTGGATGCTCTTTCTGTCTTTCTCTTGTCTGATTGCTCTAGCTAGGACTTCCACTGCTATGTTAAATAACAGTAGTGAAAGTAAACATCCTTGTCTTTTTCCAGATCTTAGAGGAAAGGCTTTCAGTTTTTCCCCATTTTTTATACTAGCTGTGTGTGTCATATATGACTTTTATTGTGTTGAGGTATGTTCCTTTTATACTCAGTTTTTTGAGAGTTTTTTTTTTTTTCATGAAGGGTTGTTGAATTTTATCAAATGCTTTTTCAGCATCAGTTGAAATGATCTTGTGGCTTTTCCCTTTCATTCTGTTAATATGATTGCTCACATGAATTGATTTGCATATGTTGAACCATCCATGTATCCACAGGATAAATCCCATTTGGTCATTATCAAGGATCTTTTTAATGTGTTGCTGAATTTGGTTTGCCAATATATTGTTGAGGGTTTTTGCATAACTGTTCATCAGGAATAATGGACTGTGGGGTTTTTTTCTTTCTTTTTTTTCTTTTTCTTTTCTTTCTTTCTTTTTTTTTTTTTTTTTTTGATGTGTCTTGTCTGGTTTTGGTATCAGGGTGATACTGGCCTTGTAGGATGAGTTTGGAAGTATTCCCCTCTTTCTCTATTTCTCAGAATAGTTTAAGTAGGATTGGTATTAGTTCTTCTTTAAATGTTTGGAAAAATTAATCAGTGAAGTCATCAAGTCCTGAGCTTTTCTTCACTGGGAGACTTTTTATTATGGCTTCAAATCTTGTTACTTGTTATTGGTCTGTTCAGGTTTTGGATTTCTTCATTGTTCAATCTTGGTAGGTTGCACATGTCTAGAAATTTATCCATTTCTTCTAGGTTTTCCAATTCATTGACATAGATGCTCATAGTAGCCTCTAACGATCCTTTGAATTTCTGCAGTCTTGGCTTTAATGTTTCCTTTTTCTTCTCTGATTATTTGTCTCTCCTCTCTTTTTTCATAGTTTGCCTAAAGGTTTGTCAATTTTGTTTATCTTTTCAAAAAACCAACTTTCATTTTGTTGATCTTTTGTATTGTTTTTCATTTCAATTTTATTAATTTCTGTTTAGATCTTTTAAAAATGTTTTTTTTTTTCAACTTTTAATTTAGTTACAGGGAATACAAATGCAGGTTTATTACATGGGTACATGGCACTTGGGCAGTGTGCATAGTGCCCAAAAGCTAGTTTTTTTGTTTTGTTTTGTTTGTTTGTTTGTTTCTTTGAGACAGAGTTTTGCTCTTGTTGCCCAGGCTGGAGTACAATGCACGATTGTGGCTCACCACAATCTCCGCCTCCTGGGTTAAAGCAATTCTCCTTCCTCAGCCTCCCGAGTAGCTGGGATTACAGGCATATGCCACCATGCCCGGCTAATTTTGTTGTTGTTGTTTTTAGTAGAGATGGGGTTTCTCTATTTTGGTCAGGCTGGTCTTGAACTCCCAACCTCAGGTGATCCGCCCACCTCGGCCTCCCAAGGTGCTGGGATGACAGGCATGAGCCAAAAGCTAGTTTTTTGACCCATGCCCCTCCCCGCTCCCTCCCCGCTCTAGTAGTCCATCGTGTCCATGGTTCCCATGTTTATGTTCGTGAGACACAATGTTTAGCTGTCACTTATAAGTGAGAACATGCAGTATTTGGTTTTCTGTTCCTGCATTAATTTGCTTAGGATTATGCCCTCCAGCTCCATTCATGTTGTTGCAAAACATAATTTAATTCATTTTTATAGCTGCATAGTATTCCATGGTATATATGTACCACATATTCTTTATCCAGTCCACCACTGATGGGCACCTAGGTTTATTCCACGTCTTAGCTATTGTGAATAGTGCAGTGATGAACATATGAGTACATGTGTCATTTTGGTATCATGATCTATTTTCCTCTGTGCTCTGGTCTTTATTATTTTTTTTTCTACTAATTTTGCTTTTCTAGTCCTTTAAGATGTATCATTCAGTTTATTTGAAGCTTTTTCTTTTTTAACTTTTTTGATGTAGGCATTTATTACTCTAAGCTTTCCTCTTCATACTGCTTTCGCTGTATCCCATAGGTTTTGCTATGTTGTGTTCCCGTTTTCCTTTGCTTCAAGAAATTTTTTAATTTCCTCTTAATTTCTTCATTGACCCACTTGTCATTCAGGAGCATATTGTTTAATTTCCATGTGTTTGTGTATGTTCCAAAATTCACCCTGTCATTGATTTCTAGGTCTACCCATGTCATCAGAGAAGATACTTAAAATAATTTCAAATTTTTAAGATGTTGTATGATCTATCCTTGAGAATAACCTATATGCTGAGGAGAAGAATGTGTATTCTGCAGCTGCTGAATGAAATGTTCTGTAAATATCTAGTAGTCCATTTGGTAGAGAGTGCAGATTTTTTTTGATTTGTTGATTTGCTGTCTGGATAATCTGTCCAATGCTGAAAGTGGGGTGTTGAAGTCTCCAGTTATTATTGTATTGGAATCTAGCTCTCTCTTTGGCTTTAAAACTATTTGCTTTATATATCTGGGTGCTTCAGTGTTGGGTGCATATATATTTACAATTGTCATGTCATCTTGATGAATTTACCCCTTTATTATCATGTAATGACCTTCTTTGTCTCTTTTAATCATTTTTGTTTTGAAATCTATTTTGTCTGATATAAGTGTAGCTACTTCCACTTTTTTGCTTTCCATTTGTATGAAATATCTTTTATTTTCAGTCTATGTGTGTCTTTATAGAAGAAGTGTGTTTCTTGTAGGCAGTAGATTAATGGATCTTTTTTAAAAATCCATTCAGACACTCACTCTGTCTTTTGTTTGGAGAATTTAGTCCATTTACATTCAATGTCATTATTGATAAGGAAGGATTTATTCCTGCTATTTTGTTATTTGTTTTCTGGTTGCTCTGTGGTCTTCGCTTCCTTTTTTCTCTTCCTTCCTGTCTTCCTTTCAGTGAAGGTTATTTCCTCTGGTAGTGTGTTCTACTTTTCTTGTTTTTATTTTTTGTGTATCTGTTGTATGCTTTTTAATTTGACGTTGCCATGAGGATTGCAAATAATATAACCTGTTATTTTAAGTTAAGGAAGATTTAATGCTGACTGCACAAACAAATAAGCAAAGATAGAACTAATAAAAGCTACATTTTAACTCACCCCCCTACTTTTTAACTTTCTGTTATTTCTATTTATACTTTATTACACTGTTTATGTCTTGAAAAGTTGTTGTAGTTATTATTTTTAGTAGGTTCATCTTTTCAACTACTACTAGGATATGAGTCGTTTACACACCACCATTACAGTGTTATAATATTTTGTATTTTTTCTGTGTATTTACTATTATCATTGAGTTTTGAACCTTCAGATGATTTCTTATTGCTCATTAATGTTCTTTTCTTTCACATCAAAGAACTCCATTTAGCATTTCTTGTAGGACAAGTTGATGCTGATGAAATTGCTCAGCTTTAGTTTTTCTGAAAAAGTATTTATTTCTTTTTCATATTTCAAGGATATTTTTGCTGGATATACTATTCTAGGATAAAAAAGTTTTATTCCTTCAGCACTTTAAATATGTCATGCCACTCTGAGACACTCCACTGAGAAGTCTGCTTCCAGACGTATTGGAGCTCCTTTGTATGTTTTTTGTTTCTTTTCCCTTGTCACTTTTAGATTCTTTATCTCTAACCTTTGGGAGTTTGATTATTAAATGTCTTGAGGTAATATTATTTGAGTTAAATCTGCTTGGTGTTGTATAACCTTCTTCTATCTGAATATAGATATCTTTCCCTAGGTTTGGGAAGTTCTCTGTTACTATCTCTTTGAATGAACTTGCTACCCTTATTTATGTCTCTGCCTCGTCTTTAAGGCCAGTAACTCCTATATTTGCCCTTTTGAGGCTATTTTCTAGATCCTGTAGGCATGCTTCATTCTTTTTTATTATGTATTCTTTTGCTGCCTCTGACTGTGTATTTTCAAATAGCCTGTCTTCAAGCTCTTGTGTTTGATCAACTCTGCTATTAAGAGATTCTGATGCATTCCTCAATATGTCATTTACATTTATCAGCTCCAGAATTTCTGCTTGATTGTTTTAAGTTATTTTAATCTCTTTGTTAACTTTATCTGATAGGATTCTGAATTCTTTCTCCATGATATCTTGGATTTTATTGACCTTTCTCAAAACAGCCATTTTGAAATTTCTGTCTGAAAGGTCATGCATTGTTCTCTCTTGGGGACTGATCACTGTGCCTTATTTAGTTCATTTGGTGAGGTCATGTGTTCCCGGATGGTCCTGATGCTCAGGTATTTATTGTAGTCTTTGCAGTGTGGGCTTGTTTGGACCTGTCTTTCTTGGGAAGACTTTCCAAGTATTTGAAGGGATTTGGGTGTTTTGATCTTAGTATTTGGTCAATGCAGCTATGTCTGCATTACGGGGGAAACCTAAGCCCAATAATTCTGTGGCTCTTGCAGACTCACAGAGGCACCACGTTGGTGGTCTTTTGTGTGAGATGTGTGAGAGTTGTCTGGATTATCAGGCAGAGACTATTGTTCTCTTCCCTTACTTTCTCCCAGATTGGTTCTCTGTCTCTGTACTGAGCTGCCTGGATCTGGGAGAGGGGTAACACAAGCATTCCTGTGGCCATCACCAATGGGACTGTACTGAATCAGACCTGAAGCCAGCATAGTACTGGTCTCACCCAAGGCCCACAGTGACCACTGCCTGGCTACCACCTATACCCACTAAAGGCCCATGCGCCCTACAGTCAGCAGGTGGCAAGCGCAGCCAGGCTTGTGTCCTTCCCTTCAGGATAGCAAGCTCCTCCCTGCCCCAGATGGGTCCAGAGATGATATTCAAGATCCAGGGCCTGGAGTCAGGAACCTTAGGAATCTACCTGCTGCTCTATCTACTGTGACTGAGTTGGCACCCAAGCTGCAAGATAAAGTTCTTCCTACTTTTCCTTCCCCTTTCCTCCAGCAGATGAGTCTCTCTATTGCCACCACTGCCCCTGGCCCACAGTAAGCAATTACTGCCTAGCTACCAATGATGTTCACCGAGGTCCGGGGGCTTTCCAGTCACCTTGTGGTGAATGTTGTTGTGCCTTGATCGCTCCCTTTAGGGTGGTGGACTTTTGGCCTAGGGAAGATCCAGAATGGTCATCCAGGAGCCAAGGCCTAGAACTAGGGACTCTAGGAGGTTGCTTGGTGCTCTACCCCACTATGGCTAAACTGGTACCCGAGCTGCAAAACAAAGCCCCCTTAATGATTTCCTTTCTTTAAGCAGAAGGAGTCTCTCCCCCATAACCACCACAGCTAGGAATGTGCTGGGTCACACCTAAAGCCAGCATGGCTCTGAATCTCACCCAGGGTCCATGGTGAGTACTGTTTGGCTAACAATGCTGATTATTCAGGGCCCAAGGACCCTGAATACAGCAAATAATGAATCTTGACAGGACTGGGTCCTTCCCTTCAAGCGAGCAGGTTCTCTTCTGACCCAGGGTGTGTCTAGAAATGTCCTGGAGGTATGACCTAGACAAGGGCCCTAAGGACTCTGCCCAGTGCCCTATTCTACTGTGGCTAAGTTGGTATCCAAGCTGCAAAACAAAGCCTTCTTTACTCTCCCTTCTCCTCTCCTCAAGCAGAAGGAAAGCGTCTCTCCTGCAGCTGTGAGCTGCACTGCCTGGGGTTGGGGGAGGGGTGATGTAAGCACTCATGGCCAGCAGAGCTGGTGCCTCACTAGGTCATGTGCATCTCAAGTCCCCTGGCTCTGAGCCCAGCACAGAACAAGGACTTGTCCAGGAGTTGCAGTCCTTGTGGCCTATTGTGCCTTTCAAGTTTATTTAGGGCCCCAGAGCACTTTAATCCATGGTGGTGGGGCTTGCTGGAACTCAGTTTGTGACCGCTGGGATGGGCAATTCCCCTCTGGCTAGAACTGGTCTAAATGCTCCCTCCATGGACATCGGCTGGGTCTGCCCAGTGTTGCTTTGCACGGTGACTGGGCGGCACTGATTTCCGTTGCAAACTCCATAATCACTGTGCTCTCTCTCTCTCAACAACACACACACTCTCCCCCGCACCACACAGCTACTGCCAGGAGATGGAAGTGTTTGGTGCAGGCAATTCAAGATTGTCTTTCCTACCCTCTTCAGTGTTGTAAACCAGGTAATGTGATGACTCACCTGATTTTTGTTTCTCATGAAGGTGCTTTTTTGCATGGATAGTTGTTCAATTTGGTGTTCCTGTGAGGAGGGAATGATTGCTATTCCACCATCTTGCTCTGCCTTCGCCTAGAGACCTCGATTTTTAAGCTTTTGAGGAAGCTTCAAGTTAATTTCTATCATGGCTGTACCAACTTACATTTCCACCAACAGTGTACAAGGGTTCCCTTTTCTCCACTTCCCGGATACTTCTTGTTGTCCCTTGTTTTTTTCATCATAGCCATTCTAATGTTTGTGGGGTGTTACCTTGTTGTGGTTTTAATTTGCATCTCCCTTATGATTAGTAATATCAAGCACTTTTTCATATACATATCAGCCATTTGCATGTCATCTTTGGACCTTTACCCATTTTAAAATCAGGTTTCTTCTTGCTACTGAGCCTAAGGAGCTCCTTATCTATTTGTGATATTAACTCCTTATCTGATATATGGTTGTGAATATTTTCTGCCATTCTCTAGGCTGCCCTTTCATCTTGCTAACTGCTTCCTTTATTGTGCAGATCTTTTTAGTTTGATGCCATCCCATTTATCTATTTTGGCTTATGTAGCCTGTATTTTCAATGTCATGTCCTAGAAATCATTGTTCAGTTCAATGACTACAAGAAGCTTTTGGCCCATGTTTTCTTCTAAGAGGAGGAAAAGTGATTTTCAGTGTAGCTAGCAAACCAAGCCTTCATTACAGCGTGATATTGCTTTGGGTTGTTGTGCTTAATGCCTTAGAAAGCTCTTCATTGCCAATGTCAAGGCTTGATGGGTGATGACTCATAATGTTACTAAAACCACCCAGTCCATCACCCAGGAGAATAGTTCAATCATCCCAAATGAAGACTGGACAAGAGGACACATTAAGAGTGTGAGCAAATGAGAGGCCTAAATATAACACACTCTATTTTCTTATGTAGGAGAAAATGAACAGTCCAGCTAGACATAGCCACATGCATCTGAATGGGAGACTAAGATTTAAAGCTTGGTTCTGGGGGAGACTATCACCCTAAAACCATATTTAAAGCTTATTTTATCAAATAAGATATGTGAGATTTGCTCTTTCCTGATACTTCTATGCCAGCCTTTCAGGATTTTTATGTAATTTTAAAAAGAGTTACAAGAAAAGTTCATTTAATTCCAAATTAAACGCTTCATCCAAACCGTTGCTTTGATGAGAGTATCTGTGGAGGTTCACACACACACAAGAAGAGAAAATATAAGGAAGGGTAGGGGTAAAAGAAAAAATAAAAGAGAGAAATACGTAGAGAGAAGGACAGCCAAGAATATGTTTGACTAACTCTGGGGCCAGGATCCAGGTTTGCTTCAAGAGAATTCTGTGATCACCCACTCAGGTCTTGCCATTGGACACAAAGCAATTTCACATCATTTCAGGGTTGCTGTAAGAGAGGGCTCCCAGCTGGTTCCTATACTTACGACAGCAGTCCCACAGCGTCCTTTGTAAATGTCAGAAATGTAAGACCTACTCCCCAGACAAACATCTCAGGAAAGACACCTAAGGGCGGCTGAGGACACTTGCTGCCATTCCCTTTCCATCAATAGGGTCTTTGACTAACACACTTGGCCCTCTGCTGCTGAGATTTCCAGCAGGAAATTCTTTGTAACTCTATATAATACCTCATCTTCCCCCCCAAATAAAAACCTGCTTTTCTTTCCTTTAAGGATAAACAGTATCATCAATGAACAGGGGGAGGGATTATAGTACCAAAAGTAAGACAGAGCCCAAGGTCTTGGACTCAAGGTCAGAGAAGGGCGATGCTTTTTGATTGAAGGTTCCAATTAAGGAGATTTTCACTGCTATAGCTCAAAGTAAATTAACTTGGAAATGTGATATGCCATGAAAAAGAAACCAAAATGACATTAGAAGGAGAGGAGTAATCATCTCATCAGAAGCTAAAATAATGCGAGGTGGGTAATGAGAATTTCTCAGTATGGCCCAGGCACTGCCCCAAGGGAGGAGGTAGGGAAAGTAACATAGTGTCTGGTCTGCTTGGCACACTTACTGTGAACTAATAATGTGGTATTCTGGTTTATAAAGTGGTATGAATCGTATCACAAGAATTTGAATAGCTTGCGATTATAAGAGCCATTTCTGAACCTATTTAAAAAACAGCCCAGCAATAAAAGTGATCGTTAAACTATACTAAGTCTTTACTGTATGCTGGGCACTGTGGGAAGAGCTTTGTATACTTGATCTCACTTAAACTTCAAAACAGCACTGTTTACACCATCCCCACCCCCACACCTACCTCCATTTCATAAATAATGAACTCAAGGCTTAAAGAAGTTAAGCAACTTTAGCAATAGTAAGTGACAGAGCTGGGATTGGAGTTCGGGGTTCATCTGGCTGCAGAAGACACTCATTTAATCACTGACTGAGACAGTGGAAGTGGCTGAGATGCTGAGGCTTGAAAGAGCTGGATGCAGAGACATATAGTAGAAGAAAGAGACCTTCACAGGCCAGGGTTTGGAGCCCCCTTCAGCAAATGAGGTTCTGTGTAACCTGGGACAAGCATTTATTTTTTCTGAGCCTTAGTTTCCTTGTATGTAAGGTAAGCGTAACTAATAGTATCTAACTCAAAGGTTATTAAGAGGATTAAACAGAACAGTACATGTAGGGTGCCTGATCCTATGGTGCTGGGCTGGCAGAGCTCACCGGGTCCTCCCAGCAGTCCCCAGACATTTGAAGTGAAGGCACTACTGCAAATACCTGGGATCAACCAGAAGGAAGGCAGATCTCTTCCTAAGTTCTTTCAAGAGAGTCTAATTTTTTTTCCACAATCTTTTACTTCTCTTCTGCAGGTAAATCATCTCCTTTAAGTATTTCTCCAATTTAATCTTTAAATACGAACATGATGACTATCTCAGTTTCCTGTGCATGACGAAGTGCCACAAACTTGGTGACTTTAAACAACACAGATTTACTGGCTGATGGTTCCAGAGGCCAGAAGTGTCAACTCAGTGTCACTGGGCTGAGATGAATGCGTCCGCTGAGCCAAGGGCCTTCCGAGATTCTAGAGGAAAGTTGTACCTTAGGTTGAACCAGTATACCTTGGCTTGTGAACCCATTACTCCAACCTTGGCTTCTGTGGTTGCACTGTCTTCTCTTCTTATGTGTGTATATCTAAGCTCCTTCCACCTCTCTCTTATAAGGACACAAGAAATGGCATTTAGGGAGCACCCAGATAATTCAGGATAATCTCCCCATCTGAACAGCCTAAACTGGATCACATCAGCAAAGACTTTTTTTTTCCATGCAAAGTAAGGTTTACAGGTTCTGGGGGTTAGGGCCCGGTATCTTTGGCCATGATTCGGGCTGTTGCAGCGATTTATATATGCCCTGCTTCTCCTGGGATAAGAAGGCCGAGAATCTGAAATCAGCATCTGCTTAAGTACTTATACAAACCCCAGCAGTGTGCCAGGTGTTTGGGGTTACACAACACAAACAAGGGATCCAGCCCTTGCATTTGAAAGCTTGAAGATGAGATGAAGACATAAAACAGCTCCAGAAAAATTCTGGAGCAATCTACAAATCAGGTGGCAGAAATTAAGTCCAGACTTAATTAAAAAGTGTAGAAGAAAATCAGTGCAAGAAAGCAAGACGATGATGCACAGTGGGAACAAAGAATGTTTAAGGAGAAGACCAGTTTTAGATAAACTTACAAGGATCGGATGTCAATTGCTTAAGAGGAGTGGAAAAAATATTCGAATGAGAGAGATTAGCAATGACAGAAGTTGAGAAAGAAACAGAATAACCTAGCTGTAGGACAGTGAACAGTGAAAGGAGAAACTGACCAGCTACTGTGGAGCTCACTCATAGAAAGCATTGACCATGAGGATAAATAACTTATATTTTAATCAAAAGGCAACAGGGACCACCTGTGGTGGCTCACGCCTGTAATCCCAGCATTTTGGGAGGCTGAGGTGGATGGATCACTTGAGGCCAGGAGTTTGAGACCAGCCTGGTCAGCATGGTGAAACACCCTCTCTAGTAAAAATACAAAAATTAGCCAGGTGCAGTGGTACATGCCTGTAATCCCAGCTACTCGGGAGGCTGAGGCAGGAGAACTGCTTGAACCCAGGAGGCAGAGGCTGCAGTGAGCCAAGACTGTGCCACTGCACTCCAGCCTGGGTGACAGATCGAGACCATGTCTAAAAAGAAAAAAGGCAACAGGGATCCATGACAAGTTACTGAGCTGTTACATGCTCCGCAGTAGAGAGACTGGAGTAAAGAAAGCCATTAGGAGACTTTCTGACACAATCCAAACCCAAGTAAGGGTAGTAAAGACAGACATAATGGAAAAGGTAGAATCTGAGAGAAAATTTACAAAAGTGTCAGAATAAAAGATTAACAGACCTGGAAGGATGACGGTGCACCCAGGGGAAGAAAGGGAAGGAATGAGGCCAGTCTCTCCAGGAAGAGCCAGTATTTCCCCTTCCAGACACTCCTTTCACATTACCAGACTCTGGAAACTTTGGAAGTAACACAATGGCTACAACATACCCTGGGCCAACTCTGGGGCAGGCAGTTTATAGACTTTTTTTCCAGTTATGGAATGTATTATTATGGCCTTTGTATAGATAACTAATTGCCTAATTTGCTCTAAGTCATAAAACAATGAATTCTAGAATAAGGACATGAGTCCCAGGCTGTTTGACCCCAAAGTGTCTCTCCACTACTCATTCTCTTGTTTGTTCATTTGCCCCTTCCTTCCCTTCCTTCCCTCCCGCCCTCCCTCCCTCCCTCCCTCCCTTCCTGTTTCAACTAGTAATTGAGAACGTATAACGTTCTTGTCACTGTTTTAGGAGCTAGGGCTATAATGCAAAAAGGCTCAGTTCTTAACTTCAAGAGTTTACAGTCTAGTGAAGAGACAGGTGGGCAATTCTACTGGGATAAGATCATTGCTTTAAAGAAAGTATGAGACAGCATAGCAGGAATGTAGCAGAAGGAGCTCCTAAGTATGCCTGGGAGAGCCAGGAAGCGCTTAAGGAGGAACATTTGGCTTTGCCTGACACTTGAAAAATGAGTAGGAGTTAGTCAGACAGAAGTGGGGGAAGATTCCTTCCAAAAAAGAGATAGCATGTGCGGAAAGGTACGTAAGAGTCAGACACATCTAGGGAAGTAGGTTCACAGGAACTTGCTGAAGGGCAACCCTTGCGGCAGTGGTGGGAGAGGGTCAGGAGGAGCTGGGACAGAGACAAGGGCCTGAGCGTGGAGCTCACTGTAAGGAGCAGACTCCATCCCTTTGGTCCGTTCATTCTGAAGTTCTATTACTCCACAAGTAACTGATGTGCTCAACTCTTTATCTCAATGCAGTTGAACAAATATCTATTCAGAGACCTTTTGGGATAATTTTTGCCCTTTAAAGAAAGTCTGTAGGCAAAACCTTTGTCCTTCCACTAACCATAAGCAATTGCCAATTCCACCAAGTGGTAAATGTGCTAAGAAATTGCTCTGCAGCCTCCCAGGCAGGAATCTTTTCCAGGCAAGATCTGTGTACAGAGGCTCTTGTTCTTCCTCCCCCAAGGCACTGGCAAAACTCATCACACTCTATTTGCATCTGAGACTCCTAGGCCTCCGCATTTAGTTGCCTATAGCCTTGTGGCCAACAAACTCCACCTGTACCTCAGCCCTGCCATCTTAAATTACCAGCCAAGATGTGGGCCTCACGGTATCCTCACGTCCTCAGTCCATGCCATGCTTCCTTCTCCCCCAGTTTCCCAGAAGCGGCACCCTCCCTCCCTCCCCCATCTGTGCCCTGTTATAATCCACATCGATTGTGCCATCATCTTTAAACTCTTTCACCTCCTACTCTTGCTGGAAACCGGGCCAAGCCCCAAGAACATCTCCCACCCTGTTTCTCAAGTGAGCACCCCATTTTCCTTTATGCTCCAAACATCTTTGAACCCTCTGCTGCTGGCAGCATACTTGCCCCCTGTTGCTTTGTTCAGGTCATTACTCTGCTACTCTTTTGCACAAGCCTCTCCTTTGAAGTCCGGGCCACACTCACCATATGTATGGCTGATGTCCTGTGATCTTGTCTTCCTTTCCCAATTTATTGAAGACTTTGACATGTTGCTCACAATACTCCTCTTTTTTTTTTTTTTTTTTTTTTTTTTTTAGATGAAGTCTCGCTCTGTCACCAGGCTGGAGTGCTGTGGCGTGATTTCGGCTCACTGCAACCTCTACCTCCCAGGTTCAAGCTATTCTCCTGCCTCAGCCTCCCGAGTAGCTGGGACTACAGGTGCACGCCACCATGCCCAGCTAATTTTTGTGTTTTTAGTAGAGATGGGGTTTCACCATGTTGTCCAGGAGGGTCTTGATCTCTTGATATCATGATCTGCCCGCCTCGGCCTCCCAAAGTGCCAGGATAACAAGTGTGAGCCAGTGCGCCTGGCTGGTATTCCTCTTTACTTGCATCATCTTGGGGGACTTTAACATTTATGGGAAGACTCATGCACTATCCTGTCCTGGACACCATGACTTTCCCTCTTCTTCTCTTCACTCTCCAGTCCCATGGCCATAGTTTAGATCTTGGCATTGACTAAAACCTCGTCCCTCTCACATCTTATACTTGATCATGACCTTTTATCGGCCTGCTCTGTCAATACATCTGCTCATCATGCTCACGGAGACCCCCTTGCCTCTGTCTCTCTCTCTCCCATCAAATTCTATCACCATGGCTCTACCTTCTCTTCATGCAGCCCAGTTCCTGGAGCTCCTCATTTTTCTCCACTGTGTTAATAAATTTGGGAGGGGTCTCATCACCTTGCCGTTGTATCACATCCTCCCATTTCATCCAAACAATTGGATCAATCCAGTCATCCATCTTCCTGGATGCCACACAGAGGCAGCTCGATCCTCATCCAGAAAAATCACGAAACCCTCCCAAACAGAGGACAGCTATATGGAGTCCAACCTTCAGTGCCCTTGTCAATTCACAAATTAGCTTCCCTTCCAATATCTTGCAACAGGCATTCCAACTTTCACTTATTTTCTTATTGAGAAATTAATCTTCAGCTATGAACCCCTCAACTTCTACCTCCAAACCTTCAAAGTTATCCATATCCATACCTGCCCTCTGCTTCCTTCTGCCTTCCCAGAGGAAAAGGAGTCCTCTTCCTATTTCTACCCTGCCTGTCTCCTTCATGACTGAGACTTACTCACTGGGCTACTCTTGGATAGTTTCAACTTATTCCACTCCACTGGCTTTTCCTTAACAACCTATGAAATTTGGAATTTGTCAAGTCTCTCCAATATTTTAAAAACAAATACTTTGATCCTGCATCTCTCCCTACCCACTCACTCCTTCTTTCTTTTTCACTTCACAGCCAAACTTCCTCCACTTCCTCCCAGCTCACTCACTCCTTGGTCTTCTGTGATCAGACTGCTGCCCCAACCGCATAGCAAGCACTCTGGGACAGAACACCAATGATCTTCCACTGGGCAACTCCAGCGGACTCCTTCTTGTCAGGTTTGACCTTCAGGTGGCATTTGACAGTGGTGACCATTCCTTGTTCTGTGGCTTCTCTGATAACACTACACTCCCCTGGTTCATCTCTGCCTCTTTGACCAGTATTCTCACCTCAGAATTTTTTTGAATTTATTTTCAATTGACACATAATAATTGTACAGATTTATGCAGTACATAGTGATATTTCAATACATACAATGCGCAGTGATCAATCAGGATAATTAGCATATCCATCATCTCAAACATTTATCATTTATTTGTGTTGGGAACATTCAACATCCTCTCTTCTAGCTATTTGAAAATATATACTGTATTATTGCGATCTATAGTCACCCTACAGTGCTGTAAGACACTATAACTTATTCCTCCTATCTAGCTATAATTTTGTATCATTTAACAAATCTTTCCCATCCTCCCTTCCCCTACCCTTCCCAGACTCTAGATACGCTTCAATGAGATCAACTTTTTTAGCTTCTACGTATGAATGAGAACAGGCAGTGTTTAGCTTTCTCTTCCTGACATTTCACTTAACATAATATCATTCAGGCTCATCCATGTTACTGCAAATGACAAGATTTCAGTCTTTTTTAATGGCTGAATAGTATTCCATTGTGCATATATGCCACATTTTCTTTATCTGTTCATCAATCGCTGAACACATTCTATATCATGGCTAATGTGAATAGTGCTGTAATAAACATGGGGTGGAGATATCTCTTTGGCATACTGACTTCCTTTTTTTGGATAAATGCCAGGTAGTAGGATTGCTGGATCATCAGGTAGTTCTATTTGTAGTTTTTGGAGGAGCCTCAATTCTGTTCTACATAATGACTGTACTAGTTTACGTTCTTGCCAACAATGCCTAAGAATTCCCTTTCCTAGGCATCCTCACCAACATATGCTCTGTTCTTTTTGATGCTAGCCATTCTTTTTTTTTTCAGACGGAGTCTCATTCTGTCATCAGGCTGGAGTGCAATGGCGCAATCTCAGCTCACTGCAACCTCCGCCTCCTGGGTTCAAGCAATTCTTCTGCCTCAGCCTACAGAGTAGCTGGGACTACAGGCACAGGCCACCACGCCCAGCTAATTTTTTTGTATTTTTAGTAGAGGCAGGGTTTCACCATGTTGTCCAGGATGGTCTTGATTTCTTGGCATCGTGATCTGCCCGCCTCTGCCTCCCAAAGTGCAAAGTGCTGGGATTACTGAGATTTCAGGCATGATCCACAGTTCCCGGTCTTCTTCTTCATCTCTCTTTTTTTGAGACATTCTTGCTCTGTCACCCAGGCTGGAGTGGCAGGATCTCGCTCACTGCAACCTCTGCCTCTTGGGTTTAAGCGATTCTAGAGCCTCAGCCTTCTGAGTAGCTGGGATTACAGGGGTGCGCCACCACACCAGGCTAATTTTTGTATTTTTAGTAGAGAGAAGATTTTGCAGTGTTGGCCACGCTGGCTCAAACTCCTGGCCTCATGTGATCCATCCACCTCAGCCTCCCAAAGTGCAAGGATTATGGGCATGAGCCACTGCACCTGGCCAGTGATAGCCATTCTAACTGGGGTGAGATGATATTCCATTGTGGTTTTGATTTGCATTTCCTTCATGATTAGTGATGTTGAGCATTTTTATCATATATTTATTGGATATTTGTATGTCTTTTGAGAAGCATCTGTTCAGATCATTTGCCCATTTTTAAATTGAAATTTTTTTTTTTTTTTTTTTTTTTTTTTGCTGTTGAGGTGTTTGAATTCTTTGTGTATTCTGGATATTAATTCCCTGTTGATTGAATAGTTTCCAAATATTCTTTTCTATTATATAGCTTGTTTTTTCACTCCTTTGTTTCCTTTGCTCCACAAGGCTTTTTAGTTTGGTATAATCCCATTTATTTATTTTTGCTTTGGTTGCCTGTACTTTTGAGGCTGTATTCATAAAATCTTTTCCCAAACCAATGTCCTGAAGCATTTTCTCTATGTCTTCTTCAAGTAGTTTTCTAATTTTGGGTCTTAAATTTGTCTTTAATCCATTTTGAGTTACTTTTCTTCATAGGGTGAGAGATGTGGATCTAGTTTTATTTTTCTACATATGGATATCCAGTTTTCCCAGCACCACTTATTGAAGAGACTGTCCTTTCCCTTTCAATAGTGTGTGTTCTTGGCACCTTTTTCAAAAATCAATTGGCCGGGTGCAGTGGCTCACGCTTGTAATCCCAGCACTTTGGAGGCCAAGGTAGGTGGATCACAAGGTCAAAAGAATGAGACCATCCTGGCCAACATAATGAAATCTCGTCTCTACTACAATACAAAAATTAGCTGGGCATGGTGGCACACACCTGTAGTCCTAGCTACTCAGAAGGCTGAGGCAGGAGAATTACTTGAAGCCAGGAGGCGGAGGTTGCAGTGAGCCAAGATCATGCCACTGCACACCAGCCTGGTGCCTGGCAAAAGAGCAAGACTCTGTCTCAAAAAAAAAAAAAAAAAAAAAAAGGAATTGGCTGTAAAAGTGTGGATTTGTTTCTGAGATTTCTATTCTGTTCCATTGGTCTATGTGTCTGTTTTTATGCCAGTACCATGCTGTTTTGATTACTATAGTTTTGTAGTATATTTTGAAATTGAGTAGTATGATGCCTCCAGCCTTGTTCTTTTTGCTCAGAAGTGCCTTTGCTATTTGGAGTCTTTTGTGTTTCCATATAAATTTTAGGATGTTTTTTCTTTTTCTGTGAAAAATGTCATTGGTATTTTTGTCAGGATTGCATTGTATCTGTAGATTACTTTGAGTAGTATGATCATTTAAAAAAATTATTTTTTCTAGTCCATAAACATGGACTCTAGTTTTTCTATTTTGTGTGTGTGTGACTTCCTTACTTTGTTCCATCAGTATTTTATAGTTTACCTTGTAGAGATCTTTCACCTCCTTGGTTAAATTTATTCCTAAGTATTTAATTTTTTGTGACTATTGTAAATGAAAATGCTTTCTTAATTTCTTTTTCATATTGATTGCCATTGAGTATAGAAATGCTGCTTGTTGTGTCTTGATTTTGTATCCTGCAACTTTGTTTATCTGTTCCAAGAGGGTCTTTTTTTAAATGTATATAGACTTTAGGTTTTTCTATATATAAGATCATATCCTCTGCATACAGAGACAATTTGATTTCATCCTTTCCAATTTTAATGACCTTTCTTATTCTTATTTTTTTCTTGCCTAACTGCTCTGGCTAGAACTTCTAGCACTATGTTGAATAAGAGTGGTGAGAGTCAGCATCCTTGTCTTGTTCCAGTTTTTAGAGGAAAAGCCTTTGGCTTTTCCCCATTTAGTATGATGTTAACTGTGGGTTTGTCATATATGGCCTTTATTGTGTTGAGGCACTTTTCTTCTATACTTAATTTACTGAGAATTTTTGTCATAAAGAGATGTTGAGATAGATGTCATAACAGATGAATTTTATCAAATGGTTTCTCTGCATATATTGAAATGATCACATGGTTTTTGTCCTTCATCCTTTTGTGTACCAATGAGTTTTATCATTTCACCTGTTTTCTTTATGATGGTTATCACCTTTTTGCTTCCAGATGTAGGTTTTCCTTAAGCATTTCTTGTAAGGCTGAACTTGTGGTCATAAATTCCTTTAATTTTTGTTTGTCTGATAGAGTTTATTTCTCCTTCATTTAAGAAATAGCTTTGCTGAGTATAGCATTCTTGGTTGACAGGGTTTTTTGTTCAGTAGTTTGAATATATCATTCCATTCTCTCCTGGCCTGTAAGGTTTCTGCTAATAAATCTGTTAATCTAATGCAGATCCTCTTGTATGTGACTTGATGTTTTTCTTTTGCTACTTTTAGAATTCTTTCTTTGTCTTCAGGCTTTGACAATTTGGTTATAATGTGCCTTGGAGTGGACCTGTTTGGGTTGAATATATTTGGGAGATCTTTGAGCTTCCTGAATCAGGATATTTCACCTCTCTTCAAAGACTTCAGAAGTTTTCAGCTATTATTGTATTAAACTGATTTTTCTACACTGTTTTCCTACTCTCCTCTTTCTGGAACTCCCATAATGCAAATATTTATCCATTTAATGGTTTCCCCTGAATCTTGTGGGTTTTCTTCTTTTTTTTTCTTTCTTTCTCTGTCTTCTTTTTTTTCTCTGCCTGAGTTTTTTCACAAGACTTCTCTTCAAGTTTAGAAAGGCTTTTTTCTGTTTGGTCTATTCTTCTTGAAGCTCTCAATTGTATTTTTATTTTAATCATTAAATTATTTAGCTGTAAGTTTTCTATTTGGTTTCATTTTTAATAATAGCTACCATTTTGTTAAATTTCTCATTTAAATTATAAATTGTTTCTCATTGAACTGCCTACCAGTGCTCTTGTATCTCACTGACTTTCCTTAAGATTATTATTTTGAAATGTTTTATGATATTTTGTCTCTTTCCTTATGATTGTTGTCAAGGAGAATCACTGTGTTCCTTTGGAAGTGCCATGTTGCCTTTATGTTTCATGTTTGATGTATTCTTCTGCTGATTTCTATGCATTTGATGAAACTGTTGCCTCTTCAAATTTTATGGAGTAGGTTTCATAAGGAAAGACTTACTCTTATATATGGGTCTTAGGGTGTTGGCTGGGTAGAGTGCATTGACTTTGGGTCTAGGTGGATGCAGTTGTGTAATTTCCATGTAGTTTCTTCAGCTGTAATCCATGCTAGTAACGTTGTGAGTATCTCAGTGGCCTAGACTACAAGAGTTTGGGGGCAGTGGTGGTGGAGCTTTACCAGGAGTGGAGTGGGCTTACTGGGCTGTTTCTTAGGCTGGGGTTATATGCATGCATATTGTGGGTTGGCCAACTTGGGGTTTGGCTTGCTGGTTTGGGGGCTATGGCAATGTTACTCTGGCTAGGTGCACAAGTGTGCAGATGCTTAGCAGGCTGAGGGACATATGTGGCAGGGTGCTACCACTGGGCTATTTCTCTGACCATGGGCAGGGCACAAGGCTGCTCACTTGGCCTGGAACATATCTGCCAGGGAAATGAATATTCACCAGGTGGTTTCTCAGGTGCCAGGCATGGGCACAGAGAGGCTCAGTCAGTCTAGGGGCACATCCACCCTGGGTGGGCCCACTGTGCTGTTTCTCAGGCTCTGGGCATAGACATGCAACCACTTAGCCAACCTGTGAGTATATCAGCTTCTCAGAGGCATGAAAGCTTCACCTACTTGGGCCAAGGGCATGTGGCAGTTTGGCTGGCTAAAGTGTGAAACTGTCCTGGGTAACTCCACTAGACTGTTCCTCTGATTAGAAATGCTGGAAAATACAGATTTTCCTGCTGTACAGGACTAGAGTCATAGATAATCCTTTGCCTAGGTTCATGCAGCTTGGGTAGGGGCATTGCAGTCACCCAAGTGGGCTTGGTGGAATGAAAAAGGAGGTCTAGGACTCAGGAGGTACAGTAGCTACTGGTCCTAGAGCTGGCACACTCCAGAAGTAGCTCCGATATCAAGATAGTGCAGTGCTGTAGCAGCTTGACTCAAGGTGGGTGGGTGAGAGTTGGGAGTGTACACCCTGTGCTTTTAATCTGGAAAAGTGCAGCTGCATGAGTTCCCAGCAGAATTCCTAAGCTGGGCTTAGGGCTTACAAGGACTATACAATTCTTCTGTAGTAAGGACTACAGGTGTTTGTGGTGACAATGGGAGCTGGTGGGGTTCTTCTTCTTACCTTTTCCCTGTCTAGATCTCTCTTCTGAATTTTGTTATTGGGTATTTGATCTCCTCTTAGATACTCCACTAGAATGGACCATAGAAAGCTTAGTTGTTATTACCTTTGTCCTTTCTTGTCGAGGGGCGAGCCCAAGGAACCTCTAGCTAGCCATCTTGCTGACGTCACTCTTATTTCTCAGCTTCTTTTAAGGTTTCCCATTCTCTGCTTATCCCTTTCATAATACATGCTCTCCTTGTGATTTTCATAATACATGCCCTCCTTGCCACTCTGTGTGATTGCCTTGGGAAATCTCAGGCATTCCTTGGCTTTGATGCTATCTATGTGTGGATCACTTCGAACTACACATCCAGTCTAGATCTCTCTTCCGAATTTTGTTATTGGGTATTTGATCTCCTCTTAGATACTCCACTAGAATGGACCATAGAAAACTCAACATGCCTCCAACTGAACTCATGCTCTCCCTCCCAAACCCGCTCTTCCTTTGCATTCTTGATTTTGACAAATGTCACCTCCAGCCACCCAGTCACCCAAGCCAGAATCCAAGAAGTCATCTTAGACTCTTCACCATTCTCATGCAGCACCCTCAAGCCCATCTGTCCAGTTCTATTCTTTAACAGCTCTCATGAATCTCCCCTCTATAACACTCTACTCCACAGGACAAAATCATGGTTTATCTTATTTGAATGACTGCAATAGTCCTCAAACTGGTCTCTCAGCTTTCAATCTAGCTGGCACCACCCTTTAATCTGCCTTCCTTTTTGCTTCCAGAGTAATTTATAAGACCTCAAATTGAATATGTATATTACCACTTAATCTTTTAGTTTCTCTTTATCTATAGGATAACACCTTAACATCTTAGTACACGGTATGCAAACGTTCAAGCTCTGCCACCATCCACATGTTCATCTCTGGACACTCTTCCTGGAACCTTATGCTTCAACCAACCATTTGCATTTCCAGGAATATGTTAAGCTATTTAGAGCTCACAAGGCTTTGTTCTGCTCCTGCTGCCTAGAATCACTTTCTCTCCTTAATCGATTGGCAAATAGCTTCCTATCTTTTAAGACTTGGCACAAATACCACCTAGCCTGCTGTGCTGCCCCTAGTTAGAATCAACTTCTCTATCCTGTGTACAGATCTCTATCACAACGCTTGCAATGTTTTATTGCACTTCTTTGTTTTTGCAAGCATTTATGGGCAGGAGCCATGTCTGATTTCTCTTGATATTCCCAGTCCAGTGCCTGGCACACAGCCGCCTTCAATAACTTTTGTCAGTTTTCTTGAATTTTAATAATTTATAAACATATTTCACCATTCTTGATTAAACAATTCAGTGGGTTTTGACAAATACATATAGTTCTGTGCTATCACTACAGTCATGACAGAATATTTTCATCACCCCCAAAATTTCCCCCAGTTCCGTCTGTTTTCAATTCCCTTCTCCCACCCCCTGGCCCTTGACAACTTCTGATCTGATTTCTGCTAGTGTGGTTTTGCCTTTTGTAGAATTTCATATAAATGGAATCAAATAGTATGTAGCCTCTGTGGCTTCTTTCATTTAGTATATTGTTTTGGCAATTCATTCATGCTGATACGTATATTGCTAGCTCATTACTTTTTCTTTGAGTTTTCTTTGAAAATTCCTTTGTATGGCTATCCCATACTTTGTTTATACATTCACCAGTTGATTAACATTTAAGTTATTTCTAGTTTTTGGCTGTTATGAACAGAGCTAATAAGGAAGTTTTGAAGCGAGACATAGTGGACATATGGCAAGAGTGGAATTTCTGGATCGTATGGTACGTGTATGCTGAACTTTAGGAAAGAGGCCAGACTGCTTTCCCAAGGGATCATAACACTTTTCATTCTGATCATCAATGAGTTGATGAGTTCCAGTCATTTCAATATTTGCTACAGTCTTTTTAATCTTAGCTATTCCAGTATATGTGCAGCGGTATCTCATATTCATGATGGTGAGCATCTTTTCATGTATTCATTTGCTGTACATATATCATTGTTGGTAAACTATATGTTTAAATCCTTTGCCAAGTTTTTTTAAGTTGGAGCTTTTGTGTTCTTTTTATTTAGTTGTGTGTATTCTTCATATGTTGTGGATACAAGTCCTTTGTCAGATACATGTTTTGGAAATACTTTTTCCCAGCCTATGTCTTGCTTTTTAATTTTTTGGCACTGTTTTTGGAAGAACAGAACTTTTAAATTTTGTTGAACTCTAATTTATCAATTTTTGCTTTTTGTGTCCTACTTAATCAATCATTGCTTAGCCTAAGATCACTAAGATTTTTCTCCTATGTTTTCTTCTAGTGGTTTATGTATAAAACTATTAGAGTTCTTTTATTTATGTTTATATTCCATTTCTGAAAAGATTGGCCTTTCTACATTCAATTGCCTTGACAACCTTGTCAAAAACCAAATGGCCGGTCAGGTGTGGTGGCTCACGCCTGTAATCCAAGCACTTTGGAGGCCAAGGTGGGCGGATCATCTGAGGTCGGGAGTTCAAGACCAGCCTGACCAACATGGTGAAACCCCGTCTTAAAAAAAGAAAAAAAAAAAATTAAATGGCCATATATATGTGAGTCTATTTTGGGATTCACTGTTCTATTTCACTGAATTATATGCCTATATTTATACTGACACTGCACTATCTTGAGCACTGTTGCTTCAGAATTAGGTAATGTGAGTTTTTCGAGTTTGTGCAGCTTTTTCAAAACTGTTTTGACTAAGTTTCTTTGCATTTTAATGCAAAGTTTAGAATCAACTTGTCACTTTCTATAAAAAAGTTTGAGGCTGGGCATGGTGGCTCACACTTATAATTTCAGCACTTTGAGAGGCCAAGGCAGGTGGATCACAAGGTGAAAAGATCGAGACCATCCTGGCCAACATGGTGAAACCCTGTCTCTACTAAAAAATATAAAAATTAGCTGGGCATGGAGCCGTGTGCCTGTAGTCCAAGTTACTTGGGAGGCCGAGGCAGGAGAATTCGCTTGAACCCAGTAGGCAGAGGTTGCAGGGAGCCAAGAGCATGCCACTGCACTCCAGCCTGGGTGACAGAGCGAGACTCTGTCTCAAAAAAAAAGAAAAAGCCTTGCTGAGATTTTAATTAGTATTGGTTTGGCTTGAATCTATATTAATTTGGAAATAATTGACGTAATATTTGTTGAATTTTTGAGCTTCCACATACAAGGTGTTTACACCCATTGTATTTAAAGTTTATAGAGAAAATTCACAAACATTATCCTATTTGATCCATCTAACAACCCTCTAAGGTCAAAGGAAAATACCAGCCTCATGTTGCAAATGAGAAAATGGAATCTCAAGAGACTTGACCTAGGTCAACAAGTGGGTATGTGGTGGTACCACTTGGCCTGGCTTTTTCATTTTACTTCTACGTATATGTGATGCTTGCTCCTGTAAGTATTGATCTGGTGTATCTAAAATGCTGGCATGTAGGGCTAAGCAGAGAGGACCTGGCAATGCAGCAAATCCAACCCTACATTCTCAATGCTTTCACTTGGGGGAAAGACACATCTAGAGACTCAGTCACCCCTGCTGAATTCAGACCAGCTCTGGGATATCCTAGCTCAGTGGCTTGAATGTTCTTGGGCATCACCAGCAACCAGCAAGCTTTAAAAATGCAGATGCTGCTTAAGCCATGCCCCCAAGATTTTGATTTAAATGTCTGGGGTATTAATATGTATACAAGCTCCCAGGAGACTATTCTACAGCCAGGTTTGAAAACTATGATTCTGAGGCTTCCAGTGGCAGGAAGAACGGAGAGTAAGAAGAGAGATTTCTTAGAATTTTGCAAGGAGAGATCAGTCTCTGGGTCGAAGATCACTGACCTAACGGAGGGAAGGGCGATGAGAGAGCTGGATGCCAATTCCTTAACAGAATCAGGAGGTGATGCTAAAAATGTCACAACTCCTCTCTGGGGACTGATCCCAATTCCTTTAAAAATATACTTACCCTGTAATAAGAAATTCAGTTCTCAAAGAGTCAAGATAAATTCGTAACAGGAAAGGATTAGAGGTTATTTCGCCCAATTTTCTTACTTCAAAGATAAGAAAACTGAGGTCACAGGAGTTGACAACTGAGTCAGTATTATCAGTATGGACAGAGCCAGGACTAGAACTCAGTGATCTTGGGTCCTCACAGGGGTTCTTCCCATCTTTCTGTCCTAGCGGCCATCCACAGACTTTCTTATTTTATGTGAAGCCAACTGGGATGCAGGCTTGTGGACCATTCAGACCACAGGCTCCCAAGCCTTGCTGCATCAGAACCACCCAGGATTTAAAAATGTAGATTCCTGGGCCCACCAGAGAATCTAAATCTTTGAGGTGGAGACTAGGAATGATTCCAGCCATGCATGTCTCTTCTCTCACTCCTTCTGCTACCTGATCTCTGGTCTGTTTTGTTTAGTGTTTGCTAGCTGCAGCTCCAGAGAGGTCTGGCACTCAGGGCTTGGCAAATCCTAAGTTAGAGATTATCTACGAAGTTTGCTTAAGAATATACCCAGGCCCCCATGCAGAATTGGGAATAAACAATACTAGATTTAATGGAAGCTAGATTTTTTTTTCTTTTTCCACCAGATAAGATACAAACTTAAAAGAATAATCATTTTAAGGCCACAGAAAAGCAGATACCACCACGAAAGAGCGGAATTGTCCACAGCTCCAGGGCATCTGCCCCAGTACTATGTTAGACAGGCGTAGTAAGAGCGGGCATCCTTGTCTTGTTCCAGTTCTCAAGATGAATGCTTCCAGCTTTTGCCCATTCAGTATAATGTTGGCTGTGGGTTCGTCATACATGCCTCTTACTATTTTGAGGTATGTTCCTTTCATGCCTACTTTGTTGAGGGCTTCTAACATAAAGGGATGTTTTATTTTAAGCCTTCAAAGGCTTAAAAGCCTTTGAAGCCTTTTCTGCATCTATTGAGATGATCGTTTGGTTTTTGTTGTTAATTTTGTGTATGTGGTGAATCACACTTATTGATTTGTACATATTAAAACAAACTGGCATCCCAGGAATAAAGCTTACTTTATCACAGTGAATTAACTTTTTGATTCACTGCTGGATTCAGTTTGCTAGTGCTTTGTTGAGAATTTCTGCATCTATATTCATCAGAGATATTGGCCTGAAGTTTTCTTCTTTGTTGTGTCCCTACAAGGCTTTGGTATCAGAATGATGCTGGCTTCATAGAATGAGAGGAGGAGGACTCCCTCCTCCTTGATTTTTTGGAATCATTTCAGTAGGATGGGTATTAGCTTTTATTTGTATATCTGGTAGAATTCAGCTGTGAATCCATCTGGTCCAGTGAGTTTTTTGGTTGGTATGCTTATTATTGCTGAATTCAATTTCAGAACTCATTATTGGTCTGTTTAGAATTTTAATTTCTACCTGGTTCAATCTTGGGAGACCGCATGTTTCCAGGAATTCATCCATTTCTTCTAGGTTTTCTAACTTGTGTGCATAGAGGTGTTTGTAATAATCCCTGAGGAATTTTTGTATTTCTGTAAAGTCTATTAATTTGAACCATTTTTTGATAGAGTCTTTAGGGCTTTCTAAATATAAGGCAATATTGCCTACAAACAGAGACTATTTAATTTCTTCATTTCTGATTTGAGTACCTTTTATTTCTTTCTCTTGCCTAATTGCTCTGGCTAGGACTTCCAGTACTATGTTACTAATGGTGAACAATCCTTCTAATGTGCTGCTGAATTCAGTTTACCAGTATTTTGTGAGGATTTTTGCATCTATATTCATCAGGGATATTGGTCTTCAGTTTTCTTTTCTTGTAGTGTCCTTGTCTGGCTTTGGTATCAGGGTAATGCTGGCCTTGTGAAATGAGTTTGTCAGTTCTCTCTCCTCAATTATTTTTTGGAAGAGTTTGAGACAGATTGGTATTAGTTCCTCTTTAAATGTTTGGTAGAATTCAGCAGTGAAGCCATCAGGTCCTGGGCTTTTATTTTTTGGGAGACTTCTTATATTTGATCAAATCTTCTTATTCATTATTGGCCTGTTCAGATTTTCTATTTCTTCATGATTTAGTCTTGGTAGGTTGGATGTGTCTAGGAATTTATTCATTTCTTCTAGGTTATCCAATTTGTTGGCATGTAATTGTTTACAGTAGTCTCTTACGATCTTTTGTATTTCTGTGGTATCACATATAATGTCTCTTTTATTTTTATTTAGACACTTTTTCTTTTGTAGTCTAGCTAAAGGTTTGTGAAATTTTTTATCTTGTCAAAAAAAAAAAAAACCTCTTACTTCCATTGAAGACTTTTCTACTGTTTTTCTAGTCTCTATTTCATTAATTTCTGCTGTTATCTTTATTTCCTTCCTTCTGCTAATTTATGGCTTAGTTTTTCATTTAGTCTCTTTTGATATAGGCATTTATTGTCATAAACTTTCCTCTTACAACTGCCTTTGTTGCATCTCATACGTTTTGGTATGTTAAGTTTACATTTTTGTTTATCTCAAAATATTTTTAAATTTCTATTTTAATTTTTTATTTGACCCAGTGGTTGTTTAGGAGCATGTTGTTTAATTTCCACAGATTTGGCAAATTTTCTAAAATTCCTCCTATTATTGATTTCTAGGTTAATACCATTGTGGCTGAAAAAAAATACTTGATATGTGTTTATTCTTCTTAAATTTGTTAAGGTTTGTTTTGTGGCCTAACATATTATCTATTCTGCAGAATGCTCCATGTGCATTGGAGAAGAACAATTATTCTTTTTCTGTTGAATACAATATTCCGTATATGTCTGTTAAGTCCATTTGATCTAAAGTGCAGGTCAAGTTTCAATGTTTCCTTATTGTTTTCTGTCCAAATGATCCGTCCATTGTTGAAGGTGGGATATTAAATCACCTTCTATATATTGCTGTCTAGCTCTTTCTTAAGGTCTCTTAACATTTGCTTGATATATTTAGGTGCTCTGATATTTGGTGCATATATATTTACAATTGTTACATCTTGATAAATTGATTGCTTTATCATTATATAATGACTTTCTTTGTCTTGTTTTACAGCTTTTGACTTCAAGTCTATTTTATCTGATACAAATATAGCTATCCCTGCTCTCTTTTGATTTCCATTTGGATGGAATACCTTTTTTCCATTTTTTAACATTCAATCTATGTATGTCCTTAAAGGTGAGGGGAGTCTTTTATAGGAAGCATATAGTTGGGTCTTTTTTTAAAAAATCCATTTGGCCACTCTATATCTTTTTTATTAAAGAATTTAATCAATTTACATTCAAGATAATTACTGATAGAGTAATAACTTACTACAGATTCTTTGTTATTTTTCTAATTGTTTTATAGATTCTTTCTTCCTTTCTTCCTTTCTTGCTGTCTTCTTTTGTGATTCGATCACTTTTTTTCCAGCAGTATGCTTTAATAACTTACTCTTTATATTTTGTATATCTACTATAGATTTTTTGCTTTGTGGGTCCCATAAGATGTACATAAAACATCTCATAATTATTACGGGCTATTTTAAGCTGATAACAACTTTACTTTGATTGCATAAAATAACTCTGCACTTTTACTCCACCTCCTTTACATTTTGTGTTTTTGATGTCACAATTTACATCTTTTTATATTGTATATCCATTAACAAGTTATTGTAGCTATTATATTTTAATAGTTTTGTCTTTTAACCTTAATACTAAAGGTATATATCATTTATATACCACTATTATAGTACTAAGGTATTCTGAATTTGACTGTGTGCTTAGTTTTCTTTTTCTTTTCTTTTCTTTCTTCCTTAGAGATGGTGTCTCACTACATTGTCCAGTCTGGTCTTGACCTCCTGGACTTGAAGCAATCCTTAGCCTCCTGAGTAGGTAGGACTATAGGTACATGCCACCATGCTGCGTGCTTACTCTTATCCATGAGTTTCATACTTTCATATGTTTTTGTGTAACTAATTAGTGTCTTTTTTTTCTCAGTTTGATTAGAGATTATTTTACCCAATTTTCTAATAAGAAAACTGAGATCACAGGATTTGACAACTGTGTCAATATTATCAGTATGGACAGAGCCAGGACCGGGACTCAGTGATCCTGGGTCCCCCACAGAAACTCTTTCCACCTTTCTGTCCCAGTGGCCATCCACAGACTTTCTTACTTTATGTAAAACCAACTGGGATGCAGGGGCTAATTTTCTGGCTTGTGGGCCATTCAGACCACAGGCTCCCAAGACTTGCTGCATCATGATCACCTGGGAGTTAAAAATGTAGACTTTTGGGCCCACCAGAGAATCTAGATCTTTGGAGTGGAGACTAGAATGATTCCAGCCATTCATGTCTCTTCCCTTGCTCCCTCTGCTACCCGATCTCTGGTCTGTTTTGTTTAGTGTTTGCAAGCTGCAGCTCCGGAGAGGCCTAGTATCCTAATTACTCCGGGAATCCCCCATCCTTTTTGATCCACAGAGAAGTAGGTGGACCCTGTGGCCTCAAATGCACATTGCACGACATGTCACAGTGAGTGGCAGAGATTCACATGGAACAAACCAGGAAGTGGGGTTGGAGCTGAGGGAAGCAGAGGATGCTTGTGGCTGCCCTGTCACACAGGAGATGGTGTGGGCCCTGGTCTCACATCTATAGAATCCCTTTCAGAGAATCTCAGAAGCTGAATCCAGCTACTCTGAGACTTCCCAAACCCTCAGGTGAGTCTGTTTCTTGAACCTTCCAGTGTTTAAGTATTAAATAAAGGGATAGCTTTTAATAAGAACATTTTCATTTCAGGAAAGGAATTACAACATGCCTTTGAATAAGGAGCTAGTTTAGCATACCTGAACTGTCATTAAGCTTGCAACACACACACTCTCCCTGACTTGCCCAACTCTGTCTCTCTCTCTCTCTCTCTCTCTCTCATATTGCATTTCTGGAACCTAATGTGATGTCTGGTGCATAGCAGGTCTCAGTGAACAAATGAAGTTTTTAAGAGCTGTCCTATTAAATTGTAATCTTGCATCTGTGCCTGGAATTGTTTTTTCAGAGCTCTAGCCAACTCTTGGGAGAGACCCCCTTAATCCACATAGCTGGGGTGCTGGCATCTCAGGACCTGATGGGCCAGGGTGGTCATCTCTCTTCCTATAGAGACTCAATCAAGGTATCTGTCTTCCCTGAGACATCTGGTGCTGCCACCTTGTTCACTGGCTGTACTTGTCCCTTAAATGTATCATCTAAGCCACTCATTAGGGAAACCAGTTATTTACTACAGATCCAGGAGCCTCAGGCTCTCTACCCTTGAGGGCTGGGTTGCTGTGAGTAACTGCACTCTCCCCGGGTCTCTCTTCTCCACGTCACATACAGTGTGGGCACTATCCCCTCATTACTGTCTCCCCCTGGCCAGGACAATAACAGCTGCCTATGTCCCCCTTTGGAAATGTTCTGAATCCTTTCTTGCCTGCCCATCTAATTTCCCAGGCAGGGCTGAGAAGTTTCTTAGCGAGTAGGCTGGCATGACACCAAACTCTTTCAGCACTTAAAACTATTTCTCCTGAGCCACAGCTCAGTGGCAGCTCACCTGGCTGTGTGATTACCCTTTGGACGCCTGCTTCCTCCCGTCCCTGGGGCTGGTAAATAAATCAAGTGCTTCCTGGCAGACTAAGAAAGTGGGTTCTGTTTAAGGATAAGAGCATCATTTAGACATAATCAAAGATGCAGAAGAGACTTTGGCTTGGACTAAAACAAATCATTTCTAAACCAGTCATTGCTATCTGAATGTGGTAGAATCTCTTTCCACTACAGGACAAGGCTGGGATTGTGCAGCTCTTAAATAAATAAATGAGCTCAGAAATGAGCGTTAAGAGGGCTTTGCAAACAGAGAGTATTCTTGGAATGCACCACTGAGAAATAAATGTCACCTCTGTCCTGATGTAGAGTGGGAGACTTTCATAAACTCTTAGGGGCATGAAATAAACACAGAAGTTAAAAGATGAAAAAAAATCACAAAAAAGGCATGTGAATGCATTCTTAATCATCTACTGATGATTAATCTACTGATACAGTTTGATTTTCAACTAGTATCTGATAAATATCAATGACATTTTCATTAAAGAATATTTTTCTCCAGAAAAGAAGCACATCTGTAAATAATTTGTAGTGGTGGATGAGGGATCTCATATCCAGCTTGCTGGTGCTTTTGTTGAAAACAGTCAAAAGTCAGTCAAGGCCGGGCGTGGTGGCTCACCCCCTGTAATCCCAACACTTTGGGAAGCCCAGGTGGGTGAATCATGAAGTCAGGAAACCGAGACCATCCTGGCTAATATGGTGAAAGCCTGTCTCTACTAAAATACAAAAAATTAGCCGGGCCTGGTGGTACGCACCTGTAGTCCCAGCTACTCGGGAGACTGAGGCAGGGGAATCACTTAAACCTGGGAGGCAGAAGTTGCAGTGAGCCAAGATTGCGCCCTTGCACTCTAGCCTGGGAAACAGAGCAAGACTCCATCTTAAAAAAAAAAAAAAAAAAAAAGTCAGTCAAAAATGGCTTAAAGGGTAAGGATATTTACCTGCTTGTGTAACTTGAAAGTCCAGACGTGATCAGACTTCCAGGGCATAGATCCCTGTCAGGCCCCTGGCTTCCTGTGGTCTCTCCTCCATCCTCCCTCTGTCACCTTAATGGAACAAGGTGGCTTCACTCCTTCACTGTAGGGGTGAAGATGCACATTCTAGAGGCGGATGGGCCCGATTGGAATCCTGGCTCTGCTCAAAAGCTGTGCATCTTACGCACAGTGTGAACCTCTTAAGCACCAGGTTTCTCATCTGGAAAACGGGAACAATCATAGTGTTGATGTCCTAGGATTATTGAATTAAATGAGCTGGTGAGATGGTGGCTGGTATACAGCAGGCACTTCATAAGTGTAGGAGCTCATTCTTGGTCTTTGTGGAACTTACTGAATGCCACCCAGAGCTAGGCACCATGCTAGCTTCAGGAGATGAGAGTAAGTGGAAAGACAGAGGAGCAACCAGACTGCTAGGACGCAGTGTGGTAGGTATCCTACTCCTGACAGCCTTGCCCCTACAACAGGGGCTGAACTGGAGATATGTCAGATCGACGCCTTGTAGATAACAGATAAGCAGGAGAAAATTGTAGGAAGCGGACACTGGCTTCCAGTGCCACTCAGGGTCTTTAGACTCGTTTATGTAAAACACAGATTGGGTTACATGTTTCATTTCAGTTAAAATCAAGTACTGTAATATCATGAGAAAAAACAGATTGCTGTTGACTCCCTTTGAGAACGTGTGTGGTGTAGAGCCTTGTGAGGGCACAGGAGCAGAGACATGATTTTCCTAGTCATTATTTTTGGATGATGTTAGGGCAAGTACTTAACTGTGCTTAGAAATGTCCAATGCTGATCACGAGGTCAGGAGTTCGAGACCAGCGTGGCCAACATGGTACAACCCCGTCTCTACTGAAAATATAAAAATTAGCTGGGCAGAGTGGCGTGTGCCTGTAGTCTCAGCTACTCGAGAGCCTGAGGCAGGAGAATCACATGAACCCAGGAGGTGGAGGTTGCATCAGGCCGAGATCGTGGCACTGCCCTCCAGCCTGGTGACAGAGCTAGGCTCTGTCCCAAAAAAAAAAAGAAAGGAAAAAGAAAAGAAAAGAAATGTCCAATGCTTTGAGTAGCTATCAAAAATCAAAAAGCTTTCCCTGGGGAAGAGAAAAAGCGATCAAAGTGTATTTAAAATAACCATATTGCTAAAGACATCCGACCCTCTGAAGTTTCTGTTTGCACTCCTACTCCCGTCTCCCTACCACCTACCATTCTTCCTTTGAGTTCTGCTCATTTTTGGGGCGCTTGGGAGGGAAACCAACGAAAACTGTAGCCATCAACATCATCTTCCCAGACTAATTTATTTAACCAACATTTAACCACCAAGCATCCCATCTCTGCCAGCTGCCATGCCTGGTGCTGCTGGGGGTGGTGGGGGGGAGGTATGAGGCTATTCCTGCCCCCCCCAAAGCTCCCAGAGTGTGGGTGGTTATCGGCCGGAGAATGAAGGTGTTTTGGCTCATGTGAGTCCCATCGCAGACTCCTTTAGAGGTTCAGCTTACCCACGCGGGTGGGGACTGGGGCCCTGGGCAGACGCCAGCCTCAGCTCCAAAAGTTACCTGCCTGCTTCCATCTAGTGCTCCCCATTCTTCCTACTTCGTGAGGGAAAATCTGAGACCCAGAGAACTGAAGCCATTTGCCCAACTCTGCCCCAAGAGCCCGGCTCAGGCCAGAACGCAGTTCCACGCTCCCTCCTCCAGAACACGCCATTTCCCCCAGACAAGGAGCTGATGACCCAGTTTCAGTCTGACTGTAACCCACACATCATCACTTTTTCATTCAGTATCAAAAACCCTGAAAGAAACTACGGTATACAGGAAATCTTTTCAGGTCAGGCATCTTTTCAGGTTGGTTTGGGAGTTACCGGGTGAGAGAATGCTATCAACCTCATGGTTCCGGGAGCACCTACCCTTAAGAATTGGGGGGCAGGGGGCGGGGGGGGAACAAGTGCAAATGAAATAGCATTTGTGAAATGAATCTTTCAAAATCCTCTTTCTTTAAAAATGCTTGACTTAGCACACGTGAGCTTTGCTTTCCTGTAAAAATGAGTACCGAATGTGGGAGAGGAGCTGGACTGCAGGGCGGACTCAGCTCTGGTTAATGTCAGTGCGAGGCTGCGGGCCCTGGCAGAGAACCTTCTGGCCCAGAGAGAAAGAAATGCCCTGGAAAGGAAAGCAGGGATGTTCTTTAGGGATAGGAATGTGTTGGGAGAAAGGCCTTTTAAGCCAGCGTGTAAAGAAGTTGCTGGACCTCCCCATTGCATCAGCCTCAAAGGCAGCGAGTACTCTGATTTCCTGGGAACCAGTGTTATCATCTGCCAACAGGAGCAGCAGCAGCTGCCTTTCTGTCAAAAAAAAAGAAAAAAAAAAGTCACTGAATTAAAAAGAAGGCAGTGAATATTTTTACTCTGTGGAAAGGATATTTTCAGCACATCTGGGCAAGATCTTAAACTCACCAACTGCTTCATGTTAGATGCTCAAGCTTCCTAGGGATGTTTTATTGCATTACTTTCAAGTTTTATCACTTTATTTCCAATTTGTATCCTTAGGGGCAGAACAAAAATGATTTTCTGAATCATGGGAAATGATTCAAGCTGGGGACAATTTGATATTAACTGAGGACATGCAGGAGCCACAAAGCAACTTAGCACTTTCTCATATATTCTAAAATGCAATCAAAAGTGGCAAATGGTTATTTTTTTCCCCCTAATTTAATAAAATGACAGAACAACTTAAGTTACTGAAGATCTGACACTCCACCAGGATTCTGAAGTACTAGGGAAATTGAATTACTCTTTCTAAATAATACAGAAGGGGGAAATGAAAGTATTAGAGTCTCCATACCTAAGAATAAATGAAGGAGACATGTTTAGTTTTATGAAGAAATTCAGTCCTTGAGATTTCTGGCTGTTTTTCCCCCTTTAACAGTCAATTCAACTAAAGGGAAAGGAACATTTCTTCTGAGATACTACAATTTGCCATTTAAATGGCTTTCTTGGTACATGTGGCCTAGGAAACCTGCAATCTGTGAAGGCAGGGTGGTTGTGATAAAGATGACATTTGCCTTTGAAACATGCTGATATGGCCAAAAGAATGAGGGGCATAAATCTGAAAATGTGCAAAGAGAAATGAACATACTTACCTAGTTCAAAGTTGTGTTAATGAATACCATGTTTTAATTCATGATTTGTGCTTTCATAGCATAGAGAACTGGTAAACCCAATCTTCTAATATTTTGTTCCCTGAATTAATCACTACCTCTCACTTACGAGAAATACTTGCAAATATATTCAAGAGTGTTTATGGCATTACATCCTTTGGAAGAAAGTGAAAGTAAAAATTACTATATATCCCTAAATACAAAGTAAATTTTTTTCTCCTATTATTATTATTCAAAACAGGGGGAAATCACTGACAAGCAACATCTTACAAATGGATTGGTTATAAACAGGTTACAGATGGGTTAGTTGAGGAAGACACAGTGATTTAAAAAAAAATAGGGTTACCAGTTTTAGCAAATAAAAACACAGTTGCTTACATTTAAATTTCAGTTAAACTACTTTTTTAGTATAAGTATGTTCTGTGTACTATTTGGGACATACTTACACTAAAACATTTTTGTTGTTAATCTCAAATTCAAATTTAACCGGGCTCCCTGGATATTATCATGCAACCCTAGTCTAAACTGACCTGGAAATGCTAGTTTTGGATGAATATAGTGGTCACCTGATGGAGCAGATGGTTTGAAAAGAGAACAAGAGTTTGGCACCGTGGCTCACGCCTGTAATCCCAGCACTTTGGGAGGCAGAGGCGAGTGGATCGCCTGAGGTCAGGAGTTCGAGACTAGCCTGACCAACATAGTGAAACCCCATCTCTACTAAAAATACAAAAAATTAGCCGTGTGTGGTGATGGGTGCCTGTAATCCCAGCTACTCCGGAGGCTGAGGCAGGAGAATCACTTGAACCCGGGAGGCAGAGGTTGCGGTGAGCCGAGATTGCTCCATTGCACTACAGCCTGGGCAATAAGAGCGAGACTCCATCTCAAAAAAAAAAAAAGAAAGAAAAAAAGAAAAAGATAAGACATCTAGCAGGTTTAGTATTTAGGAGTTATTCTGGGGAGTGACATACACATAATTACAATTGTTGAATGTATTGTATTGAAAACAAACCCTATAAA